>OY757908.1:30972533-32172533 GCA_963585895.1 Sepioteuthis lessoniana | reverse complement strand
CCTAGCTGAAAACACTGATCCACACACTTCACAAGAAAATGGTTTCTCACCTGTGTGTGTTCGCATGTGATTTTTTAAGTGGGTATTTCTGGTAAATGCTGATCCGCAAACTTCACAAGAAAATGGTTTCTCTCCAGTATGTGTTTGCATGTGCATTTTCAAATGGGAATTTCTGGAAAATCTCGATCCACAGACTTCACAAGAAAATGGTTTCCCCTCAGTGTGCGTTTTCATGTCTCTTGTCAAAATGTAACTTAGGTAAAATATTGTTCCACAAATTTTACAAGTTGTTTCTTAGTTGTGCATGTTTACATGCGTCTTTTTAAACTGGAATCCTGTGAAAATGCTAACCCACAATTTTTACATGAAATTGCCTGCAGTGTGTGTTTCAATATTGGTTTTCAATTGAGAATAAAGTGGAAATTCTCATTTGCTCAATGAAACAAAGTTGGCAATCACTTTTAAAAGAAAATTCTTATTGGTTGTCAATATGCACATCCAATGACTTAGCAAAGCACATATTTTACATTTGGTATGTGTTTGAATGTCTCTTTTAAATTTCAAATAGTTCTTTTCCATTATCCATTGTGATCTGTGAAGGAATAAAAGTTAAATTATTACTTAGACAATAACAACCAGGAAATTCATACATTATTTTGAATCGGTTTATATTTTGGTTAATTGCAACAAGTAAAAGTAATGTTGGCAACCGTAGTTGAGGGCGACCAGTAGGCTCTCTTTTCAATAGCTACTACACTATGGTCTAGGGGGTGCTAGTCCTTCCCCTTGATTGCTCCACTTTACCCTTGATATGTACTTTGTATTGCTGAGTGTTAAGGAAGGAAGTATCAAGTACCATTTTTAAAGTCTTTCGTATGACCCAACCTGGGATTGAACCCACATCTTCCAGACCATTGGCGAACACTCTAACCACTACGCCAATGAGCTGGTTTTGCAACATGTCATATATACTTATTGCACAGATGTATATAAAATTTTTATACTGCTGTTCAACAAATAAAGTAATTTCATAGAAATGCAGTAATTTTTCTAATTTTATGAAAGATTTCTAAAATTAAAAAGACATTTTATTAATAATAAGTATTAAAGAAAATTCATTTTACTCTAAAGTTTTGCAAAGAAAGATTGATGGAAAAAAAGATGAAAAAGAAATTGATCCTAGAAGCATTTTATATATTTTTTCATTTTATAGACCAAAGAGGATTGCAGCTTATATTAAAGAAACATTAATAAAAAAGCAAAAAAAAAAAAAACAAAAAAAACAAATGGAAAAGAAAATCTCCCTAAAAGAATTTCTTTTGCCTAGGCCTTTAACATAGGGCAGACATATTGTGGTGATTTTTTGAGCATCGTCTTCAGTCCTCCTATCTAGGTTTCTGGAACCAATGTTATGCATTTTGGGTAGTTGTTACCATGGAGGTTATATCTTAAACTAATCATTTCTTTTTGATATACATCTATATCCCTACTAATGGCTCTTGCTCAATGTTCAAAGCAACAGACTATTCCCTTCTTAAGATTATATGGATGATGGCAGTTGAAATTGAGGTACTGTCTGGTGAATGTACACTTATGATACACACATGACCTGAATCCTGTGCAGGTTACTAATAAATTGAGGAAGGATAATTTATCATCTTGTTCAATCTCCATAGTGAATTGAATAGATGGTCGGATTGAGTTCACATGATCATGTAATTTTTTAACATTTTCCTGATGAGGCTAGAAAATGAATGATCGCTTTAGTGATGTAGATCCTAATGCTATTTCTTCAAAATGTTCCATGTATATGTGAGCCAATACCGGTCAAACAATGGTGAATCCATAACTAGTCCTTTTTCACGGTATGAATCAGATCTCATCCTGAAGTAGGTTGTCTCTACACAGAAGGTCAACATTTCCATTGGATTATCTACTGGGATGCAGGTGTGTCCTTCCAACAAGGGATCTGCAACCAGGTTATCGTGTATCACAGCAAATGCCTTATCAGTAGGTACTTTAGTGAACAGACTCACTATGTCCAGACTGACCATGTGGTTGGAACGAATGAGAGCATTACTGATTCTCTCCAGGAAGTTGGCAGAATTCATAACGTATCATGAGGACTTAGTGACTAGTGAGCTGATGATCCTCACAATGAAGCAGCTCAATGGGTGACATGCTGAACCTCGGTTACTGAAAGAGGGTCTCAATGGAATACCATCCTTATGTATTTTTGAAAGACCATATTTGTGTGGTAGCTTACTGTAATGTTGAGTTAGCAGTCTGTATTTCTATTTGTGGTAGATTTTTGTTTTTACTGAGGATCTGCAATAGTTTCCTGTTTTTAGGGTTGGGTCCTTCTTTACTTTACAATAGCCACCATTGCAAATCAAGTCAGCTAATTTGTTGATTATTCCACCCAATCAATTACCACAGTTTCATTGCCTTTGTCTGTTGGGAGGATTATGATATTATTATCATCCTGTAGCAATTTCATGGCTAGTCTCTCCAATTTTGAGATGTTTGGTTTAGGAGGCTTTGATTTCTCATGTGCTTGTCTTAATTTCCATCTGAGCTCATCAGTCTGGGTGTTGGGAATTCTCAAGACTGCATGACCGATAGGTCCAATTAGTACTTGTCTTTAATTGGAATCATTTTGAGATGAGGGTTTTAATCTGAGAATTAATTTTTATTTATTGCGGACTATTCCCCCTCATCTTGGTAATTTTTGTGTTGTTTCTTCTTTCACTACATTTCAGCCAAATTTCACCTCTGGCCTTCTTCAGGTGGTTACAAGACTCAGCATTCCTATCCGAGGTCACGGTAAATCACCTGAAGAAGGCCAGAGGTGGAATTTGGCCGAAACGTAGTGAAAGAAGAAACAACACAAAAACTACCAAGATGAGGGGGAAAAGTCTGCAATAAATAAAAATTAATTCTCAGGTCCAATTAGATCGAAGTAAGGGATCTGCATGATGCTGGTGGCAAAGTTAAGACCTTTCTTTAACACTATTCCAGAGTAGTTAGCTATCGCTGGCTAATGTTGACAATAACTTTCATTGGTGAGTAATGGGCTTCAATTTTCATATTTTTGGTTTTTATCTTCACCATGTAATTTGGCGCATCTTGACCATGTAGAATTCATGTTCATATGATTTATCTAGATATTCTTGGATTCAGGTTCTGTCTTCTATGATCACTATTCTTTCTAGGAACGGGGTAAGTTTGCATGAAATTTCCAACCGTAGTTGATGTTTCTTTCAACAATAAAGGAATACTTAGCACTTATACCTGGTTATGGCTAACAGAATCAAATCAAACACCACCTGTTGATTTAGTAAATGACGTGTTTTGAAGTTCCGTCAAGGCTCCCGAGTTCCACAAATACCTGAAGAAGGCTGGAAGACATATCAGCCGAAAAGTTGTATATATAACAAGATAATGGTCCAAAAACCCTGAATGATGAAAGGAAAATAGTTATATCCTGTTATGATTGATAAAAATAATAATAATGAGAGCAATTACATTATCTTTCAGATTAATTCCCTTGAGAAAGGCATGAACACTTTCATTCCTTTCCTATGGGTTAAAATAATATCACTGCTGTTCTTCTACAGGGATAGATTTACCATTAAGTATACCCACAAGTCTGAAAGCCAGTCGCACAATTACATTATATTTCAAATGAATACCTTTATATACTTTTGTGTTTGTATGAGAAAGAACTGTTATCTTTTTGTGAGTTTCCGGGAAATATTATTCAATGGGAATTAATATTTGAAAGTTGAAATGTTAATGAATAAATCAATTTCATGTCTTGTAATTCAAAACACATTAAAACAAAATTTTCCATTAAAAAGCAATTAAATTCAAATGAAACTTTAATTTAACATCTTTGTAATTAACAACCCATTAAAAAGAAAGTTGCAAAATGTTTTAAATGTTAAAATCTTATTAATCTTGAAAAAGAAACTTACCAGCCAAGTCTCAGAATGCGCATCAAAGACAAATTTTTTTTATATATAATCTAAATTAATAAACAACTGCATCATCCAACGCCTTGCCGGGATATCATATCCTCAAATTATTGCATCATTTTTTCTAGAATCATTACATGTGACGAATGTCATTTCATTTGGCAAACATTCATTTGTTTATTATACATATCCTATCTTCCCCAAGGCTATTTTGACATGAGGGGTTAAACGAGCTTAAAACCTGTGTACATGTATGTGACCTTTGCAAGGAACTACTCTTATATTTAAAGTCCATAGCTAACTTACAATTTTACCAAATAAGCAAAGTAATTAACATTTAACAAGTTTTTCAGAGTGAAAAGAAAAATTAGATTGTGAGCAGTTTTAAAATTGTGTTTAGCATTTAATCAGCAAATGAATTAAAAGTTATTTAAAGAATTTACAACAACTAAACTGGGATGAAGTGACAGACGAGCCAAAGTTACATGTGTATAAATTTGGAATTGATCTTAAAAAGGATGATGTTAATAAATGTGGAGTTCTTCCTTTAATACAATACTAAGCAGGTTATTGCTATCATGTAGTTTGTCAGAAAATTAAATGCAATAGTTGCAAAGATTTAATATTTGGAAGAGATAATGTGAAAGAAATACTAGAAATAAACAGATATTTCCAAGAGTTTAACAGAGGTTATTTCTTATATCCTAAAGATACAACTACAAATTTTTTATACTTAAAACATTGAATGCTTTGGCAGATAATAAGCTTCTTTTTAGTGTTGACATTTGTGATGAGGGTCACAATATAAAAAAAAATACAAAGAAAGTTTGTCTGAAGATCCACAAATGCTCTTTTAGATGGTTTAAAATAATTCAGTTATTTCTGTATTTAAGTAATACGAACTTAACAAATAAAATATTATGACAATAGGCTTATTGGCCAAGTGGGTAGAGTGTTCACCAATGGTCCGGGACCGAACATTTAATCCCAGGTAGTGTCATACAGAAGACTTTAAAAATGTACCTGATTCCTCCTTGCTTAACATATAGCAATAAAAGGTATGTATCAAGGGTTAAGTGGAGCAATCCAGGGAAAGGAGTAGCACCCTCCCCTACACCTCGGTGTAGTAGCTATTGAAAAGGGAGCCTTCTTCTCGTCTTCAACTATGGTGGCTAGCTTTACTTTAACTTACCCTTAAAAAATGATTATTACCAAAAAGAAAAAAAAATCAAACAAACAAATCAAAACAATGCTGATCATAATTTATTAAAAAATTGAAGTGATGAACAAATTTTAGTCTTTCAATTTTCTATCTATAACGTATTTCTCAATTAGTATTATTGGATTTTTAAATCTCTTTATTGTTTCTATGAAATTATTTGCTCGTTTGTATTTATTTGTTTTTATTTATATTTTATACATTTATTCACAATTTATTTGTAATTTCTTTATCTATTAATTTGATTATTGTTTGTTGCTGAATAAGAATAATAATTACGATATTTTCCTTTTACGCAATAATTATTGGGTTTATCAACTTTGACATAACATTCAAGACATTTTATTTTCTCATCAATTATCTTTTTTAAATTAATATCAAATAAAGTTCTGTTTAAAATCCAACCCTGTTTTTATTTTTAAAATGTAATTTTAAAACCTTTTTTAAAAGCATTTTTTGTTTCTTGTAGCACAACAATTCTTCATTACATTATGATTATCGACTGTTTCACTGATTCACTACTTTTGTGACGTCACAATCGAACAGTCCTTCTCTTTCGCTCGTCTCGACCAGAATCATTAAGTTTGCCACTTTCATTGACCATCAAGAGGTGGTGTCAAAAGAAATCAGTTGCTAAAAGAAAAATCAAACAACTAACTATAACATAGATAAATATTTTTAATGCTTTCAAATATTCTTAACATTTCTCTCAATCATTTACTTCAATTCCCATGTGATGGACACGTCTCAACACACAAAATTTATCTCCGTTTTTAAAACTCATTCAAAATTACAGTAAACACTCTTACCAATTCAATTTCCCTAAAAACTTAAAAGAAAGTCTCTTTTCAAATAACGTTTTATATTTATTTAATTAAATAATTATTTACAACAAAATAGTTTTAAAAAGACTGCGGGAAATTTAATCGGCCAACACTGACCTAATATTTCTATGTGGTAGTGACTTTGTTTATGTCACCCCAATGATTAACACTGTTCGTAGCAAAAATAAAATATCAATTAAAAGTTGAAATGAATTGATTTTTAAAATAAACCTAATCAGTTTACAAAAGATTTCAGATATTTTTATATTCAAACATGACAAAATCACAAATCATAAAAAAAAAAAACGAAGTTTTCCTGCAAATTACGTATTTTTGATTTGTAAAGAAAAATAATAACCGAACGTTATACTTACTTCTTTCTCTTTTCTTTTGTCTGATTTCTTTTCTTTCAGGAGATACAACGTTAGAGAAAAGGGGAAAACTATATTTTAAATAAAATAACTGTTTTCAGCTTGGAGAAAATTAGAAATTATCGTTCATTTACATGCAAAAAAGGAAGGTTTTTCGAATGAGTGATAAACAAGGGAGATAACTGCGATATTTTCATAAGATATAATTACAATTCATAGTAACATCTAAGCAGGTAGAATTTCACACAAGGTCATTTTTTAGGGGAGCCATCCATGATTCGAGACTGATGAGTGGAGATGAGAAAAATTCCTGCTAACATCGGCATTCCTCTGGCGTCAAGTGATGAATTCAGTCATGTATAGCAAGAATTTCATGGGAGAACGTTCCCTATGGCAAAGCACTTCAGATCAACAACACCCAGGCAGCCGTTGAATAAAAATCATTCAATGTAACCAAAAGAGAAGACATTTATAAAAAGTTTAAGTTCTATAATTAATGATAAGTAAATTCATGCCTTTACAATGTGTATTCGTTCAAAAGTGATAAATCGATAATATGAAAAGAAATATTTAAAAAAAATTTAAAGCCAGGGAAATATTAATCTATGATTCATGTTTGTTGTTTTATATTTGAAAACTTTTAGGAACATGTTTCATTAATAACATATATGAAAGTTTTGTTTAGGGTTAGTATTAAATTCAGGATAAAAAAATATCTCTAACAAGATTCTGAGCCCTTTATTTTCTTCACTACAAGGGTTAGGTGTAGATATAGGGGTAGGTTTGGATTAAGATTGAAATAAACTGTTAAAATCATTCCTTTTTGACCCTATTAGTATTTCACATTAGTTTTAAATGGTGGTTTTTCATTAAAGACTAAGTGACAGCAAGTCTCCTCCAGATTGCAATATTCTTTCAAGTCTATAAGTTGATTTTGACATTGCAGTCGTCTAGATAGACTTGGATCTTTCTTTGATCTCCACTTTCCCCTAGTGCTCCAATTACAATTAGTATCACAGTCATTTACATATTCCACAAATTTAAGTTACCCTTTGAAAATATTTATTGTATTATAAAATATACAAATATGGCACACGGCCTAAACAGGGGGGGGAGGCTGGTCAACACTATCCTAATCTCTAACTTAACTAGATTCATTCACTGACCAATACATACTTCCAAGATGATAGCACCAAAATACCTCAATTAAATCACTCTCAAACTACATTCATCAGAGCAACATTCACCAAAACAACACTAGTGCTCCATGGACTTCTAAACTTAATCCTGTATTTACAGTGTGAGGGGGAAGGGGGACAGATAAAAAGATAAAAGAAAACTATATACATATATGTACAGAACCCGTAGAACGAAAAATGAACAACACATATATACATTATGAAGGTTAGTATGGGGCTCCCGCCACGTACTAAAACATGGCAGAAAGAGGAGTTAACCAGTCGAAAATAGTGTTGACGGAAAATAAATTAATAGATAAAATAAATAAATAAATAAATAGTGCGAAGCATAAGAAAACAATAAATACAAGAAATAACATAAGCACCCCGTCGCACTCCTAGAGAACTCCAATTCCTGTCATCTAACAGAGGGGAAGGGAAGGGGGAGAAAAACAAAAGAAAAGGGGACAAAAAGGGGGGCCTAATGACCTCGCATACTCTAGCTAAGTTAACTGAAAAGGGAACATAAGTTACCCTTTGAAAGATTCCTCAAGTTGTTGACGTTGTTTAAATGGACAGCGTTAGTGTTAAATTAAAGGTACTATGTCTAGCATCTAAAATCATCTAATTTAGATCAAAGTCATTGCACAAAAATCATTTATTAAACAATGTTTGAACACACCTATGAGAAGGAAAATGCTTACCCTATGTTCTGGGTTAATGGTAATGATGCTTTGGCTCCAAAATTGAGCCTGACCCTGGGGTCATCATTTGATAAAGAAATTGTTGTTTGCATAGTTGTTTTTTTGGGAGTAGTACAGCATGTGGATATAATGTTATAGATTTTATGAACTGTGATATACATCTGGAAAAAAAACTCATTAACAAAATAGATATATTCTTTCTACTCCCTTTAGATATTTGAATTAGGAAATTTTTATAAATACAAATAAAAATATTCCAAACTTTTCCATATAAGTTTCATACAAATCAAATATTTTTTTATATACACTCCCACTGATTTTGGAAGGTAGAGAATTAGAAACAATTAAATATTTTTTACTCTCTTTGCGTAAGAAGGATTCTTAATTGCAGTTATAAAATCCTGCTTGTATAAAACTATTTTTTTTATATTGCACTGGAATGTCATACGACAAAATGAAATGGGAAAAAATTGAAAAATACAATCAAAAACCATTTCAATTGTGTAGAAATCATTATGTGTGTTGTGTGTGGGGGGGAGTATAGTTATATAAAAGGTCTACCTCAAATATTGACCTCTCGCCACAAACCCACAAAGTGAATAAGTGAAAACCAACACAATTACAATATATATATATATATATATATATATATATATATAATATTTTAGAAAAAAGGCATATGATGTTAAAAAGAAGAACAAAATAATCTAACAAATAAAAAAAAAATAAAATAAAACTGATAATCTTTTGAGTAGTAGAAGTAGTAGTAGTATCATCATCATCATCCTCCTCCTCCTCCAGTAAATAATTCAGACATAACAGGCAAATATATTTATTTCAAGACACAACATTCAAAGTGGAACAAATAATTTAAGACAAAACAAATTTCTAGAAATAAATCAAATTGTTTATTCAAATATTTTCTTTAATTTGGATATATATCAACCATTGAAAGTTATTTAATGGCATATCCATTTTTAAATATACAAATAGTTGTATTTCAAACAATTCAGTTCATCATATTTTAGTAACAGCTTGACTTTTACTATGAAAGGCTTAAAAACTTTTAGGTTTTAAGCAATCTTTTTTTCAATTTTGTGATGAAAAGCACTGGATTTTGAAATACACTTATCTGTAGTCTCTCTTTATATATATATATATATATATATATATATATATATATATATATATATATATACTTATTCAGGATCAGACCTAATGAAAAAAATATGAAAAATATTTTCTCTGAGAAAAAGAAAGCGAGTTGCTAACTGTGAACAGTGCATTGTGGGATTTGAAGTGGTCAGAAAAATGGACAAACTTGTAACACAGGGGGAGGTTGAATTTGTCATTGCACATGGTAGATGGACATTTAACTGGTGCACAGATGAAATGTAGCTGTTCATCTCCCTTTCTTTTCCTTCATGGCATATCAACCTTTTTAGCTTATTTAACACCAAAAGAGATTTTTATACAAATAGTTTTATTTCAAACAATTCAGTTTAGCATAAGTACACAGCTTATGTGTCAAAAACATTTCTATTTCGAGCGATTCAGTTTATTCAAACATTTCTAATTCAGCTTAGTATAAGTACAGATTTGTTTACACACACTTAAATGTCAAAACAGTTCTATATTAAACAATTCAGTTTAGTGTAAGTAGAGTTTCAATGTCAAAAACAGTTCCATTTCAAACAATTCACTTTAGCATAAATATGCCATTTAAATATAAGTACACTTTAATAGTCAAAAACATATCTATTTCAAGTTATTCTGGTTAGTCAAACAATTCTAATTCAAAACAATTCAGTTTAGCATAAGTATGAAGTTAGTTCTATTTAACCCATAGATTGGGCCCTATCAGGTGCTACCATTCCGGGCCAGAGTGGACCTGGGAGCAATGCCAATGAAGGGGTACTCAGCATTCCCCAAAGCTCCTGCATCACTGAACCTCACCATCAGATTGTATAGTTTCATATTTAGGACACTCATTGGGTCATCTTACCCCTCTGCAGAGGTGCAGTCAGTTTATTCTACAGCTCCAGCCAACTCGGCAATACACAGAGCTAATGTCAAAACAGCTATATTTCAGATGATTCAGTTCAGCATAAATACACAGTTTAGATGTCAAAACAGTTCTATTTCAAGCAATACAGTTTAGCATAAGTACACAGTTTAAAGGTCAAAAAACAGCAAATTCAAGAAACCAAAGTTTAGTTCTATTTAACCCATAGATCAGACCCTAACTCTGCCTACACTCCAGGAGAGAGTGGACCTGAGAGCAATAGCAATAAAGGGGTACTCCACATTCCCCAAAGCTCTAGCACTATTGGAACCTCACCATCAGATTGTTTAGTGTCATATCCAGGACACTCATTGTGGGGCTCTTACCCCTCTGCAGAGAAGCAGTCGGTGTATTTTACAGACCCAGTCGACTGGGCATTAATACTTTATAGGTAACAAGTCATAGTTAATAGGTGACCTCATTGTGGGTGGGTCTTACCTGTCTCAACAGAGGTGCAGTTGGTATATTACACAGTGCCAATTGACAAGTGGCCTCATTTGATTCTCTTACCTTTCTCTCTACAGAAGTACAAATGATTTCCCTTTTTTTCCATATACTTTTAAGTCTATAAGGTAGTGTTATGGTGAGATATGTAATCACCACCAAAACAGTTTAAATAAGGGACCATGTCACCGGTCACTGGACAGAGAAATAAACTGTTAAGATTATTCATTTTTGAACATGTGTGTTTTTCACACTAGTTTTAAGTGGTGGGTTTTCAGCAAGTCTCCTCCTGGATACCAATATTCTTTTAAGTCTATAAGTTAGCTTTGATACTGCTGTCATCAAGATGGACTCACTTCTTTCTCTGATCTACAGTTTCTCCATGTGCTCCAATTACAATTAGTATCACAGTCACTTTCATATTCCACAGATTTTTCAGCTCTCTGGCAAGGTCCATTTATTTGTTCTTGTTTTTTTTCTTTCACCCTCAACTAAGTTACCCATTGAAAAATTCCTCAAGTTGTTGATGTTGTTTAAATGGACAGCATTTGTGTTAAAAATTCAAAAACTAAGTCAAGCATCTACAATCATCCAATTTAGATCAAAGTCATTGCACATAATTACATTTCTTCAAGATATTCTAAAAACCCACCTATGAGAAGGAAAATGCTTACCCTATGTTCTGGGTTAATGGTAATAATGCTTTGGCCCCCAAATTGAGCCTGACCCCAAAGTTATCATTTGATAAAGAATTTGCTGTTTGCACAGTTGTTGTTTGTGGGCAGTGCAGCATGTAGACATAATGTTATAGATTTTATGAATTGTGATATACACTTGGAAAAAATTTATTAACAAAAAAATATATTCTTTCTACTGACCTTAGGTATTTTAATCCAGCAAAAATCCTATTTAGAAATTTTATGAATACAAATAAAAATATTTCAAACTTTTCCATAAGTTTCAAACAAATCAAATATTTTTATACATACACTCCTACTGATTTTAGAAGGATGACAATTAAAAACAATCAAATATTCTTTACTCTCTTTGCATAAGAAGGACTCTTAATTTCAGTTATAAAATCCTGCTTATACAAAACTATTTTTATATTGCACTGGAATGTCATACAAAAATGTACACTCAACTGACTTCAAAAGGTAGAAAAAAAACATTAAGAAATTTATACTTGGCAAAGGAAAAGACATAAATTCAGTGATAAATTCCTCTTTATACACAACAGTTATTTAATACTCTACTGGGATGTGATATTGGAAAGTACCGTATATATATATATATATATATATATATATAATAAATAAATATTCCTTAGATTTATGTATTTAATGCTGAGGAAGTTTGTCTGCAACCTTAGGTTTCATGAAGTTCTACCAAAAACAATTATCTGGCAGATAAGAAAAGGAAATGAAGAAATCGAAAAAAATGGAAAAATATACAATCAAAAACAGTTGGAATTGTGTAGAAATCTTAATGTGTGTTGGGAGTCTATGAAATTTATTTACTTATTTATATGTATTCGTTTCGTATTCATAATATAGTTGTAATTTCTTTGTCTATTGATTTAATTATTGTTTGTTTGTTGCTGTATAAGTGTAATAATTATTTAACAATTACGATATTTTAATTTTACACAATAATTATTGGGTTTATTAACTTTGACGTAACATTCAAGACATTTTATTTTCTTATCAATTATTTTTTTTAAATTAAGTGATGGACACGTCACAACACACAAAATTCATCCCCATTTTTAAAACTCTTTCAAAATTACAATAAACACTCCCACAATTTCAATTTGAACAAAAACACCTCGAAAGTGCATTTTCGAATAAAATGTCGTATTTATCTAAAAAAAACAATAAAAAAACAAAAACATTGTTTATAATAAAATAGTTTTAAAAAGGGAAATTTAATCTACCAACACTTATCTAAGATTTTGGTAGGGGACTTAGCTTATGTCACCCCAACGATAAACACAATTTGTAGCAAAAATAAAATATCAATTAAATATTGAAATGAACTAAATTAAAAAAAACAAAAACATAATCATATATTTTCATATTTAATGAGGATAAAATCACAAATTCTATTTATAAAACTACAACAACTTCAATATGGCGTCCTGCTTCGCATGCTGGGAAGGAAACCCGGATGTATTTATTTATTCGGGTCAAGGGAAACTACTCTATCTGATCATGCTTATATATACTTTATACCATGGCCGTCACTATAATATCATTATTATTAGAGGGACGGCCACACTTCATCTCCTTTCACCCATAGTTTAAAATATTATGATGGAATACACCCTACTAAAGCCTGATTGTCACAGCTGGTGAATTTCATAAATGCAATCTGACACTTTAGAAGATCGATATGCAACAAAATTTTATGAATACAAATAAAAATATTCCAAACTTTCCCATATAAGTTTCATACAAATCAAATATTTTTATACATACACTCCCACTGATTTTGGAAAGTAGAGAATTGAAAACAATCAAATATTTTTACTCTCTTTGCATAAGAAGGACTCTTAATTTCAGGTATAAAATCTTGCTTATATAAAACTATTTTTTTATATTGCACTGGGATGTCATATGACAATGTACACTCAACTGACTTTAAAAGGTAGAAAATAAAACACATAAATAACTTTATATATGGCAATGAAGAACATGTAATTTCAGTGATAAATTTCTCTTTATATGCAACAATTATTTAATACTCTACTGGGATGTGATGTTGAACAGTACCATATATATATATATATATATATATATATATAATATTAATAAATAAATATTTATTAGATTTATATATTCATTGCCATGGAAGTTTGTTGGCAACCTTAGGTTTCATGAAGTTTTACCTACAATAATTATCAGGCGGATAATGAAAGGAAATGAAGAAATCTAAAAAAAAATCGAAAAATACAATCAAAAACCATTGGAATTGTGTAGAAATGATTATGTGAGTGAGTGGGTGTGTGTGTGGGGGGGTTATGGTTACACATTCTTATGTATGGATGTGTAGTGTATATGGGTGTGAAGATACATACATAGATGCATGAAAACTTCCATAGCATTAAATATATAAATCCAATATATATATATATATATATATATATATAGAATACTTAGTCCAGTTAAACCGGAGTTAGGAGTAATTCCATCAGGACAAGAAATTATTCTTGAATGGATATTTAAATCTTCCTGGTAAAGAGCTCAATGTACCAATTATACAGAGCAATAATTAGGTAGGATATCTAAGTTTATTATCCAAAATATTGTCAATAGTGTAAAAAAGGCTAACCATTGCAATCTTTGGGAGAATTCTTATGAGACCATTGAATGGTTTAGAAGGATAAAAAATAAGAGTAAAGCTACTTTTATACAATTTGACATCATCGATTTCTATCCTTCCATAACAAAAAATATTTTAATAGATAGCATTAACTATGCCCGTAAATATATAGATATAACTATTGAACAATACGAAATAATATTAGCTTGTAGGAAAACTGTTTTAAAAAATAACGATTCAACTTGGGTAAAAAATGGATTAGATAAGTTTGACGTTCCAATGGGGGGGTATGATTCCTCCCAAATAGCAGACCTTGTAGGATTATATATATTAGATATACTCACTAGAATCATTAGTCCTCAACAAGTAGGTCTTTATAGAGATGATGGGTTATTATATATCCCAAATAGTAATGGCCCTCTTAGCTCTAGCATACAAAAGAGGATTATAAGGGCTTTTAAGTTTTTGGGATTTAAAATAGAAATCTCATCTAATATTAAAATAGCCAATTTCTTGGATGTGACTTTAGATCTATCTAATAATTCCTATAAACCTTTCATAAAACCCAATCAGAACCCATCGTACATTAATGTTAATTCAAATCACCCTAAAAATATAATCAAGCAAATCCCAAAAGCAGTAAATTCAAGAATAGGTAAGCTATCTGCAAATGAAAAGATTTTCAAAGAGAGTAGTAAAAGATATATAGAAGCCCTTAAAAATAGTGGTTTTAAGGAGGATTTTAGGTATTTAAAACAAAATATAACAACTGAATTTACTAAAGAAAATAATAATTACGTTCAAAAAAATAAAAATAGAAAAAGGAAAATTATATGGTTTAACCCCCCTTTTTGTAAACTAGCCAATATAGATGTAGGTAAATATTTTTTGAGACTGATAGATAAACATTTTAAACAAGATAATATATTGCATAAAATATTTAATAGGAAAACCTTGAAAATAAGTTATTCTTGCACTAATAATATTTCTCAAATAATAAATAGCCATAATAATGAATTAACTAATAAATTACATAACCAAATAAATAATAATAACATTAATAGTAAAAAAATAGAATGTAATTGTAAATCTCAAAGTGATTGTCCAATGAATGGTTTGTGTAGTTTAGATAACGTAGTATATCAAGCTATTATTTATCCAAAAGAGGACATAAGTGATAAGAAATATTATATTGGCGTTTCTTCTACTAATTTCAAGATTAGGTACGGAAATCATAAATATTCCTTTTCCCATGAGCATCAAAAAAATCAAACTGCTCTATCAAAACATTATTGGGGATTAAAAAATAAAGGGTTAACCCCTGACATTCAATGGTCCATACTGAAAAGATCTAGTACCCCAAAATCTTTCGATAGTAGGTGCAATCTATGTCTTGAAGAAAAGATCCACATTTTGCTTTTTCCTGAGCCAAAAATTCTACTAAATAAGAGAAATGAACTAATAGCCAGGTGTAGACATAGGGCCAAATTTAAACTATAAATAATTAAACAAGTAAAAAAAATTTTTTTATAAAGCATAAATTTATTTGAGAATGAGAGTTAATTTTGAGAATAAATATAATAAATTATTAGATAGAAAATTATGAAAAAGCATATAATATATATGTACTACGCATAAAAAATGTAACTGATATTTTGAAATTTTTGAAATTTTAAAATATTTAAGTAAATTAAATATTTGTTTTTGTTTTAATATATCTATTACTGCATCTTTACGTGAGATTATTAATTAAAATTTAAATCTAATTAGAAATATCTGTAATTTAAGTCTATATGTAAAATTAATTTATAAAAAAAAAAAAATTTGTTTTAAAATAAATTTACTACATTGCCAACCGAAAATTTAAATTTAAAACGGAAGTGGGCTTAATGAAGAGATAACTCTTCACCCCTCTTCTATCCCCTCCCACTCTTCTATCCCCTCCCACTCTCATGTGTCTACTCTAGTTTTTTTATCTAATTGATCTGATGAAGTCCTGTTAATTTTTTTTCGTGTTTTTGAAAATTTCAAAAATGCGTAACAGGATTGAAATAAATTTATAATCCTTTGTGATTGGTTTCGTTGTTTTTTCTTAATGATATATATATATATATATATATATATATATATATATATATATATAATTAATATATATTTATTTTTCACTGTTATTATATAATAGCTCAATCTAAGATATTGAGTACTCTCCAAATTATATCACACTTGGTTTACCACAAACCCACAAAGTGAACAACCAGCACTATTACAATATATGTATATATATATATGTGCATAAAATACTCAAATAAAGGTAAGTGATGTTAAAAAAAACAACAAAATAATCTAACAAATAAAAGAAATATTAAATCAAACTGATAATCTTATTAGTAAAATAATAATAATCCAATGAATAATTCAGACAATAAAATAAATTCATTTCAATACACAACATTCAAAGTAAAAGAAATAATTTAAGACAAAACGAATTTGTCGAAATAAATCAAATTTTTATTCAAATATTTTCTTTAATTTGTTTTTATGGCATATCAACCATTGAATGTTATTTAATGCCAAAACCATTTTTAAATATACAAATAGTTCTATTTCAAACGCTTGACTTTTACTATGAAAACTTGTAGGTTACAAACAATCTCTACATTGAGATAAGGATCACTTGATTTAGAAATACAGTTATATGCAATCTCTGTCTATATATATATATATATATATACTTATTCTGGATCAGGCCTAATGAAAGAAATATGAAAAATATTCTTTCTGAGGAAAAGAAAGGGACTTGCCACCCATGAACAGTGCATTGTGGGATTTTGAGAGGCCAGAAAAATTGACCACCTTGTAAGGCAGGAGGAGATTGAATTTGTCATTGCACATGGCAGATGGACATTTGACTGGTGCACACAAGATAAACACCTATTTTCTTGGGGAATAGACATATATCTCTATCGGTGGTCAATAAAGACAGTTTTTGATCAATTGATTCAGTTTCATATATTTTTTTATCTGACTGTCAATGTAGAAGTTTAGTCAAACAATTCTAATTCAGAACAATTCAGTTTAGCATATGTATGTGTTATGTTTTGACCTTTTTGACCCGGCCAAAAATGCCATTCAAGGTGATGCACCAGAAGAAAGTGACACATTCCAAGCTGGCATGAATTGTTAAATAAAAACATTGATAATCTATCTATCTAAATATATATAAGTTGAAGAGCGTAGTCGAGGGCTACCTGAAGGCTCCCTTTTCATTAGCTACAACACCGAGGTGCAGGGAAAGGCATTACTCCTTTCCCTGGATTGCTCTACTTTACCCTTGATCATTACATAATAATGCTGTGTTAATCATAGCGGTATCAAGTACCATTTTTTGAGTCTTTAGTATGACTCGACCGGGGATTTAATTCTGATCTCCGGGGCCAATGGTGAACACTCTATCCATAAGCCAATGGACCATTCGAAAGTTGGCGACCGTAGTCGAGGGCCACTCGAAGGATCCCTTTTCAACAGCTACTTAACCGAGGTGTAGGGGAGGGCGCGACTCCATTCCCTGGATTGCTCCACTTTACCCTTGATATGTGTTATATTTTGACCTTCGACCCGGCCCAAAAATACTATTCCAAGGTAATACACCGGAAGGAAGTGACACATTCCAACGGCCAGTAATCGAAAGAGATCGTGTGGGCGGATTAAGGCTTATAATATGGGACAAGGTGAAGGTCCCACTGTGCCAATACAGACTGATGCACCATAAGAGAGAGACCTCTGAACTGCATGACAGTTATTTCTGCTTGATGACAATTAAACATTCGATTTCAAAGATCCAGTGGGCGATGGTGTGGGCGTTGAATTATTATTTAACTCAGTTGAGTTCGAGCCCAAGAAGCAGTTGCCAGGAGGGTTCCAGACAACTAGAGACAAGATGTGGTAGGGAAAGCCACACCCGACCAAGGGGGCCCTCGGAAACCCCGATGGAGTTTGGGGTCCAGAGAAGATGCTAATAAGATGCAATAAAGAAAGCCAGCATCCAGCAGTGGGCCCTAGGCCTCCGGTTGAACAGCACTAAAGAACAAGAAAGACACAACGTGACGGTCATAACAGTGGGGTCAAGATATTACAGTTTATGTTCGGTCTCCAGCTCCCTCTCACATGCAACACTTGAACAAACCTTTGCAATAAAGTGAGAGGTATATATTTTGTTAAAGAAGTCTCCCTGCGTCTTCCTTCATGCGTCTTTATTATTGTGTCGTTGTGATGCCGCATGAACATGTACATGAGTATATAACATATGCAGTTAGTTCTATTTAACCCATAAATAGGGCCCTTATCAGGTGCTACCACTCCAGGAAAGGGTGGACCTGGGATCAATAGCCATGATGGAGTACTCCACATTCCCCAAAGCTCTAGCATTACGGGAACCTCACCATCAGATTGTTTAGTGTCATATTCAGGATACTCTTCGAGGGGTGGGCTTACCCCTCTGCAGAAGAACAGTCAGTGTATTCTACAGCCTGAGCCGACTGGGCAATAAAACTTTATAGGTAGCAAGCCATAGTTGATAGGTGATCCCATTGTGGCAGGGTCTTATCTGTTTCAACAGAGGTGCAGTTGGTATATCACACAGCCCCAAATAACAAGTGGCGACATTCAACTGGATTTGACTTTTCTCTCTACAGAAGTACAGTTGGTATGTCCTACAGAACCTAAATACCCCATTTTAACTGTTCTATGATTTTGAAAAGTAGCAGATCATAGGATTAGATGTGTTATGTTCAAGTGTAAATTTTCTTTACTCACACAAATAAATATATGTGGACAATCACTGGTTTTCTTCATTCATAATCTTATTACATATACATGCTGAAAAACAAGCAATTTTACCAAGATTAACACAGTAATTCAGTCACTACAAAAAAGATACAACTATTTACAAGAACCACTTTACTAAATCAAAATGCTTTTAGCTTAAGTATGTGTAAAAATTATTAATGAATAAATAAATATACTTTAAATAATAATAAGAGTTCACGAGAAAATGACATCTCTCGACTGTGTTTTCCCATATGGTATTTAAATAAGGAATTTTTATAAAATAATAATCCACATACTTCACAAGAAAATGGTTTCTCTCCAGTGTGTGTTCGATTGTGGATTTTAAAAGATGACTGGCATGAAAATGCTGCACAACAGAGGTTATAAGAAAATGTTTTCTCTCCTGTCTGTTTTCATGTGCAGTATGTTAATGAGGAAAGTTTCAGAAAATGCTGATCCACACACTTCACCAGAAATTGGTTAATATCCAGGGTGTGTTCGCATGTGGAATTTCAAAGAGCAATTTTGGGCAAAGGCTGATCCACACACTTCACAAGAATATGGTTTCTCTCCAGTGTGTGTTCGCATGTGGCATCGCAAAGTTGACCTATCAGAAAACACTGATCCACACACTTTACAAGAAAATGGTTTCTCTCCAGTGTGTGTTCGCATGTGAATTTTTAAACTGTAATTTAGAGAAAATGCTGATCCACAAACTTTACAGGAAAATGGTTTCTCACCAGTATGGGTTCGCATGTGGCATTTCAATTTTGACGATTTTGAAAATGCTAATCCACAAACTTCACAAGAATATGGTTTCTCACCAGTGTGGGTTCGCATGTGGCATTGCAAAGTTGACCCATCTGAAAATGCTGATCCACAAACTTTACAAGAAAATGGTTTTTCTCCTGTGTGTGTTCGCATGTGAACTTTCAAACTGGAATTTCTGGAAAATGCTGATTGACACACTTTACAAGAAAATGGTTTCTCTCCTGTGTGTGTTCGCATGTGAACTTTCAAGGTTGAATTTGTCAAAAATGTTGATCTACAAATTTCACAAGGAAATGGTTTCTCTCCTGTGTGTTTTTGCATGTGAACTTTCAAATAGTAATGTGTGGAAAATGTTGAATCACACATTTCACACGAAATTGGTTTCTCTCCAGTGTGTTTTCGCATGTGAACTTTCAAATCAGAATTTCTGGAAAATGCTGATCCACACACTTTACAAGAAAATGGTTTCTCTCCTGTGTGAGTTCGCATGTGAACTATCAAACTTGCATTTGAGAAAAAGGTTGATCCACACATTTTACAAGGAAATGGTTTCTCTCCTGTGTGTTTTTGCATGTGAACTTTCAAATAGTAATGTGTGGAAAATGTTGATTCACACACTTCACACGAAATTGGTTTCTCTCCAGTGTGTTTTCGCATGTGCTCTTTTAAAATGGAATTTGAAGAAAGAGCTGATCCACAAACTTCGCAAGAAAATGGTTTCTCTCCTGTGTGTGTTCGCATGTGACTTTTCAAATGGGTATTCCGGGAAAATCTTGATCCACAAACTTCACAATAAAATGGTTTCTCTCCAGTGTGTGTTTGCATGTGACGTTTCAGATGGGAATTCGATGATAATCTTAATCCACAAACTACACAAGAAAATGGTTTCTCACCAGTGTGGGTTCGCATGTGGCATTTTAAATATGACCCATCTGAAAATGTTGACCCACACACTTCACACGAAAATGGTTTTTCTTCAGTGTGTGTTATCATGTGACGTTTTAAATTGGAATTCTGAGAAAATCTTGATCCACAAACTTCACAAGAAAATGGTTTCTCTCCTGTGTGTGTTTGCATGTGCCTTTTCAAATTATAACCTAGGTAAAATACTGATCCACAAATTTTACAAAAAAATTGTTTCTTGCTCATGTGTGTTTGCATGTGCGATTTTAACCTGGAATTTCTAAGAAATGCTGATCCACAGACTTCACAAGAAAATGTGTGTGTTCACATTTGACGTGTCAAATGGGAATTCTGAGAAAATCTTGCCCCACACACTTCACACTCAAAGGTTTTCTCTCCTGTGTGTGATCGTATGTGACATTTCAAATTGGAATTTCACAACAAAATGGTTTCTTACAAGTGTGGGGTAGCATGTGGTAGTTCAAATGTGACCCATATGAAAATACTAATCCATAGAGTTTACAAGAATATGGTTTGACTACTTTCACCATGTGTGTCTTTGCATCTGTCTTTTTAAACTGGTATGCTGTGAAAATTCTAATCCACAATTTTTACAAGGAAGTGCCTTAAGTGAGTGTTTCAACAGTGATTTTCAATTCTGAATAAAGTGAAAATGCTGATTTGCTCAATGAAACAAAGTTGGCTATCACATGTAAAAGAAAATTCTTATTGGTTGTCAATATGCATATCCAATGACTTAGCAAAGCATATATTTTACATTTGGTATATGTTTGAATGTCTCTTTAAAATATCAAAATTGTTCTTTCCTATAATCCGCTGTGATCTGCGAAGAAATAAAAGTTAAATTATTACTTAGACAATAACAAGTACGAAATTCATACATTATTTTGAATCAGTTTATATTTCAGTTAAATGCAGCATGTAAGTAAAAGTAAATAAAGTTTGTGAACAAAAGGCTCCCTTTTCAATAGCTACTACACCTAGGTATAGGGGAGGGTGCAACTTCTTTCCCTGGATTGCTCCACTTTACCATTGATATGAACCCTATATTGCTGCGTGTTAAGGGAGGGGGTATCAAGTACCATTTTTAAAGTCTTTGGTATGACACAATCTAGGATTGAACCAACATCTCCCAGATGGTTGGCGAACACTCTAGGCCAATGAGCCGGTTTCGCAACATGTCATATATACATAATGCAAAGATGTAAATAAAATTTTTACCAGAATTGAAAGGATACTTAATTAAATGTGGAAAAGAAATTAATCCTAAAAGCATATATTTGTTAATTTTGATTGTCCAAAGAGGACTGCAGCCGATATCACATTTAAATGTGATAACATTTAGCAAAGAAACATTAATCAAAAAGAAAAAAAAAAATTGAAAAGAAAATCTCACTGAATAACTGCAAGCAATAGAATTAAAGAAACATATTCATGCTATTTTTATTAAGAATAGAAAAAAAAGGAAAATAAATTCAAGTCAAAGTTTTTTTTTTGTGCCGATGAGGAAGATACATGTTTGAATTTTTTAGAAGAAACTTGATGATTTTTATTATTCAGGGTTTTAAGACTTTTATCTTCATCTTTATTGTTATATTCTCAGGGTCTTACCTGAAATCTTCCAGCCTTCTTCAGGTGTTTGTCAAACTTGGAATCCTATACAGAACTTCAAACTATGTCCTTTATTTAATCCATGGGGGACGCTTGTTTTGATTCCATTAACCATATAAGTGCTAATTATTCCTGTACTGTTACTCACCTGCAGTCGGGATTGAACCTACAACCTCTAGATAATAGATTCTTTAGAAGCTTTGGGTACCAACTGCTATGCTATGTGACCTGCTGGACAGTTCAGAGAAAATTTGTGGGACTTATAAACTTAATGTTCATACATAACGATAATTACTACTACTATGTATGATTTTTTACCTGAGCTGATATTCCAATTTTTTTCCAAATGTTTTTCGATTTTTGATTAACATATTGTATTAATCTCTATACTTACTCTACTTAACAGGTCATTCTAGTTCAACATAAGTGATGATTCTTTAAGGTGTCTAATTCTCCAGTGTTCATCTCGATCAATTATTTTAACTTTATCCCATAAGGGCAGATGATTTTCCTTCTTTCCATATATGGTCTGCCATACCCGACTTTTTAATTTCACCCTGTATTACGGCTTTCCTGTATTCTTCAAACCTTATTTTTAGTGGGCGGCATATCTCACCTTTCTATGCTTTACCAACATTGTAATGGATGATGTACACACAGTTCTTGTTGAATTCTGTTGGTGGCTTGACATGGAAGAGATATCTCTAGAGAGTTGAGCGACTTGTGAATATTGTCCTGATGTCATATGGACTATATATCCTTAGGATCCTTTTGGCAGGGCCTTTGATGCAGGGCAGACACATTGTGATGACTTTTCAGGCATCGACTTCTATTCTCCTATCCAGGTTTCTTGGAGCACACTGGGTAGTTGTTACAAAGGAGGTTACGTGTTTAACTAATCATTTCTTCTTGCTATATATCTATATAACTACTAATGGCTTTTGCTCAATGTTGTGACGAGACTATTCCCTTCTTGACATTATATGGATGATGGCAGTTGAAATTGAGGTAGTGTCCAGTGAAGGTAAGATTATGATACACACACAACCTGAATCCTTGCTCTGTGCATGTTATAATACATTGAGGAAGGGTAATTTATTATCTTGTTCTTTCTCCATAGTGAACTATATAGATAGTCTGATTGAGTTCACATGACCATGTAATTTTTTAACATCTTTCTGATGAGGCCAAAGAACGAATGTGCCATCTACGTAACTAAGCCACACTGATTGCTTTAGTGATGTAGATCTTAACGCCATTTCTTCAAAGTATTTCATGTATATGTTGTCCAATACTGGTCAAACAATGAGGAACCCATAACCAGTCCTTCTTCTTCTCAGTATATATCAGATCCCAACCCGAAGTAGGTTTTTTCTACACAAGATCAACATTTCCATTTGATTATCTGTTGGGATGGACTTGCATTTTACCAACAAGGAGTCTACAATCAGTTTTTCCTGTACCACAGCGAGTACCTCATCAGTTGTTACCTTTGTGAACAGACTCACTAGGTCTAAGCTCATCATCTGGTTGGAACGAATGGAAGCATAACTGATTCTCCTCACAAAGTTCTCAACATATTGTGAGGACTTATCAGTTAGGGGGCTGATGATCTTTACAAGGAGACAACTCAATGTGTCACATGCTGAACCTCAATGGAATACCATCCTTATGTATTTTTGGAAGACCATATATGTGTGGTAGCTTGATATAATGTTGAGTTAGCGGTCTGTATTTTATATGTGGTACAAGATCTTTGTTTTTACTGAGGATCTGTGAGCGTTTTCCTTTCTGTTTTGAGGGTTGGGTCCTTCTTTACTTTACAATAGCCACCATTGTAAATCAAGGCTGCCAATTTTTTGAGTATTCCACCCTATCAATTACCAAATTTGCATTGCCTTTGTCTGCTGGGAGAATTATGATATTATTATCATCCTAACCGGCTCATTGGATTAGTGGGTAGAGTGTTCGCCAACGGTCTGGTAGACCTGGGTTCAATCCCAGGTCGTGTCATACCAAAGACTTTAAAAATGGTACTTGATACCTCCTTGCTTAACACTCAGCAATATAAGGTATGTATTAAGGGTAAAGTGGAGAAATCCAGGGAAAGGAGCAGCGCCCTCCCCGACACCTCGGTGTACTCGCTATTGAAAAGGGAGACTTCTGGTTGCCCTCGACTACGGTCACCAACTTTACTTACTATTATCATCCTGTAGAAACTTCATTGCTAGACTCTCCGATTTTGAGATGTTTGGTTAAGGATACTTTGATTTCTAATATGCTTGTCTCACTTTCTATCTTAGCTCAGCAGTCTGGGTGTTGAGAATTCTCAAGACTGCATCCTCGATAGGTGCAATTAGGTATCCACTTCATGCTGGTGTTGAAGTTGAAACTTTTGTTTAACACAAATTTTCAAGAGTAGTTATCAGTCGATTGCCAAAGTTGATAATGGCTTTCATTGGTGAGTAACGGACTTGTATTTTCATATGTTTGGTTTACATTTTCTCCAGTTTTGTAAATGGATACATCTTGACCTTGTTGAATTCCTGTTCATATGATTTATCCAGATACTGTTGGATTCAAGTTCTGTCTTATATGATTGCTATTCTTTCCAGGAAGAGAGTAAGTTTGCATGAAATTTCTGACCATATTTGATGTTTCTTCAATTGGTTGCCATGAAATCTATCTCGGACATATTCACACGCTCAAATCTTTTTGTAACTTTCTGCACCCTCCAGGAATTAACTGGAATATTCCATGTTAAACTTGGTGGAACTAGCTTGAAATCTCGGCATCTGTATAGGAATTTAAGTCAGTTGGTCATTTGTGCCAATTCTTGATTTAGTCATTCTCTTTCCATTGATGTAATGTATCGAGTCCATACCAACAGGGTATTAGATGTCTGAAGGAAAGGCATCTACCCTTATAGGATAAAGTTGAAATAAACGATAGGGATTAACACTGGAGTATTAGACGTCTTTAGGAATCAGCACATATACTGGACTACAGTGACCTGTTGCGTAGGGCATGTATACCGCTGAATACAATATGGGAACCAATAATGAAAATACTTTGGTAAAAAACGAATTCAGAAAAAAATTATTTTGAATTGGAATATGAGCTAAGTTAAGAAAATCATACATAGTAGTAGTAATCACAGCGGGAATATAACAATAAAAATAAAGTAAATAGTCCAAAAACCCTAAATGATAAAAGGAAAAATAATTATTTCCTATAGATGAAATTAATAAAAACAATAATAGTAATAATGATAGCAATCTTAAAAGAGAATAAGTTATTTGTGCTTTTCTCAATTCCACTGAACTTGTTGTAAGCAACAGAATTTAAGAGATGAAACGACAGTTGTGCTATTACAATATCTCTCAGACTAATTCCCTTGGGAAAGGCATGAACACTTTCATTCCCTACCTATGGGTTAAAATAGTATCACTGCTGTTCTTCTACAAGGATAGATTTACCCTTAAATATACCCACAAATCTGAATGCCAGCCGCACAATTACATTAGATTTCAAACAAATACCTTTGTATACTTTTGTGTTTGTATGAGAAAGAATTGTTTTCTCTTTGTGATTTTCCTCAAAATAATATTCTTCAATGTGAATTAATATTTGAAAATTGAAAAGTTAATGAATAAATCAATTTCATAAAAACAATAATAGTAATAACGATAGCAATCCTAAAAGACAATAAGTTGTTAGTGCTTTTCTCAATTTCACTCGACTTGTTGTAAAGAACAGAATTTAAAAAAAGAAACTACAGTTGCACTATTACAATATCTCTCAGACTAATTCCCTTAGGAAAGGCATGAACACTTTCATTCCCTTCCAATGGGTTAAAATAGTATCACTGCTGTTCTTCTACAAGGATAGATTTACCATTAAATATACCCACAAGTCTGAATGCCAGACTAACTCCCTTGGGAAAGGCATGAACACTTTCATTCCCTTCCAATGGATTAAAATAGTATCACTGCTGTTCTTCTACAAGGATAGATTTACCATTAAATATACCCACAAGACTGAATGCCAGTCGCACAAATACGTGATGTTTCATATGAATACCTTTATATACTTTTGTGTTTGAATGAGAAGAATTGTTTTCTCTTTGTGAGTTTCCTGGAAATAATATCATTCAATGTGAATTAATATTAGAAAGTTTGAACGCTAATGGGTACATCAATTTCATGTCTTTGTAATTCAAAGTTGCATTCTTTAAGAAGATGATGTTAATAAATGGGGAGGCTTTAATACAATACTATACAATATAGTCTTGGAATTGATCTTAAAGAGGATGATGTTAATAAATATGGAATCCTTACTTTAATACAATACTATACTATATAGTCTTGGAATTGATCTTAAAGAGGATGATGTTAATAAATATGGAATCCTTACTTTAATACAATACTATACTATATAGTCTTGGAATTGATCTTAAAGAGGATGATATTAATAAATATGGAGTCCTTACTTTAATACAATACTATACTATACTATATAGTCTTGGAATTGATCTTAAAGAGGATGATGTTAATTAATATGGAGTCCTTACTTTAATACAATACTATACTATATAGTCTTGGAATTGATCTTAAAGAGAATGATATTAATAAATATGGAGTCCTTACTTTAATACAATACTATACTATATAGTCTTGGAATTGATCTTAAAGAGGATGATGTTAATAAATATGGAATCCTTACTTTAATACAATACTATACTATATAGTCTTGGAACTGATCTTAAAGAGGATGATATTAATAAATATGGAATACTTACTTTAATACAATACTAAGCAGGTAATTGCTATCATGTAGTTTGTCAGAAAATCAAATGCAATAGTTGCAAAGATTAAATATTTGGAAGAGATAATGTGAAAGAAATACTAGAAATAAACAGATATTTCCAAGAGTTTAACTGAGGTTATCTCTTATATCCTAAAGATACAACTACAATTTTTTTATACATAAAACATTGAATGCTTAGGCAGATTATGAGCTTCTTTTTAGTGTTGACATTTGTGATGAGGGTGACACTATAGAAAAAATACTAAAAACACTTTCTCTGGAGATCCACAAATGGTCTTCTAAATAATTCAGTTATTGCTGTATTTAAGTAATACTAACTTAACAAATAAAATATTATAACAACCAGCTTATTGGCCAAGTAGGTAGAGTGTTCGCTAATGGTCTGGGATTCTACTTTCAGTCCCAGGTCGCGTCATACCGAAGACTTTAAAAATGTACCTGATTCCTCCATGTTTGACACTCAGCAATAAAAGGTATGTATCAAGGGGTAAGAGGAACAATCTAAGGAAAGGAGTAGGGCCCTCCCCTACACATCGGTGTAGTAGCTATTGAAAAGGGACCCTTCTGGTGGTCTTCAACTATGGTGGCCAACTTTACTTTAACTTACCCTTGAGGAATAATTATTAACAAAAAAATAATAAAAACAACAACCAAATCAAAACAATGCTGATCATAATTTATTAAAAATTGTTTTCCAATTTGAAACAATTGAAGTTATGAACGAATTTTAGTCTTTCACTTTTCTATCAATAACATATTTTTCTATGAGTATTATTGGATTTTTAAATCTCTTTATTGTTTCTATGAAATTTATTTGCTTATTCTTTTCTTATTCATATTTTATACATTAATTCATAATTTACTTGTAATTTCTTTGTCTATTGATTTAATTATTGTTTGTTTGTTTGTTGCTGTATAAGAATAATAATTACTTAATAATTACGATATTTTCATTTTACAGAATAATTATTGGGTTTATTAACTTTGACATAGCATTCAAGACATTTTATTTTCTCATCAATTACTTTTAAAAAATTATTATCAAATAAAGACCCGTCTAAAATCCAACCCTGTTTTTATATTTAAAATGTAATTTTAAAACCTTTTTTAAAAGCATTTTTTTGTTTCTTGTAGCACAACAATTCTTCATTACATTATGATTATCGTCTGTTTCACTGATTCACTACTTTTGTGACGTCACAATCGAACAGGCTCGTCTCGACCAGAATCATTAAGTTTGCCACTTTCATTGACCATCAAGAGGTGGTGTCAAAAGAAATCAGTTGGTAAAAGAAAAATCAAACAACTATAACATAGATAAATATTTTCAATGCTTTCAAATATTCTTAACATTTCTCTCAATCATTTACTTCAATTCCCATGTGATGGACACGTCTCAACAAACAAAATTCATCTCCGTTTTTAAAACTCTTTCAAAATTACAATAAACACTCTTACAAGTTCAATTTGAACAAAACCTCCAAAAAAGTACATTTTCAGATTACTTATCGTATTTATCTAAAAAAAAAAAAAAAAATTCTTCATAATAAAATAGTTTTAAAAAAATTGAGGGAAATTTAATCTACCAACACTTATCTAAGATTTCGGTAGGGGACTTAGCTTATGTCACCCCAACGATAAACACAATTTGTAGCAAAAATAAAATATCAATTAAATGTTGAAACGTATTAAATTTACAAAAAAAAAACTGAATCATTTTTTAAAAAATTTCAAATATTTTCATATTCAATGATAAAATCACAAATCATAAAAAAATAGTTTTGCTGCAAATTACGTATTTTTGATTTGTAAAGAAAAAAAAATAATTGAACATTATACTTACTTCTTTCTCTTTTTTTTTTTTTTTTTTTCGTCTGATTTCTTTTCCTAGGGAAAATACAACGTTAGAGAAAAGGGGAAAACTAAATTTTACATAAAATAACCGTAATGAACACCCAAGAGGGATTATATTATGAAAATCTTGATTTTTAAAAATTATAACTACGTCAATATGGCGTAGGGCTTCGCGTGATGGGAAGGAAACCCGGGTGTGTTTCTTTATTTTTTGGGGTCAAGGGAAACTACTCTGTCTGATCATGCATGTATATACTTAACAATAACTGTTTTCAGTTCGGGGAAATTAGAAATTATCGTCCAATTTACAAGCAATATAGAAAGGTTGTAGAAAAGTGATAAACAAGGAAGATAGTTCCGATATTTTCCTACTATCAATATTTGATTTAGACTCTGTATTACAGATTTGGTTGGTTTTTTTTTAATTCTTGTACTGCATCGGATGCTTTTTCACAACATGGACTCCATTTGGGTATCTCCAGTTATGTTCGACATTTCTGTGCTTGGACTCAAGCTAACTAGACAACTTTCATGAGGGGTCAGTGTGACCATTCATTCTGTCTACCGACACTGATTTCTTTTATGTGTGTTTGTTCTTTCCAATTCTAGAACACTGAGGCTGGTCCTAATAGTTTTTTTTTTTACTTTATCCACGTGTCGCCTTACCACCGTCCCAGACTCTTGTTTTATTTCATAGTGGTTCCTTCAATAAGTTTCCAGACTTTTTTGTAGGGGATTTAAAATTGTCGTAGTCTCTTGAAAATTCAGTATGTTATTGCTTTACATCTTATGAGATCACTGACCAATTTTTATTATTTCACATTCAAATGAACAGCTACAGCAGCAATTGGAATACACCCTACAAAAACCTGATTGTCACAGCTGGTGAATTTCCAAAATGCAATCTGACATTTTAGAAGAATGATATGCAATAAAATTTTTGGAAAAAATGCCACAGAAACGTATGGAATGCTTCAGACTACTTTGGACCATGTTGCATTAATCGAGCATCAGTTTTTAAATAGTAAGAGAATCAAGGATGGCAGGGAATCTGTGAGGGTGTGTGAGGAGCAGGGAAGTCAGAACACTAGAGTCGATTGACCAAGGTGTTAGGGTTAGGTTTAGGGTTACTGTGTTGAGGTTTTAAGGGAGTTCAGGAAGAGATTCTATCGGAAGATGCCAGCACTCTTCAAATCGGGTCAGTAGCATTTCCACCAAGAGAATACACCAGTCAACAACTCCATCTTTGTCACAGACTACAAGATGGGCATCAAGACAATTCCTCACCTTCCCTATAATCCAGACCTTGCTCCCTATGACTTTTGGTTATTCCTAAAACTCAGTGGCTGTCGTTATAAGACAATTGAGGAGATGAAAGAGGATGTGACTAAGGTCATTGACACACTCACACAAGAGGACTTCCATCAGGCCTTCCAGAAGTTGTTGGAACGGTAGAACATGTGCGTTGCAGCTGGAAGAGATTACTTCGAAGGGGACTAGAGTTTAATGTGTGTACTATCAAGAAAAGTGCCCATGCGAAAAAAGTCTGGAAACTTATTTAATAATCCTCGTATGACACAGGACCTGTCTGTCTTTTGACAACCCTGCCCTTCCATCTTGGTCCAAATGTTGCCTTACCACCGTCCCAGACTCTAGTTCTATTTTATATGACACTTGATCTGTCTGTCTCTTGACTACCCCGCCCGTCCATCTTGGTCCAAATGTCGCCTTACCACCGTCCCAGACTCTAGTTCTATTTCATATAACAGTGGATCTGTCTGTCTCTTGACTACCCCGCCTTCCATCTTGGACCTGTATAGAAATTTTTTGCATATACCAATACACCTTCTCTAAATTCTAGTGCAATGACAGAGTTGTCATGATATATTTTTTTAATTTCTTGCTGTCTTCTCAGGCGCTGACAGCGTCTTATTTATTGGTTGTCTGGAGACGAGATCAGTGCCATCTCGTCTCTGTTCCCGTTTCACGGACAGTCCCGTGCTAAATGTCCTGCTTTATATCAACGGTAACACCGTACACGTGCTCCTTGTCTTCTGCTCGGACAATATCTCGCTAAGTGACCATGACCGCTGCAGTTGTAACATACTATACTAGTATGGGGGTCCAACTTTAGGAAGGTTCTGACATTGCTTCGACTTGCTTGCGCGGCCACGACGATGGGGTCTATTTGTCCTTGGTTATAAGTTATAACGGCGCGAGCCCAGGTTAAAAGCTGCTCCAGGGTCATGGTCTCCATCCTGGATGATGCCCACAGAAGTTACCTGACGTTCCGGTAGTCCTGATACAAACGCGCATGTCATCCAGCGTTCGGGCAGCGGTTTCCCAACCAACCGAGTCAGGAGATGTAAATCTGCCAAGAATTCGTCCACTGTTTCGTTTTGCCGAAGTCATCACGTAGTGAATTCGTTAAATGCGTTGAAATCATCCATTGCATATGCTGTCAATAGGGCGCTCTTTATTTCCTCTGGGTCCGTTCTCAGCTCCTGGCTCAGTTGCCGATATACAGTGAGGGCAACACCTGGCAGTCATAACGGTAGTACGGGCTCCACCCTGTACATAGCAGATAATTCACAGACCATCTCCACGTGTTCAAGCCATTCAACAATTGGCATATCTGTCACAGCGCCACTGAACTCCGGAATTAACCGAATATCGAATGCCTTGCCCGACATGGTTGATGAAAGGGTGAAAGCCGAAATAGCTTGGGTAGAAATTGATTACGGTATTCGCCTTTCAAGGGTAGAGTATCTTAACTTCCAACTTAGCTTCTCGTTCGACCGGTCCGTTCTTTATGTCTTCTTCTCTACATGCCGTAGCATAACCTGTTATTTATGAAAAGACCTTTATGAGTTTTGATCGTTGTTAATTTTCCTGATTTTTCATCCAGCAATACTTGTTGGTATGCTTATGTAGAGAAGGGGAAAATTTCGTATTTTGGTTTGGCGCGCAAATTAATTTCACCCAATCAGGATGACTTATCCTATTTAGCCCGGACCTTCATTTCCGGCTAGCAAATCGGATAAGCTGCCAAACACACCCTCTTGGGCTGGAGAACGCCGACCAGTGCAGACATCACACTAGCCGTTCTTCAATAGCGATGCTTTTTAGCTGGACAATGCCGCCCAGTGCAGACATCTCACTGCGGCTTTAAAATAGCAGCAGCAACATGGATACACGAGGGAACCCATCTAATTTATGGATTCCTTGCAAGGAATCCCAGTTGAATATAAATTAGATGCATTCAACATGCCTCGCACAGGCACAATTTTATGTCACCCCAAAATTGGCTATGTCGATCTGACGCGTAATCCCGCTCTCGACACGCCAGCTCTCAATTCACCTCTTGGCCACTTTAACGGAGACCAACGCACGCCTTCTCTCCACCAGACGGACAAAAAACATGGTGACTCTAAAACACAATCCCTTACACATCCGACGACATACGCTGCCATCTCAACCTTCTCCACATCTAATAACTCAATTTCGTCTAAATACTCACAACCTTTCCCGAGTCTTGCAGCACCAAAAACAAGCCCAATATTCCATGCTGCAAATAAAAACCTATTTCTAAAAACACCTTTCGACCTTCGCCATCTTACTTCTTTTTCTTCCTCCTCCTTTTATTTCTTACAAACTTAGCGAGGGGACTAACAACACTAAGCGAGGAAACGACAAAACCTAAACACACATACGTTACAACCTATCTTCGCTAACAAACAAACTTTCCCTCGCTACTAACAAACCAACTTCTCCAGCTAAAATCATCCTACAAAAACCTACGCTAAACTTGGCTTAAATTTAGCTTGCTGTAGGATTCACCTCCTTCCAATGTTGCATACAGATCTTTCGTTTTTGGTATTGGATAATTATCCAATTTAGTGACTGGATTTATAGTCACTTTATAATCGCCACAAATACGCAAAGACTGATCTGCTTTTAAAATGGGTACTATTGGTGTAGCTCATTCAGAAAATTCAACTGGTGAAATAGTTCCTTCTCTTTCCAGTCTACCTAATTCATCTTCTATTTTCTTTTTTAACATACTGACCTTGGTTTGAAATATCTGGATTTTGCTTCTAGGTCTACATACTAAGTGACACACGTTCCTTCCACTTTTCCTAACTTCCCATCGAATACTGCCCCATGCTTTGCTAGTATTTCCTTTAATTTATCTTGGTCCACCTCCTTCACCGTCTGCACTTTGAAAATCTCCTTCCAAGGCAACTTCACGTGTTGCAGCCAATTTCTGCCAAGAAGTGTAGGCGCCTGCCCATCCACCACAAGTACCAGTTCGTATGAAATTCAGTGGAAAAAAAGGACCCCTAAGCAGATTCTGAGCCCCTTATTTTCTTCCCTAAAAGGGTTGGTGGTAGTTGTAGGGGTAGGTTCGGATTCAGTATGAAATAAACTATTAAAATCATTAGTTTTTGAACGTGTGAGTTTTTTGCACTATTTTCAATGGTGGTTATTCACTGAAGACTAAGTGCGAGCAAGTCTCCTCCCGGATACCAATATTCTTTTAAGTCTATAAGTTAGCTTTGACATTGATGTCATCTAGATTGGCTAACTTCTTTCTTTGACCTCAAGTTTCTCCATGTGCTCCAATTACAATTAGTATCACAGTCACTTTTATATTCCACAGATTTTTCAGCTCTCTGTTAAGATCCAGTTATTTGTTTATGTTTTTTTCTTTCACCTACAACTAAGTTACCCTTTGAAAGATTCCTCAAGTTGTTGATGTTGTTTAAATGGACAGCATTTGTGTTTAAAATTCAAAAACTAAGTCAAGCATCTACAATCATCCAATTTACATCATAGGCATTGCACAAAATTACATTTCTTCAAGATAATCTAACAACACACCTATGAGAAGGAAAATGGTAACCCTATGTTCTGGCTTAATGGTAATAATGCTTTGGCCCCCAAATTGAGCCTGACCCCCAGAGTCATCATTTGATAAAGAAATTGTTGTTTGCACAGTTGTTGTTTGTGAGCAGTGCAGCATGTGGACATAATGTTATACATTTTAGGAATTGTGATATACACCTGGAAAAAAATTATTAACAAAATAGATATATTCTTTCTACTCACCTTACATATTCTAATCCAGCAAAAATCCTGTTTAGAAATTTTATGAATACAAATAAAAATATTCCAAATTTTTCCATTTTTCATATAAATCAAATATTTTTATACATACACTCCCACTGATTTTGGAAGGTAGAGAATTAAAAACAATCAAATATTCTTTACTCTCTTTGCATAAGAAGGACTCTTAATTTCAGTTATAAAATCCTGCTTATATAAAACTATTTTTTTTATATTGCACTGGAATGTCATACGACAATGTACACTCAACTGACTTTGAAAGGTAGAAAATAAAAATGAATGAATAACTTGAAACTAAGCAATGAATAACATGTAATTTCAGTGATAAATTCCTCCTTATACACAGCAATTATTTTATACTGTAGTGGGATGTGATGTGGGACAGCACTAATATAATAATAATAATAAATGATAATAAATGAATATTAATTACATTTATATATTTATTGCCATGGAGTTTTGTCTACGGCCTTAGGTTTCATGAAGTTTTACAAAAAACAATTATCAGGCAGATAATGAAAAGAAATGAAGAAATCGAAAAATACAATTAAAAACTGTTGGAATTGCAAAGAAATCTTTATGCGTGCTTGTGTGTGTGTGTATGGGTTATAGTTACGCATTAATGTGTGCGGATGTGTAAGTGATGTTTAGTGTATATGGGTGAGAAAATACATGCGTAGATACATACAAACTTCCATGGCATTGAATATATAAATCTAATATATATTTATTTATTATTAATATTATATAATATTTATCTATCATTATTATCTAATAGCTCTATCTTAGATATTAACCACTCTCTAAATCTTATCACACTAAAAAAGATGAATTAGTGAAAACCAACACTGTTACATATATATATATATATATATATATATATATGAAATATTTAAGAAATAAAGGTAAATGATATTAAAAAAACAAATAATTGAAGACAAAACTAATTTGTCGAAATAAATCAAATTTTTATTCAAATATTTTCTTTAATTTGGATTTATGGAATGTCAACCATTTAAAGTTATTTAATGCCAAATCCATTTTTAAATATACAAATAGATCTACTTCAAGCAATTCAGTTCATCATATTTTAGTAACAGCTTGATTTTTATTATGAACAACTTGAAAACTTGTAGGTTTCAAACTATCTTTATTTCATTTTTGAGATGAGGAGAACTGGATTTTGAAATACACTTATCTGCAGTCTCTCTCTCTATATATACATACTTATTCAGGATCAGATCTAATGAAAAAAAAATGAAAAATATTCTCTCTGAGGAAAAGAAAGGGACTTAATACCCATGAACAGTGCATTGTGGGATTTGATGAGGTCAGAAAAATGGAAAAAACTTGTAAGGCAGGATGAGACTGATTTTGTCATTACACTTGGTAGATGGACATTTGACAGGTGCACAAAAGATAAACAGCTATTTTCTTGAGGAATAGACACATATCTATGTTGGTGGTTGATAAAACTGGCTTATATATATATATATATATATATATATATATATATATATATATATATATATATATATATATATATGTGTGTGTGTGTATGTATGTATCTATTCAAAGAGAGAGAGAGAGATATTGATCAATTGATTCAGTTTGACATATTTTTTTTATCAAATTGTCATTTTAGGAGTTAAATGAAGAAACCAAAATTCTAAAAGAAAGAAAAACAGATGCTTGTAAAACGTATTGATATATTTTTTTTTATCTGGTTTTTTCATCTTGCTAATTTAATAATGTACCTTGTAACACCTATGAAATAACAAATCAGAGAGAACTGGTTTTGAGACATGAACAATCTAAGAATATTGTCACAACAATCATATAAGGTACAAAGTTTTGATGTGACCAGATGACTGATTTGATAAGCCTTTTAACCGCATGTCTAGCCTGGTAAGAATAGATAAGTGTTCCAAGTCACATGATCACTCATTTGCCAAATCGAGTTTCACTCAATCAGCTGCATCTTCTTTAAATTGCATCATTATTACTCGTTATCATTTGTTGAATTAAATTGAATTGTTCATTCAAATATTTTGTTTGATTTGGTTTCATGACATATCAACCATTTACAGTTATTTAATGCCAAATCCATTTTTAAATATACAAATAGTTCTATTTCAAACAATTCAGTTCATCATATTGACTTTAACTATGAACTACTTGAAAACTTGTAGGTTTCAAACAATCTCTATTTCGATTTTGAGATGAGAAGCACTGGATTTTGAAATACACTTATCTGCAATCTCTCTCTGTCTATATATACATAATCTTTCAGGATAAGACCCATTGGAAAAAATATGAAAAATATTCTGAGAAAAACAAAGGAAGTTGCCACCTGGGAACAGTGCAATGTGGGATTTTGAGAGGCCAGAAAAATGAATAACCTTGTAAGGCAAGAGGAGATTGAATTTGTCATTGCAATTGGTAGATGGACATATGAATGGTGCGCACAAGAAAAACAGATATTTTCTTGAGGAATAGACACATATCTCTATTGGTGGTTAATGAAACCTACATAAATTTATGTATTAAAAGAGAGAGAGTGACAGTTTTTGATCAATTGATTAAGTTTATCAAATTGTTTTATCTGTCAATGTAGGTGTCAAATGTAGAAGTTTAGTCAAACAATTCTAATTCAAAACAATTCAGTTTAGCATAGGTATGCAGTTAGTAGTATTTAACCCATAGATAGGGCTCTATCTAGTGCTACCACTCTGGGACAGAGTGGAACTGGGATCGATAGAAATGATGCAGTAATCTGCATTCCCCAAAGCTCTAGTATTACGGGAACCTCACCATCAGATTGTTTAGTGTCATATCCAGGACACTCAAGAAGCAGTTTGTGTATTCTACAGCCCAAGCTGACAGGGCAATAAAACTTTATAGGTAGCAAGCCATAGTTGATAGGTGACCCCATTGTGGCTGGGTCTTACCCATCTCAACAGAGGTGCAGTTGGCATAAAACACAGCCCCAAATGACAAGTGGCCCCATTTGATGGGTTTTTACCTTTCTCTCAACAGAAGTACACTTGGCATGTCCTACAGAAACCAAATACCTCATTTTAACTGTTCTTTTCATAACACACACAAATGAATATATGTGGACAATGACTGGATTTCTCCATTTTTATCTTACTACATATACATGCTGCAAAATAAGCATTTTTACAACTAAATTGTAGTCTTTATGCTAAAGTATGTGTAAACAAAATAATAATGAATGAATAAATATAATTAAGTCATATTAAGAGTTTACAAGAAAATGGCTTCTCTCCACTGTGTTTTTGCAAGTGGTATTTTAATAAGGAATTTTTAGAAAATGCTAAAGTATGTGTAAATAAAATAACAATGAATGGATATATATAATTATAGAAATAATAAGAATGATAAGTCAGTTTCCAGTAATCAGATACAACCATTTACAAGAACCATTTTCTAAATTAAAATGCTTTATGTTAAAGTAAGTATGAACAAAATAATAATGGATGTATAAATATACTTCAAATAATAAGTCATCATTTGATGAAGATGATGTTGATTGCAGCATGTGTACATGATGTTAAAAATTTTACTTTACTAGAATAAAATGCTTTACAATAAAGTAAGTATAAACAAAACAATAACGAATTAATCAATATACCTAAACTAATAATAAGTGTTAATAAGAAAATGTTTTCTCTCTACTGTGTTTTTGCATGTGGTATTTTAATGAGGAATTTCTAGAAAATGCTGATCCACATACTTCACAAGAAAATGGCTTCTCTCCTGTGTGTGTTTGCATATGATATTTCAAATTGGAACTCCAGGAAAATCTTGCCCCGCACACTTCACACGAAAATGGTTTCTCTCCATTGTGTGCTCGCATGTGCGATTTTAAACTGGAAATTGTAGAAAATTCTGAACCACAAACTTCACAAGAAAAGGGTTTCTCACCAGTGTGGGTTCGCATATGGCATTTTAAATGCGACCCATCTGAAAATGTTGACCCACACACTTTACAAAAAAATGGTTTCTCTCCAGTGTGTGTTCGCATGTGACGTTTCAAATGGGAATTCTGGGAAAATCTTGATCCACAAACTTCACAAGAAAATGGTTTCTCTCCAGTGTGTGTTTGCATGTGCGATTTTAACCTGGAATTTCTAGAAAATGCTGATCCACAAACTTCACAAGAAAATGGTTTCTCACCAGTGTGGGTTCGCATGTGGCATTTTAAATCTGACCCAACTGAAAATGCTGATCCACAAACTTTACAAGAAAATGGTTTCTCTCCAGTGTGGGTTCGCATATGGCATGTTAAATGTGACCCATCTGAAAATGTTGACCCACAAACTTCACAAGAAAATGGTTTCTCTCCTGTGTGTGTTCGCATGTGACGTTTCAAATTGGAATTTAAAGAAAATCTTGATCCACAAACTACACAAGAAAATGGTTTCTCTCCAGTGTGTGTTTGCATGTGCGATTTTAAACCAGAATTTCTAAAAAATGCTAATCCACAAACTTCACAAGAAAATGGTTTCTCACCAGTGTGGGTTGGCATGTGGCGTTTTAAATGTGACGTATTTGAAAATTTTAACCCACAAACTTCACAAGAAAATGGTTTCTCTCCAGTGTGTGTTCGCATGTGATGTATGAAATGGGAATTCTGGGAAAATCTTGATCCACAAACACCACAAGAAAATGGTTTCTCTCCAGTGTGTGTTCGCATGTGACGTTTCAAATTGGACCTTACAGAAAATGCTGATCCACAAACTTCACAAGAAAATGGTTTCTCACCAGTGTGGGTTCGCATGTGGAATTTTAAAGATGACCCATATGAAAATGCAGATCCACAGAGTTTACAAGAAAATGGTTTCTCGCCAGTGTGTGTTTGCATGTGCAATTTTAAACTGGAATTTCTAGAAAATTCTGATCCACAAACTTCACAAGAAAATGGTTTTTCACCAGTGTGTGTTCGCATGTGCAATTTTAAATGGGAATTTCTAGAAAATTCTGATCCACAAACTTCACAAGAAAATGGTTTCTCTCCATTGTGTGTTTGCATGTGCGATTTTAAATTGGAATTTCTAGAAAATTCTGAACCACAAACTTTACAAGAAAAGGGTTTCTCACCAGTGTGGATTCGCATGTGGCATTTTAAATGTGACCCATTTGAAAATTTTAACCCACAAATTTTACAAGAAAATGGTTTCTTTCCAGTGTGTATTTGCACGTGACGTTTCAAATTGGAATTCTGAGAAAAGCTTGATCCACAAACTTCACATGAAAATGGTTTCTCTCCTGTGTGTGCTCGCATGTGACATTTTAAAATTGACCTCGAAGAACATGCTGATCCACAGATTTTACAAGAAAATGCTTTCTCTCCACTGTGTGTTTTCATGTGTGATTTTAAATTGGAATTTCTAAAAAATGCTGATCCACAAACTTCACAAGAAAATGGTTTCTCACCAGTGTGGGTGTGCATATGGCATTTTAAAGATGACCCACATGAAAATGCAGACCCACTAACTTAACAAGATAATGGTTTCTCACCAGTGTGGGTTCGCATGTGGCATTTTAAGTCTGACCCATCTAAAAATGCCTATCCACAAATTTCACAAAAAATGGTTTCTCTCCAGTGTGTGTTCGCATGAGACGTTTCAAATAGTAATTCTGCGGAAATCTTGATCCCCAAATTTCATCAGAAAATAGTTTTTCTCCAATTTGTGTTTAAATGTGACTTTTTAGAATTGAACCTGAAGAAAATGCTGATCCAAAGACTTCACAAGAAATGGTTTCTTACCAGTGTAGGGTAGCATGTGGTAGTTCAAATGTGACTTATATGAAAATACTAATCCACAGACTTTACAAGAATATGTTTCGACTACACTCACGAAGTGTTTGTTTGCTTAATGAAACAAAGTTGGCAATCACTTGTTAAAGAAAATTCTTATTGGCTGTCAATATGCATATCCAATGACTTAACAAAGCACATATTTTACATTTGGTGTGTGTTTGAAGGTCTCTTTTAAATTTCAAAATAGTTTTTTCCATTATCCGTGGTGATCTGTGAAGGAATAAAAGTTAAATTATTACTTAAACAATAACAACCACGAAATTTCTGTCTGTTTGTATTTCAATGTCAAATAATATGTAACAAGAATTTGTCCTTTTATCAATCAATTTCACTGTAACAGTTAGCAAAGAAACATTAATAAAAAAAAGGAAAAAACAAATGGAAAAGAAAATCACCAAAAAACAATTTATTTCTGTTTTGCATTTCCTTTACTATCAACACAGAACAGAAATTCGTACTTTTCTAAATCTCACTGAATTACTTGCAAGCAATAGAATTAAAGAAACATATTCATGCTATTTTTTTTAAGAATTGGAAAAAAAAAAAGAAAATAAATTTAAGTCAAAGTTTTTTTTTGTGCTGATAAGGAAGATACATGTCTGAATTTTTAGAAGAAACTTGATGATTTTTATTATTCAGGGCTTTCACATTTTTCAATCATACATTCTAGATGCAGCAGGGAGGTCTTCAGTGATGCACTGTCTTCATCGCCGATTTCAGGTTATTTCTGCATCATATCAGCTCCGACAGTAACCCCGCCATGACTCTGGAAGAGCCAAGCTGCCTCTGTGATCATGATGTGCTATGCTCGTGCCTCTACCAAAGCAAAAAAAAACAACTAATAAGGCGGGACTTCAGCCGTTCTTATAGACATCTGTCTTTCAGTAAACAGCCAATGAAAACAGGGCATTCTGCACTCCTCTGCTATATATAATACCATCTTTACCTCGTCCGGTTTCAACTAGCTACTTCCAGATTCGGTACTGAGGTAAGATGTTATTTAATACTCGTCCGCATCCATGATTTCCACTTCACAAAACTTACACAAATCTCCCGCCAAATCTATCCTATACTAATACTTCCAAACTAACATGAATTAAGCCCCCACTCAAAACTATTCAGTCAGTCTTTAAATCTTACCTTATACCCTAATTCGAAGCCCAAAAAAAAAAAAAAGGAAAAACTCCCATTTATTTGGCTCACAAAATCATTTGCTACTGATTAACTCATACTTATTTGCCAAGATTTCCCTCCCCGTTTATCATTAATCTATGCTCATATTACCAATCTAATGCCTAATTCTCAACCCCCCCCAAAAAAAACACTACTCTATTCAACTCCTTACATTCTAACTTATTACTATTACAAACCTATCTCCAGTTCCCCCCTTTGTCCCATGAACTATTTGTAATTAGGTTTCAATCAATGAACTAAAACTGCTCGTGGGCGCTGGCAAGTAAACTTATTAAAACCTTAAATTTGTAGCCAACCATAACCAGTATATGAGGAGAAAAAAAACAAACTGATTATTAAATATCCATCCCTGCCTCCCAAACGCCAATGATTCTCAACCCCTCCCCCTGACATTCCGACTACCCTAACTTAATATTAACTCAATATACACTTATGGTGTGTAATATGTCTCCTAGTCTAAATTCTTTAGGCTCCTCCATCGTCCTCTTTATTTCTTCTATGGCTCTGATCTCTTAAGCCAAATCCACTTTGACGCCTTCAGAACTGTGTTGGTAATGTCCTTCAGCGCTCTCACTCTAGCTGCCCCGACTATACCAATTTTTGCTAGGGCTCTGCCCAAAGACTGTCCAGCAAAACCCCTCCCACCAACTTCTACAGGGTCATAATGTATCTTCCATGACTTTTGTTGAAATTGTTCGACCAGTTCTCTGTATTTGGATCTCTTCCTCTCATTGGCAAGAGTAATATATTCCTCCCATGACACAGTCAGCTCCCAAATAATGCACTGCTTTGTGTTATCGGAGTGCAATATCAGGTCCGGTCTTAGCGATGTTACAGCTCTGTGTCTGGGGAACTTCAGCTGAGTCTCCAGATCCGCTATCAACTGCCAATTGTCCGCGGAAGATAACAGGTTCGTTTTCTCTCTCCTCTTCCTCTGTATTTTCTCTCCAGCTTTTACGAAGTTGATCTGCTTCAATTTCTTTCCTGGTTAATGTTTACTAGCCCTCATAGCTTTAGTAACCTCATTCGCGATTACCTTGAGTGCTTGATTGTGACGCCAACGGTACCGTCCATCACCCAAAGCTTTTGGGCAACTACTAAGGATATGTTGTAAAGATCATTTCCTAGCACATAGTTGACAATTGGGGGTCTCTATCTTCCCCCATATATGCAGGTTCGTTGGACTTGGTAACACATAATACACTGATTTAATGAGGAATTGAATCTCGTTGAAATCCGACCACCAACAATCTGACCATGTAACCCTTTTTTTCTCTACATCCTCCCACCTTGTCCAGGCTCCTTGCTGACTCAGACCGACCATTTTACCATAACGCCTTTCTTCTATGCCCTCTCGTATTTCTTCTAGGATGAGATGGCGTCTTTCCTTGCCTTTGGCACTGATGGTATGCGTCGAGGGGAAGAACCCCAATCTTGCTCTGCCTTTAGCTATCGACCCTAAGATATCTTTATGCCTAAGCCTCTCCTCCACCACTTGCAACTCTCTCCTCGCACTCCACTTCCTGCCAGATCTTATCTGAATTCCTGCTGCCGCCACCTTTGGATCTTCAGACTTTGTATACTGTAGCAGTTCTCTTGTCTTCGTGATTATGAATTCTTCCACGAGACTGCTGCAGGGGAGGCGCAATGCGTTGCTGTTCCCATAGAGAGCAGCACCACTTAAGCATCTCAGCAAGCCCAGCCACCTTCTCAACCGATTACTAATTGCTCTAACGATTCCATGGTGGTAATCGGAATGTCATAGATGAGCAATGGCCACAATATCCTGGGTAAAACTGCATGCTGGAATAACCATGCCTTAAATCGACCAGGCAGTCCAGATTTGTCGATGTTCATTAGCCACTCCTCAAGGTCTTTTATAGTCTTCTGTTTTGCGGCTGTATCCTTCAGACTACTGTTGAAAGTCTTGCCCAAGCTCTTAATAGGCTTTTCACTCAGAGTAGATATTGTTTCTCCTGTGACTGTAAATCGGACTTTCTCCATGACCTTGCCTTTTTTAATACTAGTGACCTGGATTTTGCTGGCTTGAAATACATTCTAGCCCAGGTCATATTCCTCTCAAGACCCTTTAAGAGCCATCTCCCTCCCATGACAGATGTCGTCATCACGGTTAAATCATCCATGTAAGCCCTTATTGGTGATTGGTGGACGCCTGATCTAGACAAAGGGCCTCGGCATTCCACCTCTGCTGCCTTCACAAGCATGTTCATAGTCAATGAGAATAGGACGGCAGACATAGTACACCCTGTAATGATACCCTTTTCCAGGGTTTGCCACTCTGATGTTACTGAACTAGAACATGCTCTCAGCCGGAAATTCTTATAATAGCCTGCAATGAGATCGCATACTGATGGCGGTATGTGATCTTTCGCTAGGGCTTCTTCCACCAGTTTGTGTTGCATGGACCCGTAAGCATTAGTGAGAGCCAACCATGATACAGCCTAATCTTCTTTGTTTTCCTTTGCCTCTCTCAGGAGCTGTGTCAGGACTCCTGTATGTTCAAGGCACCCTGGCATACCGGCTACCCCGCCCTTCTGGACTGATGTATCAATGTAGCCGTTACCTGGGAAGAAATCTGATAATCGCCTTGACAATAAACCGAAAAAGATCTTACTTTCAGTTATTAATAATGAAATTAATCAGAACTGGTACAATAACCTCGAAACTTCCTCCTTCGGGATCCATGACCCCTCAGCAAATCTCCATAGCTCCACGATCTTGCCTCTTCTCCAAATGACTCTCAATATCATCCACAGGATTTGTAGAATCCCTTTACACTGCTTGTACACAATGTAAGGTACCCCACTTGGTCCTGGTGCTGAGGCGGATCTTGTGGCTCTCACAACTTCTTGCATTTCCTTCCAGGTTGGCAAGTGGGTGTCATTTTGGACCCCTGGTGGCTTCTGATGAATTAAGCGGTTGTTAATACCCATATCTTGCTCTTTTGCAGGGTCACTCATAGTATCTCAAAGATAGTTGTTAATTTCTTCCTCCGATGCCTCCAAATTCCTATTTTGCTTCTCCCCAAGTAATGTTCTTGCAAAGCCAAAGGGATTAGACAGGAAATTTGCCCGCTTCCTTGATCTGTCTTTCCTCCTCCTCCTGTGCCACTCGGCTCGCCATAAAGTTTTTAATTCCCCTCTGAGTATTCCCCGGAGCTCCTCGAGGGATTGACACTCTTCTATACTTGCCCTTTTATAGAGCTTTTTAAGGGATCTTATTTCTTTTCTTAGGTCTTTCATTTTATTCACCCTACAGTTGGCAGTATAGGGCCTCCTTGGCTGCCGAGGTTCGATGCAACCAAATCTCTCTGACGCCAAGCTAGTTATTATTGTCGTCATGAAACTTAGTTGCCTCTCCACGTCCCCCTTCATAGCTGACTGGATTAGCTCACAAATGTCATTGTCGAAGTCCTACCAGGCTCCCTTGTTGTTCGCTGGGGGCTGTTTAATCTTCTTACGGAACTCCTTGCCCAGAGTGAGAGGAACTGAAACTTGGAGGGACTAGGTGCTGTGGTATGACTCCTGTCCCTGCACCTCCTCCATTTTACCAGGGCTTGCACCTGAACGTTGCTCCTGGTTACCCTCCTCCCTGGTTACCCTCCTCCCGACTGTTCATCCGGCTTTGATGTATCTTCAAGCCTCTTTGGTTTTTGCACGTCTTACCACAAATGCATCTGCTCAAAGTTGGTTGGGCATTACTGTTCGCTTCCATTAAATCCATCCTGTTGGGGATCTCTTCCGGACCCTCTCGGGATATCCTGGAGGTATTGTGCATTTAAGTTTGTTGAAGCATCCTTCTTCATCTTTATTGTTATATTCTCAATATTTCGCCCGAAATGTCTTCCAGCCTTCTTCAGGTGTTTGTCAAACTTGGGAGCCTATACAGAACTTCAAACCTTGTCCTTTATCTAATCCATGGCTGTTTTGATTCCGTTAACCATAACAGGGTATACATACTAAGTATTCTTGTTTTGTTACTTGCCTGCAGTTAGAATTGAACCCCAAACCTCTAGATGATTGTTTCTTTAGAAGCTTAGGGTGCTAACGCCAATAACCGTTATGCTATGAGTCTTGATAGACAGTTCGGAGTGAATTTGTGGGACATATGAACTTTAATCTTCTCACATCACTGTGATAACATCAACTATGTATGATTTTTTACCTGAGCTTATATTGGAATTTTTTTTCCCTATACCATCCAACCTTTTTGATTATTGGTTACCATTTGAATTAATCACAATAATTTCTCCACTCAACAAGTCATTGTAGCCCCACATATGTGCTCATTCCTTAAGGTGACTAATTCTCCAGGGTTCATCTTTATTAATTATTTTAACTTTAACAGATGGTTTCCCTTTTCTTTCTGTATATGGTCTGCCGTACCTGACTTTTCAATTTCACCTAATATTACTGCTTTCTGATGTTTTTCTAATATTATTTTTCATTGCCGGCATATCTTGCCTTCATATGTTTTACCACCACTGTAATGAAGGAAGTACACACATTTGTTGATCATGTTGAATTCTATTATTGGCTTGACACAGAATAGATACCTCCAGAGAGTTGAGCCACTTGTGAATATTATCGTGATGTCATATGTACTACATATCCTTTGGATCCTTTCGGCTAGGCCTTTGACATAGGGCAGACATATTGTGGTGAGTTTTCAGGCATCATTTTCTATCCTCCAATCCAGGTTTCTTGAGCTGATGATATGCACTCTGGGTAGTTGTTACAATGAAGGTTACGTGTTAAACTAATCATTTCTTCTTGATATACATCTGCTCAATGTTGTAAGCAATGGACTATTCCCTTCTTCAGATTATATGGATAATGGCAGTTGAAATTGTGGTGCTGTCCAGAGAAGGTGGGGTTATGTTACACACACGACCTGAATCCTTGTGCTGTGCGAGTTACTAATACCTTGATGAAGGGTAATTTATTATCTTTTTCCTTCTTGTATTCAAAGCAGCCTCCGTTAGTTCTTATTTTGGTTTGGCGCGCAAATTTAATTCGACACTTAATTTCACCCAATCAGGATGACTTATCCTATTAAGCCCGGACCTTCATTTCCAGCTAGCAAATCGGATAAGCTGCCAAACTCAGTCTCTTTGGCTGGAGAACGCCGACCAGTGCAGATGTCCCACTGGCCGTTCTTCAATAGCGATGCTTTTTAGCTGGTCAATGCCGCTCAGTGCAGACATCTCACTGCTGCTCTAAAATAGCAGCAGCAGCAACATGGATACACAAGGGCACTAATCTAATTCATGGATTCCTTCCAAGGAATCCTAGTTGAATATAAATTAGATGCATTCAACATGCCTCGTACAGGCACAACTTTATGTCAACCCAAAACTGGCTATGTCGATCTGAGCATAATCCCGCTCTCGACACACCAGCTCCCATTTCAACTCTGGTCCACATTAATGGAGATAACACCTACTCTCCCCAATTACCAGACACGAAACTCACGGTGACATCCAAAGTTCAATTCCTACAACTGCAACATGTCTTTTGTCAAAATGCAAAAAAAAAAAATCCCTCACACGTCCAACAACACACGCTGCCATTCTCAACTTCTCATAACTCAATTTCGTCTCAATAAGCATAACTTCTCCACGAGTCTTGCAGCACCAAAAGCAAACCCAATATTCCATGCTGCAAATAAAAAACCTATTCATAAAAACACCTTTCGACCTTCGTCATCTTACTTCTTCATCATTCTACCTTTTATTTCACACCAATTAGCAAGGGCCTTACAACCACCTATCCTCGCTAACAAACTTTCCCACGCTACTAAAAAACCAACTTCTCCAGCTAAAATCATTATACAAAAATCCTCGTACAAATGAAACAATATTGATCATAATTCATTAAAAATTGTTTTCAAATTTTAAACAATTGAAATAATGAACGAATTTTAGTCTTTCAATTTTCTATCTATAACGTATTTCTCTATTAGTATTATTGGATTTTTAAATCTCTTTATTGTTTCTATGAAATTATTTGCTCGTTTGTATTTATTTGTTTTTATTTATATTTTATACATTTATTCACAATTTATTTGTAATTTCTTTATCTATTAATTTGATTGTTGTTTGTTGCTGAATAAGAATAATAATTACGATATTTTCCTTTCACGCAATAATTATTGGGTTTATCAACTTTGACATAACATTCAAGACATTTTATTTTCTCATCAATTATCTTTTTTAAATTAATATCAAATAAAGTTCTGTCTAAAATCCAACCCTGTTTTTATTTTTAAAATGTAATTTTAAAACCTTTTTTAAAAGCATTTTTTGTTTCTTGTAGCACAACAATTCTTCATTACATTATGATTATCGTCCGTTTCACTGATTCACTACTTTTGTGACGTCACAATCGAACAGTCCTTCTCTTTCGCTCGTCTCGACCAGAATCATTAAGTTTGCCACTTTCATTGACCATCAAGAGGTGGTGTCAAAAGAAATCAGTTGGTAAAAGAAAAATCAAACAACTAACTATAACATAGATAAATATTTTTAATGCTTTCAAATATTCTTAACATTTCTCTCAATCATTTACTTCAATTCCCATGTGATGGACACGTCTCAACACACAAAATTCATATCCGTTTTTAAAACTCATTCAAAATTACAGTAAACACTCTTACCAATTCAATTTCCCTAAAAACTTAAAAGAAAGTCTCATTTCAAATAAAGTTTTATATTTATTTAATTAAATAATTATTTACAACAAAATAGTTTTAAAAAGACTGCGGGAAATTTAATCGGCCAACACTGACCTAATATTTCAATGTGGGGGTGACTTTGTTTATGTCACCCCAAATATTAACACTGTTCGGAGCTAAAATAAAATATCAATTAAATGGTGAAATGAACTAAATTTTTAAAAAATTAACAATTTTACAAAAGATTTCATATATTTTCATATTCTATCAGGATAAAATCACAAATGATAAAAAAAAATCAAAGTTTTTTTTAGCAAATTACGTATTTTTGATTTGTAAAGAAAAAATAATAACTGAAGGTTATACTTACTTCTTTCTCTTTTCTTTTGTCTGATTTCTTTTCCTTGGGGAGATACGACGTTAGAGAAAAGGGGAAAACTATATTTTCAATAAAATAACTGTTTTCAGTGTGTAGAAAATTAGAATTTATCGTCTATTTACAAGGAAAACAGATAGGTTTTTCGAAAGAGTGATAAACAAGGGAGATAATAGCGATATTTTCCTAAGCTATAATTACGTTTTAAATGGTGGTTTTGACCCCAGAGTCATCATTTGATAAATAGTGGGTTGCACAGTTGTTTGTGAGCAGCACAGCATGTGGACATAATGTTATAGATTTTATGAATTGTGATATACACCTGGACAAAAATGTATTAACAAAATAAATATATTCTTTCTACTCACCTAAGATATTTTAATCCAGCAAAAATCAATTTTAGAAATTTTATGAATACAAATAAAAATATTCCAGACTTTTCCTCATAAGTTTCATATAAATCAAATAATTTTTTTTACATACACTCCCACTGATTTTCGAAGGTAAAGAATAAACAAGAATAAAATATTCTTTACTCTCTTTGCGTAAGAAGGTCTATTAATTTCAGTTATAAAATCCTGCTTATATAAAAATATTTTTTTATATTGCCCTGGGCTGTCATGCGAAAAAAAAAAAATGGAAAAAAATCGGGAAACTACAATCAAAAACCATTTCAATTGTGTAGAAGTCTTTGTGTGTGTGTTGGGGGGGTTATAGTTATATAAAAGGTCTATCTCAGATATTGACTACTCACCACAAAGTGAATAAGTGAAAACCAACACAATTACAATATATATATATATATATATATATATATATATATATATATATATATATATATATATATACACAATGTGTATTACACATGTATATAAACTATTCAAAAAATAAAGGCAAATGATTTTAAAGAAAAATTATCTAACAAATAAAAGAAATATAAAATGAATCTGATAATCCTTTGAAAAAAACAAAAAAAAAACAATAATAATAATAATAATCATAATAATCATAATCATCATCATCATCATCATAATAATAATAATAATAATAATAATAATAATAATTCAGACAAAATAGGAAAATAAATTCATTTCAATACACAACATTCAAAGTAGAACAAATAATTTAAGACAAAACAAATTTTTTGAAATAAATCAAATTGTTTATTCAAATATTTTCTTTAATTTGATTTTATGGCATCTCAACCACTGAAAGATATTTAATGCCAACATCTTTAAATATATAAATAGTTCTACTTTAAAAAATTCAGTTTTTCATACAGCAGAAAGAAAACTGAAATTTTTGTTTGGCGCGTAATTCAATTTGACCGTTTGAGTCGCCGAACATTATTACCCAACCAAAATGACTTGTCCTATTCAGCCCGAACCATATTTCCAAGCAACACCAAAAATTGAAAAAAGCCCGCCAATCTCTCTCTCGCTCAGAAATCCCCAAAGGGAACGGACGTCTATTCGTCTTGCCGCGACCGGCCTACGAACATAAACATATCGGATTACATTTCGCCCAAGAGAAATAACATCCGGGGGCGACCGGAAATGATGAAGCCCTTTTTCGATTCTAACCGGCCGTTACAGCTAAGAAAGGTATAAATTAATATTTATCAACATTTGCAAAACGCCTCTGCCAGAAGTAATTCTATAAAAATGGAAGTAATACTTTTCGCTAGCCTATACTGGGCTAAGGAAATACTTATTTTCTGCGTCCGTGTTTTGTAGAAGAACTTTCTATCCACGTGGCGCGACAGAAGTGGAGTTCCCTTTCTTCCATATAAAAAGGCTTCAGGCGATGAAAATGCAGAGGTCCCCGCTCTTTTTTAGGGTGTTTGTGACCTTTCCTCTCCAGTTCTTGGGTTGCATTCGGTAGGCCGTCTTACCTCTGGGCGGTTCTGCCGTGTGTGCCTCGGCACTGGAGATTTCCTCCGGCCTCAGGGGGCCATCCCCCCAGGCTTATACACCCTTCGGGGGGGGTTTATTGCCTGGCGCCTGAGGCGCCCCAAAAAGGGGAATGCCGACGGGGCCGAAGGTATTTTTGACCTTGCCGGACGCGTGTGGGCTTCGGCCCTGCGACCGGGCCCACCTTAAAAACGGCCTTGTGCCATATTCGTGCGTTGGTGGGACGCAACGATAAATACAGAGGTCCCGCTCTTTTTTAGGGTATTTGTGACCTTTCCTCTCGAGTTCTTGGGTTGCATTCGGTAGGCCGCCTTACCTCTGGACGGTTCTGCCGGGTGTGCCTCGGAACTGGAGATTTCCTCCGGCCTCAGGGGGCCATCCTCCCAGGCTTATACCCCCTTCGGGGGGGTTGGGTTTATTGCCTGGCGCCTGAGGCGCCCCAAAAAGGGGAATGCCGACGGGGCCGAAGGTATTTTTGGCCTTGCCGGACGCGTGTGGGTTTCGGCCCTGCGACCGGGCCCACCTTAAAAACGGCCTTGTGCCATATTCGTGCGTTGGTGGGACGCAACGATAAATACAGAGGTCCCGCTCTTTTTTAGGGTGTTTGTGACCTTTCCTCTCCAGTTCTTGGGTTGCATTCGGTAGGCCGTCTTACCTCTGGGCGGTTCTGCCGGGTATGACTCGGCACTGGAGATTTCCTCCGGCCTCAGGGGGCCATCCCCCCAGGTTTATACCCCCTTCAGGGGGGGTTTATTGCCTGGCGCCTAAGGCGCCCCCAAAAGGGGAATGCCGACGGGGCCGAAGGTATTTTTGGCCTTGCCGGACGCGTGTGGGCTTCGGCCCTGCGACCGGGCCCACCTTAAAAACGGCCTTGTGCCATATTCGTGCGTTGGTGGGACGCAACGATAAATACAGAGGTCCCGCTCTTTTTTTAGGGTGTTTGTGACCTTTCCTCTCCAGTTCTTGGGTTGCATTCGGTAGGCCGTCTTACCTCTGGGCGGTTCTGCCGGGTGTGACTCGGCACTGGAGATTTCCTCCGGCCTCAGGGGGCCATCCCCCCAGGCTTATACCCCCTTTGGGGGGGTTGGGTTTATTGCCTGGCGCCCCAAAAAGGGGAATGCCGACGGGGCCGAAGGTATTTTTGGCCTTGCCGGACGCGTGTGGGCTTCGGCCCTGCGACCGGACCCACCTTAAAAACGGCCTTGTGCCATATTCGTGCGTTGGTGGGACGCAACGATAATTACAGAGGTCCCCGCAGACCTTTTTTCCTCTCAAGTTGTTGGGTTGCATTCGGTAGGCCGTCTTACCTCTGGGCGGTTCTGCCGGGTGTGCCTCGGCACTGGAGATTTCCTCCGGCCTCAGGGGGCCATCCCCCAGGCTTATACCCCCTTCGGGGGGGGTTATTACCTGGCGCCCCAGAAAGAGGAATGCCGACGGGGCCGAAGGTATTTTTGGCCTTGTCGGACGCGTGTGGGATTCGGCCCTGCGACCGGGCCCACCTTAAAAACGGCCTCGTGCCATATTCGTGCGTTGGTGGGATGCTTCGATAAATACAGAGGTCTACGCGGACGCTCTCAGGGGCCACTCAGCTCGGGTCCTACGTTATCGTGGTTGCACCCTCCTCACCGCCACTTCTAGTGGCAGATTCAACAACCTTTTTTTTACGGTCCTTTTTAAGGGCTATGAGAGGTCACCTTCTGCGGGTCGGTGCATCTCTGGCGATCATTAATGATCAGTTGAAACAGACGGCCTGGAGGAAAACACGAAGAGGACTCACTAAGACCAGCCGGTCTTAACCATCGCTCGGTTCCGCTCGTCCGTTTGGCTGTGCGGCGCTAAAGGCAGGGGTTGACCTTTAGCTACCGCTCCACCATCCGCGCAGCGCTAAGATAACGTCAATCTTAGCCTCGACCTCCTAGCCTGTTCGCTCGACAGTGCAGAGCTTTGGCGCGCAAGCCATAGCTATCGTCTCGATACGTCTGCACAGCTTTGGCGCGAAACAGCCTTAGCTACCGCCTCGATCTGTCTGTACAGCTTTGGCGCGAAACGGCCTTAGCTACCGCCTCGATACGTCTGCACAGCTTTGGCGCGAAACAGCCTTAGCTACCGCCTCGATACGTCCGCATCGCTTTGGCGCGAAAAAGCCTTAGCTACCGCCCCGACTCGTCCGCACAACTATATGGCAAGACAAAGCCATAGATCCCGACAACGATACGCCCGCACAAGCTATATGGCACGACAAAACCATAGCTCCCGTAAACGATACGCCCGCACAGCTATCTGGCACGACAAAGCCACAGCTATCGACCACGACGCTCCGGCGATGCAGTCCACGTAAAGACTCGCTGTTACGGACTGCCCCAGCAACGCAGTATCTAGTCCACATAACGACTCGCTGTTACAGACTACCCTAGCAATGCAGCATCTAGTCCACGTAACGACTCACTGTTACGGACTACACTAGCATTGTAACAACTAACTCACGTAACGACTCGCTGTTATGAGCTAGCAACCACGACTCGACCATACCAACGAAATGTCAAAACCGGGACATCGATTTACCAGCGACCAACTTCGGCTCTCCGCAACGACTCGACCAACCTCAGCTGCCCGCGACGACTGTCCACGGTATCCAGCGACCCGACCGATCTCAGCTTACCAGTATCAAGCATCTGGCTGTATCTCCACGACTCGACCTACGCCAGCTACCCTCGTCGAACGTCCACCTGCGAACATCTACAACTCAACCATACCAGCTAACGACGTAACCCATCCTAGCTGAAGACTACACACAACCGCCACGGACATTTACATACACGTTTGTAATTCCGGCAATAAAATTTCACTTTTATTGTATCCATTATTTCGTCTTCTGTCTCCCTTCATTGTCTTTGGCCATGCACACTCGCACGCATTAAACCCTTAAATTCATTTGCGGAGTCGACGCCCTTATCGGCTCCGCAACAGTCTGTTCCCGAATAGTAGTAGCCTCATCAACCACTATGAGGAGAGCCATCTAGTTTATGGATCCCTTCGGTCTATTCTGCTAGACCAAAGGATTCTAGTTAAAAAAAAAAATTAGATGATACACTCTAACAACTTCCTACATTCTTTCTTTACTACGAGACCTCGCAGCATACCAGTGTAAACCCCTCTACTTCACGCTGCCATTAAAACCTTCCTTCAAAAACCTAACGACGTCTTGGTTCTTCTCCACTTCCTTTATTTTCCATCAACATTTAGCGAGGGGATAACTACCAACGTAATACCAACGCCACCAAAGTAATACCAACAAAACCTACAAGTTACTGTGTTAAGGTAAAGACAGAAAGAAACAGATACAAGGTTAAAAAAATAGTGAACAAGCGATTTAAAAAAAAGGGAGAGGACGACAAGACAATGGGAAAAAGACAAAGAAAAAAGAGAGAGAGAGAGGACAAGACAATGTGGAAAAAGACAAAGAAAAAAAGAGAGAGAGAGGACAAGACAATGGGAAAAAGACAAAGAAAAAAAAGAGAGAGAGAGGACCACAAGACAATGGGAAAAAGACAAAGAAAAACAGAGAGAGAGAGGACGACCAGACAATGGGAAAAAGACAAAGAAAAAAAGAGAGAGAGGACAACAAGACAATGGGAAAAAGACAAAGAAAAAAAGAGAGAGAGAGAGAGGACGACAGACAATGGGAAAAAGACAAAGGAAAAAAAAGAGAGAGGACAAGACAATGGGGAAAAAGACAAAGAAAAAGAAAGAAAAGAAGAATAGAAACTTGAACACAGCTTAAAAAAAGAAGATAAAAAAAACCAAACATTTTTTTTGAAAACTAGACAGAGCATAGATTGAAAAAAAGAAAAGCTGAACATTTGTGAACTTTGATTGTGGACATATTGTAAACATTGTTTGATTTGTTCAGAATAGTTGAAAAATTAGTGAAAAAAAAAGAGTTTAAAGGCGACATTAGAAATTTTTTTTTGTTTCATTTTATGAAATTTGACGAAAACCATTAACAGGGAATTTAATATTAGGTTTATGAAGATTTTAAAATTATGTTGATTCTAAACTTCCTACTTCCTACTGTTTTTCTCTTGTTTTGCCTGTCAGTAGAATGTCATCAATTCTACTGATTACATTTTCAATGCCCTGCAATATGTTTTCCATTGTTCTTTGAAATATTCCTGGGGCTGATTTCAACCCGTAGCGTAACCTGTTGTACATGAAAAGACCTTTATGAGGATTGATCGTTGTTAATTTTCTTGATTTTTCATCCAGCAATACTTGTTAGTATGCTTGGCTTAAATCTAGCTTGGTGTAGGATTCGCCTCCTTCCAATGTTGCATACAGATCTTTCGTTTTCAGTATCGGATATTTATCCAATTTAGTGATTGGATTTATAGTCACTTTATAATCGACACAAAAACGCAAACTGATCTGTTTTTAAAATGGGTACTATTGGTGTAGCCCATTCAGAAAATTCCACTGGTGAAATAGTTCCTTTTCTTTCCAGTCCACCTAATTCATCTTCTATTTTCGTTTTTCAGATATGCGGTACTGACCTTGGTTTGAAATATCTGGGTTTTGCCTCTGGCGCTACAGACAATGTGACATACGTTCCTTCCACTTTTCTTAACTTCCCATCGAATACTGCCTCATGCTTAGCTAGTATTTTCTTTAATTTATCTTGGCCCACCTCCTTCACCGTCTGCACCTTGAAAATCTCCTTCCAAGGCAACTTCACGCGTTGCAGCCAATTTCTGTCAAGAAGTGTAGGCGCCTGTCCATCCACCACAATTAGCGGTTAGTGTGAAATTCAGTGGAAAAAAGGGACCTCTAAGTAGATTCTGAGCCCCTTATTTTCTTCAATAGAAGGGTTAGTGGTAATTGTTGAGGTAGGTTTGGATTAAGTTGGAAATGAATTTTTAAAATCATTCATTTTTGAACGTGTGAGTTTTTCGCACTAGTTTTAACTGGTAGTTATTCACTCAAGACTAAGTCACAGCAAGTCCTCTCCCGGATACAAATATTGTTTTAAATCTATAAGTTAGCTATGACATTGCTATCATCTAGATTGACTAACTTCTTTCTTTGACGTCAAGTTTCTCCATGTGCTCCAATTACGATTAGTATTACACTCACTTTCATATTCCACAGATTTTTCAGCTCTCTGACAAGATCCAATTATTTGATCATGTTTTTGCTTTCTTACACCTTCAACTAAGTTACCCTTTGAAAGATAATTCAAGTTGATGTTGTTTAAATGGACAGCATTAGTGTTAAAAATTTAAAAACTAAGTCAAGCATCTGCTATCATCCAATTTACATCATAGTCATTGCACAAAATTACATTTCTTCAAGATAATCTAACAACACACCTATGAGAAAAAACGCTTACCCTATGTTCTAGGTTAATGGTAATAATGTTTTGGCCCCCAAATTGAACCTGACACCAAAGTCATCATTTGATAAAGAAATTGTTGTTTGCACAGTTGTTGCTTGTGAGCAGTGCAGCATGTGGACATAATGTTACAGATTTTATGAATTGTGATATACACCTGGAAAAAAATTTATTAACAAAATAAATATATTCTTTCTACTTACTTTACACATTTTAATTGAGCAAAAACCATTTTTAGAAATTTTATGAATACAAATAAAAATATTTCAAACTTTTCCATATAAGTTTCATACAAATCAAATCTTTTTATACATACACTCGGACAGATTAAGGTAGAAAATTAAAAACAATCAAATATTCTTTACTCTCTTTGGGTAAGAAGGACTCTTAATTTCAGTTATAAAATCCTGCTTATATTTTCATATATTGCACTGGAATGTCATACGACAATGTAAACTCAACTGACTTAGAAAGGTAGAAAATAAAAATGAATGAATAACTTGAAACTAAGCAATGAAGAACATGTAATTTCAATGATAAATTCCTCCTTATACTCAACAATTATTTAATACTGTACTGGGATGTGATGTTGGACAGCATTGTATGCATATATATAATGATTATAATAATAAATAATAATAAATAAATATTTATTAGGTTTATATATTAATTGCCAAGGAGTTTTGTCTACAACCTTAGGTTTTGTGAAGTTTTACAAATAACAATTATCAGGCAGATAATGAAAAGAAATGAAGAAATCGAAAAATACAATTAAAAACTGTTGGAATTGTGTAGAAATCTTTATGTGTGCTCTTGTGTGTGTATGTGTGGGTTATAGTTATGTATTAATGTGTGTGGGTGTGTAAGTGGTATTTAGTGAATATGGGTGTGAAAATATATACGTAGATACATACAAACTTCCATGGCATTGAATATATAAATCTAATATATATTTATGCATTATCATTATTACTATATAATATTTATTTATTATTATTACATAATATCTCTATCTTAGATACTGACCACTCTCCAAATTATATCACACTTGAAAATATGAATTAGTGAAAACAAACACAGTTACAAAATATTAAGAAAGTTAAGAAATAAAGGCAAATGATGTTAAAAAAACAAATAATTTAAGACAAAACAAATTTAACGAAATAAATGAAATTGTTTATTCAAATATTTTCTTTAATGTGGTTTTATGGCATATCAACCATTGAAAGTTATTTAATGCTAGACTGATCTGGACTGGAACCCCATGGTATTGGATCTACTGTCATATATGATTGATGGCCTAACTCATTGTGCTGAAAAGGTAGATGATACCCAACAAAATGGGAAAATCCTGATCCACAAACATCACAAGAAAATGGTTTCTCTCCAGTGTGTGTTCGCATGTGACATTTCAAATGGGAATTCATGGAAAATCTTGATCCACAAACTTCACAAGAAAATGGTTTCTCTCCGGTGTGTGTTTGCATGTGCATTTTTAACATTGACCTTGAAGAAAATGCGGATCCACATACTTCACAAGAAAATGGTTTCTCTCCAGTGTGTGTTTGCATGTGACCTTTTAAATGGCTATTCCGGGAAAATCTTGATCCACAAACTTCACAAGAAAATGGTTTCTCTCCAGTGTGTGTTCTCATGTGCTCTTTTAAACTGGAATTTTTAGCAAATGCTGATCCACAAATTTCACAAGAATATGGTTTCTCACCAGTGTGGGTTCGCATGTGGCATTTTAAATCTGGCCCATGTGAAAATGCTGACCCACAAACTTCACAAGAATATGGTCTCTCACCAGTGTGTGTTCGAATGTGGCGTTTTAAATCTGACCCATTTAAAAATGCTGATCCACAAACTTCACAAGAATATGGTTTCTCACCAGTGTGGGTTCGCATGTGGCGTTTTAAATAACACCCATCTGAAAATGCTGATCCACAAACTTCACAAGGAAATGGTTTCTCTCCTGTGTGTGTTCGCGTGTGACATTTCAAATTATAATTTCGAGAAAATCCTAATCCACAAACTTCACAAGAATATGGTTTCTCTCCAGTGTGTGTTCGCATGTGACGTTTCAAATTGGAATTATGGGAAAACCTTGATCCACAAACTTCACAAGAATATGGTTTCTCTGCAATGTGTGTTTTCATGTGACTTTTTAAAATTGAACTTGAAGAATATGCTGATCCACAGACTTCACAAGTAAATGGTCTCTTACTAGTGTGGGGTAGCATGTGGTAGTTCAAATGTGACTTATATGAAAATACTAATCCACAGACTTTACAAGAAAATGGTTTGACTACTCTCACAAAGTGTTTGTTTGCATGTGTCTATTTAAACTGGTATGCTGTGAAAATGCTAAACCACAATTTTTACAAGAAAATTACTTCAGTGTGTGCTTCAATATTACTTTCCAATTCTGAATTAAGTGAAAATACTGATTTGCTCAATGAAACAAAGTTGGCTATCACTTGTAAAAGAAAATTCTTATTGGCTGTCAATGTGCATATCCAATGACCTAGCAAAGCCCATATATTACATTTGGTATGTGTTTGAATGTCTCTATAAAATTTCAAAATTATTCTTCGTCATTATCTGTTGTGACCTGTGAAGGAATAAAAGTTAAATTATTACATAGACAATAACAATCACGAAATTCATACATTATTTAGAATCAGTTTATATTTCAGTTAATTGCAACAAATAAGTAAAAGTAAGTCAAGTAGGCAACCAAAAGACTCCCTTTTCAATAGCTACAACAACGATGTGAAGGGATGGGCATCATTCCTTTCTCTGGATTACTCCATTTTACCCATGATATGTACCTTATATTGCTGAGTTTTAAGCAAGGAGGTTTCAAGTACAATTTTTAAAGTTTTTGACATGATACGAAATGGGATTGAACCCGATTCTCCCAGACCAGTTGCAGACACTCTACCCACTAGAAAAATGAGACAGTTTTGCAGCATGTCATATATATTTAATGCAAAGATGTAAATCAAATATATTTCAGTTAATATGCAACAAGTAAATTAAGTAAATTTGGCGACTGTAGTCGAGGATGAATGGAAGGCTCCCTTCTCAATAGCTACAACACTGGCATGTAAGGTAAAGCGCTACTTCTTTCCCCGGATTGCTCCAATTTACCCTTGATATGTACCTTATATGTGCTCTCATATGAACTCATCAACTATAGCCAGAAATTTCTTTCTGTTTGTATTTCAATGACAAATAATATGTAACAAGAATTTCTCCTTTTATCAATCAATTTCACTGTAACATTTAGCAAAGAAACATTAATAAAAAAAGGAGAAAACAAATGAAAAAGAAAATCACCCCAAAACAATTTCTTTCTGTTTTGCATTTCATTTACTATCAACAATGTAAAGTCTTTATATCTGAGGTAATGGATACTTGCTAGGTATGGACTATTACCAAGATGAATCGATAAGATGATTGATGATTAAAGACAGAGGGAGAACAAACATCTGGTGCTATCCGGGTACATTCCTTTATTGACCAAATCCCCCGGATGTAGTAGGGGCCGTAACCCCTGTGGTATCAGAGGTTATTTCCCTTTTGTTAGTTAGGATATTACAAACACAGAACAGAAATTTGTACTTTTCTAAATCTTACTGGATTACTTGCAAGCAATTGAATTAAGGAAACATATTCATACTATTTTTTATTAAGCATAGAAAAAAAAAGGGAAAATAAATTCAAGTCAAAGTTTTCTTTGTGCCTATGAGGAAGATACATGTCTGAATTTTTTTGAAGAAACTTGATGATTTTTATTATTCAGGGTTTTCAGACTATTATCTTCATCTTTATTGTTATATTCTCAACGTTATTAAAAATGGTATGAATATGTTTCTTTAATTCTATTAAGAATTGGAAAAAAAGGAAAATAAATTCAAGTCAAAGTTTATTTTTTGTGCTTATAAGGAAGATACATGTCTGAATTTTTTTAGAAGAAACTTGATTTTTTTTTATTCAGGGTTTTCAGACTATTATCTTCATCTTTATTGTTATATTCTCAATATTTCGCCTTAAATGTCTTCCAGCCTTCTTCAGGTGTTTGTCAAACTTGGGAGCCTATACAGAACTTCAAACCTTGTCCTTTATTTAATCCATGGCTGTTTTGATTCCGTTAACCATAACAGGGTATACATACTAAGTATTCTTGTTTTGTTACTTGCCTGCAGTCAGAATTGAACGCCCAACCCCTAGATGATTGTTTCTTTAGAAGCTTAGGGTGCCAACGCCAATAACCATTATGCCATGTGCCCTGATAGACAGTTCAGAGTGAATTGTGGGACTTATGAACTTTAATCTTCTCACATCACTGTGATAACTTCAACAATGTATGATTTTTTACCTGAGCTTATATTGCATTTTTTTCCCCATGCCATCCAACCTTTTTGATTATTGGTTACCATTTGTATTAATCACAATAATTTCTCCACTCAACAAGTCATTGTAGCCCCACATATGTGCTCATTCCTTAAGGTGACTAATTCTCCAGGGTTCATCTTTATTAATTATTTTAACTTTAACAGATGGTTTCCCTTTTCTTTCTGTATATGGTCTGCCGTACCTGACTTTTCAATTTCACCTAATATTACTGCTGTCTGATGTTTTTCTAATATTATTTTTCATGGCCGGTATATCTTGCCTTCACATGTTTTACCACCACTGTAATGAATGAAGTACACACAATTGTTGATCATGTTGAATTCTATTATTGGCTTGACACAGAATAGATACCTCCAGAGAGTTGAGCCACTTGTGAATATTGTCGTGATGTCATATGTACTACATATCCTTTGGATCCTTTCGGCTAGGCCTTTGACATAGGGCAGACATATTGTGGTGAGTTTTCAGGCATCATTTTCTATCCTCCAATCCAGGTTTCTTGAGCTGATGATATGCACTCTGGGTAGTTGTTACAATGAAGGTTACGTGTTAAACTAATCATTTCTTCTTGATATACATCTGCTCAATGTTGTAAGCAATGGACTATTCCCTTCTTCAGATTATATGGATAATGGCAGTTGAAATTGTGGTGCTGTCCAGAGAAGGTGGGGTAATGTTACACACACGACCTGAATCCTTGTGCTGTGCGTGTTACTAATACCTTGATGAAGGGTAATTTATTATCTTTTTCCTTTTTGTATTCACTTTCAAAAGCGCCTCTGTTAGTTCAGAGACAATATTTACCCAAAGTTGCCAGGCAGTTGGTCCAGTTATGGGGTTGAATCGGAGTATGAGTGAAACTTCTTTCTCTTTTACGTACACGTCACACTGAGACAATAACCGAATCCAAGGAGCAGCAATGATCTCCACCGATTCTTGTATCGTCGACCTTCTTCCTCAAAGCAACCCGCTTTTATCAAGATGGAGACCACCTCATTTTCATAAGAGCAGTGATAATTTGCGTGACTTTGCGAGATAAGATGGTTATAAAAAGTCACGGGCGCCATCTCGAATTTTTCGTTTCCCGGCCTGATTCTGAACGACTCACACGTGAGATCGCTTAAAAGGTAAGCCCCTCTCCGTTTTTACAGTTTTCGCCTCAGTTGTGAATATAGCAATAGAAATAAAGACAATAGTCCAAAAACATCATATTTTCTAGAATCATTACTTGTGTCAAAGGTCATGTCGGTTGACAAACCTTCATTTGTTTATTATACATATCCTGTCTTCCCCAACGCCATTCTGACGCGAGGGGTTGAACATTGAACACCAGTGTACATGTATGACCTTTGCTAGGAACTACATTTAAAGTCCATAGCTAACTTACAATTCTACCAAATAAGCAAAGTAATTAACATTTGCAACGTGTTTCAGAGTGGAAAGAAAAATTAGCTTGCGATCAGTTTTTAAAATTGAGCTTAGCATTTAATCAGCAAATGAATTAAAAGTTATTTAAAGAATTTACAACAACAAAACTAGGATGAAGTGACAGACGAGCCAAAGTTACATGAGTATAAATTTGGAATTGATCTTAAAGAGGATGATGTTAATAAGTGTGGAGTCCTTACTTTAATACCATACTAAGCAGATTATTGCTATCATGTAGTTTGTCAGAAAATTAAATACAATATTTGCAAAGATTTAATATTTGGAAGAGATAATGTGAAAGAAATACTAGAAATAAACAGATATTTCCAAGGGTTTAACAGAGGTTATCTCTTATATTCTAAAGATACAACTAAAAATTTTTATTTGATAGAATTATGTAGTTGTGGGGATTTAGGGATTAACAATAAAACTCCCAACCGGATGTTGACTCGTCGGCAGCCACATACAAAAGGTATAAAACGCGTCGCCACGCATAAGGCTCCACGCATCCATCCGGTTAAAAATCAGAAAAAAAAGAAAAATAATAAAAAGTAAAGTATCCAATGGGAAGCAGTCGCGCTAAAATTGGAAGGATTTTTGCGTGGCGAATTTGGAGCCGGTAGAGAGAGATAAATACTCAGGTCTTCTGTGAACCAAGATGAGAAAAGACAAAAGGAGACACAAGGAAGAACGTAGACACGATAACCAGTAGAGAAGTAACGTCCGCCCTCGAGTTAAGAGCCGAAACTACCTCTCTGCTAGTTCCACTACTTGACCATAAAAGAAAGAGAAGAAAAGAAAAGAAAAGAAAAAGGAATAAGTACTCTTTAAAAACATTCTCTTCCTTTCCCCTGTTTCTTGATATCTGACGTTCCACCACTTCGAAAAATTTACTACTCGCAAAGGGGAACTTCTGAACATTCAAATCCAAGTTGACGTTTTTGTTTTATAAAAATTGTTTAATTATTAGATGTTCCTTGTTTGTCTTGTGTTAAATGAAGTTTTTTCTCATTGTATGTTGTAACACTCCAAACCCAACCAACAAGGCCATATAGTCATTGGTAAGCTGATGGAAAAAGGAAATTAGTCATGGATAAAACATGGAATGCTTTGGCAGATTAAGAGCTTCTTTTTAATGTTGACATTTCTGATGAGGGTCACAATTTAGAAAAAAATACAAAGAAAGTTTGTCTGGAGATCAACAAATGGTCTTTTAAATAATTCAGTTATTGCTGTATTTAAGTAATAATTACTCAATAATTAAAATATTTTGCCTTTATAGAATAATTGTTAACAAAAAACAAAAAAAAAACCATACAAATGAAACAATATTGATCATAATTCATTAAAAATCTTTTTCAAATTTGAAAAAATTGAAATTTTAGTCTTTCAATTTTCTATCAATAACGTATTTTTCTATAAGTATTGTTGGATTTTTAAATCTCTTTATTGTTTCTATGAAATTTATTTGTTTATTCATTTCTTTTTTATATTTTATACATTTATTCATAATTTACTTGAAATTTCTTTATTTATTAATTTAATTATTGTTTGTTTGTCGCTGTATAAGAATAAAAATTACATATAATTATGATATTTTAATTTTACTGAATAACTATTGGGTTTATTAACTTTGACATAACATTCAAGACATTTTATTTTCTCATCAATTATCTTTTTTAAATTAATATCAAATAAAGTTCTGTCTAAAATCCAACACAGTTTTTATTTTTAAAATGTAATTTTAAAACCTTTTCTAAAAGCATTTTGTCTTTCTTGTAGCACAACAATTCTTCATTACATTTTGATTATCGTCCGTTTCACTGATTCACTACTTTTGTGACGTCACAATCGAACAGTCCTTCTCTTTCGCTCGTCACGACCAGAATCATTAAGTTTGCCACTTTCATTGACCATCAAGAGGTAGTGTCAAAAGAAATCAGTTGCTAAAAGAAAAATCAAACAATTAACTATAACATAGATAAATATTTTCAATCCTTTCAAATATTCTTAACATTTCTCTCAATCATTTACTTCAATTCCCATGTGATGGACACGTCTCAACGCACAAAATCCATCTCCATTATTTAAACTCTTCCAAAATTACAGTAAACACGCTTACCAATTCAATTTGAACAAAACCTCCCAAAAAAGTACATTTTCAAATAATGCATCGTATTTATCTAAAAAAAAAAACAAAAAAAAAAACATTGTTCATAAGAAAATAGTTTTAAAAAAAAATTGAGGGAAATTTAATCTACCAATACTTATCAAAGATTTCGGTGGGGGAACTTTTATTATGTCACCCTAACAATTAACACAATTTGTAGCAAAAATAAAATATCAATTAAATGTTGAAACGTATTAAATTTTCAAAAAAAAACCTGAATCATTTTAAAAAAGATTTCAAATATTTTCATATTCAATGAGGATAAAATCACAAATCATAAAAAAATAGTTTTGCTACAAATTACGTATTTTTGATTTGTAAAGAAAAAAATAACTGAAGGTTATACTTACTTCTTTCTTTTTTCTTTTGTCTGATTTCTTTTCCTTGGGGAAATACAACGTTAGAGAAAAGGGGAAAACTAAATTTTACATAAAATAACCGTAATGAACACTCAAGAGGGTTTATATTATGAAAATCTTGATTTTTTAAAAATTACTACTAATATGGCGTGGGGCTTCGAGTGATGGGAAGGAAACCCGGGTGTGTTTCATTATTTTTTGGGGTCAAGGGAAACTACTCTGTCTGATCATGCATGTATATACTTAACAATAACTGTTTTCAGTTCGGGGAAATTAGAAATTATCGTTCAATTTACAAGCAATATAGAAAGGTTGTAGAAAAGTGATAAACAAGGAAGATAGTTCCGATATTTTCCTACTATCAATATTTGATTTAGACTCTGTATTACAGATTTGGTTGTTTTTTTTTTTTAATTCTTGTACTGCATCGGATGCTTTTTCACAACATGGACTCCATTTGGGTATCTCCAGTTATGTTCGACATTTCTGTGCTTGGACTCAAGCTAACTAGACAACTTTCATGAGGGGTCAGTGTGACCATCCATTCTGTCTACCGACACTGATTTCTTTTATATGTGTTTGTTCTTTCCTATTCTAGAACTCTGTTTGAGTCTGGTCCAAATGGTTTTTTTTTAATTTATCCACGTGGCGCCTTACCACCGTCCCAGACTCTTGTTTTATTTCATAGTGGTTCCTTCAATAAGTTTCCAGACTTTTTTTGTAGGTCATTTAAAATTGTCGTAATCTCTTGAAAATTCAGTATGTTATTGCTTTACATCTTATGAGATCACTGACCAATTTTTATTATTTCACGTTCAAATGAACAGCTACAGCAGCAATTGGAATACACCCTACAAAAGCCTGATTGTCACAACTGGTGAATTTCAAAAATGCAATCTGACATTTTTGAAGAATGATATGCAATAAAATTTTTGGAAAAAATGCCACAGAAACGTATGGAATGCTTCAGAGTGCTTTGGACCATGTTGCATGAATCGAGCATAAGTTTTTAAATGGTATAAGAGAATCAAGGAAGGCAGGGAATCTCTGAGCGATGATAAGAGGTGTGGGAGGAGTAAGGAAGTCAGAACACCAGAGTCGACTGGCCAAGGTGTTAGGGTTAGGGTTACTGTGTTGAGTTTTGAAGGGAGTTCAGGAGGAAATTCCATCGGATGACGCCAGCACTCTTCAAATCGGGTCAGTAGCATTTCCACCAAGAGAATGCACCAGTCCACAACTCCATCCTTGTCACAGACTATTTGATCAAGATGGGCATCAAGACAGTTCCTCACCCTCCCTATAATCCAGACCTTGCTCCCTATGACTTTTGGTTATTCCCAAAGCTCAGTGGCTGTCCTAATGAGACAATTGAGGAGATGAAAGAGGCTGTGACCTAGGTCGTTGACACACTCACACAAGAGGTCTTCCATCAGGCCTTCCAGAGTTTGTTGGAACGGTACATGTGCGTTGCAGCCGGAAGAGCTTACTTCGAAGGGAACTAGAGTTTAATGTGTGTACTATCAAGAAAAGTGCCCATGAAAAAAAAGTCTCGAAACTCATTTAATAATCCTTGTATGACACTGGACCTGTCTGTTTTTTTTTACTACCCCGCCCTTCCATCTTGGTCCACATGTCGCCTTACCACCGTCCCAGACTCTAGTTCTATTTCATATGACAGTGGATCTGTCTGTCTCTTGACTGCCCCGCCCTTCCATCTTGGTCCTGTATAGAAATTTTTTGCATATACCAATACACCCTCTCTAAATGACCGAGTTGTCATGATATTTTTTAAATTTCTTGATGTCTTCTCAGGCGCTCTTTCACTGTAGTCTTCAGTGGAATTATCCAATCGAAATCAATCTTCTATTACCAGGAACATGTGACCTTTATATGGGCTTGCATAATCTATGTGGAGTCTCGATAAGTCGTCTTCTGAAATTTCCCAAGGATGTAAAGGGGCAGTTGTTGGCATTTGATTGACTTGTTGACATTCATAGCAGTTTCTAATCTTAAATTCTATTTCTTGGTCTAATTTTGGCTACCAAAAATAGTTTCTGCACAACCCCTTCCTTTTTACAATTCCTGGATGTCCCCTACGGAGCGCCTCTACAAGTTTTTTCCGCCCTTATATGCGCACTACTACTCTTCTTCCCCACAGTAAGCATTCTTCCATAATTCCCAATTCATGTCTTGTAATGAGGTAAGGGTGCCATTCTTCTGTATTCGGACATTTGTCTGGCCAACCATTTTTTATATAGTTTAGCACCTGTTTTAGGAATTTGTCCATTTTCGTCCACCTGGTAATTTCCTGGTACGTAACAGGAGTTTATCCAGGTATTCCAGCAGCAATATGTTCTCCTCTGCTATGGGAGCTTTTTCTCGTTTTGTAGGCCTTGACAACCTTCTCAGCCCGTCTGCATTTTCATTTTTGCTTCCTTCCCGATATTCTAGCTGGTATGCCTATGCAGAGAGGATAACTACCTAACGTTGAATTCTTGCCGAGCTGATGTCTGGGATTTTTTAAATTTTCTTTAAAATATCCTCAGAGTAGTTAGTGACAGTATATAATGTGAACGGTCTTCCATATAGAAATTGGTGAAGTTTTTTCACTCCAAAAACCACTGCCAATTCCTCCTTGTCAATTTGGGAACAATTTTTTTCCGCTAGTGGAAGAGTCCTTGATACAAAGTCTATTGGTCTTCCCGATCCGTCCTCCATGATGTGAGATCGTACCACTCCCAACCCAAATGGAGAAGCCTCACATGCCACTGTACCTGCACTGTTTGGGTCGAGGTCTACCAACGCTTTTGGAGAATTTAATGGTTATTTTGACTCTTTCCATGCTTGCTCTTGTTTTGACGTCCACTCCCATTTTGCTTCCTTACTCAATAACTAATGTAAAGGAGTCAAAACATGTGTAATGTGTGGAATGTAATGGACACAGTAACTAATCATACTGTGTAGAAACTGATAACTGTATTATCGTCTCTGAGGTGAGGTTGATTTTTCAGCTCTCTGGCAAGATTCAATTATTTGTTTGTTTTTGCTTTCTTTCACCCTCGACGAAGTTCCCCGAAGTTATTCACTGAAGACTAAGTGACAAAAAGTATCCCTACCTGATACCTATATTCTTTGTTTTGACGTCCACTCCCATTTTGCTTCCTTACTCAATAACTGATGTAAAGGAGCCAAAATGCTTGGAATGTTTGGAATGTAATGGACACAATAATTAATCATACTGTGTAGAAATTGATTACTGTATTCGCCTTTCACTAAAAAATGTTCGTCTCTGTGGTGGGGTCGATAATACTAATTCGCCATTTTCCGGACAGAGTATCTTTACTTCCAACTTTGCTTCTTGTTCAACCGGTCCGATCTTTCTCTCTTCTCTTTAATTAACCGCTTGCTCTCTGGTGTTCGACTCACTTGTGTTTGTTTCAGGACCTACTAATATGCAACAGAAATTTTTTCTTCACTCTGGTTCCGGTTTTCCCCACCATACCAATAAGCAGGGCGTCAGCAGTCTAGTCATCCCAGCCGTTAGTGACCAATACTAGCCCTGCGTTTCATAATGCCAGTCGATACGCGAAGCCATCCGAATACTGTTATGTGTCCGACGAGTATACCACATAGTGAAAAGACACCACGTCTCGTTAGGACATCACGTACTTCTGGGAGCACGGCTCTGTGCCTCCATCGAAAGCTCCCTTGCTTTCCATGGACGTCTAAACCCAATACACGGGTTACATCTTCTAGTTATTTTGGCTCCTTACAAATCAAACCAAACTGGTCCAGTTTTGCTTTGACGTGTAGTGATGACACGATATCTTCATTCACAAAGATATCGCCACAGTGCACAGATATCCTGTCTTTCACTTTCTCTTCCTGAGACAGCACTGTATTAATAATTGCTTTCATTATCTGCGATGCCACGTTTAGTCCAAAGCCCAGGCCAGTGAGACAGTATCTCTTACTGGCAAACATAACTGTTTGAAACGGTCACAGGATTCGCTGACCCAGACCTGCAAGTAGGCCATTCTCAAGTCGATCAAACACACATTAGGCCCATGCTGGAACCACCTCCGCAGTTTGCTGGCACAAACATTGGCATCAGCAGTAAATGTGTCGACGTATTGGTTGAGTTCCCGATAGTCCATTACATGCCTCACTTTTAACTTGGTCTGCTGCACAACGGCCATTAGGGAAATAAGGCCTTTCGGGAGTCCAAGTTTCTTATGGGGGCAGGGAATCAGCCAACCAGCGTCAATCCATGCACGGAGCTCCTTTTCATACAAGGGTCTTCTTTGACTTGGCACGTGGTATTCGGCTATGCTGTTTTGTAGCTTGGCCGGGTCACTCTCTGCCGACCATTTTCATAAAGCGGTCCACACCTTCTTTCCTCGGTTGAATTCGACACTAAAGTCAGGTCGTTCAATTTTGAGTGCTGCACAGACAGGTACCTCTTCAAAAAACCTTACTGTTCCGCTCCTTGTGATTAGAACACCACCTAAGGCTTTGATAGCGTCGTAGCTCAACAAAAGGTCGAAGTCTAACAGCCTCTCATGTACTACTAGTTCTTCGATATTAGCAGAATTCCTGGTGTCTATGCAGACCTTCACAGTTCCAATTACATGACTCTTGGTTGCGTCGCCGCTCATAGTTGTCACTATGACGCTCCTCCTCTTCCAAACATGGCAGGACCTCGCGGTTACAATGGTTCGGGAGCATCCGCGGTCGAGAAGTTCCGTGCATGGCGTCCCATTGGCGTGAACTCTAATGACTGACAGCGTCTTATTTATTGGTTGTCTGGAGACGAGATCAATGCCATCTCGTCTCTGTTACCGTTTCCCGAGCAGTCCCGTGCTAAATGTCCTGCTTTATTGCAACGGTAACATCGTACCCGCGCTCCTTGTCTTCTTCTCGGACAATCTCTCGCTAAGTGACCTTGACCGTTGTAGTTGTAATATACTATACTAGTACGGGGGTCCAACTTTGGGAAAGATCTGACATTGCTTCGACGTGCTTGCGCGGCCACGACGATGTGGTCTATTTATCCTTGGTTATCAGTCATAACGGCGCGAGCCCAGGTTAAAAGCTGCTCCAGGGTCATGGTCTCCATCCTGGATGATGCCCAGAGAAGTTATCTGACGTTCCTGTAGTCCTGATACAAACGCGCATGTCATCCAGCGTTCGGGCAGCGGTTTCCCAACCAACCGAGCCAGGCGATGTAAATCTGCCAAGAATTCGTCCACTGTTTCGTTTTGCCGAAGTCATCACACAGTGAATTCGTTAAATGCGTTGAAAGCATCCATCACATATGCTGTCAATAGGGCTCTCTTTATTTCCTCTGGGTCCGTTCTCAGCTCCTGGCTCAATTGCCGATATACGGCGAGGGCAACACCTGACAGTTGTAACGGTAGTACGGGCTACACACTGTCCATAGCAGATAATTCACAGACTATCTCCACGTGTTCATGTCATTCAACAATAGGCACTGAAGTTCGGAATTAGCCGAATATCGAATGCCTTGCCCGTCATGGTTAATGAATGGTGAAAGCCGAAATAGCTTGTGTAGAAATTGATTACGATATTCGACTTTCAATATAAAAATGTTCGCCTTTGAGTGGGGTCAATAATACTTGTCCGCCGTTTTACGGGCAGAGTATCTTAACTTCCAGCTTTGCTTCTTGGTCGACTGGTCCGTTCTTTCTCTCTTCTCTGCTTGCTCTCTGGTGTTCGTCTCTCTCGTGTTTGTCTCAGAGCCAACTTTTATGCAACAAAATTTGCATACGATGAAAGCCTAGTGTCTACATATTCCGCTCACTATTATTCTACATTTTAACCGACATCGAATTTAAGGTAAGTCTTATTTCTCTGCTCAACACACCAAACAAAGTCTTCCTCTCTTTCTTCTGGAATCTTCATTTGACTCTCGTTCACTTTCACAAAAAATCTTCCAACTACTTTACTGATGTTGGACGTGGCGCCTTATTGATAGAGTTTACTTTCTCTTCTGCTGGTTTTATGCCTTTTCTGTTTACTATTTGGCCTAAATATAATACCTCGGGAAATAAAAATTTGCATTTTTCCTGGTTTAGTCGAACCCTAACATTTTCCTGCCTATTCATACTTCCTACAAGGTCTCTAAGTGTTTTTGTCTAGTTTTGCCCGTCAGTAGAATGTCGTCAATTCTAATAATTACATTTTCAATGCCCTGTAATATGGGGCTGATTTCTACCCGTAGCATAACCTGTTATTTATGAAAAGACCTTTATGAGTATTGACCGTTGTTAATTTTCTTGATTTTTCATCCAGCAATACTTGTTAGTATGCCTGGCTTAAATCTAGTTTGGTGTAGGATTCACCTCCTTCCAATGTTTCATACAGATCTTTCGTTTTCGGTATCGGATAATTATCCAATTTAGCGACTGGATTTATAGTCACATTATAATCGATACAAATACGCACAGACTGATCTGCTTTTAAAATATGAACTATTGGTGTAGCCCATTCAGAAAATTCAACTGGGGAAATAGTTCTTTCTATCAACATAACAAACATGTAATAATAATCCCCGCTAAAAATGGTAACAATTAACCTCGCTAAAAAAACAAAACAATATTCTTCACTAAAACAGCAATGTCAAAGCTAACTTATAGACAAGTAGTTGATAGGCTCATCAAATCCGTCTTCGGATAGTGGAGCATTCAGTAAGATTCCAGACTTTTTTGTACAGGCTTTTAAAATTGTCGTAGACTCTTGAAAGTTCAGTATGTTATTGCTATACATCTTATGAGATGACAAACCAATTTTTATGATTTTAGGTTCAAATGAACAGCTACAGCAGCAATTGGAATACACCCTACTAAAACCTGATTGTCATAGCTGGTGAATTTCGAAAATGCAATCTGACACTTTAGGGGAATGATATGCAATAAAATTCTGTTTTAGACTTGGAAAAAATGCTACAAAAACGTATGGAATGATTCAGACTGCTTTTGGACGATCTTGCATAAATTGAACATAAGATTTTGAGTGGCATAAGAGATTCAAGGAAGGCAGGGAGTCTGTGAGGCAGGATGAGTGGTGTGGGAGGTGTAAGGAGTCAATACACCAGAGTTGATTGGCCAAAGGTTTAAGGTTCGGATTACTATGTTGAGGTTTTAAGGGAGTTCAGGAGGAGATTCCTTGGGAAAAGGCCAGCACTGTTCAAATCGGCTCCGTGGCATTTCCACCGTGACAATACACCAGTCCACAACTCCATCCTAGTCACAGACAATTTGACTAAGATGGGCATCAAGACAGTTCCTCACCCTCCCCATAGTCCAGACCTTCCTCCCTGTGACTTTAGCTTATTCCCTAAGCTCAGAGGCTGTCGTTATGAGGCAATTGAGATGAAAGGGGCTGTGACGAAGGTCGTTGACACGCTCACACAAGGGAACTTCCATGGGGCCTTCCAGAAGTTGTTTGAACGGGAAAAGAGCTTTGCAGCCAGAGGATATTACTTCGAAGGGGACTAGAGTTTAATGTGTGTACTATCAAGAAAAGTGCCCATACGAAAAAAGTCTGGAAATTTATCGTATGCACCTCGTGTATATATATATATATATATATATATATATATATATATATATATATATATATATATATATATATATATATATATATATAAGAAATAAAGGCAAATGATGTTAAAAAAATAATCTAAGACAAAAGAAATTTGTCGAAAAAAAAAACCATTTTTTATTCAAATATTTGCTTTAATTTGGATTTATGGAATATCAACCACTGAAAGTTATTTAATTCCAACTCCATTTTTAAATATACAAATAGTTCTATTTCAAACAATTCAGTTCATCATATTTTAGTAACAGCTTGATTTTTCGATGAAAAATATAAAAACTTTTAGGTTTCGAACAATCTTTATTTCATTTTTGAGATGAGGAGAACTGGATTTAGAAATACACTTATCTGCAGTGTCTCTCAATATATATATATATATATATATACTTAATTGGGATAAGGCCTAATGAAAAACAATATGAAAGTTATACTCCCTGATGCACACATATTAACATAGTTACTTTACTTGGTGAATAGATGTCTATCTGCGACTGTGGTTCATAAAACCTGTTTATATAACCAATTTCACAAGGTAGCTTGTGGCACTAATAAAATAACAAAACATAGAGTACTGGTTTTGAGACATGAACAATGTATGAATTATCTCACAACAATCATATTAGGTATAAAGGTCTGATGTGACCAGAAGACTGATTGGATGAGCCTTTAAACTGCGTCAAAATAAATTGACCCTAAAAGGGTTAAGAAGACAGCAGCTAATAGCACATTTTAATATGCTCTCAAAGTAGAACAAATAATATAAGACAAAACACATTTGTCGAATTAAATCAAAAATTTTTATTGAAAGATTTTGTTTGATTTGGTTTTATGGCATATCAACCATTCACGGTTATTTATTGCCAAATCCATTTTTAAATATACAAATAGTTCTTTTTCAAACAATTCAGTTTATCATATTTTAGTAACAGCTTGACTTTTACTATGAATAACTTGAAAAATTATAGGTTTCAACTAATCTCTATTTCAATTTTCAGATGAGAAGCACTGGATTTTGAAATACGCTTATCTACAGTCTCTCTTTCTATATATACACATACTTATTCAGGATCAGACCTAATGAAAAAAATATGAAAAATATTCTCTCTGAGGAAACACTGTCGCCTCCCACTGAAGGGCCAATTTGACTCCTTTGAGGGCCGCGTCGTATTCAGCTAGATTGATGTACTGAGCGTCGTTAGTTGGACGTAGCGAACACGCATCCTCAATGACCGTCTCATTCATTTCCAATGCCACTCATGTAGCTACGGAACTCACATCCACCCAGACTGTAATTTCTTTACCGTCCATACACCAGTTTCCCCCAACGTGATTTGCTTCTCGTGTACTGGTCAAAGTCTCTGCTAATATATTTCAGAGAGAAGCGCTTTTGATTCTATCATCCCAGCCTTTTGTTACTGCAGTTGCCAGGCGCTTTATAAATGAAACTGCCACTCTGAGCCACCCACATACGGGGAAGTGACCAACAAGTTTTCAGCAGAGAGAAAATACGCGCCGATGGGTTAATCCATCAGGGATTTCCGGAATTTGACTTTCTTGTTTCCATCGGAGAATGCCATCCTTTTCCCTTGCTCCGTCTCTCAGTCGCATCGGATCCTTGGAAACCAAACCATAGTCCAGAAAATGTTGTTGTACGCGCGACGTAGGAACTAGGTTTTCATTAATTAAAATGTCATCAACATATGCTGATGTGGCACTTTTGATCGTATGGTCTTGAGATACGATAGCGTCTATAACAGACTTCATAATAAGCGGCGCCACATTCAGCCCAAATCCCAACGGTGTAAGACAGAAGCGCTGACCCCTAAAAATGACTGAAACGGCCATACCACCTTGTCATTGTGGATTTGAATATATGCATTTCGCAGATCTAGAAGCGACACACTGACTACTCGTCGCCGCCATTCTCTTAGTTTCTGCGCGCGCACTTCTGCATTGGCAGTGAAGGCATCCACAAAACTGTTCAATTCCCGGTAATCAAGCACTGGGCACACCTACTGATTCTGCTCCTGCACGACTGCCATTAGGGGAATTAGACCCTTGTGTGGACTAAGTTCTCCTTCTATAGATGGTAACAGCCATCTATTCCGCTGCTACTGTAGGATCTCATTCTCATAGGCATCCCTGGCATGACAGGTTACTGCGTACTCCTACATACTATTACTCAGTTCGCTTGGACAGTGACCGTTTGCCCATTTCCATGATGCAGTCCATTCTTTGTTACTGCGATCGTATGTCATGCTAAAGTCTGGCTCGTCGACAGAGATGGCAGAAAATCTGTTCAGGCCTCCAAAATGTGCTTCCTTGATTGCATCGATCCCCAACAGTAGATCGAAGCCCAACATCTGTTTTTCAACAACTAATGCTTCAATGTCGACAGCAGGAACTTAGCCAACCTCCACTTTTATTGTGCCGTATCCTCGGCAATTCACTGTCCTTCCGTCAGCTGTTAGGACTCCTGCTGATTTCCGCTTCCAAAAACGACACATGGCTTCACTCACCAACGTTTGTGAGCACCTGGAATCAATCAACGCCGTGCACTCTTGGCCATCTACATGTACATTCATGGGCGGGGGGAGTTTCTTAGTGTTCAGTCAATCGGGGAGGAAACTGATGCTGATGCCTCCTCCCCTTTTGCGTTTTCCCGGGCAGAGCGATGCTATATGTCCAAGGCCACTGTATCTGAAGCAACGAATCTCACGACGAACCTTGCGCGACCGACTGTCCGGTCTCTCTTGCTGATCCTGTAAGCAGTCCTTCGCCATGTGGTTGGGACCTCCACACCTGTACCAGGCAAATTTTCTATCGTCACCGCGCACCTTTGATTCTGAAGGTGTTCGTCTGGCGGAGGCGGCAGCTAATTCTGCCGGGCCTTCGTTGTCAGTCATGACAGCTCTCGCTTGGGTCAATAGCTGTTCCGCACCCATCGTTTCCATCCAGGATGAGGCATGTAGTAGATGTTTAACGTGTTGCTGTTGTCCAGAAACGAATGCGCACGTTAAACAATGTTTGGGCAGCGGTCCTCCAACCAACCAACCAACCAACCAACCGGGCCATTCGTCGTAGCTCAATAAAAAACTCGTCCACTGTCTCATCTGGGTGAAGTTGAGTAACGAACTGGTCATATGCATTAAATGCATCAGTAGCACATGCAGTTATGAGGGCCTGCTTGATCTGTTCTGCATCCGCTTTCTGCTCCGCGCTAAGTTGCCTGTATATGGCTAAAGCTCCCCTTCGCAATCTCAATGGCAGGACACGCTTGACATTCTTCATAGCACAAAGCTCGCACACAAGTTCCACATTTTCGACCCACTCGACAATGGGCATATCAGTCGCAGCACCACTAAACTCCGGAATCAGCCGGACGACAAACATCTGGCCCTCCATCGCCAAACGGTAGTATCTCGCTGAAAAAGCTTGCGGTGTGAAAGTTGATTTCAATAACGTCACTGACTCAGACTATCCTGTTGCACGCGTCTGTCTACGCAACACGCCTTCTTTGAACTCATTCCCATTCCATCTACAGCCCTTTTTTTTTTTTTTTTTTTTACACCTGACAGTCTCATTTGCATAGGGGCACCGAGAGTCAGCGTTACTTCACGCAAGATAAACAAATACAAAAGCGACTGTGTGTCGCCATTTTAGCTGTTTTTGTTAAGCAACTGAACCGTACTAAACGCAGCCACCCACTAGTCAGGTAAGTCACGATTTTCCCTACAGTAGGAGTGAAATGTAGAAGTGTAGTCAAACAATTCTAATTAAAAAGAATACAGTTCATCATATGTATGCAGTTAGTTCTATTCAACCCAGAGATAGGGCCCTTATCAGGTGCTACCACTCCGGGACGGAGTGAAACTGGGATCGATAGAAATGATGCAGTACTCTGCATTCCTCAAAGCTCTAGCATTACGGGAACCTCAACATCAGATTGTTTAGTGTCATAGCCAGGACACTCGAGAAGGAGTTGGTGTATTCTACAGCCCAAGCAAACTGGGCAATAAAACTTTATAGGTAGCAAGCCATAGTTAATTGGTGACCTCACTGTGGGTGGGTCTTACCAGGCTCAACAGAGGTGCAGTTGGTATATCACACAGCCCCAAATGACAGGTGGCCCCATTCGACTGGATTTCACCTTTCTCTCTACAGATGTATAGTTGGCATGTCCTACAGAACCCAAATACCCTATTTTAACTGGTCCTATTTTTTCAAAAGCAGCAGATCATAGGATTAGATGTGTTAAGGTCAAGTGTGAATTGTATTAACAGAGACAAATGAATATATGTGGACAATCACTGGATTTCTTCATTTATAATCTTATTACACATACATGCAGCAAAATAAGCAATTTCACCACTTACCCAGATTAATACAGCAATAAATTTACAGAAATAACAAGGACAGCAGTAATTCAGTCACTACAAAACGGATACAACTATTTACAGGAACCACTTTACTAAATTAAAATGCTTTATGGTAAAGTATGTGTAAACAAAATAATAATGAATGAATAAATATACTTAAAGTAATAATAAGAGTTAACGAGAAAATGGCATCACTCCACTGTCTTTTCATATATGGTATTTTAATAAGGAATTTTAGAAAATACTGATCCACACACTTCACAAGAAAACGGTTTCTCTCCAGGGCGTGTTTGCCTGTGGATTTTTAAAGATGACTAGGATGAAAATACCGCTCAATACAGTTCACAAGAAAATGGTTTCTCACCCATGTGTTTTCGCCTGTGGTATTTTAATGAGGAATTTTCAGAAAATGCTGACCACACACTTCACCAGAAAATGGTTACTCTCCAGGGTGTGTTCGCATGTGACGTTTCAAACTGAAATTCGTGGAAAATGCTGATCCACAAACTTCACAAGAAAATGGTTTCTCTCCAGTGTGTGTTCGAATGTGACGTTTCAAACTGGAATTTGTGAAAAATGCTGATCCGCAAACTTTACAAGAAAATGGTTTCTCTTCGGTGTGTGTTTTCATGTGACCTATCAAATGAGAATTCATAGAAAATGCAGTTCCACAGACTTTATATGAAAATGGTTTCTCACTAGTGTGGGATCGCATATGGCATTTCAAATTTGACCCATCTGAAAATGCTGATCCACGCAATTTACAAGAAAATGGTTTCTCTCCAGTGTGTGTTTGCATGTGACCTATCAATTGGGAATTAAGAGAAAATGCTGATCCACAGAATTGACATGAAAATGGTTTCTCACCAGTGTGGGTTCGTATGTGACATTTCAAATTTGACCCATTTGAAAATGCTGATCCACATATTTCACAAGAAAACGGTTTCTCACCAGTGTGGGTTCGCATGTGGCGTTTCATATATGACCCATCTGAAAATGCTGATCCACAAACTTTACATGAATATGGTTTCTCTCCTGTGTGTATTCGCATGTGAACTTTCAAATTGGAATTTCTAGAAAATGTTGATCCACAAACTTCACACCAAAATGGTTTCTCTCCTGTGTGTGTTCGCATGTGAACTTTCAAATAGGAATTTGTGGAAAATGTTGATCCACACACTTCACACGAAAATGGTTTCTCTCCAGTGTGTGTTTGCATGTGACGTTTTAAATAAAAATTTCTGGAAAATGATGATCCACAAACTTCACAAGAAAAGGATTTCTCTCCTGTTTGAGTTTGCATGTGACATTGAAATGGAAATTTGTTGAAAATGCTGATCCACAAACTTTACAAGAAAGTTGTTTCTCCTCAGAGTGTGCTTGCATGTGTCTTTTCTAATTATAATCTAGGTGAAATATTGATCAACAAATTTTACAAAAAAAAACTGTTTCTACTCTCATGAAGTGTGCGTTTGCTTGTGACTTTTTAAACTGGTGAGTTGTTAAAATGCTAACCCACAATCTTTACAAGAAAATGCCTTCAGTGTGTTTTTCAATATTGATTTTGAATTTAGAAAAAAGTGAAAATGCTGATTGTTCAATGAAACAAAGTTGGCTATCACTCGTTAAAGAAAATTCTTATTGGCTGTTAATATGCATATCCAATGACTTAGCAAAGCACATATTTTACATTTGGTATGTGATTGAATGTCTCTTTCAAATTTCAAAATTATTCTTCGTCATTAGTTGTTGTGATCTGTGAAGGAATAAAAGTTAAATTATTACTTAGACTGATTTGGAATCAGTTTATATTTCAGTTAATTACAACAAGTAAAGGTAAGAAAAGTTGACAACCATAGTTAAGGGCGAATAGAAGGCTCCCTTTTCAATAGCTACTACTCTGGCATGTAAGGAAGGGTGCTACTCCTTTCCCCAGATTGCTCCACTTTACCCTTGATATGTACCTTATATGTGCTCTCATATGAACGCATCAACTATAGCCAGAAATTTCTTTCTGTTTCTATTTCTATAATAATCAATACAGAACAAGAATTTGTCCTTTCATCAATCGATTTCACTGTAACAGTTAGCAAAGAAACATTAATAAAAAATCAAAAAAAAACAAAAAAACAAATGAAAAAGAACATCACCCTAAAAGAATTTATTTCTGTTTTGCATTTCATTTACTATCAACACAGAACTGAAATTCATACTTTTCTAAATCTCTCTGAATTACTTGCAAGCAATAGAATTAAGGAAACATATTCATACTATTTTTTATTAAGAATAGAAAAAAAAAAAAAAAAGGAAAATAAATTGTCAAAGTTTTTTTTGTGCCTATGAGGAAGATACATGTCTGAATTTTTCAGAAGAAACTTGATGATTTTTATTATTCAGGGTTTTCAGACTATTATCTTCATCTTTATTGTTATATTATCAACGTTTTGCCCCAAATATCTTCCAGCCTTCTTCAGGTGTTTGTCAAACTTGGGAGCCTATTCAGAACTTAAAATCGCGTCATTATTTAATCCATAGGGATTGCTGGTTCTGATTCCGTTTACCAGAACTGGGTATAAGTACTAAGTATTCTTGTATTGTTACTTGCCTGCAGTCAGGATTGAAACTGCAACCTCTACATGATTGTTTCTTTAGAAGCTTAGGGAACCAACGCTAATAACAGTTAAGCTGTGTGTCCTGCTTGACAGTTCAAAGTGAATTTTGGGGACATATATACTATAATGTTCTTATATCACTATGATTACTACTATTATGTATGATTTTCTACCTGAGCTTTTTCAAGACTATATCTTCGCTAAGTGCAATAACATCTAAGTAAGCTTGATGCTGGTGGCAAAGTTGAGATCTTTGTTTCACTCAACTTTTCACTAGTTGTCGCTTGCTAATGTTGACAATGGCTTTCACTGGTGATTAATGGGCTTAGATTTTCATATTTTCGGTTTTCATCTTCTCCAACTTTGTCATTTGGTGCGTCTTGACCGTGTAGAATTCGTTTTCATATGATTTATCTAGATATTGTTGGATTCAGGTTCTGTATTCTATGATGGCTATTCTTTCAAGGAACGGGGTAAGGTTGCATGAGATTTCCAACCATAGTAGACGTTTCTTTCAAAAATACAGGAATACTTACATTCACACGGGGTTGTAGCATACAGAATCAAAACAAGCGCTCCCCGTTGATTAAATATATGATGTGTTAATATACTCATAACTGGGTATAAGTACTAAGTGTTCCTGTATTGTTACTCGCCTGCAGTCAGAATTGAACCCGCAACTTCAAGATGATTGGTTCTTTACATGCTAAGGGTACCAACCCCAATAACCGTTGTGCTAGGAGTCCTGATAGACAGTTCAGAGTGAATTTGTGGGACTTATGAACTTTAATCTACTCACATCACTATGATTACTTCAAGTATGTATGATTTTTTACCTGACTTTATATTGCAATTTTTTTCCCTATGCTATCCAACCATTTCGATAATTGGTTACCATTTGTATTCATCACTATACTTTCTCTACTCATCAGGTCCCAGTAGCCCCTCATATGTGCCGATTCCTTAAGGTGACTAATTCTCCAGAGTTCATCTCTGTCAATTATTTTAACTTTATCCCATAAGGGCAGATGGTTTACCTTTTCTTTCCATATATGGTCTGCCATCCTGACTTTTCAATTTCACCTCAAATAACTGCTTTCCGATTTCTTCTAACTTTATTTTTAGTGGCCGGCATATCTCATCTCTTTATGCTTTACCCCAACTGTAATGGATGAAGTACACACAGTTCATGATCATGTTGAATTCTGTTGTTGGCTTAACACGGAAGAGATACCGCCAGAGAGTTAAGCCAATTGTGCTGATGTCATATGGAGTACATATCCTTTTGATCCTTTTGGCTACTTCTTTGACTTAGGAAAGACATATTGTGGTGAATTTTCGAGCATTGTCTTCTATCCTCTTATCCAAGTTTCTTGGAGCCGATGTTACGCACTCTGGGTAGTTGTTATGATGGAGGTTACGTCTTAAACTGATTATTACTTCTTGATGTACAACTATATCACTACTAATGGCTTTTACTCAAAGTTGTAAGCAACAGACTATTCCCTTCTTTACACTATATGGATGATGGGAGTAGAAATTGAGGTACTGTCTCCTGAAAGTGGGCTTACGACACACCTGACCTGAATCCTTACTCTGTGCATGTTACTAATACATTGATGAAGGGTAATTTACTTTCTTGTTCTTTCTACATTTGAAACTGTATAAATGGATCATTGGCCAAGTGGGAAGAGTGTTCTTAACATTTCTCTCAATCATTTCCTTCATTTCCCATGTGATGGACATGTCTCAACACACAAAATTCATCTCCGTTTTTTAAAACTCTTCTTTCAAAATTACAATAAATACTCTTACAAATTTTAGAATTAATATCAAATAAAATTCTGTCTAAAATGCAACCCTGATTTCATTTTTAAAAGATAATTTTAAAACCTTTTCTAAACGCATTTTTTGTTTCTTGTAGCACAACAATTCTTCATTACATTATGATTATCGTCTGTTTCACTGATTCACTACTTTTGGGACGTCACACTCGAGCAGGCCTTCTCTTTCGCTCGTCTTACAAATTCAGTTTCCACAAAAACTTAAAAGAAAATCTCTTTTCAAATAACGTTTCATATTTATTTAATTAAATAATTATTTACAACAAAATAATTTTAAAAGGATTGCGGGAAATTGAATACGCCAACACTGACCTTATATTTCGATATGGGGGTGACTTTGTTTATGTCACCCCTAACGATTAAAACTGTTCGTAGCAAAAATAAAATATCAGTTGAATGTTCAAATAAATTAAATTTTAGAATTAAACCTAATCAGTTTACAAAAGATTTCAGATATTTTTATATTCAAACATGATAAAATCACAAATCATAAAAAATCGAAGTTTTCCTGCAAATTACGTATTTTTGATTTGTAAAGAAAAATAATTACCGAACGTTATACTTACTTCTTTCTCTTTTCTTTTGTCTGACTTCTTTTCCTTGGGGCGATACAACGTTAGAGAAAAGGGGAAAACTATATTTTCAATAAAATAACTGTTTGCAGCTTGGAGAAAATGAGAAATTATCGTCCATTTACAAGGAAAACAAAAAGGTTTATCGAAAGAGTGATAAACAAGGGAGATAATTGCGATATTTTCCTAAGCTATTTTCCTAAAAAAAAATCCAAGTTTTCCTGCAAATGACGTATTTTTGATTTGTAAAGAAAAAAAAATAACCGAACGTTATACTTACTTCTTTCTCCCTTCTTTCGTCTGATGTGGTGATGTGTCGAACCAACTACAACATAATATGGAGAGTGCTCAATATCAATGATAAAGCTATAATAATAATAATAATAATAATAATAATAATAATAAATGTATAAATATATATATATATATATATATATATAGAGAGAGAGATACTCCCCTACCCCCCCGTAGGGTTGAGATCTCTAGCGAAGGAAGTAATCGTGTTGCCATTAGCGTTTATTGCAAGTCTCTTCATATATGGATTGAGGTATTGGTAGCCGTTGAACGGATGTATATAAACAATTGTAATTGTGATTCATAACTGTTTAAAATTTACTTCGCTGCTTATGGCTCCTCGTGGCTGAAAGGTTAGACGCTTGGATTGGCGTTTTAGTCAACTGGGTTTCGATCCCAGCTACGGGAACCTAATATGTCTAGCCAGACTGATGAGTTCCGATAGAACGAAACAGATCTGTCTGTGGATGACTATAGAGATATATGTAATATATATATATACATTTATTATCATTATTATAATAATAATTATTATAATGTTTTAATAATATCATTATTATTATAATGATTATCATAATAATATCATTATTATAATCTTTAAATAATAATAATAATAATATATATATATATACATATAAAATATTAAAGAAATAAAGGCAAATGATGTTAAAATATATATATATATATATTTATCATCATTATAATAATAATAATTATTACCATTATTATAATAATGTTTTAATAATAATATCATTGTTGTTATAATAGTAATCATAATAATATCATTATTATTATAATCTTTTAATAATAATAATATCTATCTATCTCTCTCTCTCTCTCTCTCTCTCTCTCTATATATATATATATATATATATATATATATATATATATATATATATATATAATATTTAAGAAATAAATTTAAAAAAAAACTTATAATTTATGACAAAACAAATTTGTAGAAAAAATTCAAATTCTTTATTCAAATATTTTCTTTAATTTGGATTTATGAAATATCAACCACTGAAAGTTATTTAATGCCAAATCCATTTTTAGATATACAAGTTGTTCTATTTCAAACAATTCAGTTTATCATATTTTAGTAACAGGTTGACTTTTACTTGAAAGCTTTTAGCTTTCAAACAATCTCCATTTCAATTTTGAGATGAGAAGGACTGGATTTTAAAATATACTTATCTGCAGTCTCTCTCTCTCTCTCTCTCAATATATATATATATATATATATATATACTTATTCAGGATCTGACCTAATGAAAAAAATATGAAAAATATTCTCTATGAAGAAAACAAAGGAAGTTGCCGCCTGGGAACAATGCATTATGGGCTTTGGAGAGGCCAGAAAAATGGACAACCTTGTTAGTCAGGAGGGGATCAAATTTGTCCTTGCACATGGTAGATGGACATTTGACTGGTGCCAAAAAGATAAACAGATATTTTCTTGTGGAATAGACACATATCTCTATTGGTGTTCAATGAAACTTCTTTACCAGGTGCAACTATCACGAGTCAACTTAAGAATTGTTTGAATTTACCGCGCCAAACTTAGAAATTTTGCATAAATTAGTATAGATTCTTGTATGGACAAATGCAAACACTCCCAGTTATCACAAATTAATCCCCCCCGCCTCCCCCCCAAAAAAACACGGCCAAACCAAACGCTAAAGAAATATTCGGAATAGAACATTCTAGAATCAGGTGGCCTTATAAATATAAGGAAAGACATAAAAGCTTCATAAGTACGTAGATATATAGAAAAAAAAACCTAAACAATTGTGAGGGAAGACTCGTTGGGTAGAGGTTAGTACAATTTTCTTTTTTAAAAATAACACTGGATTTTCTATGACTTGTAAAATCTGCTGGTGAATTTTTGTTATATTTTAATCTAAGAATCTTGATTTATTTCTAATCGACTAAATTGTTTTACCAGGTGCAACTATCACGAGTCAACTTAACAATTGTTTGAATTTACCGCGCCAAACTTAGAAATTTAGCATTCCACCTCCACTAAAAATAAATAAAATAAAAACCTGGTAGGGCCTGTATCGGATGACAAGATGAAATATACCCCAAAATTTCTTTGAATATACGTCAGTCCTGGACTTTAACTAAGTTAAAACTTAAGGTGAAAGGATTTATTTTTATTTTTATTTCTTTTTTTTTTCTACTTTTATTTTTATTTTATTTATTTATTTCTATTTTTATTTTACTTTCTTTATTTTTTTTATTTCTATTTATTTTATTTTATTTATTAATTTTTTTTCCCACGTACTCATGGGAAGCAGCATTGTGTACGTGAAGGTGTTCGAATTCGCAATGCCTAATATTTCCTGAACGTTTGAGTCCTGCGGCTTAACGCTCAGGTTTGTCAGTTCGATCGGGGAACTACTGCTGCTCATCTATAAGAGTGGCTTCTATAGATGAGAATAAAAACAGCCATCGAAAGATAACCATGACTCATACTCAAACCACATTCACAAACCGCATCGCTCTTCGCGTGGGTAAAAAAGGGGCGCGTCCTGCTGAGGTTGGAGCCCTGGCCTCAGTGTTCGAAAAATCAGCTACAGAGCTCAAACTACTAAAATGCAAACAAACAATACAGATAGCGACATTTAACGTTAGAACCCTAAATAGAATAGGTCAACTACCAGAGCTAACTGCATCAGCCGTAGAACATAAGATAGACATAATCTGTATACAAGAACATCGATACACTCACACCGAAGATATCAAATATCACGAAACTGGCAATGGATGGATGCTGATGACTGTATCGGCGTGGAAAAACTCTGTCAATGCATCGGTAGGAGGGGTGGGAATGCTTATAGGACCAAGAGCGTTAAAAACACTTAATAGCATTGAGAGAATACAACCTAGGATGATGGCCGCAACGTTTAATGGCAACCCCAAAGCAACGATCATCTCCTGCTACAGCCCTACCAATGTCAGCGAAGAAACCGAACTAATCACCTTCTACGAGGAGCTATCCTCCCTAGTACGTAGCATTCCGAAACACAACCTGCTAGTCATTGGCGGAGATATCAATGCATAAATCGGGAAAAACAGAAACAACAAATACAGTCTACACAACACGTCAAACAGGAATGGACAACATCTAATTGATTTCATGATAGAAAATAGATTAACATGCCTCAATACAAACTTTCAAAAAAGGGAGGGAAAATTATGGACCCACACATACGCGAACAAGAGTAAAGCACAGATAGACTACCTCTTTATAAACAAAAAATGGAAAAATAGTGCGATGAATTGCGAGGCATACTCCACTTTCGAGGGCGCGTCCTCTAATCATCGAATAGTCACGGCCAAAATACGTCTAAGCCTACGAAAAAACGCCACACGAACAGTGACAACTAGGCGCTATGACTGGGCCCTACTTAACAACAGAGACATTAGAGACAAATATGCTTTAGAATTAAGAAACAGATTCGAAACACTACAAGAGAAGACAGAAAAAGTTACCCCAAATGACGAATATGAAAACTTTGTTGAAGCACACCTAGAAGCGGCATCAAAGTGTATCCCAACAAAACCTAGAACTAAATATAGAGTCCCTTGGGAAACGTCAGAGGTTAGAGAAAAACGTACACTCGTGAAAACTGCCTCCAAAAGCTATCGGAAGAACCCAACAAACACAAATGCCCGAAAACTAGAAAAAGCACAATATCAATTAACAGGAATATATCTAAAAGAACAGGCAGAATACATACAAAATCAGATAGATAAGATTAGAGACTCGGTGGAAGATAGACAATCCAGGATAGCCTGGCAAACAATAAACGAAGTAAGTAGAAGGAAGAGCACAGCCAAAGCAAAATTGAAAGCTGCAAGCCAACAAGAAAGAGTAAAACTGTGGGAACAGCATTTCAAAAATCTACTAGGAAGCCCACCGAAAATAACGGATGAACCGATCACCAGAATTATCAGTAAGCAATTAGACATTAAACTAGGGCCTTTCACCAAAGAAGAACTCGACTCGGTTCTTAAAAAAATTAAAAATAGGAAAGCTGCAGGGCTAGACGAGATCCCCCCAGAAGTGTGGAAGACTAGACAATTCGACGATATACTGCTCCGGCAATGCAACGCTGTCTATAGTCAAAATAGGATAGAAAGATGGATGAAGGGATGCATCCTTCCTTTCCCTAAAAAAGGCGACCTCGGATTAGCCAAGAACTACCGAGGGATAACGCTTACATCCATAGCAGCCAAAATCTACAATGCCCTACTACGAAACCGCATAGAACCCAAAATAGACAACATCCTTAGGAAAAACCAAAATGGCTTCCGGAGAAATAGATCCACAACCTCACAAATATTGACCATCCGTAAAATCCTTGAAGGCGTCCGGGCAAAAAACCTTCAGGCGACATTACTATTTGTCGACTTTACAAAGGCCTTCGATTCCATCCACAGAGGGAAAATGGAACTAATCCTACTAGCATACGGCCTACCAAAAGAAACCGTAGCAGCAATAATGATCCTCTACAAAAACACAAAAGTAAAGGTACGTTCACCAGATGGAGACACGGAATACTTCGACATTGTTGCAGGAGTACTACAAGGAGAAACACTAGCCCCATACCTCTTTATCATCTGTCTAGACTACGTGCTTAGAACTTCGATCGACAAAATCAGAGAAAATGGCTTCGAGCTGACTAAGAAAAGAAGCAAAAGGTACCCCGCAAAAACAATCACAGACGCCGACTACGCTGATGACTTAGCGTTACTGGCGAATACGCCTAATCAAGCAGAGACACTACTGCATAGCTTGGAACGAGCTGCAGCAGGCATTGGCCTCCATGTCAATGCGCACAAAACTGAATATATGTGTTACAACCAAACGGGCAACATTACCACTCTAGACGGAGCCTCTCTGAGGCTAGTGGACAAATTCACCTACCTAGGAAGTAGCGTCTCATCAACAGAAAACGACATCGACACACGGCTGACGAAAGCATGGACGGCTATAGATAGGCTCTCAATAATATGGAAATCAGACCTGACCGATGAAATGAAGCGCAGTTTCTTCCAGGCAGCAGTTGTATCGATACTGCTATATGGATGCACTACATGGACGCTAACCAAACGGCTGGAGAAGAAACTTGACGGCAACTACACAAGAATGTTGAGAGCAATACTGAACAAGTCCTGGCGACAACACCCCACGAGACGCCAACTGTACGGCCACCTACCTCCCATCACGAAAACTATACAGGTCAGACGAGCCAGACACGCTGGACACTGCTGGAGAAGCAAAGACGAGCTCGTAAGTGACGTACTACTATGGACCCCCACATATGGCCAAGCAAAAGCAGGACGACCAGCCCGAACTTACATACAGCAGCTATGTGAGGACACAGGATGTAACCCAGAAGACCTGCCGGAGGTGATGAACGATAGGGAAAAGTGGCGAGACATGGTCAAGGATATCCGTGCTGGCGGCATGACTTGATGATGATGATGATATAATAAGGTATGTATTAAAAGAGAGATTGGCAGTTTTTGATCAATTGTTTCAGTTTGACATATTTTTTTTATCTGTCAATGTAGGAGTCAAATGTAGAAGTTTAGTCAAACAATTCTCATTCAAAACAATTCAGTTTAGCATATGTATGCAGTTAGTTCTATTTGACCCATAGATAGGGCTCTATCAGGTGTTACCACTCTGGGACAGATTGGAACAAGGATCGATAGCAATGATGCAGTATTCTACATTCCTCAAAGCTCGAGCATTACGGGAACCTCAACATCAGATTGTTTAGTGTCATAGCCAGGACACTCGAGAAGCAGTTGGTGTATTCTACAGCCCAAGCAAACTGGGCAATAAAACTTTATAGGTAGCAAGCCATAGTTAATTGGTGACCTCACTGTGGGTGGGTCTTACCAGGCTCAACAGAATTGCAGTTGGTATATCACACAGCCCCAAATGACAAGTATATCACACAGCCCCAAATGACAAGTGGCCCCATTCGACTGGATTTCACCTTTCTCTCTACACAATATAGTTGGCATGTCCCGCAGAACCCAAATACCCCATTTTAACTGGTCCAATTTTTTCAAAAGCAGCATATCATAGGATTAGATGTGTTAAGGTCAAGTGTGAATTTTCTTAACAGGACACTCTAGAAGCAGTTGGTGTATTCTATAGCCCAAGCCAACTGGGCAATAAAACAGTATAGGTAGCAAGCCAGATTTGATAGGTGACCCCATTGTGGGTGGGTTTTACCTGTCTCAACAGAGGTGCAGTTGGTATATCACACAGCCCCAAATGAGAAGTGGCCCCATTTGATGGGTTTTTACCTTTCTTGCTACAGAAGTATAGATACAACCATTTACAAGAACCACTTTACTTAATTGAAATGCTTTATGCTAAAGTATGTGTAACAAAATAATAATGAATGAATAAATATAATTAAATTCAAAATAATAGTTAACGAGAAAATGGCTTCTCTCTACTGTCTTCGCATGTGGTATTTAAATGAGGAATTTTTAGAAAATGGTATTCCAGACGAGCATTGTCAGAAGATAGCGGTTTCAAATCCTACCCAAGCTGGCCAGAGGTTTACTTGGTCAAAAACGTGGTGCGATAGACAACAACTATGGAAGGCAGTAATTACACGGGATACGGTTTCAAGACTCAGCATTCCTATCCGAGGTTGCAGTAAAAAAAAAACACCTGAAGAAGGCCAGAGGTGAAGTTTGGCCGAAATGTACTGAAAGAAGAAACAACACAAAAAAAAACTACCAAGAGAGGACAAAAAGTCCGCAATAAAATGAAAAATAATTCTCAAAATAGTTTCTGTCGAGAGTGGGTTTGCATGTGTGATTTTAAACTTGAATTAATAGAAAATGCGGATCCACAAACTTCACAAGAATATGATTTCTCACCAGCGTGGGTTCGCATGTGGCATTTTAAATCTGACCCATATGAAAATGTTGATCCACAAACTTCACACAAAAATGGTTTCTCTCCAGTGTGTTCGCATGTGACATATCAAATGGAAATTTAGGGAAAATCTTAATCCACAATCTTTACAAGAAAATGGTTTCTCTCCAGTGTGTGCTCGAATGTGACCTTTTAAACTCGATCTTGAAGAAAATGCTGATCCACAGTCTTCACAAGAAAATGATTTCTCACCAGTGTGGGTTCGCATGTGGCATTTTAAATCTGACCCATCAGAAAATGATGATCCACAAACTTCACAAGAAAATGGTTTCTCTCAAGTGTGTGTTCGCATGTGACGTTTCAAATAGTAATTCTTGGGAAATCTTGATCTACAAATGTCACAAAAAATTTTTTTTTTCCAATGTGTGTTGGCATGTGACTTTTTAGAATTGAACGTGAAGAAAATGCTGATCCACAGACTTCACAAGAAAATGCTTTCTTACCAGTGTGGGGTAGCATGTGGTAGTTCAAATGTGACCAATTTGAAAATACTAATTCACAGACTTTACAAGAAATTGGTTCTACTACTCTCACAAAGTGTGTGTTTGCATGTGTCTACTTAAACTGGTATGCTGTGAAAATGCTAACCCACAATTTTTACAAGAAAATGACTTCAGTGTGTGCTTCAATATTACTTTACAATTCTGAATAAAGTGAAAATACTGATTTGCTCAATGAAACAAAGTTGGCAATCACTTTTTAAGGAAAATTTTTATTGGCTGTCAATATGCATAGCCAATGACTTAGCAAAGCACATATTTTACATTTGGTATGTGTTTGAATGTCTCTTTTAAATTTCAAAATAGTTCTTTCTAATTATCTGTTGTGATCTGTGAAGGAATAAAAGTTAGATTATTACTCTTAATTTCAGTTATAAAATCCTGCTTATATAAAACCATTTATATATATAAAACTATTTTTTCATATTGCACTGAAATGTCATACAAAAAAGGAAATGGAAAAAAATTGAAAAATACAATCAAAAACCATTTCAATTGTGTAGATAATCTTTGTGTGTGTGTGTGTAAGGGGGTTATAGTTATATAAAAGGTCTATCTCAGATATTGACCACTCACCACAAACCCACAAAGTGAATAAGTGAAATTCAACACAATTACAATATATGTATATATATATATATATATAAACTATTCAAGAAATAAAGGCAAATTAAAGAAAAATAATCTAACAAATAAAAGAAATATAAAATGAAACTAATAATAATAATAATAATCCAATGAATAATTCACACATATCAGGCAAATAGATTAATTTCAATGGATAACATTCAAAGTAGAACAAATAATTTGAGTTAAAACAAATTCGTCGAAATAAATCAAATTGTTTATTCAAATATTTTCTTTAATTTGGTTTTATGGCATCTCAACCACTGAAAGTTATTTAATGCCAAATCCATTTTTAGATATACAAATAGTTCTACTTTAAACATATCAGTTTATTATGTTTTAGTAACAGCTTGACTTTTACTATGAACAACTTGAAAACTTTTAGCTTTCAAACAAACTCTATTTCAATTTTGAGATGAGAAGGACTGGATTTTGAAATATATTTATCTGCAGTCTCTCTCTCTATGTATATACATATTTATTCAGGATCAGACCTAATAAAAAAATATGAAAAATATTCTCAATGAAGAAAACAAAGGAAGTTGCCACAGTGCATTGTGGGATTTGGAGAGGCCCAAAAAATTGACAACCTTGTAAGGAAGGAGGAGATTGAATTTCTTATTGCATATAATAGATGGACATTTGATTAGTGCACACAACATAAACAGCTATTTTCTTGGAGAATAGACACATATCTCCATTGGTGGTCATAAAACCTTTATATATATATATATATATATATGTGTGTATGTGTGCGTGTGAGTGTGTATGTGTGAAATGTACAAGTTTAGTCAAACAATTCTAATTCAAAACAATTCAGTGTAGAATATCTTTGCAGTTAGTTCTATTTAACCCATAGATAGGGCCCTATCAGGTGCTACCAATCTCGGAGAGAGGGGACTTGGGATCGATAGCAATGATGGAGTGCACTGCATTCCCCAAAGCTCTAGCATTACTGGAACCTTAGCATCAGATTGTTTAGTGTCATATCCAGGATACTCATCTGGGGGGAAGTGCTTACCCATCTGCAGAGAACTAGTTGGTGTATCCGAGAGCACAAGCTGACTGAGCAATAAAACATTATTGGTAGCAAGCCATAGTTGATAGGTGACCTAATTGTGGGTGGGTCTTACCTGTCTCAAAAGAGGCGCAGTTGGCATATCACACAGCCCCAAATGACAAGTGGCCCCATTCAACTGGATTTGACTCTCTACAGAAATACAGTTGGAATGTACTACAGAACCCAAATACCCCATTTTAACTGTTCCTTTCTTTTTCAAAAGCAGCAGATCATATGATTACATATGTTCAGGTCAAGTGTGAACTTTCTTAACACACACAAATGAATAGACGTGGACAATCACTGGATTTCTTCATTTATAATCATATTACATATACATGCTGCAAAATAAGCAATTTTACCACTTATCCAGATTAACACAGCAATAAACTTACAAAACTAACAAGGACAGCAATAATTCAGTCACTACAAAACATATACAACTATTTACAAGAACCACTTTACTAAATTAAAATGCTTTATGGTAAAGTATGTGTAAACAAAATGATAATGAATGAATAAATACAATTATAGTAATAATAAGAGTTAACGAGAAAATGGCATGTCTCCACTGTGTTTTCACTTTTGGTATTTTAATAAGGATATTTTAGAAAATACTGATCCACAAACTTCACAAGAAAATAATTTCTCTCCAGTGTTTGTTCGCCTGTGGATTTTACAAGATGACTGGCATGAAAATGCCACCCAACAGAGTTCACAAAAAAATGTTTTCTCTCCTGTGTGTTTTTGCATGTGACATTTTAGTGAGGAATTTTCAGAAAATGCTGACCACACACTTCACCAGAAAATAGTTACTCTCCAGTGTGTGTTCGCATGTGATGTTTCAAACTGGAATTTTTGAAAAATGCTGATCCACAAACTTTACAAGAAAATGGTTTCTCTCCAGTGTGGGTTTGCATGTGACGTTTCAAACTGGAGTTTGTGTAAAATGCTGATCCACACACTATACACGAAAATGGTTTCTCTCCTGTGTGTGTTCGCATGTGAACTTTCAAATAGGAATTTGTTGAAAATGCTGATCCACACACTTCACAGGAAAATGGTTTCTCTCCAGTGTGTGTTCGCATGTGACGATTCAAATAGAAATCTCTGGAAAATGCTGATCCACAGACTTCACAGGAAAATGGTTTCTCCTCAGAGTGTGTTTGCATGTGACCTATCAAATGGGAATTCATAGAAAATGCAGATCCACAGACTTTACATGAAAATGGTTTCTCAGCAGTATGGGTTCGCAAGTGGCATTTCAAATTTGACCCATGTGAAAATTCTGATCCACAAACTCTACAAGAAAATGGTTTCTCTCCAGGGTGTGTTTGCATGTGAACTATCAAATTGGATTTCATAGAAAATGCTGATCCACAGATTTTACATGAAAATGGTTTCTCACCAGTATGGGTTCGCATGTGGCATTTCAAATTTGACCCATTTGAAAATGCTGATCCACAGACATCACAAGAAAATGGTTTCTCACCAGTATGGGTTCGCATGTGGCGTTTAAAATATGACCCATCTGAAAATGCTGACCCACAAACTTTACAAGAAAATGGTTTCTCTCCTGTGTGTGTTCGCATGTGAACTTTCAAATTGGAATTAGTGGAAAATGTTGATCCACACACTTTACAAGAAAATGGTTTCTCTCCTGTGTGTGTTCGCATGTGAACTTTCAAATAGGAATTTACGGAAAATGTTGAACCACACACTTCACACGAAAATGGTTTCTCTCCAGTGTGTGTTCGCATGTGAAGTTTCAAATCAAAATTTCTGGAAAATGATGATCCACAAACTTCACAAGAAAATGGTTTCTTTCTTGTGTGTGTTCGCATGTGACATTCCAAATGGGAACTTGTTGAAAATTCTGATTCACAGACTTCACAAGAAAATGGTTTCTCCTCAGATTGTGTTTGCATGTGTCTTTTCTAATTGTAATCTAGGTGAAATACCGACCAATAAATTTTACAAAAAAAATTGTTTCTTATTACTGTGTGTTTGCATGTATTTTTAAACTGGTATGCTGTAAAAATGCTAACCCACAATTTTTACCAGAAAATGCTTCAGTGTGTGTTTCAGTATATATTTTCAATTCAGAATAAAGTCAAAATGCTGATTTTCGCAATGAAATAAAGTTGGCTATCGTTTGTGAAAGAAAATTTTTATTGGCTGTCTATATGCATATCCAATGACTTAGGAAAGCACATATTTTACATTTGGTATGTGTTTGAATGTGTCTTTTGAATTTCAAAATTATTCTTCCTCATTATCTGTTGTCACCTGTGAAGAAATGAAAGTTAGATTATTACTTAGTCAACAACAATCACGAAATTCATACATTATTTAGAATCAGTTTACATATCAGTTGATTGCAAAAAGTAAGTAAAAGTAAGTAAAGTAGGCGACCGTAGTCAAGGGCGAATAGAAGGCTCCCTTTTCAATAGCTATAGCACTGGCATGTAAGATAGGGCCCTACTCCTTTTCCTGGATTGGTCCACTTTACCCTTGGTATGTAGCTTATATGTGCTCTCATATGAACCCATCAACTATAGCCAGAAATTTCTTTCTGTTTGTATTTCAATGACAATACATAACAAGAATTTGTCCTTTTATCAATCAATTTCACTGTAACATTTAGCAAAGAAGCATTAAAAAAAGCAAAAAAAAAAAAATGAAAAAGAAAATCGCCCAAAAAGAATTTCTTCCTATTTTGCATTTCATTTACTATGAACACGGAAATAAAATTCATGCAAGATATAGAAAGGGGCATATTAAAACAAGTGCCCATTGGCACTTGTATGGATTGGTGCAGCACAATGGTGATTACAAAGAAAAAGGATGCACGGCCAAGATGTACCATCGATTATCAATATCTGACTTCTCAATGCAAGCAAGAAACCCACCACATTGCCTCACCTTTCCAGCTGGCAATGCAGGTGTCACCCAATACCAAGAAGACGATGCTACAAGCTGTGGATGGTTATCACTCTGTTATATTAGATGAGGAGTCCCAACCGCTCACAACTTTTATCACGGAGTGGAGGAGGTTTATGTACCTTAGGATGCCTCAAGGCTACTTCGCATCTGGTGATGCATACACTTGTAGATATGATGAAATTATAAAGGACTTTGCCAGGAAAATCAAATTGGTCAATGATACTTTACTCGACGGCACCCACATCAAAAAGGCATTCTATCATACCTTTGATTTTCTAACAAGATGTACACAGAATGGGATTGTACTCAATAAGGACAAATTCCAGTTTTGTAAGGACACCGTTCAGTTGGGTGGGTTGCAAATAACCTCATCGGGAGTATCTCCTTCTGAATCAATGCTTAACGCTATTTCAATTTTCCCAGTTCCTAAAACCATCACTGATGCAAGGTCTTGGTTTGGTCCAGTAAACCAACTTGCCTGGGCATATTCATTAAGTCCCATTATGCTACCGTTTCAGGACTTTGTCAAAAAGAGCTCAAGATTTAGCTTGAACCAGACCCTCGAAAAAGCATTTCAAGAATAAAAGCCGGTAATTGTTAAACTAGTTTGACAGGGCATCTCAAAATTTGACATTAACAGAGTTACCTGCTTAGCCCCTGACTGAAGTAAAGATGGCATGGGATTTTTGCTTCTTCAAAAGCACTGCACATGTGCAATCAATAGAGCCCCAGTCTGCTGTCCTGAAGGCTGGCGGCTTGTATTTGCTGGAAGCAGATTTTGCACCGATGCTGAACAAAGATATGCACCCATAGAAGGTCAAGCAGCAGCTATCAGCTGGGCACTTGAAAAGTGCCGCATGTTCATACTGGGTTGCCCCAATGTTATAGTGGTGACTGACCATGAGCCGCTAAAATGACTTTTTGGTGATTGAGATCTCAGCAAAATTCACAACCCACGCCTCAAAGAAAAAAGCTTGTGATATCATTTCACCATATAACACTGCCCCGGAAAATGGCATTGGGCCCCTGACACTATCTCCCGCAATTCAGTCACTACAGTGCAAAGCTTACTTGATACATTCCATATAGAACCCTCCCCTATAGACACTGATGAATCAGATGAGATTTGTGCAGCCACGAGATTGACAGCCCTCACATCCAGATCCCAATTAGATGGTCACCCTGCCATAACTTCTCTTGACCACATTCGTTTTGCTGGTCAAAAAGAGGCACAATATACCTCGTTAAGCAAGACCATTGACAATGGTTTTCCAGTCTTCAAGCAACGCCGCCTACAATACGAGAATACTGGGAATTTCATAACCACCTCAGCAATGATAATGGCCTAATACTACGGGACTGGAGGGTAGTAATACCAACCTCCCAGCACAAAAACATATTAAATTCCCTACATCCGGCTCATTAAGGGGTAGTTTTATACATTTTTTCATAATTTATTGTTATTGTTGGGTTTATTAACTTTGACATAACATTCAAGACATTTATTTTCTCATCAGTTATTTTTTGAAATTAATATGAAATAAAGTTCTGTCTAAAATCCAACCCGGTTTTTTATTTTAAAAATTTTAAAACCTTTTCTAAAAGTATTACTCATTAATTACGATATTTTAACTTTTATTTTTAAATTATTTTCAAATAAAATCCTGTCTAAAATACAACTCTGTTTCTGCAATTTTAAAAACTTTTCTAACTAATATTAATTTTTTTTTTTCTTATAAATTATTTTTTAAAATTAATATCACATAAAAATCTGTTTAAAATCAAACCCTGTTTTTATTTCTAAAACATAATTTTAAAACCTTTTCTAAAAGCATTTTTTGTTTCTTGAAGCACAACAATTCATTAGATTATGATTATCGTCTGTTTCACTGGTTCACAACTTTTGTGACGTCACAATCGAACGGGCTTTCTCTTTCGCTCGTCTCGACCAGAAACATTAAGTTTGCCACTTTCATTGACCATCAAGAGGTGGTGTCAAAAGAAATCAGTTGGTAAAAGAAAAATCAAACAACTATAACATAGATAAATATTTTCAATGCTTTCAAATATTCTTAACATTTCTCTCAATCATTTACTTCAATTCCCATGTGATGGACACGTCTCAACACACAAAATTTATCTCCGTTTTTAAAACTCTTTCAAAATTACAATAAACACTCTTACAAATTCAATTTCCACGAATAACGTTTGATATTTATTTAATTGAATAATTATTCACAACAAAATAGTTTAAAAAAGATTGCGGGAAATTTAATAGGCCAACACTGACCTAATATTTCGATGTTGGGGTGACTTTGTTTATGTCACCCCAACGATTAACACTGGTAGTAGCAGAAATAAAATATTAATTAAATGTTGAAATGAATTCAAATGTTAAAATAAGCCTAATCAGTTTCCAAAAAATTTCAGATATTTTTATATTTAAACATGATAAAATCACAAATCATAAAAAACGAAGTTTTCTTTCAAATTACGTATTTTTGATTTGTAAAGAAAAATAATAACCGAACGTTATACTTACTTTCTCTTTTCTTTTGTCTGATTTCTTTTCTTTCGGGAGATACAACGTTAGAGAAAACGGGAAAACTAAATATTAAATAAAATAACTATTTTCAGCTTGGAGAAAATTAGAAATTATCGTCCATTTACAAGGAAAACAGAAAGTTTTTTCGAAAGAGTGATAAACAAGGGAGATAATTACGATGTTTTCCTAAGCTAAAATTACGATTCATCCAATATCTCAGCAGGTAGAATTTGACACAAGGCTATCCACGATTCGAGACTGATCATTGGAGATAAGAAAAAATGCCTGCTAACATCAGCATTTCTCTGGCGTCAAGTGATGAATTTAGTCATGTATAGCAAGAATTTCATGGAGGGACGTTCCCTATGGAAAAGCGCTTCTGATCATCGACACCCAGGCAGACAGCCGTGGAAGAAGAATCATTTAATGAAATCAAAAGACAAGACATTTATAAAAAGTTTAAGTTCTATAATTAAGGATAAGTAGGTTCATGCCTCTACGATGTGTATTCGTTCAAAAGTGATAAATCAATAATATATAAAGAAATACTTTAAAAACTTTAAAGCCAGGAAAATATTAATCTATGATTCATGATTGTTGTTTTATATTTGAAAACTTTTAGGAACATGTTTCATTAATAACATATATGAAAGTTTTGTTTAGGGTTAGTTTTAAATTCAGGATAAAAAAATATCTCTAACAAGATTCTGAGCCCTTTATTTTCTTCACTACAAGGGTTAGGTGTAGATATAGGGGTAGGTTTGGATTAAGAATGAAATAAACTGTTAAAATCATTCCTTTTCGACCGTATTAGTATTTCACATTAGTTTTAAATGGTGGTTTTTCATTAAAGACTAAGTGACAGCAAGTCTCCTCCGGATTCCAAAATTCTTTTAAGTCTATAAGTTGACATTGACATTGCTGTCGTCTAGATAGACTTGGATCTTTCTTTGATCTCCACTTTCCAAGTGCTCTAATTACAATTAGTATCACCGTCACTTACATTTTCTGCAGATTATTAACTCTTGGGCAAGATCAGAGTATATGTTTATGTTTTTGTTTTCTTTCACCCTCGACTAATTTGAAAAATTTGAAAAATACAATAAAAAACGATTTCAATTTTGTAGAAATCCTTGTGTGTGTGTGTGTGTGTGTGTGTGTGTGTGTGTGTGTGTGTGTGTGTGTGTGTGTGTGTGTGTGTGTAAGGGGGATATAGTTATATAAAAGGTCTATCTCAGGTACTGACCACTCACCACAAACCCACTAAGTGAATAAGTGAAAACCAACACAATTACTATATATATATATATATATATATATATATATATATATATATATATATATATATATATATATATAAACTATTCAAGAAATAAAGGTAAATGATGTTTAAAAAAACAAACAAATTAATCTAACTAATAAAATAAATATAAAATGAAACTGATAATCTTATGAGTAAAAAAAAGATGATGATGATGATGATGATGATAATTTTGTGACCCACTGTCAATGTGCAGTCACCATGACTGTCGTCGGTCACATCTGCGTCAGGTGCGCAGATTTTAAACAACCCCTGGGTCTGGTATAGCCACAATATACCACCCATGATAAAAATGTCAAGTTCAAGTGCACTGGAATGTCATGTGAAAAAAGGAAATGGAAAAAATATAATCAAAAACCATTTCAATTGTGTAGAAATCCTGGTGTGTGTGTGTGTGTGTGGTGGGTTTATAGTTATATAAAAGGTCTATCTAAGATATTGACCACTTGCCACAAACCCACAAAGTGAGTAAGTGAAAACCTATATATATATGTATATATATCAAGACTATTCAAGAAATAAAGGCAAGTGATGTTAAAAAAATAACAAAATAATCTAACAAATAAAAGAAATATAAAATGAAACTGATAATCTTATGAGTAAAATAATAATAATAATAATAATAATAATAATAATAATAACAACAACAATAATAATCCAATGAATAATTCAGACAAAGCAGGCAAATAGATTTATTTCAATACACAGCATTCAAAGTAGAACAAATAATTTAAGACAAAACAAATTTGTCGAAATAAATCAAATTTTTATTCAAATATTTTCTTAAATTTGGTTTTATGGCATATCAACTATTGAAAGTTATTTAACGCCAAATCCATTTTTAAATATACAAATAGTTCTACTTCAAACAATTCAGTTTATCATATTTGAGTAAAAGCTTGACTTATACAACTTGAAAACTTTTAGCTTTCAAGCAATCTCTATTTCAATTTTGAGATGAGAACAACTGGATTTTGAAATAAACTTATCTGCAGTCTCTCTCTTTCTCTCTCTCTCTCTCTCTCTCTCTCTATATATATATATATATAGATAGATACACACACACACACATATATATATATATATATATATATACTTATTTGGGATAAAGCTTAATGAAAAAAATATGAAAGTTATTCTTCCTGAGGAAAAAGAAGGGAGTTGTCTCTCATGAATGGTGTATGTTGGATTTGGAGAGGCCAGAAAAATGGACAAACTAGTAGCGCTGGAGGAGATTAAATTTGTCATTGCACATGGTAGGTGGACATGAAATTCAGGGATGTTTTTATACTTCTTTTGGTAATTCGTTGCAAGGAATTCAGTTTGATGTATTTTTTGATCTGGTTGTCATTGTAGGAGTGAAGAAGCCAAACTTCAACAAGAAAGAAAAACAGATGCTTGTAAAACTCTTGCTAGTTTCACAATGTACCTTGTAGCACCCATGAAATAACAAATAAGAGATTACTGGTTTTGAGACAAAAACAATTTAAGAATATTGTCACAACAATCATATAAGGTACAAAATTTTGATGTGACCAGATGACTGATTGGAAAGCCTTTCAATCGCATGTCTAACCTGGTAAGAATATTTGAGTGTTCCAATCACATGATCACTCATTTGCCAAATCGAGTCTGACTGATAATCTGCATCAGGTTGCCTAAGTGAGAACCAGCTTGCAGACAGGGCTTTGTGGTCGTCAGTGACCCACGGTTGAGCAACCCAGCCAAGTTGAGAAAGAAGTGCTGCTATGGTCAAGAGAAGATCTTGGTTGGTTGAGTGTTTGTGCTTTATGGCTTATCAAAAGAGATTTTTTCTCAAAAGAGATTTTTATCCAAATAGTTCTATTTCAAACAATTCAGTTTTGCATGAGTACACAGTTCAAATGTCAAAAACATTTCTAATTCAAGTGATTCCGATTATTCAAACAGTTCTAATTCAACTTAGTATAAGTACAGATTTGTTTACACACACTCAAATGTCAAAACAGTTCTATATTAAACAATTCAGTTTAGTATAAGTAGAGTTTCAATGTCAAAAACAGTTCCATTTCAAACAATTCAGTATAGCATAAGCAAGCAGTTTCAATGTAAGTACAGGTAGATTGTCAAAAACATATCTATTTCAAGTTATTCAGTTAAGTCAAACAATTCTAATTCAAAACAATTCAATTTAACATAAGTATGCAGTTAGTTCTATTTAACATATTGATTGGGTCCTATCAGGTGCTACCATTCCGGGCCAGAGTGGACCTGGGAGCAATGTCAATGAAGGGGTACTCTGCATTCCCCAAAGCTCCTGCATCACTGGAACCTCCCCACCAGATTGTATAATTTCATATTTAGGAAACTCATTGGGTCATCTTACTCCTCTGTAGAGGTGCAGTCAGTTTATTCTACAGCCTCAGCCAACTGGACAATACACAGAGCTAATGTCAAAACAGCTATATTTCAGATGATTCAGTTCAGCATAAGTACACAGTTTAGATATCAAAACAGTTCTATTTTGAGCAATGCAGTTAAGCATAAGTACCCAGTTTAAATATAAAAAAACAGCAAATTCAAGAAACCAAAGTTTGGTTCTATTTAACCCATAGATAGGACCCTAACCCTGCCTACACTCCAGGAGAGAGTGGACAAGGGAGCGATAGCAATAAAAGGGTACTTCGCATTCCCCAAAGCTCTAGCACTACTGGAACCTCACCATCAGATTGTTTAGTCTCATATCCAGCACACTCATTGTTGGGGTCTTACCCCTTAGCTGAGAAGCAGTCGGTGTATTTTACAGACCCAGTCGACTAGGCAATAAAACTTTATAGGTAACAAGTCATAGTTAATAGGTGACCTCATTGTGGGTGGGTCTTACCTGTCTCAACAGAGGTGCAGTTGGTATATTACACAGTGCCAATTGACAAGTGGCCTCATTAAACTCTCTTACCTTTCTCTCTACAGAAGTACATATCTTTCAGAACCAAATTAGCCCACTTTTAACCATATTTACCAACCCTCCGCTTGGGCAGGATATGACACAAGGTCAATTTTTAAGCGGAGTTTGACATGTTTGAATGCAGAGTTTTCCTTCTCCTTGACTAGTTGCTTCACCAAGAACCCAGTCTGCTGAAATATTTACCCATAGCTGGAGGAAGAATAATTGGATTCATACGTTTGCCAAGGGTATTAGTGCTATGTGAAATGCCATCAGTCTCGTCCAGGATTTGAATTCGTGTCACCGTGTCCATATCCTACGATATTACACCACGGGCACCCCACTTTTAACTATTCCTATCTTTTTCAAAAGTAGCAGATCGTATGATTAGATGTGTTATTATAATATTATTCATGAGAACTAATCCATATCCACTTCGGTACTTGACATTGAAGTCAGTTGGCTAAATGTGACAGCATTTTCGTTCTATTTCTTGAATATTGTCATAAAAGACCCAATTTTCATCAACAGTAATGCTATTCTAGACAAACACGTCATATCTCTGTCTTAAAAGAAATGTCACCATGAATAGAAAGTCTTACTTATTCTTCTAAGAGAATGAGGAACACAAATACCCAGTTTTCCATTGTTCCTATCTTTTTCAAAAGCAGCAATTCGTACAATCAGATATGTTATGGTCAAATGTTAATTCTCTTAACCCACACAAATGAATATATGAGTGCAATGACTAGATTTATTATTTTATAATATCATTACAAATTACATGTGGCAAAATAAGCAACTTTATCACTAACCCAGATTAACACAGCAATATATTTACAGAAATAACAAGGACTGCAGTAAATCAGTCTCTACTAAAGATACAACTATTTACAAGAACAACTTTACTATATTAAAATGCTTTATGGCAAAGTATGTGTAAACAAAATAACAATGAATGGATGTATATAATTATAGTAATAATAAGAATGATAAGTCAGTCTCTACTAATCTGATACAACCATTTACAAGAACCACTTTATCAGATTAAAATGCTTTATAGTAAAGTATGTGTAAATAAAATAATAATGAATGAATGAATAAATATAATTAAAGTCATAATAAGAGTTAATGAAAAAATGGTTTCTCTTCGCTGTGTTTTCGCATGTGGTATCTAATGAAGAATTTTTTAGAAAAAACTGATCTGCACACTTCATAAGAAAATGGTTTCTCTCCAGAGTGTGTTTGCATGTGTATTTCACATGATGACCGACTTGAAAATGCTGCTGCACAGACTTCACAAGAAAATGGTTTATCTCCAGTGTGTGTTCGCATGTGCTCTTTTAAATAGGCACTCGCAGAAAATGCTAATCCACACTCTCCACAAGAAAATGGTTTCCCTCCAGTGTGTTTTCGCCTGTGGATTTGAAAAAATGACCTGGTTGAAAATGCTGCTGCACAGACTTTACAAGAAAATGGTTTATCTCCAGGGTGTGTTCGCATGTTCTCTTTTAAATAGGAATTTCTGGAAAATGCTGATCCACACACTTCACAAGAAAATGGTTTCTCTCCAGTATGTGTTCGTCCGTGCATTTTAAAAGATGACCTGTTTGAAAATGCTCTTCTGCAGACTTCACAAGAAAATGGTTTCTCTCCAGTGTGTGTTCGCATGTGCTCTTTTAAACTGGAACTTGCTGAAAATGCTGTTCCACACACTTCACAAGAAAACGATTTCTCTCCACTGTGTTTTCACTTGTGGATATGAAAAGATGATTGGTTTGAAAATGCTCTACTGCAGACTTCACAAGAAAATGGTTTCTCTCCAGTGAGTGTTCACATGTGTCTTTTCAACTTGGAATTCATTGAATATCTTGATCCACAGACTTTACAAGCAAATGGTTTCTCCTCTGTGTTTGCATGTGTCTTTTCAAATTGTTACCTAGATGAAATATTGATCAACAAATTTTACAAAATAATTCTTTCTTACTAGTGTGTGTTTGCATGTGTCTTTTAAAACTTGTATACTGTGAAAATGCTAACTCACAATTTTTACAAGGAAATGCCAGCTCTTCATATTGGGTTTTGAATTTTGAATAAAGTGAAAATGCTGATTTACTCAATGAAACAAAGTTGGCTATCACTTGTAAATAAAAATTCTTATTGGCTGTCAATATGGATATTCAATGATTTAGCAAAGCACATATTTACATTTGGTATGTATTTGAATGTCTCTTTTAAATTTCCAAATTATTCTTCCTGATTGCTGCTGTTATCTGTGAAGGAATAAAAGTTAAATTATTACTAAGACAATAAAAATCAGGATATTCATACATTATTTAGAATCAGTTTATATTTCAGTTAATTGCGACATGTCATATATACTCGTTGCAAAGATGTAAAAAAAATTCTTTACAACTGTTATACAAATAAAGGAATTTCATAGAAATACAGTAATTTTTCTAATTTTATGAAAGATTTACCAGAATTGAAAGGACATTTTATTAATAATAAGTATTAAAGAAAATTCTTTTCACTCTAACATTTTGCAAATAAAGATTCATGGAAAAACCAAGGACTGAAAAAGGATTAAGAAGACTGCAGCTGATATCACATTTAAATATACCCTCATATGAACTTATCAACAATAGCCAGAAATTTCTTTCCATTGTAATGACAATTAATACATAACAAGAATTTGTACTTTTAACCAATCAATTTTACTGGAACATTAATAAAATAGCAAAAAACAAATGAAAAAGAAAATCACCCTAAAAGAATTTCTTTCTGTTTTGCATTTTATTTATTATCAACACAGAAAAGAAATTCGTACTTTTTAAAATCTCACTGAATTACTTGCAAGCAATAGAATTAAAGAAACATATTCATTCTATTTTCATTAAGAATAGAAAAAAAAAAAGGAAAAAAAAAAATTCAAGTCAAATTTTTTTTTCAGCATATGAGGAAATAGTTGTCTGAATTTTTTGGACGAAACTTGATTTTTATCATTCAGGCTTTTCGAACTATTATCTTCATCTTTATATTTTCAATGTTTCAGCCAAAATGTCTTTCAGCCTTCTTCAGGTATTTATCAAACTCAAAATCCTATACAGAACTTCCTTTATTTAATCCATGGGAGACGCTTGTTTTAATTCCGTTAACTATCACCGAGTATAAGTGCTAAATATTCCTGTACTGCTTCTCGCCTGCAGTCGGGTTTGAACCAGCAACCTTGAGATAATTGATCCTTAAGAAGCTTCGGGTACCAACGTCAATAACTGCTATGCTATGTTTCCAGCTGGACAGTTCAGAGTGAATATTTTGGACTTATAAACTTAATGTTCTCACATCACAATGATTACTATAACTACATATGATTTTTTACCAGAGCTTATATTCCAATTGTTTATAATGTTTTTTTTTATTATTTGTCACCATATTGATTACTGTTTACCATATTGTATTAATCTCTATACTTGCTCTACTCAACAGGTCACTCTTGTCCAACATAGGTGATGATTCTTTAAGGTGTCTAATTCTCCAGTGCTTATCTCAATCAGTTATTTTAACTTTATCCCATGAGGGCAGATGATTTCCCTTTTCTTTCCATATATGGTCTGCTATACCAGACTTTTCAATTTCACCTCGTATTACTGCTTGCCTGAGTTCTTCTAAACTTATTTTTAGTGGGTGGCATGTCTCACTTTGTATGCTTTACCACCACTGTAACCGATGATGTACACACAGTTCTTGATAACGTTCAAATCTGTTGGTGACTTGACATGGAAGAGATACCTGCAGAGAGTTAAGGCAGTTGTGAATATTGTCCTGATGTCATATCGACTACAGATTCTTTGGATCCTTTTGTCTAGGCCTTTAACATAGGGCAAACATATTGAGATGAGTTTTCGGGCATTATCTTCTATCCTCCTATCCGGGTTTCTTGGAGCCGATGTTGGGTTTATTGTTGGATTTGGTGCCTCTTGACCACGTGGAATTCCCGTTCATATGATTTATCCAGATATTGTTGGATTCAAGTTCTGTCTTCAATAATTGCTATTCTTTTCAGGAAGAGAGTAAGTTTGCATGTGAGTTCCGATCATATTTGATGTTTCTTCAGTTGGTTGTTATGAAATCTGTCTCGGACCAATTCACACGCTCAAATCATTTTGTAAATTTCTGCAGCCCCCAGGAATTAACTGGAATATTCCATGTTAAACTTGGTGGAACTAGCTTGAAATCTCAAAATCTGTATAGGAATGTAAGATAGTTTGTCGTTTTATGCCAATTCATGATTTAGTAATTCTCTTTCCATTGATGTAATGTATCGGGTCCATAACGACAGGATGTTAGTTGTCTGAAGGGAAAGCGTCTGCCCTTATAGGATAAAGTTGAAATAAACGATAGAGATAAACACTGGAGTATTAGACATCTTTAGGAATCAGCACATATACTGGACTACAGTGACCTGTTGCGTAGGGCATGTATACCGCTGAATACAATATGGGAACCAATAATAAAAATGCTAAGATAAAAAAAAGATTAGAAAAAAAATTATTTTGAATTGGAATATGAGCTCAGGTAAGAAAATCATACATAGTAGTAGTAATCACAGCGGGAATATAACAATAAAAATAAAGTAAATAGTCCAAAAACCCTAAATAATAAAAGGAAAAATAGTTATTTCCTACAGATGTATTAATAAAAACAATGATAGTAATAATTACAGATGTAATAAATAAAAACAATAATAGTAATAACGATAGCAATCCTAAAAGACCATAAGTTATTTGTGCTTTTCTCAATTACACTGAACTTGTAAGCAACTGGATTTTAAGAATTAAACTACAGTTGTGCTATTACAATATCTTTCAGACTAATTCCCTTGTTTAACAAAACATTAAAAAGAAAGTTGCAAAATGTTTTAAAAGTTAAAATCTTATTTATCTTAAAAAAACACCTTATCAGCCAACTCTCTGAACACTTATCAAAGATATATATTTTTTCTATATAATCTAAATTAATTAACAATTGCATCATCCAACGCCTTGCCCAGACGTCATATCTTCAAATTATTGCATCATATTTTCTTGAATCGTCACGTGTGTCGAACGTCATTTCGGTTGACAAACATTCATTTGTTTATTATACATATCCTGTCTTTCCCAATGCTATTTCGACATGAGGGGTTAAACCTGCTTAACACCTGTGTACATGTATGACCTTTGCAAGGAACTACATTTATATTTAAAGTCAATAGCTAACTTACAATTTTACCAAAAAAGAAAAGTAATTAACATTTATCCAGTTTTTCAGAGTAAAAGAAAAATTAGATTGCTATCAGGTTTAAAATTGAGCTTAGCATTTAATCAACAAATGAATTAAAAGTTATTTAAAGAATTTACAACAACAAAACTGGGATGAAGTGACAGAGGAGCCAAAGTTACATGTGTATAAATTTGGAATTGATCTTAAAGAAGATGATGTTAATAAATATGGAGTCCTTACTTTAATAAAATACAAGCAGGTTATTGCTATCATGTAGTTTGTCAGAAAATTAAATACAATAGTTGCAAAGATTTAATATTTGGAAGAGATAATGTGAAAGAAATACTAGAAATAAACAGATATTTCCAAGAGTTTAACAGAGGTTCATTCTTATTTCCTAAAGATACAACTACAAATTTTTATTTGATAGAATTATGTTGTCATTGGTAAGCTGATGAAAAAAGGAAATGCATAAAACATTGAATGCTTTGGCAGATTAAGAGCTTCTTTTTAGTGTTGACATTTGTGATGAGGGCAACAATATAGAAAAAATACAAAGAATGTTTTCTCGAGATCAACAAATGGACTTTTAAATAATTCAGTTATTACGGTATTTAAGTAATAATTACTTAATAATTAAAAAATTCTATCTTTAAAGAATAATTATTAACAAAAAATAAAAACATCAAAATCAAAACAATGCTGATCATAATTTATTAAAAATTCTTTTTAAATTTGAAACAATTGAAATTATGAACGAATTTTAGTCTTTCAATTTTCTATCTATAACGTATTTTTCTATAAGTATTATTGGATTTTTAAATCTCTTTATTGTATCAATGAAATTTATTTGCTAATTTGTATTTATTTGTTTCTTATTTATATCTTATACATTTATTCATAATTTACTTGTAATTTGTATGTCTATTAATCGAATTAGTGCTTGTTTGTTGTTGTATAAGAGTAATAATTACTTAATAATTACGATATTTTAACTTTACGGAATAACAGGTGCTTATGAATCTATGTTAACGCAAAAAAGAAAAAAAAAACAACAACTTTCCCGAGAGTTTCCGGAAAGAATCGGAATATTCCAAAATGCCTACCTAATCAAATTTAAGATAAAATAATTCGATCAATTTGTTTACTAAGTTACAAACAAGTGTAAATATGAATTTATCACAGCTAAACGAAAATCTACAATGTGCAGAAATGGTGATCCAGTTCTGCCAAGGTAAAAAAAACTTATATTTAACCAACCCCTCCGCTCAGGCAGGATATGACACAGGGCCAATTTTTTAAGTAGAGTTTAACAGGTTTGAATTTAGAGTTTTCCTTCTTCTAGAATAGTTGCCTCACCAAGACTGAAGAACCTAGTCTGTCCTACCATTTGTCCAAAGCTGGAGGGAGAATAATTGGATTCATACTGTAGAGAAGAGGAAAATCTCATATTTTGTTTTGGCGCGCTATTTAATTCAACACTGAATTTCACCCAATCAGGATGACTTATCCCATTCAGCCCGGACCTTCTTTTCCGGCTAGCAAAACAGGTGAGCGGCCAAACACACTCTCTTCGGCTTGAGACGGTGACCAGAACGGACGTGTCTCTGGTCGCCCCTGCTTAGCGATGCTTTTTGGCTGAACAAGCCACCCAGTGTGGACATATCACTGTGGCTTTAACCCTAGCCACTTCGCTCTCGACACACCTAGCTCCCATTTCACCTCTGGTCACATTAATGGAGATAACGCCTACTCTCCCCAAATACCAGACATACAAAACTACACGGTGACCTTGAATACTTTCCTCACACGTCCAACGACACGCTGCCATCTCAACATCCTGCTAAGCTATCGCGTCTCCAAAACCAACAAGCCTAACCACCACGAGTCTTGCAGCACCAAGAACAAACCGCCTCAAAGCTGCAAATAAAAACTTTCGTTTGTGTGTTGTTTAAAAAAAAAAAAAAAAGAAAAGAAAAAATTATTACCCTCAGCTTGGCCGACTTGGCATAAAAAAACGAAGAAACTTACTAATCTGCTCTTTTCAACTGACCACGTGGTACAAAAATCTTTTTATTACAATAACAAAAAGAAAAAGGGCGAAACTTACTACTCTGCTCCTTTCAACTGACCACGTGGTACAAAAAAAATTATTACAATAACAAAAAAAAAACAAAAAAACAAAAACAAGTTAGTAATACATTTTTACATATTTTTTTTTGAAAGTCAAAGCTAAAAGAGCGCCTTCTTCCTATTTAACATTTCATTTTCCCGCCTAAATAGCCATTGGGCGACGCCATCTTGAATTTCAACTTTTGTTTTCTCACGAAGGAACTTTAAAGTAGCACCTTCTCTAAAACAAAACAATTTTTTTATTTTATTTTTACACGAATATCACTATTTTCTTGTGGCTTTTTATCCCTTTCGTTCCTTTCTCATTGAAACGTGTTTCTTTGATTTTTTTTTTTTGTGGTCTGTTATCACTGTACGAATTAAAAAGAAAATGGACACTACAGTGGCCATACTCGAAGCTTTGATGCGGCTTACCAATGAAGTAAGTAAATTGGCCGTAGTCAAATCACAACCGCCTAGACGTCAATACAAAAGTCGTTCGCCATCCCCTCGCCACCGCCGCCTCTCAAGCAAACCTGGACTATGTTATTATCACAGTCATTTTGGCGCTAAGGCTCGGAGGTGCAAAATGCCCTGCTCGTTTTCAAACCAGGGAAACTTAAATCTGGAGAGCTGAGCACGGCACACTCTCCACAAGATTTATACAACAACCGTGCCTATTTTATCACTGACTTCAGGTCCCAAGCACGTTGTTTGGTTGACACAGGAGCAGCTTGTAGTATCTGGCCACTAAAACTCCTCACTGAGAAGCCGCCAGTGTCGCCCATCACACTGCAAGCGGTAAATCACTCCCCTATTCCCACGTACGGTCAAATTTCTCGTTCTCTGGACTTGGAATTACGGAGAGACTTTACATGGATTTTTACAGTAGCTGATTTACCATATCCCATTCTAGGCTCGGACTTTCTGCACCACTTCAACCTCTTGGTGGACATGCGCAAAAGACGACTTATTGACGGCAATACGGAACTTTCCGTCACAGGTTATAAGGCAAATACCTCACCCATCAGCCCGGTATTTTTCATTGCCGCCACAGACGACACATACCAAATATTATTACGCTCTTACCCAGAGTTAACTAACTTAAATTTTGTTGTGGGCAAATCAACTCACGAAACGACACACCACATTGAGACCACAGGTGCTCCGGTGTTCTCACGCCCTCGTCGCCTCCCTGCTGATAAACTAAAGGCGGCGAAGGCAGAATTTAACCATATGCTGCAGCTGGGAATTATACGCCCCCTCGTCCAGTCCTCGGGCTTCCCCTTTGCATATGGTTCCAAAGCGTTCTGGAGACTGGCGTCCGACTGGGGACTATCGACGACTAAATGCCATCACGGTACCTGATCGTTACCCAATCCCACATATACAAGACTTCGCTTCATCTCTGCATGGTTGTAAGTTCTTCTCTAAACTAAGGCTTACCATCAGATACCAGTGAACCCAGCCGACATACCAAAAACTGCTGTAACCACTCCATTTGGAGCGTTTGAATTCTTAACTATGCCTTTTGGTTTACGAAACGCGGCTAGTACCTTCCAACGCTTCATGGACGAAGTAGTGCGTGATTTGGACTTCGTCTATAATTATATAGACGATATACTCGTAGCAAGTGCCTCACCCGAGGAACATGTTACTCACCTCCACCTACTGTTCGAACGGTTTCAAAAGTACCAGGTGAGGATTAACCCTGGTAAATGTGTTTTCGGTGCTTCGTCGCTAACTTTCTTGGGACACATTATCAGCCCTGAAGGGATATCTCCCTTACCTGAAAAAGTGAAGGCCCTACAAGACCTCCAACCACCCACTTCACTCCGCCAACTAAGGCACTTCCTCGGTCTGTATAACTATTACAGACGCTTCATCCCACACTGTGCGGATCTCCTGTCTCCTCTGTCTGACCTGTTACGTAACAGGAAAAAGAAAAATGAGCAGATTTCGTTAAATGACATACAGTTAAAAGCCTTTAACGAAGTGAAGCAGAAATTAGCAACAATATCGTTACTTGCACATCCTGTACCCGACGCCCAGTTCTCATTGGTCGTTGATGCATCGGGCACAGCTGTAGGTGCAGTTTTGCAACAGCAATACCAACAACAGCTAAAACCTCTCGCTTATTTTTCGAGACAGCTGAAACCGGCAGAACAACGTTACAGCACGTTTGGCCGTGAACTCCTGGCAATGTACCTCGCAGTGAAACACTTTCAGCATTCACTAGAGGGCAGGCAATTTGTGATCTACACCGATCACCGTCCGCTTACTTTCGCGTTTTGCTCAAAGCCGGACAAGTATTCTCCTCGCGAAACTCGCCACTTGGATTTTGTTTCGCAGTTTACAAACGATATCCGACATATCTTTGGTGAACAGAATGCTGCGGCAGACGCCTTGTCTCGCCTTCCAATTAATTCACTTTTCTCACCTTCGGATATCGACTTACGGCAGATGGCCTTAGACCAGCCACGTCTGGACACCTTGGATCTATCGTCACCTGAATTTGCAACTTGCAAGTTTGCACACCTGCCAGTGCCCTCTGCGAACACGCAGATTATCTGTGACACCTCAACAGACGCACCTCGACCTCTTGTTCCGATGACTCATCGTAGGGTTGTTTTTGACACCCTACACCAATTGGCACACCCCGGACCCAAAGCCACAGTAAAGCTGATTTCAGCTAGATTTTTCTGGCCAAACATGAGGCGTGATATCACTGCCTGGACACGTTCTTGCATATCCTGCCAAAAATCAAAGGTGCACACACATATCCGTGCACCCCTCGGGACATTCAGCACCCCAGACGCTCGGTTCAGCCATATCCATATAGATCTGGTTGGACCATGGCCGGTCAGTCAAGGATTTACTTACCTCCTGACCTGTATAGACCGTTTTACACGATGGCCTGAAGCTATTCCCTTAAAGGACGTTTCAGCTGAATCCGTAGCCCAAGCCCTTATATCAGGCTGGATAACGCGTTACGGAGTTCCAACAACAATTACCACTGACCGTGGCAGACAGTTTGAATCCCACCTATTCCAGGAACTTTCCAGGATTTTAGGGATCAAGCGCATACGAACTACGAGCTACCACCCTGCTTCTAACGGGATGATAGAACGCTTCCATCGCCAATTGAAGGCCGCATTGCACTCCTATCCTGACCAACAGCGATGGAGCGAATATGTACCTGTTGTCCTTCTTGGCTGTCGTGCAGCTATCAAAGAGGACCTCGGATACTCTCCAGCAGAACTTATCTATGGAGTACCGCTAGCATTACCAGGTCAGATGCTGAACCCTATAGATCTAACGGGAACAGATCCAGCTTTATATGTAAATAGACTGCAATGTTATTTTGGTAATCTCCCACCAATGCAACCTAGAGAACAGACCATCAAACCATCACTCCCCAAAGATATTTCCTCATGGACTCATGTTTTTCTAAGAAAGGACGCTGTCAAAGCCCCTCTCACTCCACCTTACACTGGCCCTTACCGCGTGCTTTCACGCACTGACAAACTTTTCACCCTTGACATTAATGGCAAAAAAGAAACTGTATCTATTGACAGGGTGAAAAGAGCCTTTCTTAACACAAACACACAAGAGTCACATATTCCCCCTACTTACACACATGAACATATCCCTACACCTGTAGAAAAAAATACAATGCCAAAAGACAATTACGTCACCACCACACGTAGTGGTCGACGAGTACATTGGCCCAAAAAGCTCTGTAAAACTGTTTATGTATAAAATGTACCCTTCCTTGTTTTATGGCTGCTATCTTTTTCTCTGTCGGCTTTCCGCCTAAGCAGGGGGTGATGTAGCAGCCACAGATCTATTTCCTTTCGCGAATCAATGCCCCTGTTAAGAGAATCGGTCACTCACTGACCAATCAACTGGCAGAGCGCATTGATTCCTTCTCCCTCTCAGGAACTATTTTTTTCTGGTCCCTTTTCTGTAGAACGGACAACGCCAGAGAGAGTCTGGAGCTAGCAGAAGAAACATATCTCTCACACATGACTGCACTGAGTCCACTTGGAACACTTCGCTCACTGCTAGCTTTAAACACGCTTCCTACGAACCAAGGACCAGCATACAGACCAACGACGCAAAGAGACACTTTCTCACTCTCACTCCTTCACGCCTGCTACTAATAAACCTTACTTTGTTGTGTTGTTAAAAGAAGTTTTGTTATTCATTTGTGTGCCTAAAAAATATAGTGTTAGGGAAATTAACTATTTCCCTTAACCGCTATAGGCTTCTTCCATTTTTATTTATTTATTTATTTATTCATTTATTTTAAATTGTTTTTGTGCGTGTGTGTGTGTATATATAAATATAGTTTTTTTTATATTGTTTTTTTTTTGTGTGTATATATATATATATATATATTTGTTGTTGTAGACGAAGAAAAGAGGAAAAGAATTTTTTTTTACTTACGTCGAAGGTTCTCTCTTGAAACGTTTGCGACGTGAAGTTGAAAAATTGGTTGAATTTATCCTGGAATTTTCAAAAGTTGCGTCTTATATCCTTTTAGTCGGGGTCACCATTGTAGGGAATAATCAAAAGTCACAGGGAGCAAGGTGTGGATAATAGGGAGGCCGAGAAACTGTCTAGATGCCCATTTTGGTAAAATAGTCTGTGACAAGTATAGATGTGTGTACTGGTGCAATTGTCCAGGTGGAAATGCCACTGAGCCGATTTGAAAAATGCTGGCCTCTTCCGACGGAATCTCTACCTGAACTCCTTTAAAACCTCAATATTGTATTCCTTGTTGACTCTCCAGTGGGAAACAAACTCTGGTGTCCTGACGTCCTAACTGCTCCCACACCTCTCAACATCCCTCACAGATTACTTGCCTTCCTTGAATCTCTTATGCCACTCAAAAACCGATGCTAGTTTCATGGAAGAGGGTCAAAAAGCAGTCTGAAGCATTCCATACGTTATTGTGGCATTTTTCCAAAGTTTAAAACAGAATTTTATTGTATATCCTTCTTCTAAAGTGTCAGATTGCATCTTTGAAATTCCCAGCTGTGACAATCAGGTTTTAGTAGGGTGTATTCCAAGTACTGCTGTAGCTGTTCATTTAAACCTGAAACCATAAAAATTGGTCCGTCACCTCATAAGATATTTAGCAATAAGATACTGAATTTTCAAGAGTCTATGACTATTTTAAATGCCTGTACAAAAATAGTTTAGAAACTTATTGAAGGCCCTAGTACATTCATTTCTTAAGATAATGTGACAGAAAACTTGCAGAGAAGCAGTCGCTAGATTCTACAGCCCCAGGGAACTTAGCCATTGTCTTAAAAGGCATTACAAGAATCATGATAGACCTATATATATATATATTTAGAGAGAGGGGGGGATGAAAGTTTTAGAAAGTACTCATGTAAATACACACTTGAGAGAAGCTGTTAACAAAACAAAGCAGTCAGCGAGCAAAATACATTGTCAATTAGTCATTATCATAATCATCAAATCGTGCCGACAGTGCAGATTTCCCTGACTCTCTCTCTCTCTCTATCCGTCCTTATCATCCATCATTCCATGCAGGTCCTCCCAACTACATACAGTATCCACACAAAACTGATAAAAAAATGTTTACTTGTCAGCAAATATTAGCATGTCCCTTTGTAGGGCTCAATAGAACAATGTCATTCATACGCTCATCCTTATTTCACCGACAAAAACAGCAGCATTGTTAACTACTATTATTTTGGTAATCCATGAGTTGCAAAAGATCTCCGAAGGTTTACTAGAGTGGCATTTGTTGTTGCTGAGTTTGATATGTAAACGTCTATCCATTTGCTGAAGGCATCCACTATTACCAGGAACACGTGACCTTTATATGGGCTTGCATAATCAATGTGTAGTCTCGATAAGTCGTCTTCTGGAATTTCCCAAGAATGTAAAGGGTGGTTGTTGGCATTTGATTGACTTGTTGACACTCATGGCAGTTTCTCACATTAAATTCTTTCTTCTGGTCTAATATTGGTCACCAAATAGTTTCTGCTCAGCCCTTTCCTTTTTACAATTCCTGGATGTCCCTTATGGAGCGTCTCTAGAAGTTTTTTTCAGCTTTTCTAAGGGATCTATTACTCATCTTCCTAGCAGTAAACATTCTTCCACAATTCCCAATTCATGTCTTCTAATGAAGTAAGGGTGCCATTCTTCTGCATTCGGACATTTGTCTGGCCAACCATTTTTTACATAATTTAGCACCTGTTTTAGGAGTTTGTCCTTTTTCGTCTACCTGGTAATTTCTTGATACGTAACAGGAGTTTGAACCAGGTATTCCAGCATCATTATATTCTCCTCTGCAATGGGAGCTTCTCGTTTTGTAACCCTCTTAGCTTGTCTGCATTTTCATTCTCGCTTCCTTCCCGATATTCAAGCTGGTATACCTACGCGGATAGGATTACCACCCAGAGTTGAATTCTTGCCGAGCTGATCACTGGGATTTTTTATTTTCTTTATAATATCCTAAGAGTGGTTTGTGGTTTGTATGTAATGTGAACAGCCTTCTATATAGATATTGATGATATTTTTTCACTCCAAAAGCCACTGCCAATTCCTCCTTGTCAATTTGGGAACAATTTTTTTCCGCTGGTGGAAGAGTCCTTGATACAAAGGCTATTGGTCTTCCCGATCCGTCCTCCATGATGTGAGATCGTACCACTCCCAACCCAAATGGAGAAGCCTCACATGCCACTGTACCTGCACTGTTTGGGTCGAGGTCTACCAACACTTTTGGAGAATTTAATGGTTATTTTGACTCTTTCCATGCTTGCTCTTGTTTTGACGTCCACTCCCATTTTGCTTCCTTACTCAATAACTGATGTAAAGGAGCCAAAACATGTGTAATGTGTGGAATGTAATGGACACAGTAACTAATCATACTGTGTAGAAACTGATAACTGTATTATCGTCTCTGAGGTGAGGTCGATTTTTCAGCTCTCTGGCAAGATTCAATTATTTGTTTGTTTTTGCTTTCTTTCACCCTCGACGAAGTTCCCCGAAGTTATTCACTGAAGACTAAGTGACAAAAAGTATCCCCACCAGATACCTATATTCTTTTAAGTCCACAAGTTAGCTTTGACATTGCTGTCATCTAGATTGACTAACTTCTTTCTTTAACCTCAAGTTTCTCCCTGTGCTCCAATTACAATTAGTATCACAGTCACTTTCATATTCCACAGATTTTTCAGCTCTCTGACAAGATCCATGTATTTGTTTATGTTTTTGATTTCTTTCACCGTCGACTAAGTTACCTATTGAAAGATAATTTGAGTTGTTGATGTTGTTTAAATGAACAGCATTAGTGTTAAAAATTCAAAAACTAAGTCAAGCATCTACAATCATCCAATTTAGATCATAGTCATTGCACAAAATTACATATCTTCAAGATAATCCTACAACACACCTATGAGAAGGAAAATGCTTATCCTATGTTCTGGCTTAATGGCAATAATGCATTGGCCCGAAAATTGAGCCTGACCCCAATGTCATCACTTGATAAAGAAATTGTTGTTTGCACAGTTGTTTGTGAGCAGTGCAGCATGTGGACATAATGTTACAGATTTTATTAATTGTGATATACACCAGGAAAAAAATTATTAACAAAATAGATATATTCTTTCTACTCACTTTACATATTTTAATTGAGCAAAAACCATTTTTAGAAATTTTATGAATACAAATAAAAATATTCCAAACTTTTTCATACAAATCAAATATTTTTATACATACACTCCCACTGATTTTGGAAGGTAGAGAATTAAAAACAATCAAATATTCTTTACTCTCTTTGCATAAGAAGGACTCTTAATTTCAGTTATAAAATCCTGTTTATATAAAACTATCTTTTTTATATTGCACTGGGATGTCATATGACAATGTACACTCAATTGACTTTGAAAGGTAGAAAAGAAAAATGAATAAATAACTTGAAACTAAGCAATGAATAACATGTAATTTCAGTGATAAATTCCTCCTTATACACAACATTTATTTAATACTGTACAGGGATGTGATGTTGGAGAGCACTCTATATATATATATATATATATAATAATAATAAAAATAATAATTATAAATAAATATTTATTAGGTTATTATTTATTTGTATGAATAGAGTACCATTTTTTTTTTTTAGGAATATGCATTAGATTGGTAATATGAGCATAGATTAATGATAAATGGGGAGGGAAATTTTGGCAAAAAGCATGAGTTAATCTGTAGCAAATAATCTTGTGAGCCAAATAAACGGGATTTTTTTCCCAGCGAATAGGGGTATAAGGTAAGACTGACTGAATAGTTTTGAGTGGGGGCTTAATTCATGTTAGTTTAGAAGTATTAGTATAGGACAGATTTGGCGGGAGATTCGTGTAAGTCTAGTGAAGTGTAAATCATGGACACGGACAAGTATTAAAGTAACATCTTACCTCGGTACCAATTCCGGAAGTAGCCAGGCGAAACCGGATGAGGTAAAGATGGTGTTATATAGCAGAGGAATGTGGAATGCCCTGTTTTCATTGGCTGTTTACTAAAAGACAGATGTCAATAAGAACGGTCAAAGTTCGACCGATGTCCGGCCTTTTTAATTTTTTTTTTTCTTTGCTTTGATAGAGGCACGAGCGTAGCATGTCGCGATCTCGGAGGCGGCTTGGCTCTTTCAGAGTCAAGCCGGGGTTACTGTTGGAGCTGATATGATGCAGAAATAACCCGAAAACAGCAATGAAGACAGCGCATCACTTGAAGACCTCCCTGATGCATCTAAGATGTATGATTGAAATGAAAAAAGGTCGCTACATTTATTACCATGAAAAATACAATTTAAAACTGTTTGAATTGTGTAGAAATCTTTGTGTGTGCGTGTGTGTGTTTGTGTGGTTTATAGTTATGTATTAATGTGTGTGGATGTGTAAGTGGTGTTTAGTGTATAAGGGTGTGAAAATACATACATACATACATACATACATACAAACTTCCATGGCATTGAATATATAAATCTAATATATATTTATTCATTATTATTATTATTATATAATATTTATTTATTATTATTACATAATATCTCTATCCAAATTATAACACACTTGAAAATATGAATTAGTGAAAACCATCACTGTTACAAAATATTAAGTAAGTTAAGAAATAAAGGCAAATGATGTTAAAAAACAAGTAATTTAAAACAAAACAAATTTGTTGAAAGAAATTGTTTATTAAATATTTTCTTTAATTTGGATTTATGGTATATAAACCATTGAAGGTTATTTAATGCCAAATCCATTTTTAAATATACAAATAGTTCTATTTCAAACAATTCAGTTTATCATTATTCAGCTTGACTTTTACTATGAACAACTTAAAAACTTTTAGGTTTCAAACTATCTCTATTTCAATTTTGAGATGAGGAGAATCGGATTTTGAAATATAGTTGTCTGCCGTATCTCTCTCTCTCTCAATATATATATATACATACTTATTCAGGATCAGGTCAAATGAAAAAATATGCAAGTTATACTCCCTGATGCACACATATTAACATAGTTACTTTACCTGCTGAATAGATGTCTGTCTCTGAGTGGTTCAAAAAATCTGTTAATATAAGCCAATTTCACAAGGTAGCTTGTAGCATTAATAAAATAACAAAACATAGAGTACTGGTTTTGAGACATGAACAATTTATGAATAATCTCACAACAATCATATAAGGTAGAAAGGTCTGATGTGACCAGAAGACTGATTCGATGAGCCTTTAAACTGCGTGTCTATCCTGGTTGAAAAAGTTGAGAGTTCCAAGTCACTTATTTAAGACAAAACAAATTTTTCAAAATAAATTGACCCTAAAAGAATTAATAACATTGCAGCTAATATCACATTTTAATATGCTCTCAAAGTAGAACAAATAATTTAAGACAAAACACATTTGTTGAAATAAATCAACAATTTTTCTTGAAAGATTTTGTTTCATTTGGTTGTATGGCATATAACCCATTTAAAGTTATTTAATGCAAAATCTATTTTTAAATATATAAACAGTTCTATTTCAAATAATCCAGTTTATCATATATTAGTAACAGCTTGACTTTTACAATGAACAATTTGAAAACTTTTAGGTTTCAAACAATCTCTACTCAATTTTGAGATGAGAAGCAGTGGATTTTAAATACTCTTATCTGCAATGGTTGATATGCCAAACCAAACCAAAAACTTTAAAAATCATACTTCTTTTGACTGAGTTGCTAATTCATTTTTCAAGTCAACTGTTTGAATTTTAACTATAAAAAAATGCTTGAATTTTAAACCTTTTGTAAGCAGAGTGACATTTTTGTGGTTCAAATAGGTATATATCATTGTATATACATTAGATAAGGACATAAAGATTAGGATAGATATAAATATATGACTTTTATGATTCAACTCCAGATGATCTTAAAATATATATATATATATATATATATATATATATACTCAAAATCATAAGTATATTTATATACATATATACATGAAAAGTAAATAAAGGATTGTAATTCAACAGTATGTAGAAAAATTGATAACAAGATTCAAATCCATTCTTATCGTTGTTATCAATTTTTCTACATATATATATATATATATATATATATATATATATATATATATATATATATAGTTTCTTATCATTTACCTATTTCTGTGATAAGTTCTGCAGGGAGAAAAATCTAGAAATATTCAATATTTTCAGATTTCTGTTTTCCTTCATTTTCAACCACCTCCACCAACAACAATAAGGACAAGTTTTAGGTAAAAACAATTTTTTTAGCCATTTATTTTTGTCTCCCAAGGAAAATCATTTCCATTAATAAGGCGTGATTCAAATAAGGTGTCATTCAATATCCTTAGAAAAGATTATTGCATGTGAAATATCAACTGATATCTAAAAAAAATTATTTTCAAAATTGTTTAATATCCTTTAAGAGTTGAATTTTGTCAGGATTTCTGTCCAAACTACAAGGAAAATCATTATAAAAATAGTTTCTCTCGGGTGAGTTTTAACATTTGTCTTTAAAGAGGAGAATTCTGGGAAAATATAGCTCCACATCTTTCAAGATAAAGTGTGTTTCTCTTATATGTGTTGAAAATGTCTTTTTAGATTTGCAATCTATGAAAAAATATCTCCAAAGATTTCACAATGGAAAAGTTTCCCTCCAGTGTATTTTGGTATGTATTTTTTAAGACTTAAATTCTGGGAAAATACAGTTCCACAAATGTCCCAATGAAGAATTTTCTCTCAGATACATGATTAAGATGTGTATTGTGAGATATGATTTCAGAGAAGATGTGGGTTCCACTGATTTCACAGTAAAAATGTTTAACTCCAATGTGATTGACTGACAAGTGTCTTTGGAGATCTGAATTATGGAAAAACATATCCACAGATTTCACAACAAAAATATTTCCCTCCAGTGGAGGCTTTATTCTGTTTTTGTAAAAGGAAAACTTCACAGATTTAAAACTGAAAATGCTTCTATCAAGAGTGTGTTAACATGTGACTTTTAAGATGTGATTTCCGGGAAAATTTAGCATTACAAATTTCACATACAAAAGGTTTTTCTCCAGTATGTATTGACAAGTGCTTTTTTAGATTGGAATTCTGGGCAAACGCAGCACCGCAGATTTCACATTGAAAAGGTTTCTCTCCAGTATGTATGGACATATGTGTTTTGAGATTGGAATTGTGGGAAAATTTAGCTCCACAGATTTCACAATGAAAAGGTTTCTCTCCAGTGTGTGTTAATATGTGTGATTTGAGACTGGAATTCTGGGAAAATGTGGCACCACAGATTTCACAATGAAAAGGTTTCTCTCCAGTGTGTGTTGACATGTGTGTTTTGAGAGTGGAATTCTGGGAAAATTTAGCTCCACAGATTTCACAATGAAAAGGTTTCTCTCCAGTGTGTGTTAATATGTGTGATTTTAGATTTGAATTCAAGGTAAATGTGGCCCCACAGATTTCACAATGAAAAGGTTTCTCTCCAGTGTGTGTTGACATGTGTGTTTTAAGAGTGGAATTCTGGGAAAATTTAGCTCCACAGATTTCACAATGAAAACGTTTCTCTCCAGTGTGTATTGACATGTGTTTTTTGAGATTGGATTTCATTGAAAATTTAGCTCCGCAGATTTCACAATGAAAAGGTGTCTCTCCAGTGTGTGTTGACATATGTGTTTTGAGAGTTCCCTTCAGGGAAAATTGAGCTCCACAGACTTCACAATGAAAAGGTTTCTCTCCAGTGTGTGTTGTCATGTGTCCTTTAAGGTGTATATTCCGAGAAAATTTAGTGCCACAGATTTCACAATGGAAAGGTTTTTTTCCTGTGTGAATTAACATATGTTTTTTTAGGTTTGAATTCTGGAAGAATTTAGCTCCACAGGTTTCACAGTGGAAAGGCTTTTCTCCAGTGTGTGTTGATATGTGGGATTTGAGACGGTAGCGGTACAAAAATTTAGCACCACAGATTTCACAATGGAAAGGTTTCTCTCCAGTGTGTGTTGACATGTGTCCTTTGAGAGTAGAACTCTGGGAAAATTTAGCTCCACACACTTCACAATTGAAAGGTTTCTCTCCAGTGTGTGTTGACATGTGTCCTTTGAGATGTGTATTCCGTGAAAATTTAGCTCCACAAATTTCACAATCAAACGGTTTCTCTCCAGTGTGTGTTGACATGTGTCTTTTGAGATGTGTATTGCGTGAAAATTTAGCCCCACATATTTCACATTGAAAAGGTTTCTCTCCAGTGTGCATTGACATGTGTCTTTTGAGATTGGAATTCTTGAAAAATTTAGCACCACCGCTTTCACAAGGAAAAAGTTTCTCTCCAGTGTGTGTTGACATGTGTGTTTTGAGAGTGGAGTTTTGGAAAAATTTATCTCTACAGCTTTCAGAATAAAAACCTTTTTCTCCAGTGTGTGTTTATACGTTTGTTTTGAGACTAGAACTGTGTCAAAATTGAGCCCCACAGCTTTCACAATGAAAAGGTTTTTCTCCAGTGTGTGTTTATATATCTGTTTTGAGACTGAAACTGAGTGAAAATTGAGCTTCACAAATTTCACAATGAAAAGGTTTCTACCTAGTGTGTGTCAATATATGGTTTTAACATATGATATTTTGTGAAATTTTAGTTCCACCAACTTCATCAATTAAAGTTTTCTTTCCGGTATGTAATCCCAAATTTTACTGTGCAATAATCTCTTTTCTTGCCTGCTTATCAGGATAAAACCTACAAATGAAATAAATTAGAAATTTACTCATATAATAAAACCTGTTATTTATGAATAAAAGTTGATTTTTTTTAATTGACAGTTTTTAGGATTCTGGAGGATGTTGCCCTAATGACATGTTCGTGCAAAAAATATTCAAAGACCATTCTAATACACACACAACAGAGATTTTTTTATTAGCAATCAAAAATCCTGTAGATCTTAGATAAAGAAATGAAGGAAGAAAGACTGATAAACTACTATTCAAATTTCATACAGAGATTATAAAGGTTTTTATTTTATAGGTAATTCAAAATCATGTAGACTTTTAGACACACAGAAATAAAGGTAGAATCTTTGATGAACTAGAACTCAAGTCTAATACAGATATTATATTGTCTTTTATTTATAAGTAAAGATCATGTAGGCTACTTTCCCGCCCAAATGGATGAAGGGAGAAAGATGGATTGACTTGTATCCTAATTTAATACAGAGATTTTATAAACAAGTATTTCATAATATATCAAAGATTTTTAAATAAAATGGTATGAAGGTTGAAACATTCATAAGCTAAAATTCACAGTTAATACCGAGATTATAGCCTTTTATTTTATCAGGAAAAATCATGCAGAATTTTAAGCACAAAGGAATTGCTGTAGAAAAATTGATTCAGTAAGCTACCATAGATCATTTATTCGTCAAAAATAAATGAAAGCTGATATAAACAATCAAAAATTTTTTGATAAAAAGTTAAGAAAGTCGAAAGAATCATAAACTATAATTCAAGTCATGTAAGTATATAGCTTTTAATTTCATAAGATCCTGAAACACTTTTACACACAAACAAATGAAGGTAGAAATGCCAATAAACTACAATTCAATTCTAATACATACACAACAGAGGTTTTCGTTTCATTAACAATCAAAAACCCTTTAAATTTTAGATAAAGAAATGAAGGTAGAAAGACTGATAAACTACTATTCAAATTTCATACAGAGATTATAAAGGTTTTTATTTTACAGGGAATTCATAATCATGTAGACTTTTAGACATACAGAAATAAATGTAGAAACATAAAAGAACTAGTACTCAAGTCAAAGACAGATATTATTTCGACTTTTCATAAATTAAAGTGTTCTCACCAGTATGTAATCCACAAATTTCACAGCGTAATAATCTCCCTTTTTTATGCTTGTTAATCAGGATAAAACCTACGAATGAAATAAATTAAAAATTTAGTCATATAATAAAATCTGTTATTTATGAATAAATGTCTGTTGATTTTTTTTTATTTAAATTTTTTTTAGGATTCTGGAGGATGTTGCCTTAATGACATATTTATTGTCTTTGAGCAAGCCAATAAAACATTCTTTTCTGGTGTGGTGGTGAAGAGGTAGGAAGATGTTAATCTACGAATGTTGAATCATATCAGTCTGTCGTGTTTGGCATTAATCAGTATGCTGATAATGGGAACTCTGTCTGCTGGTTAAAAGGTCTTTATTTATCTATGTTTGGTGAATCAAATGGTTCGGCTGAAAACATCTTTTTGGGGGCACAAATGTTTTTCATTTGTTCCTAGTTCTTTAGTAAATTTTTCTTTTTCTTTGACCCGAACAATGCATCAAGCTGGGAGTGTACAGTCTTATTTCTGTTATTTCTACTCATAATCTCTTAGGGTGAAAATCTGGTTCTCCACACTGCTCCAATATCACTACAGGATCATTTCCATTAAATACTCTACTCCAAGAGGATTTCTGTTAAACGACTATCATCTAATGAAATACCTCACTCAAAAAACAAAAAACTTAAATATCATTATTCAGATTATTTTTTAAGTTAATTTCTTAATTTTATTTATTCAGTATTTTTGAATTAATTAACAAAATTCTAATCACCTGTAGTGAGTGGAAGACTTTAAAATATGGATGAACATTTTTAAAATCTTCAAAAAAGGAAAACATTTACCCTGAATATTTTCAGATTAACCTTTGAAAACGAATTAATTTTAAAAAAATGACTACTTAGCGTCATTTTACTGTTTTTTAACTTCAAAATTAAGACATCTGTACGATTAGACAAACTGTTATAAAATATATATAAATATAAAATATATATATATATATAAAGAAATTCTCATTCTCCATGAAATTATCTCTTAAAAAATGTAAAACTAATTTAGTTACACTTACATTATGTGAGTCACATTAACAAAATTATTGAAGGTGGGTTGGCGCATTACTGCTAAAAACATGTGGTCTTTAGAATTTTCTGGAAAATATGTTTTAAAGAAAACTCATCTTTTATTAATTTAATTCGGAGAAATTCTTTAAAATCCGATAATTAGTCGATTTAAGGGGATTTTCTCAAAGGGTGCTTTTAGCAGATGTGCTTTTTTGTACATAACTATCAAAAAAGATTGTTTAAAGACCATTTATGAAAAAAATTACTCTGTCCACGAAATATTTCCAAAATATTTGTAATTGCCTTTCACTTTATATCTTTTTTCCCTATTAAAGTAAATGTATGAATCGACAAAAACCAGAAAGGGTTTTCTTTTTTTTAATTTTTATCAAGCAAAAACTAATTGTGGTTCAAATTTCGCAATGTTATTTTCAGTTGGGATTTCTTTGCGTTAAGAAAATTTTACTTACCATCGAATTTTTAAATCGTTCGGAATTTTCAAAAATTTTCATTAATCAAATCAACAAATCCAACGTTGTAACTGACTTCTAACACAAACGGTGAAGAGAAGAAAAAAACGGCTAGAAACCGGTGTGTATGAAGAATTCGTTCCCTGCTTTCAAAATCCGATACATTTCGTCTGCAGAACCACACTTTTATCTGAATGGGGAATATAAATATCAATATTAAATTTTTTCTACATTAGTGCAGACATTAGAATGAAAATAAAAAAGTAGATCGCAAAAAGTAAAAGTCTTTACTTACTTTTCATCTAGTTTCTCATTCAGTTGTAAAATCAACAAGTATTTAACAAACCTCTGCGACAATTGATTCTCTGATATTGTATTAACCGTCTGTTTTGTCTCTGTTTATTTCTGTTTAAAGAGCTGACTCACTGAATGGTTGTTAATCATGTCACCTTTCTTATATGAGCTGATTTGGAAATGTCAGAGTGGAAGGAAAAAGAGTATTTTTTCCTCAACAAAGTAAGACTATGCTGTTGTTAGGTATGTCGATGTTTACGACAACGTTGAACTTTCTCATTTAGGGGCGAATAAGAGGAGGATGAGGAATTATAGGCTTATTATATTATTTATTATAATCTTTTTACCGTTCACTCTTGATTATGAAGCCTGTAGACAGGGTCTACGATGTTCGGGTTGTCCGTCTGTCTCCTCTACCCTAGCGAAGAAATTACTACAATGTTGTAAATTGTCAAAATACAACGTTCCTTAAAAACAGAACAATCATCTTACAACTGACCTAGAAACAATGTCATCAACAAAAACAAAATTTCGATTGAACAGATTTTCTTATTTAACCACTTTTACTAAGATGTACTCTCGTACAAATAACAAAAGTAAACTTTCCTTGAACATTTTATCAAGAAATATTTGTTTGCATGTTTCTCTTGTCATTAATCTATTTTCGTTGTCACTATAATAAATACTTACATAATCTGAAAGTTTAACTAAAATTATGTTGTTTTGCACATCTTGTTATCAATAATATTATTATTTTCCAAAGAACAAAAATTATTTAAAAGAGCATTTGTCGAGCTCCAGACAAATATTCTTTTTATTTCTTCTATATTGTGACCCTCATCACAAGTGTCAACATTAAAAAGAAGCTCATAATCAGCCAAAACATTCAGTGCTATATGCATACTTAATTTCCTTTTGAATTACTGAGTGAAGAAAAGAAAGATTTTTTATCAGCTTACCCATGACTAAACATTTATATAAAACAAAATTTCTTGGTCTATCATTAGGGCATAAGAAATAACCTCTATTAATCTCTTGAAAATAGCTGTTTATTTCCCCATTATCTCTTTCAGATATTAAATCTTTGCAACTATTGCATTTCATTTTCTTAAAAACTGCACAACAGCAATAACCTGCTAAGTATGATATTACCGGAAGAACATCTTTACATATATTAACATCGTCCTCTTTAACATCAATTCTAAATTTATTCACATCTAACTTTTGCTCATCTGTCACTTCATCCCAGTTTGGTTCTTGTAAATTCTTTAAATCAGTTTTAATGCATTGCTGATTAAATGCTAAGCTCAGTTTTAAAACTGATAGTATTCTAATTTTTTCACACTCAAAACGTTCCGTATCGAGATATGATACAGATCCCCACTACTGATCAAACCTTACCTCAAGGAGATCAGTTTGAAATTTGCCAGCTATTATATACAGCATTTTCGATTCTTATATGTAATACTTGGTCAGTTCTAGAATGCATAGGTTGTATGATGTAAATCAGTGAAGGTTTCCTTTATTGATTTGCCATTTCTTCCAGAAATGCTATTCCAAAATTCTGACCTGTCACAGAATACAGAAAGATATCTAAGATTTTCTTCATTTACTCAAAGTGGATTACAGTATTTATTTCCAAGCCGACAACCTTTATATGGTGTTTTTACATTCATTAATTTCCATCAAATATAGATTATTCTTTTATATTTGGCAACTTCAACAAAATTAGGCAAACATTTCTGTTTTTTCTAAAGTCAATAATCCTTGTTAGGTGAATTCATAAAAATGTGCAAAGGTAAGTAAACATTTTCCCTTAAAAAATTAGAAGAATAAAATTCTTTTGAGGTCAATTTATATTAATATTTCATAATTGACTGAGAATCCAGGGCATGAAGTTTCTGTAAGGTACAAAAAGTTTGGATATTATCTAATACATGATGACAAAATTTTGGGAACAGCATGCATTTAATTGCATTTTTTTAACTAAGCCAATTATTTCTATATAGACTGAGTTGAATAGGAAAAAATGGGGTTGAGACTATATAAGTGGGTGTGAATGCACAATGGAAAGCTTTGGGAGACTGCAAAAAAGATATAGCTTTTTTATTTATTGTATTAATATTTGTTACGATTGATAATACTTAAAATCCTATCTCCTCTAAACTAGTTATTATACATTTAACTATGTAAAATACATTATCTGCTTTAAGACATTTATTTGGCATAGCATACTCAACATCCTTATATTGTGAGAATACACTGTTAAGCATAAAACCAAAAGCACTTATTGCAGCTTCATTGCTGTTATCGAATAAGATAATTATATTGCTATCCTTATTATCAAAATAAGGTTTTAGGTGAATTTTATCAACAAGTAAAGTTCAGTGGTGTCCTTCTGCTCTTGTAAATTAAAATATTTTTAATATACATAAGAAAATTGTTATTATGTTGCTCAATCAAAGGATTCATATATCTTGATAAGGTTCATCTTTTAATGGTCGAATCGGAAGGTAAAATTATATTTTAGCTGTCTCTTAGCAAGCTGTACCATTTAGCTGAGCAGTGATAAAACAATAAAGAAAATGTCATCATTTCTTTTAAATAATCAAGCTTATTCTGTGTCATTAAGCTTAGCTGCTCAGGATAGAATTAAGATGTTTTTTTGTTTCTTCTTGCAACAATAAAAGAAATGTCATTAGCAATATAATAATAATTTAATATAAACATCATATTTTCTAGCTGTGTTTGTGTTATATAGTCATCTACATCATCATTCAGTATCACAACGACACAACATCAAAGACAGACGCATGAAGGAAAACGCAGGAAGAAACGGCGCAAGAAGGAAGACACAGGAAGACTTCTTTACAAATATATTCCCCTCTCTTTATTGCAAGGGTTCAAAAGGGTTGTTCAAGGGTTGCATGTGAGAGGGAGCTGGGGACCGAACATAAACTTCATATTTTGACCCCACTGTTATGACTGTCACGTTGAGTCTTTCTTGTTCTCCTGATGTTGGGGTCAACTCCATCGGGTTTCCTGAGGGCCCCCTCGGTCGGGTGTGGCTTTCCCTACCACATCTGGTCTCTAGCTGTCTGGAATTCTACTAGCAACTGCTTTGGCACCCAACTCAACTCAATTATGTAATAATTCAACGCCCACACGATCGCTCACTGGATCTTTGAAAACGAATGTTTAATTGTCATCAAGCGGAAATAACTGTCATGCAGTTCACAGGTCACTTTCTTCCGGTGCATCACTGTAGTGGCACCGTGGGACCTTCACCTTGTCCCATATTATAAGCCTTAATCCGCCCACGCGATCTCTTTCAATTACTGGCCATTGGAATGTGTCACTTCCTTCCGGTGCATCACCTTGGAATAGCATTTTTGGGCTGGGTCGAAGGTCAAAATATAACATTTGCCATTATCTTATATCAATTTTTGTCATAATTTCTAACAAATTTTCAAGAGTATTTTACTCAGTTACACGTTTAGAAATCTTATAGTCCCCTATTTTGTCAATTTCCTCGTCTCTATAAAATATATGTCCTGCAAAATCAGATTCTATTACAAGAGACAGATTGATTTTTGGATATGGGGATTTGATGCTGCATATAATAAGTGTCTCTTGCTGCCTAACAACACTCCAATAATTTCTATCAAGAAAATCTAATTTCCCTTCTCAGTCATCAATATTATGGAAGTTTTTTTGCTTTTTATATGCTAAGTCATCTCTGATACTTTGATTTAAAGCACTTTTATGAATAAAACAATTCTAAAAATTGTTAGATTCCTAGAATTATTTTTCATGCCTGAGAAAATATTCCTTTAGGAATTTATAGTTGTAACGTCTTTATATCTGAGGTAATGGATACTTGCTAGGTATGGACTATCGATAAGATGGATGGTGATTAAAGACAGAGGGAAAGCGAACATCTGCTGCTATGCCTGGAATATTCCTTTATTGATCAAATCCCCCGGATGTGGTAGGGGCCGTAACCCCTGTGGCATCAGAGGTTATTTCCCTTTTGTTAGGATATTACAATGCTCTCTTTTTTTTTTTTTTTTTTAAATAATGATAACAACAATGACAGTGGTGGTAATAATTATCTGGTGAGGGAGTTCATTCAGTCTGTGAAGTGATTAGGATGCTTGAACAGATGGCTCGGACTCTATGTCGGAGGAGATGTCTGTTAACCTGAATGAGAGAAAAAGAGAATGATGATGGTTCAGACTATTGTGTACGGGTATGTTTATTATTATTATTATTATTTTTTTTTTTTTTTTTGTTAGTGGTCAAATCTTTTGGGTGGCCGTTTTATTCTGCTTGAACGCCTGAGGTTTAGAGTGGTGTGTTGTGTTTGGTTGTCTTTGTATTCTGGTGGTGTTGTCGTATGTGTGTAGCTTTCATCTTCAGATGAGGGGTAATCCAGTAGGTTATGTGCAGGGTTTGTTGTTGGCTTAGGGATTTTTGAAGAAACTGGAATTTTTTGTAGTTTGGCTACCTTTGTGTGTGGCGGTGATCATGGATCCCTTTTTCTTTATTATAGTCATTGGGTTAGGCTGGTAAGGTGTGAGAGCCTTTGAGGTGTTGTCAGTTTTTACAATGACTGTATCACCCACCCTGAGATCATTGGGTTTCACGTACGCTTTTCTATCAGCGTATTGCTTTATTTTTCTCTTGGCTTCGGTGTCATGCTCCCTAATGATGGGGTCTTCAGCAATGGGTGTGATCAGGTGTGGCAGGCGGTTTTTTATGGTCCGGCCAAATAGGATTGTGGCTGGGGGTGCGCCGTTGGTGCAATGTGGTGTCGTCCGGTAGTCCAGCAGGAATTTGAATAATTCCTGCTTCCAGCTTCGACCTTTATTTAAGGCAGCTTTAATAGACTTTTTTACAGTGTGTATGAAGCGTTCTGTTTCCCCGTTGGCCTGGGGCCATAGGGGTGTTATTCTCCTGTGTTTGAATCCAGTGATGGAGGCATAGGTTTTGAATTCGTGGCTGTTGAATGGTGGGCCATTGTCCGGTTTGAGGGAGACTGGCACACCAAATTCGGCGAATATCTTGTCTAGGCGGGGTATGACTGATGTTGTTGAGGTGGAGTCCAGGATGTCGACAACAACATAGCGTGAGTATTCGTCTGTGACAACGAGGAGGTACTTTCCATTTTGGAGGTGTCCAAAGTCAGCACTGACTTCTGCCCATGGGGCTGCTGGTAGTGGGGACATTTGCAGTGGCTCTCTTGTCGGTTTATGGGTACTGATCTGACAGGTGTGGCAGTTCTTGATGTTTTCTTCCACTAGAGGCTGCATGTTTTCGAACCAGACCTTTTCTCGGAGGAGAGCCATGGTTTTCACAATGCCTTGGTGTCCAGCATGTGCTATTTTGACAGCTCTGTTTTGTAGTGCTTCAGGCAGTACTATTCGGTGCCCTTTGAGGATGATGCTATCCTTGTGTGCAAGTGATAGTTCAGCACGATTGGCGTGCAGAGTGTGGAATGTTGCTTTGTTTATGCCATCCTCGACACCATGCCATTTGTTGGTAAGGATGGCTTGGATGACGGTGGTGAGTGTCTTGTCTTTTGCCGTTTCCGTTGCAACTTCATCAATTGTCATTGCTTTGGGAGTTGAGGTTGAGAGGATGTAGTTTATATATTCCTCTGCTATTTTTTGTTCTCTGTCGCTTGGTGGTAGGTGCGTTGGATGGCGGCTGAGATAGTCAGCTGGGTTGTCATGGCCTGGTCTGTATATGACGGTCATGTCGTATGGTTGCGTTCTCAAAACCCAGCGTTCAATACGTGCTGATAGTTGGGAGCGGGTGTTGTTAAAAATGGATGTTAGGGGTTTGTGGTCTGTAAAGACAGTGAATGGAGTTCCAAAGATATATATGTGAAAATGTCCACACGCCCATGTGATGGCGAGTGCTTCACGTTCTGTTTGGGAGTATCTCTGTTCAACTGCGGATAGAGCACGACTTGCAAATTGTACTATCCGTCCATTTTGTGACAGCACGGCAGAAATGCCTACCGGACTGGCATCCGTATGTATTTCAGTGTGTTTGTTCTGGTCAAAGTAGGCAAGTGAGCATGCTCTGCTCAGTGCCTCCTTAATGTTTTTTTAGACATTCAGTGTGGCGTTCAGTCCAGGACCACTGTGTGTTTTTTTTATTAGTTGACGTAGTTCATGGGTGAGGGTTGCATAGTTTGGAATGAATTCTGCCCCACAGAAGTTAGTCATCCCCAACAAGCTTCTGACTTCTGATGCGTTTTTAGGGTCGGGGGAAATTCAAAGATTGCTTTTATTTTGAGGTCGCTTGGGCTGATGCCTTCATTACCGAAGGTGTGTCCAAGGAATTCCAGTGACCTCTTGTTGTACTCACATTTGCTGCTATTTAGGGTGAGTCCTTTTTCGCGAAGTCGTCTGAATATCGCGTGGAGGTTTTGGTCGTGGTCTTGCTGGTCTGATCCGAAGCAAAGGATGTCGTCACTGATGTTGATGGCTCCCTTGATCCCTGTAAGTGCTTGACTAATTTCTTCCTGGAATATCTCACTTGTGGAGTTGACACCAAAAAAAAGTCTTTTATATCTGTACAGGCCCAGGTGTGTTGCAAAGGTGGTTATATATCGGGATTCTTCAGCTAGTTCCAATTGGTTGTAGCGTTGGTTAAGATCCAATTTGCTGAAAAATTAGCTCCTGATAGAATAGTTTTCAGTTCATTGAGTGTGGGGGTTGGGTGTCGTTTCCTTTTGATAGCTTTGTTTGCCGCCCTCATGTCGATGCATATCCTGATTTTATTTTGACCTTTTTTGGGTACTACAACAATAGGAGATACCCATGGGGTTGGTCCGTCTGCCTTTTCAATCACTCCCAGTTTCTCATCTTTGGCTATTAACTCTTCTATATCCTTCCTTACGTGAAAGGGGACCGTGCGGTATCTCTGAGCGATGGGTGGTATGTTTTCATCTATGTGTAGGTGAACTTTTTTCTCTTTGAGTTTACCCAGACCATTGAACAGGTCTGCGTAGTCCTCTAGAAGTTTAAGAGTGGGGAGTGGGGTCTGTGCATCAGAGTTACTGATGTGGTTGACTGAATGGGTGTTTGCTGACAGTAGTTTGAGCCTTTCACATGTTTCCCAGCCAATAATGGGTTTTTCTGGGTTCTTTATAACATGTATGTCCGCTTGGCAGGAGATGCCTCTAAACTTTAGAAGTGTGCTGAATTGACCTAGGAGTGGGGTGGCTTCCTTGACACCGAATCCAGATATTACGGTTTTTGTGGGTCTTAGGGATTTGTAATCTGCCTCAGACAAAATGTTTATGGTGGCGCCAGAGTCAGCTAACACATTGAACATTTGATGGCCATCACCAAAAGATACGTCAAAGTAAGGAAGGTTTTCACTTTACCTGTATGGAATACATATTCCGTGTCACTGCCGCTGTTTGAGTCTCGTTGATGGTCCTCAATGTAATTTACTGGTCGTTGACTGGTTTGAGCTCGTGGGCGTGGGGGGCGGTTTGTTCTTCGCCGTCTGTTCTCGTCATTTAGTTTTCTGAAACAGACAGAGGCGAAAAAGATTTCAACAATAAAAGGTTTCTTTCCAGTATTTAATCCACAAATTTCACTGCATAATTATTTCTCTTTTACATGATTGATCATCTTTATCAAACCTACAAATAAAACAAAATAGAAATATAGTCATTCATATAACAAAATCTATAATTAATAAATAAATATGTCAGTTGAATTCACATATTTTTGCTATTCTAGAGGACGTTGCCCTAAAGACATTTATGCAATGAATATTCTATAAGCAATCAGAGACCAAGTAGAATTTTAGACTGAAATAAATAAAAGAAGGTAGATACATTGATAAATTACTGTTCTTTTTCAAGAGAAAGATTCTATAAACTTTCATTTTATAAGTAACAAATGTCAAGAAGACTTTTTGTTCAAATGAATGTTGAAAGATTGATGGACTAGTATTATTTATATAGACTTTTATCTTATAAACAATCAAAGACTTTTTGACAAAAAGCTAAGAAAATCAAAAGACTGATTTACTATTATTCAAATTTAATACAGAAAGTATATATATGAATTCGAAGTGACTTTTAAGATTGAATTCTTGAAAAAAATATAGCAAAAGATTTCAAAATAAAAAGTGTAACTTGTATTTTTGAGATTTGAAACCTGTTAAAGGAATGCATCAAAGATAATAATTAAATGTTCTATCCAGAGGGTGTTGACATGTGGGTTTTGAGATTACATGTTGGGGAAAATTTAGCAGCACAGATTTCACAATGAAAATGTTTTCTTCCAGTGTGTGTTGACATATGCATTTTTAGACTGGAATTCTGAGAAAATTTAACCCCACAGATTTTGCAATGAAAAGGTTTCTCTCCAGTGTGCGTCGACATGTGTGTTTTGAGATGTCACTTCCAGGAAAATATAGCTCAACAGAATTCACAATGCAAAAGTTACTCCTCAGTGTGTGAACATATGTCTTTTGAGACTGATATTAATGGAAAATTTAGCTCCATATTTCACAATCAAAACAATACTCTCTGGTGTGCATGAACATGTTTTTTTAGATTGGAATTGTGGAAAAATTTAGCTCCACAGATTTCCCAATGAAAAGGTTTCTCTCCAGTGTGTATTGATATGTGTCTTTTGAGATGTGAATTCTGGGAAAATTTAGTTCCACAGATTTCACAATGAAAAGCTTTTTCTCCAGTGTGTTGACATGTGTGTTTTGAGATTTCCTTTCCAGGAAAATTTAGTTCCGCACATGTCACAATAAAAAGGTTTTTCTCTAGCGTGTGTTGAAATATGTGTTTTGAGTAGTCCCTTCTGGGAAAATTTATTTCTACAGATTTCACAATGAAAAGCTTTTTCTCCAGTGTGTGTTGACATGTGTGTTTTGAGATTTCCTTTCTGGGAAAATTTAGTTCCGCAGATGTCACAATAAAACGGTTTTTCTCCAGCGTGTGTTGACATATGTGTTTTGAGTGGTCCCTTCTGGGAGAATTTATTTCCACAGTTTTCACAATGAAACGCTTTTTCTCCAGTGTATGTTGACATGTGGGTTTTGAGAGATCCTTTCTGAGAAAATTTAGCTTCGCAGATTTCACAACGAAATGGTTTCTCTCCAGTGTGTATTTGAGATTTCCTTTCTGGGAAAATTTAGTTCTGCAGATGTCACAATAAAAAGGTTTTTTCTCCAGTGTGTGTTAACATATGTGTTTTGAGATGTGTTTTCCCAGAAAATTTGGCCCCACAGATTTCACAATGATGACTTTTCTCTCCAGTGTGTGTTGACATGTGTGCTTTGAGAGATCCCTTCCTGAAAAATTTAGCTTCACAGATTTCACAATGAAATGGTTTCTCTCCAGTGTGTGTTAACATGTGTGTTTTTAGAGTTCCTTTCAGGGAAAATTTAGCTTCACAGATTTCACAATGAAAAGGTTTCTCTCCAGTGTGTGTTGACATGTGTATTGTGACATGTCCTTTTCGGGAAAATTTAGCTCCACAGATTTCACAATGAAAAAATTTCTCTTTAGTGTGTGTTGGCATGTGTGTTTTGAGATACCCCGTCTGGGAAAATTCAACACCACCCATTTTACGATGAAAATTTTTTTCTCCAGTACTTGTTGGCATGTTTGTTTTGAGTTGTCACTTCTGCGAAAATTTAGCTCCACAAAATTCACAATGGAAATTTTTCTCTCAAGTTTGAGGTAACAAGTGTGTTTTGTGACTGGTTTTGTGGGAAAATTTAGCAACACAGATTTCACAATGAAAACTTTTTTTCCATTGTGTTTTGACATGTGTATTTCCAGATGTCCCTTCTGGGAAAATTTAGTTGCACAGATTTCACAATGAAATTGTTTCTCTACCGTGTGTGTTTTGAAATGTTCTTTCTAGGAAAATTTATCTCCACAGATTTCACAATAAAAAGATTTCATTCTTGAGGATGTTGATACATATCCTTTGAGAAGTAAATTTCAGGAAAATTTGTTCCCTGAAACTTAAGGTTAACCGATATCACACTGAAAACGTTTCTCTCTAGAGTGTTGATATATGTGTATTGAGATGGGATTTCTGGGAAATTTTGGTACAATTGCGGGAATTTATCTGAGAGTGTCAGGGAAACAAAGTTCTTTGAATTTGAGTATTTTTCTTTTCTTTTTAGTATTGTCGAAATGTTTCAGAGTTCATTTATTTTCGAGTCGTCTTTAAAGTTTTTTTTAGCACAATTCTCGGTTGAATTTTTTTCAGTTGTTCAACTTGGTAGAATTTCAGCAGTCGACTTACATTTAATTTTACTTTTATTTCATGTGAAGTTTCTTGCCTTCACAGTTTGATAAACTTATCGTCTATTCGAGAAGTGAGTGACCAAACCCTTCTGCTGGCTAATTTTTGTTGCCTACAGTTTGGTCACCGAATTCGTAATGAGGGTACCAATGGTATTTCTTGACAAAAAGGGGTGGTAGCTTTTTGGTGCCGTATTGTCTAGGATTACTTCTCCCTTTTCCACTCCGGCCAAATCAAGTGCCTCACATGGTCGGCTTGATTTTTTTTCTTAGACATAAATTTTTACAATATCACCAGTATTTTTTCGGTGTATCGAGCCCTTGGGGAAGTCATCGAGGTGGTAATTGGAACACCGTCCTGGATCCCAACGTAGACCGAGGGAGCTAAAACTGTGCAGACGGTAGCTAAGGCTGTCACGCGCCAAAGCTGTGCGGGCGTATCGTTGACGGTAGCTCCGGCTTTCGCGCGCCAAAGCTGTGCAGACGTATCGAACGGTAGGTAAAGCTTTACGTGCCAAACCCGTGCCTTTAGCGCTGTTTAGCCAAATGAACGAGCGGAACTTTTAGTGCATATCAATGCGATAAAAAAAGAGGGTGAATCTACCAGTAGAAGTGGGATTCAGCCTTGAAGCAAGGCGATTTGTAGAAAAAAAGAGGGGTGAATCTACCACTAGAAGTGGTGGTTAGGTGAATGCAACCACAATAACGTAGGATTCGACCTCGTGGAGCCGAGTGGCCCCTGAGAACGTCTGTGTAGACCTCTGTATTTTTCGCCGCCCAAGCCTTTTTCATATGAAAGAACGGCAAGACCACTTCTCCCGCGCCACCTAAATTGAAAGTTTATTCGTTTGGCACTATCAGCAGTGCTGCATAATTCAGCCCAAGATAGGGTTGATCATAATTTCTTGTGAACTGTTTTCTCAATGGTTAGATTTGGAGTGAATTTTCACGGTTGGATTCACCTTTTCTATACGTCTTCCTGAGTAATATTGTATGGGTGAGATGGAAGTTTCACTTTGTTGCAATCAATTCATGCCACACGTTCTTGCGATGGGACCTTAGCAAGTTAAGGTAAAACTCGGTTTAAAGAAGAACCAACAAAAAAGGCAGGTGTGTCAGTTTGGTGAAAGATTACATTGAAAAACACGTAGAGTTTAAAAAGTGGCTGAATTAGGCAAGATCATCGGCCTCCTTATCCGAGTCTTCGCGTTCCACCTCGTCTTCACCCAAGCCACGGACAGTCAGGTCAGTCTTGAGTCCACCAAGCCATATTATGTCTCCTCTAAAGGCATTATTACCAATACCCCTTTAGTGTTTCGGGAAATTGTTAATTTCTCTCACACTATATATTTTAGGCAACACAAATGAATAACAAAACTTCTTTTTAACAGCACAACAAAGAAAGGTTTATTTTAGTAGCAGGCGTAAAGGAGTGAGAGTGAAAAAGTGTCTCTTTTGCGTCGCTGGTCAGTATGTTGGTCCTTGGTTTGTAGGAAGCGTGTTTGAAGCTAGCAGTGTGCGAAGGGTTCCAAGTGGAATCAGTGGCAGTCATGTGAGAGAGATGTGTTTTTTCTGCTAGTCCAGGGCTCTCTGACTTTGTCCGTTCTACAAAAAAGGGACTAGAAAAATAGTTCCTGAGAGGGAGAAGGAATTAATGCGCTCTACCAGTTGATTGGCCCGTGAGTGACCGACTCTCTTAACAGGGGCATCGATTCGCGAAAGGAAATAGATCTGTGGCTGCTACACCCCCACCACCAGAAACAAGTTGCATAATCGTCATCAGTGAATACATAAACCACCGCCCAAGAAACGGCAGCTGAGCTTGTCAATAAATAGTTGGGAAGATAAGCTACCTAAAAAGAATAAGAAAAACCGTCGTAGGTATAGAAAGGGGGAAGATGTATAAAGTTTGCATGTGGAGATGCGGGAGATGAGAAACAAACACCAGCCACAATAGATAAAGGATTTAAGTCTACTCTACCACTATATAGAGGTGGACGGTAAGGATGTCGAATTTCTTTAGAGAGTTAGTTATAATAATGGGCTGAGGGTCTGAGGCAAGTGAGAATATGTACGGAGAAGTCACTCACTCCTTCAACCTCACTGCCTTCTCGTTACCGAAGGAGACAAGAAGAAGAGCGTCTCTAGGAAGGTCCCTATTTGTTTGGACTCTTCCTTTTGTAGGGGTCTTAGATTAACTTTCCCGTGAGATATCATAGGTCTCGCTCAAGACTGTACCATCGATTAAGAGAAGGGCTTTGGATTCATTAGCCAGACTCTTGGTGTCCTGACTCCTGTCATGTTCAGTCCAGGTACCCAAACCCCGTAATCATGGTGATTGATTTAAGCTTAGTAAATTTAAATGCCAACGAACAGAGGCCTGACTAGAAGCGGACACAACTTCTTTCTCACCTCCAGCCCCGCAGATTGGATATTTGTTCTTTACCCAAGACTTTTTTTGATTCCACCTTCCATGAGAATATATTGTCAAGTGTATACCAGCCGTTTTTTATCTACTTTGATGTTCATGCACGACTGGCCAATAAGTAGAAAACTTAATGCTGTTATATTTCAATATTCAGTGTGTCAAGTGCTAGGAACAAGACAATAATGTAGACAGAGGCATGTGTAATCAGTTTAACATTTTATTAGCAACTACTACATGTGTACAAATATAAGGTAGTGAGAGGTTGCACAGCAACCGGAAGTCTATGGTTGTGGTAGTAGTAGTGTGTGTATATAACATCCTCGGTTTTTTATGGAAGAATTTTTTTCTTTTTGATAGTTATGTGTGCGCACATATTATTTTGTTTATATTTTGAATCTTAAAGGTGTTTTAAATAACCTACCACTTTTGCAAGTATTTTTCGTTAGTTGGGGTGTGACGATACCCCATCGGCCCCCACGTTACATCAACTTCTTCGAACCCATTTCACTTCTTGGCCGGTGATCAACTAGTGGTTCCGATAGGGGCATCGCACATTTCTTTAGGGCTACAAGAAATACAATCAAAGGAGTGGGAGGAAAGAGAACAAACGAACAAAATACTTGGTTTAACTAGAGGTGCAAGAGAGGGAGTTATATAACACTCTGCCTTTCCTGTGGGCATATCTAGACTAACGCTAGCGTGGATTTCTAGCGAAACTTCTACAAAGCTACTAGGAATGCCAACCTATCCTGACCGGTCTTCCTCACTGCTCTGGGCCTCTCTCATGCCAACTTGTCTCTTCGTTTATTTTTTCAAGTATATATTTCATTTTATGTTAGAGAGATTTGTTCCTATTATTCTCTTCATCATCATTGTGACTTCTGTCGTGTGTGTTTAGGATTTTTGTTTTTCCTTTTGCACATTTTTGCGAAATAACCACGTTTGCCGCATTTTCAGCAGTTTTTGTTATATGCTGGGCAGTTACTTTTGTTATGCGATGTTGAGCAATATGTACAGTTGTTTATCCAGTTAATTTTTCTGCTTTCTTGCTTTGATATGTCAGCCATCTTGTTTTCCTTATATCTTGTATGTTTAAATTTTCGGCCATTTCTACCATGCTTTTGGTTAATATCAATATTTTCTGTTCTAGGTGTTTTGGTCATTAACTCCGTCTTCTCGTTTCTTCCGCACTTTGACCCTCTTGTATTGCTTTCTTTTGAGTTAGCATTCATGGCAGTTTTCCACCTAGAGTTTTATGGCTTTATGCATCCCGGGAAACCAGAAATGTGTTCTTAGGCGGCGCTTGACGGCATCCTGTCCTGGGTGTGATCCTTTATGGGCTTGAGAGATGGCTTCCAGCTGTAGGCTCTTTGGAAGGGGCATTTGGTCTCCTCTGTGGATGATGTCATTTTCAATTGACAACTCGCTGAAGAGCCTGTAATATTCTCGTAGGGTGGGATCATTGTGTGGGAGCTGGTTGATAGCTATGAAGTGACGTAGTCGTGTTAAATTTGTGTCGTTGAGTTGTGCTTCATGTAAGCGTTCTCTGGTGATAGCAGTTGAGAAGAGGGGCGTGTTGTGTAATTGGAACAGTAGTTTTTGGTGTTCCTTTGTTTCTTCGGCAATACGTTGAGGTAGCTTGTGTAATGGTATTGCATGTCGGCTTATGAAGTCCGCCGGATTTTCTTTCCCTTTTTTCTATACGACACAGTGGTTGATATCTTGGTGACGTAGGGGGATTCTTTCAATTCTAGCTGATGGTTTCCTTTTGGATCTCCAGATTGATTGGAATGGTTATTGGTCAGTAACCACAGTAACTTGTGGGCCAACAGCTAGGATATGGTGGAATTAGCGGAGACAAGTCTATAGCTGTTGGCTCCTGGTCTAGCTGAGAGTAGTTTTTTTCGGCGGCTGTGGTGGTTCGTGATACGAGTGTAACAGCTTTTGTTTGTTCTATAGATTAGCCTTGGGTAAGGATTGCGCAGAGACCTGTGAAGAGAGCGTCGACAAAGATGAAGGTGTTTTTGTTTGTGTCGTAGTGTCTGAGGAGCACAGCAGTGGTAAATATGTGTTTTATATTTTGAAACTCTTTTTCATGGGTTTCTGTCAATTTGAAAACAGCACTCTGTTTTGTCAGTTCACGTAGGTTTGCTGTGGCAGCAGAAAGATCGGGGATGATGGTGCCATTCGATCTAATAATACAGAGAAACGATCACAGTTCATCTTTGGGTGTTGGTCTCTCAGCTTCTTGTACTGCTTGGACTTTATTTGAGTCTGGTTTTATCTCATTCTTGTTGACTTTAAATCCCCAGAAAGGGAGTTTTGGCTGAACAAGGATACATTTGCTGGGGTTGACTGTTAGTCCTGCTTTTTCAAGAGCTGTAATAACTGTTTCTAGCGTTTGGTAGTGTGTTTTCTTGTCAGCTGTTGCTACTACAATGTCGTCTTGGATGACTGCAGCGTTTGGAATGTTGGCGATGATGGGGCGGAACCGGGAGTTGAGCTCACCTGATGCTGGTAGAGTTCTCATGGTGAAACTTTTATACCGCATTAGGCGGTCTCCAGTGCAGAATACAGTCAAGATTCTGGAATCTTCTGTTAGCCCAAGCTGATGGAAGGTTGTTTTCAGATCTAGTTTAATGAATATAGATTTTCCAGTAAATATGGACATCGACCCAGAGGATAGAGAGGTGAGTGTCTTGTAGTGCTTTGTTGATATTCCTTAGATCTACTGTAACTCTCATGGAACAATCTGCTTTTGGTACGAGTACTGGGTTGGATAGCCATGTTACTGGCCCATGGTGTGGTTCGATGACATCATCTGCTTCCATTTTACGGATCACATCATCAAATGCGTCTTTTAAATGGTAATGGGAGGGTCTTGGGAGTTGTATAACAGGTGATGCATTAGGTTTTCTATGCAGTTGGAGGGGTTCATCCCTCAACTGTGGAATACTGATGGGTATTGTACTATGATGCGGGCAATGGGTGGTCTAACAGATTTTGTTAGTTCAGTAGCATCATCGGTTGACGCTCTTTTGCTTGCCATAGAGTTGATGATGAGGCTTCCTTTTATGTCCATACTGGGTGTATTGAAGGTGATTATACCCAGGGATTCTGCTAGGTTTCATGACACCAAGTTGATGTTTTTTTTTCCGGGAGGTGTACGTAAATTTAAAAAAAAAGCAAAAAAAAAGCAAAAAAAAGCGGGAGGGGGGGGGCTTTAATTTCCCTTAAGTTTTACCTTATTTAAAGTCCAGGGCTAGGGTATATTAGTCAGAGTTTTCGATATATTTTCACTTATCTTCTGATACTGGCACTAAAATGCGTTTTTTTTTTTTGTGGCATTGGGACTTTTACTTAGGCTGTTTAGTTTTCTTCTAAACTACTGTAATGGGGAGGGGGCTGTAACAATTTTAAACTTTTAGAAAAGATTCAAAACTTTTTTGCCGTGTACGCTGACAATTTGAACATGAGTTATATATTCAATTTGGGTTTACAGTAAAAGTGTCTTTACATTTAAAACAGAGTTCAAGCAAATATTTTTATATAAAATAAAACAGCATACAATTTTGTAAAATTTTCGGCATTTTTAATTAGTAGGACTTAAAGACATACTAACCAATGTTGAAGCTATTTTTCTGCTGGCACAAGCGAGTTTTCATCCCTTCTGTTCTGTTTTACTGTTTAGTTATTAATGAATTTAAATATAATTTGGGGAAAGTCTACTGCTTGGGAAGGGAGAAACTAGGTATTTCGTCATTATTTTTTGGGGTTTTGTGTAGTGGCATTGGGACTTTTAGGCTGTTTAGTTTTCTTCTAAACTACTGTTGGGGTGGGGGCTATAACAATTTTAAACTTTTAGAAAAGATTCGAAACTTTTTTTGCCGTGTACGCTGACAATTTGAACAGAGTCATATATTCCTATACCAAATATAAACTCTTTTTCAGCAAAACTTGCTGAATTCCTATACCAAATATAAACTCGTGTAACATAGCCATACATGAACATTGAAATGTACATAGAATGTTCATAACATATATACATAGAACATAGGAATCCCGAAACACGAAAAACACGTAACGACTTCTTAGTTCAGGTACGAAACCTTTTATCACCCCTGAGTTAAAGGTTTCGACATAAGGAAGAGAGATTCACAATCATTCTATGCTGGCTTTTCCATCTGCCCCTCACCTACACGTGTGGCGCCCGTAGTGCACAAATTCGTCTGGCCCCAGTGAGCCCCGAAAGTCGACCCTTCTCGTTCGGAGTCTAGATCTCAACTCAACTGACTTTTTCAAAATCCCCAAAATCCTCCGCGCACGCTTCCGGTGCATGACGTCATTCACATCACCAAGTCCTATCTGGGATTTTTATTTTGACATCTTTGAATGACACATCCTCCCCGCACGCACGCGTGAACACCTGCGCTCATGTTGCATCTAACTAACCTATGCACTGAGCCGAAAGGTTATCAGCTTAACTAAACCCAAAGGCAAGATATATAAAACGAAATCCCTCGGCCATTATATTACACTCTTTTTCAGCAAAACTTGCAAACAAACGACGATTCTCCCAAATCGATTTGATTTCAGCCTACCACCAAATTAAAATGCATCCGGATGATGTAGCAAAAACTGCTCTGCCCCCACCCCCACATTCGGTCTTTATGAATATAATTTGATGCCGTTTGGATTAAAAAAATGCGTCAGATACATTTCAAGGGCATATGGACAACATTTTTGAAGACATTGATTGTGTTTTTATATATATTGATGATATTTATTTTAAAAACAAATGAACTATCTTCTTTTTCTGCTGCTGCTTTGATGGTATCTCGCTTTTTATAGCGACATGATTCCCTCACATGGGTCTGATTTTTGCAGTAGTTACACCACTTTTTATTTTTCTTGAAATTGTTTGGGCATATTTTTGCTACATGCCCTTTTCCATTACACTTAAAACACGAAACTTCGTTACTCATTTTTGAAAATGAATTGGTTAATTTCATAACATTGTCATCATTTGAGTTTTGATGATATTTATCCGTATCCTCGAAACTTCGAAGTTGCGTTTTGAATTTGGAGGACGTTAGCTCCTAACTGCTATGAGTCACATATATCGAAAAAGGATTAAATGTGCTAGGTAGTCCTTTTAGAACCATGGCAATTATTAAACCATCGCTTAATGTTTTTTCGGAATTTCTTAGTGCCGTTATTGTTGCTTCTGTTCCAATGATATTGTCAGTAACACCTTCATTCTGTTCCTTGCTTAGTGACGTTAATTCGATATATAAAGAAATAATTCTTGGTTTTCCTTTACCTGCGTAATGGTCACACAATATCCTCAGAATTTCTCTCCCATTGTCCTAGGCTTCTCTCATGATAAGGGACAGGCTTTTGTCATCCAGGAATTGTATCAGTTCATTATATGCTTCCTCATTCCTTTCCGTATCTGTTTCGTCTCTGTTAAGGTTTTTACCTAAAATGGCGTCCTTTAAACCTAACGTGTGAAGGTATCCTAAGAACTTCGTTTCCCAAATTTCATATTTGGTCTCATCTCCGTCAAATAATAACCTGCTTCACCGACTTCCATTATCTCTTCTGCTGGGCCCATGACCTGTTGAAGTTACCATGTCTTAAGATAAGGATATGTAGAGCGAAATTAGACGAAGGAAAATAAAACACGCGTGCTTCTTGAAAAGGAGAATAGAAGATTAATTTTATTTTACAAAAAGGAGATTTACACAAAACAACTGCTTGGGTTATCTAACGTGATTTACCTCTTTTTAACAGTGTACACAAACACACACTTATTTAGATGGGAATGTAAATATCTTTTAAAGATTTTTTCCCCACATTAAAGAAGGTGTTAGAATGAAATTAAGAAAGTAGATCTAAAAGAAAGTCTTTACTTACACTTTCATCGAGATTCTCATTCACTTGTAAAATCACCAACTATTTAACTAACATCTGATGCAATCGATTCTCTGATGCCGTGTCAACCGTCTGTTTTGTCTCTGCTTATTTCTTTTTAAAGTGCTGATTCACTGGAAGGGAGGTAATCATGTCAGCTTTCTTAAATGAACTGGTTTGGAAATGTTGGATTCAAAGAAAAAAAGTATTTTCCGTCAGCAAAGTAAGATTAAGCTGTTGTTTACAATGTTGATACCTATATGTTGATAAGGTTAGTCTTGGAATGGTTGAATAGCTCGTTAAGAATCACATTTTCACGGTCTTTTAACAATCTGTACCCTTTAGAAAATATCCCCATTTCTCTGGAATAATCAAGCGTATTCTCTGTCATTAAGCTTAGCTACTCATCCGTAAATTTGATTGAATGAAAATGTTTGTTTGATTCTTCTTGCACCTTTAGAATAAATGACAATAGCAATTTAAATCTAAAAATCATATATTGAGGTTGTATTTGCTATTGTCTTATATCCATTTTCTTGTTTTCTAGCAGAATGTCACGAGTATTAATTTCCATGTCTCTACAAAACACATGCACTGCAAAATTAATTCGTTTTACAAGAGACAGATTGATTTTTGGATATGGGGATTTGATGATGCTGCATATAATGTCTCTTGCTGCCTAAAAATACTCCAATAATTTCTATCAAGAAAATCTAATTTCTCTTCTTGATCATTAATATCATGGAATTTCTTTTGTTTTTTATTCATTGGCTTAGTGGGAAGAGTGTTCACCAATGATCCGGAAGACCTGGGTTCAATGCCAGGTCGCGTCATACGAAAGATTTTAAAAACTGTACTTGATACCTCTTTGCTTAACACTCAGCAATATAAGGTATGTATCAAAGGTAAAGTGGAGCAATCCAGGGAAAGGAGTAGCGACCTTCTCTACACCTTGGTGTGGTAGCTATTGAAAAGGGAGCCTTCTGGTCGCCTTCCACTACGGTTGGCAACTTACTTACAACTTACCTTATATGCTAAATCATCAGTAATACTTTGATTTAAAGTATTTTTAAGGGCAGAATTTTCTAGTCGAATTCTAGAATCTAGTGCTTCTCTGGAGATGTTCAATGAAGATAAATATGATGGACAGTTTGGAAAAATTGTAGGGATAGCGCCATCATGAAGATATGTTTTTTGAAGTTTAACCGCAATTGTGACATCATAGGTTGACATTTCCCTCCTTATGTCCTACAGTCTAAAATGTAGTTCCCATTATCTAAAAAGATTTCAAAAACCAAACCTAATTTAAATTCTTCGGGAAATCTAAGAGAATCACCCAGGAAAAATTCACAAAATAAAGAATTTTTCTCACAATTCTAGGTATAGTGAGGAGAGTGTTCTGATATTTTTAAGGAACATAATTTGATTTACGAATACAACAAAAGATTATTTGTTACAAAGTTATGTACAAAGAAGAGAGAACTTTTAATGTTCATTCAGTTTTTAAATTAATATAATATATAAAAAAAAACTTTAAAATTTTATTTCTAAGGAAAAAGTCAAACCGACCACGTGCTGACTTGATTTGGCCGGAGTGGAAAAGTGAGAAGTAATCACATACCGTGTAGTGGGAAAACCTTAAGCTAGCATATGGGTTTCGTCACTTACTTCTTGAATGGAGAAATAAAAGTAAAATTAAACGAAAGTCGACTACTGAAATTCTACCAAGTTAAACAAATGAAAGAAAATTCAACCGAAAATTCTGCTGAAAAGAACTTTAAAGAAGACTCGCAATTTAATGCACTTTGAAACATTTCTACTAAAAAATAAAAAAGAAAAGAAAAATACTCAAATTCAATGAACTTTGTTTCCCGAACACTCTCTCAGATAAGTTCCAACAAATTGCTCTAAAATTTGCAACACTTTATCTTTTCTACCACTTTCTTTCTTGTTTCTTTTGTAAAAAAGTCCTTTTTAAAAACTTCACTGTGTTATCTTTTCGAAACAGTATCCGAATGAGAAAACTGCGGAACTTAGTATTTAAACTTACCGTTCAATATTACACACAAAAACCCCCTAAAAACATTACCTAGTTAAATACTGAACTTGGCTTTAGTGTCATTCACATTCCGTTATATTGAAACTTTACATCCTTTAATTTTCTTTAATATTGATAATTTTATTTCATCCCTCATCATCATCATATTGTGCCGCTAGCACGGATATCCCTGACCCTCTCTCACCACTTCTCCCTATCATTCATCGCATTGGGCAGGTCTTCAGGGCTACATCCCGTATCCCCACATAGCTGCTGTATGTATGTTCGAGCTGGTCGTCCTGCTTTTGCTTGGCCATATGCGGGAGGCCATAGGAGTACATCACTGTTGAGCTCGTCCTTGCTTCTCCAGCAGTGTCCTGCGTGTCTGGTTCGTCTAACTTGTATAGTTTTCGTGATGGGAGGCAAGTGGCCATATAGTTGGTGTCTTGTGGGGTGTTGCCGCCAGGACTTGTTCAATATTGCTCTCAACATTCTTGTGTAATTGCCGTTTAGCTTCTTCTTCTTCTTCAGCCGTTTAGTTAGCATCCAAGTAGTGCATCCATACAGCAGTATCGATACGACCGCTGCCTGGAAGAAACTGTGTCTAATTTTATCGGTCAGGTCTGATTTCCATATGATCGATAGCCTATCGATAGCTGTCCATGCCTTCGTTAGTCGCGTGTCGATGTCTTTTTCGGTTGATGAGACGCTGCGTCCTAGGTAGGTGAACTTGTCTACTAGTTTCAGAGAGGTTCCGTCTAGTGTGGAAATGTCGCCTATTTGGTTGTAACACATATATTCAGTTTTGTGTGCAATGACATGGAGGCCAATGCCTGCGGCGGCTCGTTCCAATCTCTTTATATTGCTAATTTTATATCTCAAAATCTTTTTAAAATATTTTTTATGAGTGAAATAATCCTAAAAAACTGATAGATTATTAGAATTATTTTTCATCCCTATAGAAATATTCCTTGACGAATTTATATCAGAAATTACTTTCAAGTTTATTTTTTAAAAACTTTCGCAATTTTCTTTTTAAAATGTTGTGAATTACAAAGATATGAACTTAAATTAATCAAAGTTTCATTTATTTACAATTAAAACAATACTAAAATGTTGTTCGAATTTTTAGAAGTATCTTTATGTCTATAAAAATATACCATAATGAATTTATGAATGAATTTATATCGAAAATTGGTGTGCGTGACAACTTTCATATTTGGTATGGTCGGCTTACACTAGTTTGACTCCAACGTTATCGCAATATGTCTTCTTCACAAAGTTGGTGATTTTTGATTAACAGGAAGAAGTACACTACCGCATATATAACAGAATCTGTCATAATTATTTTTACACTCGCCATCTATACTTACAGGAATACAAAAATCAAACAGAAAAAAGAAAAAAAATCAGTACCCAGCTAGTCTTTGACACTTGACACAGAACATTAAAATCCTTTCAAGCGGAGAGATAAGCCCCGCAACCTATAAATATGTAGGTGTTAATGTGTAGGGTGGTACACGGGAGTTAAGGTTACGTGTAATATTATATTCTCTACTAAACATCAAGTACCCACGATGAGCTGTGACAAGTAGAGTCTACGGGCTTTTGAATAAGTGTTATTATTGTGTACAACTTGTCGTGAAGTGTCCAAGCACCACTAAAAAAGAGACCTAAGCAAACACAATGAATGGTATTTTTGAAATCAGCATAAAATAGCGATCAGATATTACTTGATAAACATTCGACAGTTAGAAATTTTTTTTTAGAAGTATTTTTATGTCTATAAAAATATGCCATTATGAATGAATTTATATTGAAAATTTGCGTGCGAGATAACTTTCATATTTGGTGCTGCCGTCCTACACTAGTTTGACTCCAACGTTATCTCAATATGTCTTCTTCACAAAGTCAGTGATTTTTGTTTTAACAGGAAGAACCACATTACCGCAGATATAACAGAATCTGTCAGAATAATTTTTACACTTGCCATCTATACTTACTGGAATACAAAAGTCAAACAGAAAAAAGAAAAAAAATCAGCACTCAGCCAGTCGTTGACACTTAACAGAACATTAAAATCATTTCCAGCGGAGGAATAAGCCCTGCAACCTATAAACATGTAGGTGTTAATGAGTAGGGTGGTACACTGGAGTTACGTTTACATGTAACATTATAATCTCTACTAAACATCAGGTACCCACGATAAGCTGTGACAAGTAAAGTCTAAGGGCTTTTGAATAAATGTTATTATTGTGTACAACTTGTTGTGAAGTGTTCAAGCACAACTAAAAAAACAGACCATACCAAAGACAATGAATGGTATTTTTGAAATCAGCATAAAATAGCAATCAGATATTACTTGATAAACATTCGATGTTCAGAAAATTTTTTTAACGCAGACCAGTGTTATTATTCCATAAAGTTACATGTTTGGTAGAGTAAGAAAAGCGATGCTGAGAACACCAGTAAAATTGCAAAGCTTCGTTCAACTAAACAAAACTCATCAGGTATATATTCAGCACACAACCATGTTGAAATATGACACAAGGCCATTTTAATCTGGGGACTAGGTACTTGCTGAAGCTCAAATGCGCAGCCAGCCCACAAATATCTTCAGTATTCCCCTAAAAAAGAGCGTCTCAGTATCAAGGCAATATACCAAACCCAGCCAGTAAAAGCCTGTTCATATGGCCCCCTGAGACAAAGGGAGTGTCACTCTCAGCCAACCATAGCGGATGCTAATCCTCCCCAGCACGTATATCAGGTGGGCTTGACCGACGTGAACAAAACCACGCAAACCGTTCTGTACAGCAAGAAACGCGGTCGGAGCGCAGCTCGAATAACGAATCTCAAAACGAAACTCAGCTAATTTTTTTTTAAAATTTTGTAGTTACGAAATAGTTTTGAGGCATAAGGCCTCAGAAAATTTGTGTGGAAGAAGAAGAGAGTGAACTTCGTTTTCCTATACTTTGACTAATGTGACCTTCGCTAGCAACAGTCACCGACCTATTCAAACAATACAATTGTCCAGTCATCAAAATACAATAATCGTTCTATATGAAACTACTTAAAATTTACTGTGAAAATTTACTACCACAAATTTTACATTGAAAAGGTTTCTTTCCAGTGTGTTTTGCTAGGTGTCCTTTGAGATATGTATTCCGTGAAAACTTAGCTCCACAGATTTCACAATAAAAACGTTTCTCTCCAGTGTGTGTTGACATGTGTGTTTTGAGATGTCCCTTCTGGGAAAATATAGTTCCGCAGATTTCACAATGAAAAGGTTTCTCTCCAGTGTGGGTTGACATGTGTGAAGCTAAGTGTTTACAATATTTGATATCCACAGATTTCAACATAATAATGTTACTCAACAGTGTACCTTGACATGTGTCATTTGAGACATGTATCTTGTGAAAATTTAGTACCACAGATTTACATTGAAAAGGTTTCTTTCCAGTGTATGTTGACGTGTTTTGAGATGTGAGTTGCAGGAAAATTTAGCACCACACATTTTACAATAAAAAGGTTTCTTGCCAGTGTGTGTAAACATGTCTGTTTTCAGATGTTATTTCTGGAAATATTCATCTCCACAGATGTATTGATGAAAAGGTTTTTCTCCAGTGTGTTTTAACAAGTGTCTTTTTAGATAGAAATTCCGGAAACACATAGCTCCACAGATATGACATTGAAAAGATTTCTTTCCAGTGTGAAGTACCATGTGTGTTTTGAGATTGGAATTGTGGGAAAATTTAGCACCAGAGATTTCATAATGAAAAGGTTTGTCTCCATTGTGAGTGGAAATGTGTGTTTTATGATATCCCTTTTGAGGAAATTTAACTCTACCGATTTTTCAATTAAAATGTTTCGCCCCCGTGTGTTTTGAAATGTGTGTTTTGAGATTGGAATTATGGCAAAATTTAGCTCCTTAGATGTCACATTGAAAAGGTTTTTCTCCAGTGTGTTTTGAAATGTGTGTTTTGAGATTTCCCTTCTGGGAAAATTTTGCATCACAAATTTCACATTGAAAAGGTTTCTCTCCAGTGTGTGTTGACATATGTGTTTTGAGACCATAATTTCGTGAAAATCTAGCCCCACAGATATCACAATGATAAGGCTTCTCACCAGTGTGTATTGACATGTGTGTTTTAAGATGTACTTTCTGGGAAAATTTACCTCCACAGATTTCACAACGAAAAGGTTTCTTTCCAGTATGTGTAGACATGTGTCTTTTGAGAGTTCCCTTCAGGGAAAATTTAGCTCCACAGATTTCACAATGAAAAGGTTTCTCTATAGTGTGTGTTGACATGTGTCTTTTGAGAGTTCCCTTCAGGGAAAATTTAGCTCCACAGATGTCACAATGGAATGGTCTTTCTCCAATGTGTGTTAACATGTGAGTTTTGAAATATCCCTTGAGAGAAAATTTCGCTCCACATATTTCACAATGAAAAGGTTTCTCTCCAGTGTGTGTTGACATGTGTGTTTTGAGATTTCCCTTCTGGGAAAATTGAGCTGCACAGATATTACAATGAAAAGGTTTATCTCCAGTGTGTGTTGATATGTGCGTTTGGAGTTTAGAATTCCAGGTAAATTTAGCTCCACAGATATCACAATGAAAAGGTTTCTCTCCTGTGTGTGTTGACATGTGTGTTTTCAGATTGGAATTGTGGGAAAATTGAGCTCCACAGATATTACAATGAAAAGGTTTATCTCCAGTGTGTGTTGACACGTGTATTTTGAGATTGGAATTCCGGGAAAATTTAGCTCCACAGATGTCACAATGAAAAGGTTTATCTCCAGTGTGTGTTGACATGTGTGCTTTGAGATTGGAATTCCTGGAAAATTTAGCTCCACAGATGTCACAATTAAAAGGTTTCTTTACTCTGTGTGTTGACATGAGTGTTTTCTGACTCAAAGTCAGGAAAAATTTCATTCCACAGATTTCACAAGTTAAAGGTTTCTTTTCAGTGTCAGTTGATATGTGTCTATTGAGACTCGACTTCTGGCAAAATTTATCTCTATATATTTCTCAATGAAATTGTTTCCCTCTAGTGTGTATTGAAAATTATTTATTTAGAGAGGAATTCTGAGAAATTTTAGCTCCACATTTTTTGTATTTAAACTTTTATATCCAGTGTGTGTTGACATATGTTACATAAGACTAAAATACAGCAAAAATGTAGCCTCACAGATTTCACCAATTCAGGGTTTCTCTCTAGAATGTGATTCACAAATTTCTCAGAGTAATAATTTCTCTTTTTCAAGATTTCTCTTCATGATCAAACCTATAAAGGAAAAATAAGAAATTTACTTAAAACCTATATTTCATGAATAAATATGTCTCTTGTTTTCCTTAAATGCAGAATTTTTATACAACTCGAGAGGATGTTACTAAAGACTTATTTATGCAATAAACATTCAATAAGAAATCAAAGACCATGTAGAATTTTAGACCGAAACAAATGAAAGAAGGTAGAAACATTGATTGAGTACTCTTAAAGTTTGGAAGAAAGATTCTATAATCTTTCATTTTTTAAGTAACAAAAATCAAGAAGACTTTCAGTCCGAACGAATAAATGTTGAAAGATTGATGGACTAGTATCAATTATAGAGACTTTTATTTTATAAAGAATCAAATACTTTTTGTCAAAAAGTTTAGAAAGTCAAAAGATTGATTAACTATTATTCAGATCAAATAGAGAAAGTATATAAATTTTTATTTTATATGTAACCTAACATCCTGAAGTCTTTTACATACAAAAACGTAAAGGTAGAAACATTGATAAACAACTATTTAATTCTAATATACACACTATAGAGTTTTTCTTTTCATTTAAAAGCAATCAAAAATCATGTAGATTTTAGACTAATAAATGAAGGTAGGAAGATTATAAAGGCTTTTTTATATGTAATCTAAAATCCTGTAGACTTTTAGATACAAAGAAATGACGTTAGAAACATTGATGAACTACTACTCAAATCTAATACAGATATAATATAGACTTTTATATTTAAGAAAAGATCATGTAGACTACTATCAGAACCAAATGGATGGAGGTAGAAAGATTCATTGACTTTTATTAAAATTTAATACCGAGATTTTTTCAAAAGCAATCAAAACTTTTAAACGAAAGGATATGAAGGTCGAAAGATTCATAAGCTACATTTCATAAGGAGGTGCCCGTGGTGTAATTGTTATCGTCATAGGAAATGAACACGGCGACACGAGTTCAAATCCTGGAGGATTCTGATTGCATTTCACATAGCACTAATACCCTTGGGAAAGGTATGAATCCAATTATTCTCCCTCCAGCTATGGGTAAATAGTAGGACAGACTAGGTTCTTCAGCTTTGGTTAGGCAACTAGTCTAGGAGAAGGAAAACTCTGAATTAAAACCTGTTAAACTCCGCTTAAAAATTGACCATGTGTCATATCCTGCCCGAACGGAGGGGTTGGTAAATAGGATAAGCTACAATTCACATTTAATAGAGATTATATAGTCTTTTTCTTTAAAAGCGAAGATATTGTAGACTTTTAGACACAAAGGAATGGATGTAGAAAATTTGGACGAGTATTCAAAATTTATGTAAAGATTATATAGACTTTTATTTTATAAGGAATCAAAGATCATATAGACAAGTAGACATAAATGAATATAGATAGAAAATAATCTAGTATTCAAAGGTTATATGGACTTTAATTTCAAAAGTAAACCAAGCCTTTTTCCTTCTACAGAAACAATCTGTGGTTTTATGTAAGTAAATTATCGTAAAATGAAAATATCATTTAAATGGTGTATCACTTGCGGGTTTCCGTTGAAACTATCTTCTAATGAAATAACAGACTCAAAACCGAAAACTAAAAGAATTATTATTAGGTCTTTTTTGTCATTTAATTCCTTGATTTTATCTAATCATTACTTTTAAATTAATAAATAAAATCCCAATCACCTTCAGCGAGTGGAAGACTTAAATCTATGGAGGAAAATGTTTTAATCTAAAAAATAATAAAGGATACATTTGCCCTGAACATTTTCTCTTTTCTTAACAAAATTTTCAGATTAACCTTCGAAAATCAATAAAGAAAAAAATGCCCACAAAAGCAAAAATTGGTCGTCATTTTACCGTTCATTGAACTTCAAAATTAAGACATCCGTACGAATAGACAAACTGTTATAAAAAATGTAAATAAAAATCTCATTTTCCATGAAATTATCTCTTAAAAAATGTAAAACTCATTCAGTTACACCTTCATTATGTGAGTTACATTAACAAAATGATTGACGGTGGTTGGTGCATTACAGCAAAACAATAAAAAAAACTTGTAGTCCTTAGAATATTAGTGAACATATATTTTAAATAAACCTCATCTTTTATTGCTTTAAATGGGAAAAAAGTCGTTTAAATTCTTTAAAATCTGATCATTAGGCGATTTAAAAGGAAAAAATTTTTGAAAGACAACCAATAAAAAAAATATTGACTCTGTTCGCGAAATATTTCCCAACTATTTATAATATTTCCCTATTATTTATAATATTTCCCTATTATTTATAATATTTGGAATTACTTTTCTCTTTAAATCTTGATTTTTGTCCCATTTCTATAAATGTTCGAATGGACAAAAATAAAAGAAGTTTAAGTCTTTCTTTAAGATTTTTTACCACGAAAACAAAAACTGATAGCAGTTCAAATTTCACAATGTTATTTCAGTTGGGATTTCTTTGTGTTTAGAAATATTTAGAATATTTCACTTACCTTTGAATCTTTAGATTAATTGGAGGTTTTAAAAATTTTCATCTATCAACAAATCCAAAGTTGTTTCTGACTTCGAACAAAAGAACGAACAGGTCTAGAAACCGGTGTATATGGACAATTCGTTCCCTGCTTTCAAAATCCTATACATCTTAGCTATACAATCCCATCTTATGACAATGAGGAATGTAAATATCAATTTTAGATTTCTTTTTCTACATTACTGCAGATAATAGAATGAAACTAAGAAAGAAGATGTGAAAGAAAGTCTTTACTTACATTTTCATCGTGTTTCTCATTCAGTTGTAAAATTAACAAACTTCTGCGACAATCGATTCTCTGATGTTGGGTCAACCGTCTGTTCTGTCTCAGTTTATTATATTGGGTTAGAGGCTGAAGGTCAAGGGCAATGGGAAAAGCTGTGTTGTCGTTTGATATCTGACTCCATTATTAGGTTATTTTATTTTACCCAACGTTGGCTAGTCGGTGTAATGCCTTGCCCAAGAAAGGCCCAAAAAGAATTATACTAAAGAAGACAGTAACAGATAGGAGACGAAGACGTTTCTTATATATTCTCCTTTATTTCCTGGGTTCAACAAACATTCCATGAGGGGCGGGTTCCTTGAATACAATTGAAATGGTTGAATCCCCCAGTTAAGGTGTCTAAAATACGTTAATCGTTTCTTGCATATGCTAGTCATCATTTGGCATTTAAAGCTTCCATTAGGGTAAGTTTTTTTTGGAAGTTTGTCAAAGTCCAATTGTTTTAGTTTGTAGTTCCATTTCGTAGTCTTTTATATTCCGGCATACCGTTAACCGAGAGAGAGATGCTACTGGGTGAAAAGGACTAACCAACGCCTAGTCCAAAGACATATACGAAACGCCCAGACACCCGTCAGCAATGATGTTGTCAAATCGCTGGTCACCGCCTGAAAGAGAAAGAAAGCCTGTACCCCTTTGTCAAGAGGTTGCCTTTTTTCTTTACGCATGCGTCATCCCTTTTTCCTGTGAGGGACCACAGGGAGTTTCTGCAAATTAATATTTTTTTTTAATTCAATTCAAATTTATTTTATCTATTTATTTATTCGTTCCCTACAATTTCTCTTTCAATAGCGGTCTCATTGAAAGGGGGGTAGTTCTGTCAGCTTTCTTATCACTGCTGGTTTAGAAATCTTGGAATAAAAGAAAGAAAAGACTTTACAGGTGTCAGCTTTCTCCATGCTTTCAAGAAAGTTTAGCTTTCTTATATAAATTAGAAAAGGAACCGTCCCGATATAAGAAAGAATCTCGTTCTATTTCAGCAGTGACCAGCGGAGTGAAAACACCTAAATCTTTCTTGGTAGTGGTGGAAGGCGCCCTGCGTCCGTCAATAGTTGCAGCGGCTTCTTTTACTTACGACCTACGACTAAAAACACCGAATCGTGACCTTGTCAGAATCACAATTAAGACACCATACAACGGACTTAATGACTACTACGGAAAACGTCGGATTTAGACATACCTCACAAAAGCGTCTAACACGTTGTTAACGCTTTAAATACCAAATATAGACATATATACCCCAAAATGACAAGCACATTTTAACACCTTCACTGAGAGATTCGACCATTTCATTCGTATCCAGGAAGAATTTCTACACCCACTGAATGGTTTTTGAACCCAGAAATGAAGGCAAAATATAAAAAATATCTTCGTCTCATATCTTTTACTATCTTCTTCTTTCATATAATTCCTTTCCAGCCTTCATATCCAAGAAGTTAAACCCCCAAGGTAACGTGGGGTAAGAATAGAATAACCCAGAATAGAGTCAAATAGCAAACAATATCATAAATTACCTTTGAAACACCATAGTATATTTCTTTTAATTGGGTGAAAGAACAAGATTTAAAATAAAAGGTAATTACAAATATTTGGGAAATGTTTTGTGAACAGAGTCGATTTTTTTATTGATGATCTTGAAACAATTTTTATACGTACGTACAAAAACGTATATCTGCTAAAAGCACCTTTTAACACAAGTCCTTTAAAGCGATTAAACATCGGCTATTTCAAATATTCATACAATAAAGAACAAACCACAAGGTAAGAAAAATAAACCGTTTTTCAAAATTAATCCATGTTACGGGTGTGGAAAATTGTATTTATTTAAAGACTGTCCATTTAAATACAAAAAATGCCATACTTGCGGGTGCAAAGGATACAAATTCTCACACTGCAGACTTGGACGGGGAAATTATTCAAAAGATAAAAAACCCAGTACAGTTCACTACTGAACAAGCAACAACTGAAAAAGTACAAAGGAAATACATAAACATTTGTCTCAACAATAAAAGTAAGATTTCAGATAGACACGGGGTCTAATTTAACTATTAATGCTAAAACTTGGGAAAAAAAAATGTCCAACCCTGAGTAACTCGCCATACGAAATGCACAAAATTTATTTGGAGCGGATTGGATGGAAGAATTCGATTTATTTACCGTCCTAATAAATACTTTCTCCCATAAAATAGATGGTTCAACGACAAGTTCAGATAAGCGAAAAAAAGAACTAAAAATAAAATTTCCGGAAATATTTTCAGAAGGACGTGGATTCCGTTCAACGTAAAATTCTTAGTAAAAGAAAATATAATGCCAGTTTTTCGACCGAAAAATCCAGTACCCTAATCGTCGGTTGAAATTATTGATAAAGTCTTTGATTGTTTATGAAATAACAGTCTTTATAATCTTTGTATTAAATTAGAATACGACTCAATCAATCTTTCTACCTTCATCCGTTTTGGTGGGAAAGTAGTCTACATGATCTATGCTTAAAAATACAAGTCGACATGATATGTGTATTAGTCTTGAGTTCATCAAAATTTTAACATCATTTCTGTTTGTCTAAAAGTCTACATGATTTTAGATTACGTATAAAAACAAGCCCCAATAATCTCTTTATGAAATTTCAACATTAGTTTTTCAGTCTAACTTCATTTTTTTACTTTTAAAATATTAAAAAGGTCTATATACACCATAGTTTAAGCTTTCTTATATAAATTACATATTTGGTTAAAACATTGGTTACATATTTGGTTAAAAGATTGGTTAAATTCAGTTTTCACTGAAGTTAACCAATCTTTTAAATTTTGGTTAAAAGATTGGTTACATATTTGGTTAAAAGATTTGTTACATAAATTACATATTTGGTTAAAAGATTGGTTAACTTCAGTTATCACTGAAGTTAACCAATCTTTTACATTTTTTCCATTTTTATGAAAAAGTCTTTGTTTATAAAATAATATTCTATATAATTAATACTAAGTGCATCAATCTTTAATCATTCATTCACTTGGACTAAACGTCAACTTATTTTCTGTTAGTTTTAAAGTAAATGTTTATAGAATCTTTATCTTAAATTTGAAGAGTAGTTCTCAATGTTTCTAAATTCCTTCATTTGTTAAAGTCTAAAAGTTTACTAGGTCTTTGATTAGCTGTAGAATAATAATTTCATAAAACCATAAAAAATTTGAATTTAAAAAATGAACAGATTTATCTATTCATTAGTAATAAGGATTATATATAACTTTATATATAACTACATTTTTATTTAAAAAGTTTTTTTTTTTTTTACAGTTTTGAAAAATAATGAGCAATGATGAAAAAGTGAGATTATTACACAGTGAAATCTGTGCATTACATTGTGGAGAGAAACCTTTAATTGGTAAAATCTGTGCAGCTAAAATTTCACAGAATACCATTTTAAAAAGACAGAATACATATCTCAAGTGATACATGTCAACATACACTTTTCCTTGAAAAACCTGTGGAGCTAAGTTTTCACAGAACTCACATCTCATAAGACACATATCACCACACACTGAAGAGTAACCTTTTCATTGTGAAATCTTGGGAGTTAAATTTTTCAAGAATTCCCATTGAAAAACACACGTCACCACACATTTCATTGTGAAATCTGTAGTGCTAAATTTTCACGGAATACACATCTCAAATGACACACAAAATCTGTGGAGCTAAAATTTTGCTTAATTCGAATCTCTAAACACACATGTCAACACACACTGGAGAGAAACCTTTTCATTGTTGACTTTGTGGATCTAAATTCTCCCAGAATTCCGGCCTGAAAGCACACATATCAACGCTCACTTGTTAATGTGTTGTGATTTACAAAGACATGAAATTAATTTAATCATTAAAGTTTCAATTAAATTTACTTATGTTTTTAAGACTCGCTCTACTGAATTTAGAGGGTGAAAAATTATCTCTTTAGATTGTATGAATTCAAATGTCAGATAATTCTATATCTTTAGGAAAAGAAAATACATGAACTTTAGGGCCATTTTTATAATTTCCTTTCCAATTTGATAACACACATTCATAAGACCTTATTTTTGCTTATAAAGTAATTTATTATTTAAAAGAAAAAATAGATAAATACTTTAAAAACACCACTTTAAAAATCTAATACACAAAAGACACCTTTCTTGAAAGTTAGAGGACACAATATGATGACGTTACATGTTTTCCTCCAACCACCGTTTCAGTTTTCTCTTTCTGTGGTCTCAACTGAGCCTGTTTGGAAATGTCGGGGTGAAAGAAATGAAAAAAATATTTTTCATTAACAAAGCTTTCTCTCTGTTCGAGAATTAGTTTAGATTTCTGATATAGTGATGAATAAGAGGAAGGTGAGAAATTGTTGATTCATCATATTATTTATTATCAAATTTTAACCATTTACAAATGAGTATGGAGCACTTACTGGTTTTTCCTGATACACTTTAGTGTTGATATGAATTTTTCTAGACTTGTCATTGGCAGCTTCTAATCTTTATTTGATTGGTTCTAACTTTAAGGAGACAAATTTTTTCGTCTGTGTTTGAAAATTTTTGGTAGCCAAATTGGAAATCTATGTGACTTCTGCTTTATGCATCTTTGTGACCATATATTTCACATGTAGTCTGAGAAACTTCACTTTCCAGAGCTGCTGTTATTTCTTTTGATGTAGCCAAGAATAGCTTCCTGCTCTTAATAACATCTTTCAAAGTATTCAATCTCTCATGCACATATGTCTTGCATTTTGTTATAAGGAATATTTTGATTTTGAGTGTATTTTGGCATGCCACTGACTGTCCATTATCATGAGAAAATTACCATTTCTAGTCTTTTTGACAGTCTAAGGAGCTGTTCCATTTGAAATAAACTTCTCTATTAATAATAAAGATAATAGTAGTCAGAGACTTTTTCTCTTAACACACTTGACTCACAGCAACCACCTTCTACCAAATGCAGATTGATGAATATGGTTTAGACTAACCGTATAACTGCTATCACTTGACAAGACCAACTGATTGATTAGATTAGGTCTCTCCAACTGCTCATCAAGCCCAGTAAGGGTGTTGCATACTCATATGCAGATGCATGCAGAATCATAACGACGACACAATAAAGACGAGCGACACAGTTCTTTAGAAAAATATACCTCTCACTTTATTGAAAGGGTTCTGTGTGAGAGGGAGTTAGAAACTGAACAGAACTGCAACATATTGACCCCCACTCTTATGGCCATAACAGGTGTATTTCCTATTTTGACAGCTTGGCCGGGGTCAATATGCAACAAGGGCCAAAATGGAGTACTGCTGCTTCTAGGACTACTCAGCTGCAACTATCCTGTCAGAAAATATCACCGGTCGCCACCCATAGCCAACAGGTACTCTCATTTGTGGGAGTTTTACCCCTTTGCACAGGTGCAGTCAGAGTATTCTACAGCCTTAGCCAATGGGCAGTGACAATATTTCTTTGTACTCAACTAATTTCAACCTCTTTATTGCCATCACTCCCAAGACTGCTCTAGCAGGGGGTAATAGCTCCTGATAGGATCGTATCTATGGGTTAAAAAACTAAACTGTGTAATTATGATAAACTGAATTGTTTAAAATAGAACTGTTTTAACATCTAAACTGAGAACTTATGCTAAATTAAATTCTTTGAAATAGAACTGTTCATATGTATAATAACAGATTTGACAGGAAATAACCTACAATGGTTGATATACCAAACCAAACCAAAAACTTTAAAAATCATACTTCTTTTGACTGAGTTGCATAATTATTGTGTTGCTAATTCATTTTTCAAGTCAACTGTTTGAATTTTAACTATAAAAAAATGCTTGAATTTTAAACCTTTTGTAAGCAGAGCGACATTTTTGTGGTTTAGCATTAGCTCAATGTAAAGTTATTTCCAATTGGTTGTTCATTGACCAATTTAATTTAAATGTATAGAAACATCACTTGGAGGCCAAATTAGGATGTAGGATTTTGTTGTGATTGTTGTGCAAAATATCATAACTAAAAGCGAGTGCTTTATTGTTTTCTTATAATTGTATGAAGAAAAACAATTGCTGATCAAATTACCATGTTTTTTTTTATACATGATTAACTGACTTATTTTAACAAAATTATTGGTGTCAAGAATAATTAAATCTGCAAAACTGTGTAAAAACAAATGATATTCAAATAGGAATATATCATTGTATATACATTAGATAAGGACATAGAGATTAGGATAGATATAAATATATGACTTTTATGATTCAACTCCAGATGATCTTAAAATATATATATATATATATATATACTCAAAATCATCACAAACTATATATATATATATAAAAAGTAAATAAAGGATTGTAATCTGACAATATGTAAAAAAATTGATAACAAGATTCAAATCCATTCTTATCGTAGTTATCAATTTTTCTATATATATATATATATATAGTTCCTTATCATTTACCTATTTCTGTGATAATTTCTGCAGGGAGAAAAATCTAGAAATATTCAATATTTTCAGATTCCTGTTTTCCTTCATTTTTAACCACCTACACCAAAAACAATAGGGACAAGTTGTACGTAAAAACAAATTATAGCCATTTATTATTGCATGTGAAATATCAACAGATATCTAAAGAAAAATTATTTCCAAAATTGTTTAATATCCTTTAAAAGTTGAATTTTGTCAGGATTTCTGTCCAGACTACAAGGAAAATCATTATGAAAATAGTTTCTCTCGGGTGAGTTTTGACATTTGTCTTTAAAGAGGAGAATTCTGGGAAAATATAGCTCCACATCTTTCAAGATAAAGTGTGTTTCTCTTATATGTGTTGAAAATGTCTTTTTAGATTTGCAATCTGTGAAAAAATATCTCCAAAGATTTCACAATGGAAAAGTTTCCCTCCAGTGTATGTTGGTATGTATCTTTTAAGACATAAATTCTGGGAAAATACAGTTCCACAAATGTCACAATAAAGAATTTTCTCTCTAATACATGATTAAGATGTGTATTGTGAGATATGATTTCAGAGAAGATGTGGGTTCAACTGATTTCACAGAAAAATGTTTAACTCCAATGTGATTGACTGACAAGTGTCTTTCGAGATCTGAATTATGGAAAAACATATTCACAGATTTCACAACAAAAATTTTTCCCTCCAATGGAGGCTTTATTGTATTTTTGTAAACGGAAAATTTCACAGATTTAAAAAAGAAAATGTTTCTATCAAGAGTGTGTTAACATATGACTTTTAAGAAGTGATTTCCGGGAAAATTTAACATTACAAATTTCACAAATAAAAGATTTCTCTCCAGTATGTGTTGACAAGTGCCTTTTTAGATTGGAATTCTGGGCAAACGCAGCACTGCAGATTTCACATTGAAAAGGTTTCTCTCCAGTATGTATGAACATATGTGTTTTGAGATTAGAATTGAGGGAAAATTTAGCTTCACAGATTTCACAATGAAAAGGTTTCTCTCCAGTGTGTGTTAATTTGTGTGATTTGAGACTGGAATTCTGGGAAAATGTGGCTCCACAGATTTCACAATGAAAAGGTTTCTCTCCAGTGTGTGTTGACATGTGTTTTTTGAGAGTTCCCTTCAGGGAAAATCTAGCTCCACAGACTTCACAATGAAAAGGTTTCTCTCCATTGTGATTTGTCATGTGTCCTTTAAGATGTATATTCCGAGAAAATTTACGGCCACAGATTTCACAATGGAAAGGTTTTTCTCCTGTGTGTATTAACATATGTTTTTTGAGGTTTGAATTCTGGAAAAATTTAGCTCCACAGGTTTCACAATGGAAAGGTTTTTCTCCAGTGTGTGTTGACGTGTGTGATTTGAGATGGTAACGGTGCAAAAATTTAGCACCACAGATTTCACAATGGAATGGTTTCTCTCCAGTGTGTGTTGATATGTGTCCTTTGAGAGTAGAACTCAGGGAAAATTTAGCTCCACAGATTTCACAATTGAAAGGTTTCTCTCCAGTGTGAGTTAACAGGTGTCCTTTGAGATTTGTATTCTGTGAAAATTTAGCTCCACATATTTCACAGTGAAAAGGTTTCTCTCCTGTGTGCATTGACATGTGTCTTTTGAGATTGGAATTCTTGGAAAATTTAGCTCCACATACTTCACAATGAAAAACTTTTTCTCCAGTATGTGTTGACATGTGTGTTTTGAGAGTGGAGTACTTGGAAAATTTATATCTACAGCTTTCACAATAAAAAGGTTTTTCTCCAGTATGTCCCTAAATGTTCGTTTTGAGACTGGAATTGTGTGAAAATTGAGCCCCACAGATTTAAAAAAAAAAAGGTTTTTGTCCAGTGTGTGTGTTGATATATATGTGTTTTAAAATATGATATTCTGTGAAATTTTAGCTCCACTAATTTCATAAATTAAAGTGTTCTCACCAGTATGTAATCCACAAATTTCACAGCATAATAATCTCCTTTTTTCATGCTTGCTAATCAGGATAAAACCTACGAATGAAATAAATAAAAAATTTAGTCATATAATAAAACCTGTTATTAATGAATAAATGTCTGTTGATTTTTTTTTAGTTTAAATTTTCAGTACAAATAAATAAATGTTGAAAGATTATTAGACAAGAATTATTCATAGAGACTTTCTTTTACAAACAATCAAAATTTTTTGACAAAAAAGTAAGAAAGTCAAAAGAATTATTAACAATAATTCAGATCTAAAACAGAAAGTATAGAGACTTTCATTTCATAAGATCCTGAAATACTTTTACACACAAACAAATGAAGGTAGATATATCAATAAACAACAATTCAATTCTAATACACACACAATAGAAGTTTTTCTTTTATTAGCAATCAAAAACCCTTTAGATTTTAGATAAAGAAATGGAGGTAGAAAGACTGATAAACTACTATTTAAATTTAATTCAGAGATTATTTTTATTTTATAGGAAATCTAAAATCATGTAGACTTTTAGACACAGAGAAATAAAGGTAGAAACATTAATGAACTAGTACTCAAGTCAAAGAGATATAAATTTAGACTTTTATTTTTAATTGAAGATCATGTAGGCTACTTAAAGTAAAGATCATGTTGGCTACTTTTCCACTCAAACAGATGAAGACAGAAAGATAGATTGACTTGTATCCTAATTTAATACAGAGATTTTATAAACAAGTATTTCATAATATATCAAAGATCTTTAAATAAAAAGGTATTAAGGTTGAAACATTGATTAGCTAAAAGTTAATACAGAGATTATAGCCTTTTATTTTATCAGCAAAAAACATTAATGAACTAGAGCTCAAGTCTAATAAAGATATGATGTAGTCTTTTATTTATAAGTAAAGATCATGCAGGCTACTTTCCCACTTACAAACTTTTATTTTTGTGTTGAAGACCTCCTGGGAGTGATGGACGATAGAGACGGGTGGCAAGAGAGGGTCAGGGAGATCTGTGCTGGCACCACAACATGATGATAATGATCATCATGTACACTACTTTCCCACCCAAATGGATGAAGGCAGAACAATATATTGACTTGTATCCTAAATTAATACAGAGGTTTTATAAACAAGTATTTCATAATATATCAAACATTTTTAAATAAATAGGTATGAAGGTTGAAAGATTCATAAGCAATAATTTACAATTAATACTGAGATTAGAGCCTTTTATTTTATCAACAAAAATATATGTAGAATTTTAAACATAAAGGAATGGATGTAGAAACATTGATAGACAAGTATTCAAATCCAATGTAGAGATCATAGAGATTTTTATTCTATCAGCTATCATAGATCATTTAGTCTTCTAAAAATAAATGAATATCAATAGAAAATATTATTATCCAGTATCCAAATGTAATACAGATATTATACAGACTTTTATTTCATAAGTAAATATGCCACACCTATTCTCTTTTACAGTAACAATGGTTTCTATGTAAATAAATGGTCATAAAAAGATTATGGAGGTTGGTAGGTCAGTTAGAAAGGTTAACTCCAATAAAAATAAGACAAAAGGAAATTAAATCAAAATTTTGATAAGCTGTAAAATACAAATCTTTGTAAAATAAAATTACAATTTTTCAAAATTTTTGTCATTTATATATATGAAAGTTTTTGGAGATAGAGTTTTTATTTTAGTTTTAAAACAAAGTTAATAATTCAAGTTTAAAAAATAGACATTAAGAATATTGTCAAAAAAGAGACTTATATTGTCCTTGAGTATGCCCGTAAAACATTCTTTTCAGGTGCGGTGGTGAAGAGGTAGGAAGATGTTAATCTATGAATGTTGAATCGTATCAGTCTGTCGTGTTTGGCATCAATCAGTATGCTGATAATGGGAATTATGGTTAAAAAGGTCTTTATTTATGTGTATTTGGTGAATCAAAAGGCTCGGTTGAAAACATCTTAATTTGGGGCACAAACGCTTTTCATTCATTCCTAATTCTTTATTAAATTTTTCTTTTTCTTTGTCCAGAACAATGCATCCAGCTGGGTGAACACAGTCTTATTTCTGTCATTTCTACTTATAACCTCTGAGGGTGAAAATCTGGTTCTCCACACTGCTCCAATATCACTTCAGGATTATCTCCATTAAATACTCTACTCCAAGAGGATTTCTTTTAAACGACTATCATCAGATGAAATACCTCACTCAAAAAACAAAAAACTTAAATATCATTATTCAGATTATTTTTCAAGTTAATTTCTTAATTTTATTTATTCAGTATTTTCAAATTAATTAACAAAATTCTAATCACCTGTAGTGAGTGGAAGACTTTAAAATATCGATGAACATTTTTAAAATCTTTAAAAAAAGGAAAACATTTACCCTGAATATTTTCAGATTAACCTCTGAAAACGAATTAATTTTTTAAAAAAATGACTACTTTGCGTCATTTTACAGTTCTTTTAACTTCAAAATTAAGACATCTGTTCAAATAGACAAACTGTTATTAATATATATATATATATATATATATATATATATATATATATATATAAAGAAATTCTCATTCTTCATGAAATTATCTCTTAAAAAATGTAAAACTCATTCAGTTGCACTTACATTACGTGAGTCACATTAACAAATTTATTGAAGGTGGGTTGGCGCATTACTGCTAAAAACATGTGGTCTTTAGAATTTTCTGGAAAATAGGTTTTAAAGAAAGCTCTTCTCTTATTAATTAGGAGAAATTCTTTAAAAGCCAATAATTAGTTGATTTAAGGGCATTTTTGTTTGTAAATAACTATAAAAAAAAGATTGTTTAAAGACCATTGATGAAAGAAAAAAATCACTCTATCCACGAAATATTTCCAAAATATTTGTAATTGCCTTTCATTTTATATCTTTTTTTCCCTATTAAAATAAATGTATGAATCGACAAAAACCAGAAAGGGTTTTCTTTTTTTAGACTTTTATCAAGCAAAAACTGATTGTGGTTCAAATTTCGCAATGTTATTTTCAGTTGGGATTTCTTTGTGTTCAGAAAATTTCACTTACCATCGAATTTTTAAATCGTTCGGAATTTTTTAAAATTTTCATTAATCAAATCAACAAATCCAACGTTGTTACTGACTTCTAACACAAACATCCAAGAGAAGGAAAAAGACTGGAAACCGGTGTGTATGAAGAATTCGTACCCCTCTTTCAAAATCCTATACATTTTGTCGAGAGAATCACACACTTATCTGAATGGGGAATATAAATATCAATATTAAATTTTTTCTACATTAGTGCAGACATTAGAATGAAAATAAAAAAGTAATTGCTATATTGACCAATAACAAGTATTTAACTAACCTCTGCGACAATTGATTCTCTGATATTGTATTAACCGTCTATTTTGTCTGTTTATTTCCGTTTAAACTCCTGACTGACTGAATGGTTGTTAATCATGTCAGTTTTCTTTTTAGTATATGTACCGCCGAGTCGGGGTGGAAGGAAAAAAAGGATTTTTTATCAACAAAGTAAGACTGTGCAGTTGTTAGCTATGTCGATGTTTACGACTACGTTTAACTTTCTCATTTAGGGGTGAATAAGAGGAGGATGAGGAATTGTGAGCTTATTATATTATTTATTATAAACTTTTTACGGTTCACTATTGATTATGAAGCTTGTAGACAGGTTCTACGATGTTCGGGTTGTCCGTCAGTCTCCTCTACCCTAGCGAAGAAATTATTACTATGTTGTAAATTGTCTAAATACAACGTTCCTTAAAAACAAGAAAATCATTTTACTACTTACCTAGAAACAAACTCTTTTAAAAAAGCAAAATTTCGATTGAACAGACTTTCTTATTTAACCACTTTTGCTAAGATATACTCTCGTACAAATAACAAAAGTAAACTTTCGTTGAACATTTTATCAAGAAATATTTGTTTGCACGTTTCTCTTGTCATTAATCTATTTTCTTTGTTTCTATAATAAATACTTACATAATCTGAAATTTTAACTAAAATTATGTAGTTTGCTTATTCATTTCCAACATTTTAGCATGATTAATAAAAACTAACTACACGCAACTTACAACCACTAAAAGCCTGAAATATAAAAATTCACTTAACATCTCAAGCAAGACTTCTCTAAGTGGTTTATATAGATTCCTGGGAGGTAAATAACATTTTGGCTGGCTAAATAAAAGCACCGGGATCCAGAAGGATTGAACTTATTCATTTGCATTTATAAATCCCTTTCTAAGTCTAAAACAAAAAATCACTTGATCATATATAGTTGCTAGATTGGGTGAGGCTACTGACTGAGACCACCTAAAATAACGGTCTCATGAATGTGACATTTGTGACAAATGAGTAAATGTGACATTTTAGTGCATTGAATAATAATTAATAAAAAAACATAACAACATTAAAAATAAAAATTAGAATAAAATAAGCACAAAATAAACGGTTTGGAAATATCCGGGTGAGAGGAAAAATTATTTTTTCATCAATAAATGATCAAGTTAGGGAAACTGGCAGTAATCAGGATATTATGAATAATTGTAAGGGAAAAAATGGTTTTTAAGAACTTTTTAAAATAACGTTTTAAAAAGAAAGAAACGAGGTTGCATTTTATACAGAACTTTATTTGATATGAATTTTTTTTTAAATAATTAATAAGAAAAACTATTGCTGATACAGAATGCCGCGTTGAAGAAAATAAACTGAACATCTTACATTTCATTAAATTTTAAAGACTGAAATTCGTTCATTATTTTATTTGTTTCCAATCTGAAAACAATTTTTATTAAATTTTAATCAGCATTGTTTTAATTTGCTTGTTTTTATTTTAATTTCAATAATCATTTTGTAAACTTACTATATCGTAATTATGAAGTGCTTATTATTCTTACACATTATACTGCAACAAGTGAATTATGAATCAGGAAACAGACAATAATTAAATAAATAAACAGAAAAACAAATTACAAGTAAATGATAAATAAATGAATAAAATACGAACAAAAAATAAATAAGTCAAATATAAAGATGCAAATAAATTTGATACAAACAATAAGTAGATTTGAAAATCAAAGAATACTTACACAAAAATAGGTTACAGGTCGAAAATTTAAAAACTGAAAATCGCTCATAATTTTATTTGTTTCAAATTAGAAAAACATTTCTTTTATAAATTATTATCAGCATTGTTTTAATTTGCCTGTTTTTATTTCAATTTTAATAATTATTCTGTAAAATTACGATTTCGTAATTATTAAGTGATTATTACTCAAATACATCAACAAATGAGTTATGAATTAGGGAACAAATAATTATTTAAAAGAGCATTTGTCGAGCTCCAGACAAATATTCTTTTTATTTCTTCTATATTTCTTCTATATAATGAATTAGGAATTTGGGGAACAAATAATAATTAAATAAACAAATTACAAGTAAAGGAGGAATAAAAAACAAATATAAATTAGAAACAAACAATAAATAGATTTAAAAACCAAATAATACTCATAGAAAAATTGGTTACAGGTACAAAATTTAGCTAAATGTTTGAAGTTTTCTTTTTTTGCACATCTTGTTACAAATAATATTATTTTCCCAAGAACAAAAATTATTTAAAAGAGCATTTGTCGAGCTCCAGACAAATATTCTTTTTATTTTTTCTATATTATGACCCTCATCACAAGTGTCAATATTAAAAAGAAGCTCATAATCAGCCAAAACATTCAGTGCTATATGCATACTTAATTTCTTTTGAATTACTGAATGAAGAAAAGAAAGATTTTTTATCAGCTTACCCATGACTACACATTTATATAAAACAAAATTTCTTGGTCTATCATTAGGACATAAGAAAGAACCTCTATTAATATCCTGAAGATAGCTGTTTATTTTCCCAATATCTCTTCCAGATATTAAATCTTTGTAACTATTGCATTTTATTTTCTTAAAAACTGCATAACAGCAATACCCTGCAAAGAATAGTATTACAGAAAGAACCTCTCTATATTTATTAATATCATCCTCTTTAAAATCAATTCTAAATTTATTCACATCTAACTTTTGCTCGTCCGTCACTTCATCCCAGTTTAGTTCTTGTAAATTCTTTAAATCAGTTTTAATGCATTGCTGTGCTATCTCAGTTTGAAAACTGATAGTATTTTAATTTTTTTTCCCACTCAAAACCTTCCATATCGAGATATTATACAAATCCCCACTACTGATCAAACCTTACCTCAAGGAGATCACTTTGAAATTTGCCAGCTTATATATACAGCATTTTCAATTCTTCTATGCAATACTTGGTCAGTTCTAGAATGCATAGGTTGTATGATGCAAATCAGTGAAGGTTTCCTTTATTGATTTGCCATTTCTTCCAGAAATCCTATTCCAAAATTCTGACCAGTTACAGAATACAGAAAGAAATCTAAGATTTTCTTCATTTACTCAAAGTGGATTACAGTATTTATTTCCAAGCCAACATCCTTTATATGGATTTTTTACATTCATTAATTTCCATCAAATATAAATTATTCTTTTATATTTGGCAACTTCAGCAAAATTAGGCAAACATTTCTGTTTTTCTAAAGTCAATAATCCCTGTTTAGTGAATTCATTAAAATGTGCAGAAGTAAATAAACATTTTCCCTTAAAAAATCAGAAGAAGAAAATTCCTTTGAGATCAATTTATAATAATATTTCATAACTGACTGAGAATCCAGGGCATGAAGTTTCTGTAAGGTACAAAAAAGGGGCAGTTTGGATACTATCTTATACATGATTTCCATTATGACAAAATTTTGGGAACAGCATGCATTTAAATGCATTTTTTTTAACTAAGCCAATTATTTCTATATGGACTGCGTTGAATAAGAAAAAAAGGGGTTGAGACTATATAAGTGGGTGTGAATGCACAATGGAAAGCTTTGGGAGACTGCAAAAAAAGATATAGCTTTTTTATTTATAGTACTAATACTTGTTATGATTGATAATACTTAAAATCCTATCTCCTCTAAACTAATTATTATACATTTAACTATGTAAAATACATTATCTGCTTTAAGACATTTATTTGGCATAGCATGCACAACATCCTTATATTGTGAGAATACACTGTTAAGCATAAAACCAAAAGCACTTATTGCAGCTTCATTGCTGTTATCAGATAAGACAACTATATTCTCATCCTTATAATCAAAATAAGGTTTTAGGTGAATTTTATCAACAAGTAAAGATACAGTGGTGTCCTTCTGCTCTAGTAAATTAAATTTATTTTTAAGATACATAAGAAAATTGTTATCATGTTGCTCAATCAAAGGATTCATATATCTTGATAAGGTTCATCTTTTAATGGTCGAATTGGAAGGTAAAATTATATTTTAGCTGTCTCTTAGCAAGCTGTACCAATTAGCTGAGCAGTGATAAAACAATAAAGAAAATATCACCATTTCTTTTGAATAATCAAGCTTATTCTGTGTCATTAAGCTTAGCTGCTTATGATTGACTTAAGATGTTTCTTTGTTTCTTCTTGCAACAATAAAAGAAATGACATTAGCAATTTTAATATAAACATCATATTTTCTAGTTTTGTTTGCCATTATCTTATATCAATTTTCGTCATAATTTCTAACAAATTTTCAAGAGTATTTTACTCAGTTACACGTTTAGGAATCTTACAGTCCCCTATTTTGTCAATTTCCTCGTCTCTACAAAATATATGTCCTGCAAAATCAGATTCTGTTACAAGAGACAGATTGATTTTTGGATATGGGAATTTGATGATGCTGAATATAATAAGTGTCTCTTGCTGCCTAACAACACTCCAATAATTTCTATCAAGAAAATCTAATTTCCCTTCTCAGTCATCAATATTATGGAAGTTTTTTTGCTTTTTATTTGCTAAGTCATCTATGATACTCTGATATAAAGCACTTTTATGAATAAAACAATTCTAAAAATTGTTAGATTCCTAGAATTATTTTTCATGCCTGAGAAAATATTCCTTTAGGAATTTATAGTGACAATTTTTTTAAGGTTTATTTTATTAAAAATTTAGGGTTTTAGCTTTTAAAAACTTTTGTAACTTTCTTTTTAATTTGTCGTTAATTATAAAGACATGAAAATATTTTAATCCTTCAAGTATCAATTGAATTTAATAGCTTTTCTAAAAAATTGTAAAATTATTTTTCATGTCTATGAAAATATTACATTATAAATTTATGAATTAATTTATATTGAAAATTTTGTTAAAGTTTCTTTTGAAAAATGAGGTTTCAGCTTTTAAAAACGAATGCTATGAATGAATAAAGCTTAACTTTCTTGCGAGGTTTATGTCTTTGTGTTGAGAATTACAAAGACATGAAATTCATTTAATTATTAAAGTTTCAATAAAATTTACTCATGTTTTTAAAACAAAAATACTCACTCTGCTGAATTTAGTGGGTGAAAAATTACCTCTTTTGATTGTATGAATCTAAACATTAAATAATACTTTATCTTTAAGAAAAGAAAATACATGAACTTTGGGGCCATTTTATAATTCCCTTTTGTGGTATATCACATCCATAAGCCATTGTTTTTGCTAAATAAATAATTTAATATTCAAAAGAAAAAACAGATTCTTTAAAAACACTGCCGAAAAAAATCTAAAGACAAACAACACGTTTATATCATCATCATCAGCATCATCATGTTGTGCCGCCATCACGGATATCCCTGACCCTCTCTCACAACTTCTCCCTATCAATCATCGCTTTTGGCAGGTCTTCAGGGTTACATGTTTATATACATCATTTTTTTTTTTTTTAAATTCACAATATAATTCTTCTACTTATAATAATTCCTCTGTTTAAAGAAAAAGCAAAAATGTACATCTATATCCTTGCCCTTAATTTATAATAATTATGTGGATGTGTATTTGTAATCCTCTTGGGAAGACATGACCCTCGAGGTGATCATGTCCCCTGTAAAGAGTATGGATGTAACTTGCACGTTACATTCAGGTTAATAGGCCATGCAATTACTATGTCTAGTTAGTTTGGCATCACTTGTGTGTGATGTGGGTTGCTGGCTCAGTGGTTGAATTTTGGCTCTGCATTCTGTGGTTGCTGGTTCGATCTCCAGTGGGAGAGATCACGGTATACACAGCTGATGAGACCTAATGAGGTTGAAATAGATGTCCAATGTTTCTGTATGTGATGCGCAGGTGTTTACCGGATTTTCTGGGTGTGGCAATTCAGTTCATGTTTATATATAGTTTTTTATTTTTTAGATATTTATGTGATAAGTTTTTGAGATAAAAAACCTAAAAATATTAAATAACTTCCAGATTTTTATTTTCTTTTATCTGCAACTTCCATTCCAAATACAATTAAAACAAAATCTTTTATGTAAAAAATTGTTTTCCAGCCTTTTATTTATTTCACATAAGAAAAATCATTTCCTCAAATAAAGTGTTGTTCAAATAAGTTTTAGTTCAATATCCTTTAAAATTATTTCATAACAAATGTCATTTGGTAACTAAAGAAAAATTATTTACAGAATTGTTTAATATTCTTTGAGGTGGTTATTTTAGGTCCTTATGTATCTCATGTTTTATGTCAGGTGATTTTGATAAGTCATGAAATTCTACAAGTGAAAACTATAGTTAATTCATTTATTTGCAAGTTATAGTAGAGATAGACTTCATTTTCAATGGTTTGGTCTAAGAAAACAGACACAACTTTCCATAGAATAAAATTTATCAGAGGCATTTTGTAGTCTTTAGGACTTAAAATTGACCCAGGGCAAATTCTCCTAATGTTCAATGCATAGAGAGAGACTTTTTTCTCTTTCTCTGATAAAAAATGGAAGACTCCATTTTTTACTTGTGCAAAGGAAAGAAAACAAAAAAAAAAAAAGGAAAGGAAAAAGAATGGAAAACTTCATCTTTTGTGAATATTGAAATTTATAACATCAAAGTTATGATTTTTATTTTTTCATATATATTTCTTCCAACAATAATTTTCTTAAATTGCCCCATCTCTTTTCTTTTTCTCTTGGTGACCTCCCTTTGGTTGATTTATGACTAACTACTGTATAAATAATGATATAATACTGATTATTTTTCAGGAAACTTTTATATATTTACTACTTCAAATTTCACAATGAAAAAGTTATTTTCAAGAGTGTTGAAAAGTGTGTTTTGAGATTAGAATTGTGGGAAAATTTAGCACCACAGATTTCACAATGAAAAAGTTTCTCTCCAGTGTGTGTTGACATGTGTCTTTTGAGATTGGAATTCAAGAAAAATTTAGCTCCACAGATTTCATAATGAAAAAGTTTCTCTCCAGTGTGTGTTAACATGTCTCTTTTGAGATTGGAATTCAAGAAAAATTTAGCTCCACAGATTTCACAATGAAAAGGTTTCTCTCTAGTATGTAATCCATTATTTTCTCTGAGAAATTATATCTTTTTTCATGATTATTCATCATAACCAACCCTACAAATGGAAAAAAAGGAATTAGAAATGTAGTTATATAATTAGACCTATTATAAATGAATATATATGAGTATTGAACATTTTTTAGTTCATATTTCTTATGATTCTACAGAATGTTGCCCTGAAGACACATTTATGCTATAAATATTCTGCAAGAAATCAAAGACCATGTAGAATTTTAGTCCAAATAAATGAATGTTGAAAGATTGTTGGACTAGTATTGACTTTTATTGCATAAACAATCAAATAATTTTGATAAAAAGTTTAAAATATTGATACTCTGTTATTGAAATCTAAGGCAGATATAAATGAAGGTAGAAAGATTGATAAACTAATATTCAATTCTAACATACACACAATAGAGACTTTATCTTATTAACAATCAAAATCCTGAAGATTTTAGATGAATAAATAAAAGTAGTAAGACTGATAAACTACAATTAAAATTTCCTTTAGAGATTTTAAAGGCTTTTATTTTATATATAATCTAAAATCATGTAGATTTTGAGACACACAGAAATGAAAGTTGAAACACTGATGGACTAGTACTCAAGTCTAATACAGATATTAAATAGACTTTTATGATTAAGCAAAGATCCTGACCTTCTGATTCAAATGGATGAAAGGATAAAGATTGATTTATTTGTATTCTAATTTAATACTGAGATTTTATAGACTTTTATTTCATAAACAATCAAAGACTTTTAGACAAAAAGGTATGAAAGTCAAAAGATTCATAAGCTACAATTCACATTTAATACAGAAATTATATAAATTTTATTTTATAAGCAATCAAATATTATGTAGACTTTTAGATACAAAGGGATGAATGTAGAAATAATAATTGACTAGTATTTAAATCTAATAAAGAGGTAATATCGCTTTTTATTTTAGAAGTTCATGTAGACTTTTAGATACGATGGAATGAATGTAGAAAAATGGATGGAATAACATTCAAATCTAATTTTGAGATTGTATAGCCTTTTATTTTAGAAGTTCTTGTAGACTTTTACATATGATGGAATGAATGAAGAAAAATTAATGGACTAATTTAAATCTAATAGAGAGATTGTACTGACTTTTATTTTATAAGGAATCAAAGACCATGTAGACATTAAGATATAACTAAATACAGAGAGAAAATATGATAATCTATTATTCTTAAGTCATAATGAAGTTAAATAGACTTTTATTTCATACGTAAGAAACACCTCTTTTTTTCTACAGTAACAATCTATGGTTTTTATATAAATAAATTGTTGTAAAAAGCTTATCTCCATTAAATACTGTATCCCTTGTGAGTTTTCATTGAAAGACTTTCAGCCAATGAAATAATTCATAGAAAAGCAAAACATGAAAAAATCATTTTTCAAAAAGATTATTTTTTTATTTAATTTCTAAATCCTATTGATTCAATATATTTATAAGGTGCATATGATAAGTTTCCAGACTTTTTTCATATGGGCACATAGTACACACATGAAATTCTAGTCCCCTTCGAAGTAATCTCCTCCAGCTGCAATGCACTTGTAATGTACTAACAACGTCTGGAAGGCACCATAGAAGTCCTCTTGTGTGAGCATGTCAATGACCTTTGTCACAGCCTTTCATTTCCTCAGTTGTCTTGTAACGACAGCCTGTGACCTTAGGGAATAAGCAAAAGTCACAGGGAGCAAGGTCTGGACTTTAGGGAGGGTTAGGAACTGTCTTGATACCCATCTTGGTCAAATAGTCTGTGACAAGGATGGAGTTGTGGACTGGTGCATTGTCCTGGTGGAAATGCCACTGACCCGATTTGAAGAGTGCTGGCCTCTTTCGACAGAATCTCTTCCTGAACTCTCTTAAAACCTCAACATAGTAACCCTAACCCTAACCCTTTGGCTAATCAACTCTGGTGTATTGACTTCCTTACTCCTCCCACACCTCTCATCATCCCTCACAGACTCCCTGCCTTCCTTGAATCTCTTATGCCACTCAAAAACTGATGCTTGATTCATGCAAGATGATCCAAAAGCAGTCTGAAGCATTCCATAGGTTTCTGTGGCAGTTTTTCCGAGTTAAAAATAGAATTTTATTGCATATTGTTCTTCTAAAGTGTCAGATTGCATTTTTGAAATTCACCAGCTGTGTATTCCAATTGCTGCTGTAGGTGTTCATTTGAACCCGAAATCATAAAAATTGGTCAGTCATCTCATAAGATGTACAGCAATAACATACTGAATTTTCAAGAATCTACGACAATGTTAAATGCTCATACGAAAAAAGTCTGGAAACTTATCGTATGCACCTCGTATATTAATAAACAAAATCCCAGTCACCTGCGTTGAGTGGAAGACTTTGATCCATAGACAAAATCATCTTTTACAAAATATAAAATTCTTTGATTCATATTATAATTTGATTATAAATCATTTTAAGAGGATTTTCTTAAAGGATGCTTTTAGTTGTTGCAATTTTTGTACATACCAATCAAAAAATGGCTAAAAGACCATTAATAGAAAATCGACTGTTCACAAAATATTTCCCTAATATTTGTAATTACCTTTTATTTTCAATTTTGATTGGTCAATTTTTACCCTTTAACCCATAGGATTTTAGCGAAAACTGAAAATCAGAATCTACTTTATTTTTGGCGAATACATATAAACACACTGTTAAAACATCTGCAAAGAAGAAATTTTAGAAAAAAAAAACAATATATTAGAATTTGGGAGGGGTTTCACTTTGTCATATAAATTTAATGTAAAATGATCACCCATTCAGGACTAGAAAATATTACGGACGACCTGAAATAGCAGCAAAAGGACGTGTTACCAATTTTTTTTTGTAGGGAAATCCGATGGAGAGGATGGGGGCGTTAATGAAGCTTATTTGGGGCGGGGATTTTTTTAGCAATATGATAAAATGATAACGGGTTAAAGAAAAAAATTGGGTGGGGGATTTTTTTAAGTTATGAAAACTTGAAATAAAAAAGTGCCTATGATTCAGCAAAAAAGAAGAAAGAAAATAAGACATACTATGTGGTGGGGGCAGTAACTTTGGCCAATTAGTTTTTTCAACTTTGTACTTACTTTTCTTACAGGCACAGCTTCAGAGGATTTTTTTAAAATTAAATAATCCTTTTTATCCAATTATTTCTTTTTCTTTTTCTGCTTTTGGTCATATTTTAGGGGGAGGGGTTACATAATCATTTTATTTATCCAAATGTTTGTCTGCTTTGCACATGTGTGGGCGTTTGTTCGAGTTTTTGGCGCCATTCTTGATTCGATTTTTGCAGATGTTTCTCTGACGAGGAAATTGCATCATTTTGTAAACTTTTCTTCTTTAGCTGGGCCATGTCATTCATGCCAGACAGAGTATCGAAACCAATGGCTGATTCAAAGCTGAAAGACTCCTAGCTTCAGGTGTGCAAGCTGCAACATTGACACCTTTCTTCCCCTTATATAGCACTGAACTTGCTGTCCAGTTTAAGCTATAATCAGGCAAACGTGCCTGGAACCAGATTTGGTCCAAGATCAGCTAGGCTCATCAGGCCCACATTGCATTAAGTGAATCAATGACCAGCATAGACCAGCAGGGTTCGAGCCTCTTCCCCTCTCTTAATCCCCCACTTTAAGCTGACCTTCGCGTCATTGACTTCATGTCAAGTCCTGTCTGGTGGGAGGCAGTGACAGATTCTTCATTTCCTATGAGATCAATATTTGGATTAAGTTGAACCAAGATGTCTTGTCAGTCATCATCTTCAATTATTACATTAGTATCTTTTGTTTTCTATCAGGTTCAAAGCATTCATGATGAAATGTTGGAAAATGTCTTTTTACATTTGAAATCTGTGAAAATGTAGGTCCACAGATTTCACCATGGAAAAGGTTCCCTCCAGAGTGTGTTGAGATATGTTTTTTAAGATATGAATTCAGGGTAAATGCAGCACCATAAATTTCACAGAGAAAACTGTTCTATTCTGTACGTGCTTGCATATATTTTGAGATATAAATTGTGTAAAAAGCTAGTTCCACAAATTTCCCAATGAAAACTTTTCTCTCCAGTACATGTTTAGATGTGTATTTTGAAATGTAAAAACTGTGAAAATTTAGTTCCGCAGATTTTACAATAAATGGGTTCTCTTCAACGTAAATTCAAAGTGACTTTGGAGATTTGAATTCAGAAAAAAAAATAACGCAATAGATGTCAAATTAAAAAGTGCAACTTGTATTTTTGAGATTTAAAACCTGTGAAAGGAGTGCAACACAAATTTCACAATAAAAAAAATTGAATATCCAGTGTGTGTTGACATTACATTTCTGGGAAAATTTAGCAGCACAGATTTCACAAAGAAAATGTTCCCTTCCAGTGTGTGTTGACATATGCATTTTTAGACTCAAATTCTGAGAAAATTTAGCTCCACAGATTTTGCAATGAAAAGGTTTCTTTCCAGTATGTGTTGACGTGTGCTTTCAGCTGTCACATCTAGGAAAATATATCTTGACTGTTACTCCTCAATGTGTGAACATGTGTCTTTTACGACTGGAATTCAGAGAAAATTTAGCACCACACATTTCACAATGAAAACGTTTCTCACCAGTGTGTATTAACATGTGTGTTTTTAGATTGGAATTTTGGGAAAATTTAGCTCCACAGATTTCACAATGAAAAGGTTTCTCTCCAGTGTGAGTTGATATGTGTTTTTTGAGAGTGGAATTATGGGAAAAATTAGCCCCACAGATTTCACAATGAAAACTTTTCTCTCCAGTATGTGTTGACATGTGTGTTTTGAGAGATCCCTTCTGGGAAAATTTAGCTCCACAGATTTCACAATGAAAAGGTTTCTCTCCAGTGTGTGTTGACATGTGTGTTTTAAGATGTCCTTTCCGGGAAAATTTAGTTCCACAGATGTCACAATAAAAAGGCTTCTCTCCAGTGTGTGTTGACATGTGTGTTTTGAGATATCCTTTCCGGGAAAATTTATTTCCACAGATTTCGCAATGAAAAGGTTTCTCTCCAGTGTGTGTGGACATGTGTGTTTTGAAATGTTCTTTCCGGGAAAATTTAGCTCCACAGATTTCACAACAAAAAAATTTCTCTCCAGTGTGTGTTGGCATGTGTGTTTTGAGATGTGAATTCTGGGAAAATTTAGTTCCACAGATTTCACAATGAAAATTTTTCTCTCCAGTGTGTGTTGGCATGTGTGTTTTGAGATGTCCTTTTTGGGAAAATTTAGCTCCACAAATTTCACAATGAAAATGTTTCTCTCCAGTGTGCGTTAACATGTGTGCTTTGAGACTGTAATTGTGGGAAAATTTAGCCCCACAGTTTTCACAATGAAAAGGTTTTTCTCCAGTGTGTGTTGACATGTGTGTTTTGAGATGTCCTTTTTGGGAAAATTCATTTCCACAGATTTCACAATGGAAACTTTTCTTTCCTGTGTGTGTTGACATGTGTGTTTCCAGATGTCCTTTTTGGGAAAATTTATTTCCACAGATTTCACAATGGAAACTTTTCTCTCCAGTGTGTCTTGACATGTGTGTTTTGAAATGTTCTTTCCAGGAAAATTTATTTCCACAGATTTCACAATGAAAAGATTTCACTCAAGTGGATGTTGACCCGTGTTTTGACACTGAACTACCAGAATTCACCACCATAATTTCCAAAATAAAAAAAGTTCTCTTGCGTGTGTGTTTATGCGTTTTCTTTGAGATATATATTCCCTGAAACTTAAGGTTAACAGATATCACGCAGAAAAGGTTTCTCTCAAGAGTGTTGATGTATGTGTATCGAGACTGGATTTCTGGGAAAATTTTACTCAAGGGTTTTCCCAATGAAAAAGTTTTCCTTAAACGTATGCTAACATATGTCTTTTAAGAACGGAATTGTGAGAAGATTTAGCTCCACGGATTTCACCAATTAAAGGTTTCTTTCCAGTATTTAATCCACAAATTTCACTGTATAATTATTTCTCTTTTACATGATTGATCATCTTGATCAAACCTACAAATAAAAAGAAAATTAGAAATATAGACATATAATAAAATCTAAAATTAACAAATAAGTATGTCTGTTGAATTCACATATTTTTTCCATTCGAGAGGATGTTGCCCTAAAGACATTTATGTAATGAATATTCTATAAGCAATCAAAGACCATTTAGAAGTTTAGACTGAAAGAAATAAAGAAAGGTACATGCAGTGATAAGCTACTGTTCTTTTTCAAGAGAAAGATTCAATAAACTTTCATTATATAAGTAACAAATGTCAAGAAGACTTTTAATTCAAATGAATGTTGAAAGATTGATGGACTAGTATTAATTATATAGACTTTTATCTTATAAACAATCAAAGACTTTTTGACAAAAAGCTAAGAAAATCAAAAGACTGATTTACTATTATTCAAATTTAATACAGAAAGTATATAGATTTTTATCTATAAATAATCTAAAATCCTGAATACTTTCAGACACAAACAAATGAAAGTCGGAAGACTGATAAAATACAATTCAAATTTCATACAGAGATTATAAAGGATTTTGTTTCATAAGCAAATATTAAGTAGACTTTTAGACACGAAAGAACTGATGTAGGAAGATTGATGGACTTGTATTCAAATATAATGTGATGATTACAGAGACTTTTATTAAAAGAATACAGTAAGAATATATGATAATATAGTATTCAAAATTTATACAGAGAATATATAGATATACATTTCATAATCTTTCAACAATCCATGGTATCATTTCTAACATATTAAAAATATAAATGAAGCAGGTCTTTCCTAAAGCCTGTACTCAGATGACCATTAAACAAAAAAATTTTTTTCTCGTTCAAATGCAAATGAAGATCAAAAGATACAGAGGATTAAATATCCATGTAGTTTTATGTTATTGGAGGTTTCATAAACGTCTTCTATCTATTTTTTTTTTCACTTCTCTTGCTTGAATTAGACAGAAGAGGGTTTTTCCATTTTTTCTTTCACAGGATCACAGTTCAGTGCTTATTACCAATGAAGAATTTGGTTAATTCAGGATATATATCTTTAGGTCTCTTTTCCTTTGCCTTTTTATCTACTTGCTTCTTCATTTGAGAACTAAGCTGAGCATCTACTGCAGGTGAGTTGACCCTGTCCCTTCTTTTCAACCCTGGGCATTTTCACATGTATCTCTTGACAGATAGCAGTGCAAAACTAAATTTTTTTGTTAGCCTTTAACTTATCTTATCTTAGAGGTTTCATAAACGTCTTCTTTTCTATGGTTTTTTTTTTTTGTCTTTTTTGTTTTTCACTTCTCATGCTTGAATTAGACAGATTTTTTTCCATTTTATCTTTCTCAGGATCACATTTCAGTGCTTATTAGCAATGAAGAATTCAGTTAATTCAGAATATATATTTTCTGTTCTCTTTTCCTTTGACTTTTTATCCTGGCTTCTTCATTTGAGTACTAAGCTAAGTGTGTACAGCGGGTGAGTTGACTGTGTCACTTCTTTTCAACCCAGGGCATTTTCATGTGTATTTCTTGACGGATAACAGTGCAAAATATTTTTCTGTTAGCCTTTTTCCTACTTGCTATCTCGAGTTCTCACAAGTGACGCCTTTCATCTAGTTGTCAGCCTTCATGTTCAGACCCCAATATCAATAATAGGTTTCCAAGGGACGAATCTAAAGTTTGATCCAGATCCTACGCCTTGCTTTCAATGAAAGTCAACACACTGGTTGGCCACAAACAAGAAATCTGTTGCTATTCTCTAGGACGAATACAATGTCCCATAACAGTATTCAAAACTCATACGGAGATCATATAGACTTTTATTTCATCAGTATCACACCTCTTTTGTTTTATACTAACAATCAGTGGTTTTTCTATAAATTAATTGACGTAAAAGACTTATCTCTATTAAATAATATATATCCCTTGGGAGTCTCTGTTGAAAGACTATCGTCCAATGAAATACCACACTCCAAAAACAAAAACTTATTAAATTTTTATTCAGATAAATTATTTGAATTTAATATTTGAATTTTATTTAATTTGTCTTTTCATATTAATTAACAAAAATGCTAATCACCTGCAATGAGTGGGAAACTTTGATCTACGGATGAATTTTTTTTTTAATTCTAAAAATAAAATGAAAATATTTACCCCGATTGTTTTCTCTTTTATTAAATACATTTTCAGATTAACCTTTGAAAACGAATAAAGAAAGAACAAATACCTTCGAAAGCAATTTTGTGCATCATTTTACCGTTTTTTGAACTTCATAAATAAATTCGTTTAAATCTGATAATTATTTGATTCTTAAATGGTGCTTTCAGCAGATGGGCTATATTTAACATACTGATTAAGAAAAATTGGTTGAAGACCATAATTAAAAAATCTACTCTTTTCACGAAATAATTCCTTAAAATTTGTAATATTTCTACATAACTTTCACCCTTATTTCTTGATTTTTGCACTATTAAAATGAATGTACAAAGTGACAAAAGCGAGAAAATATAATTTTTTCTTTAAGATTTTTATCTTGAAAACAAAAACTGATTGTTGTTCAAATTTCACCATGTTATTCCAGTTGGGATTTCCCTGTGTTAAGAAATGTTTTGAATATTTCACTTACCTTCGAATCTGTAAATCATTCGGAATTTTCAAAAATGTTTATAAAACAACCAACAAATCCAACGTTGTTTCTAACTTCTAACATTAACAGCCAACATAACCAAGAAGTCTACACACCGGTGTGTATGAAGAATTCGTTCCCTGCTTTTAGAATCCGATAAAACTTGTCAACACTAACACACTCTTATTTGGATGGGGAATGGAAATATATTTTAGATTTCCTTTTCTAGATTGTTGGATTATCTCCCCCTAGCTCGAAATGGACTCTCTCACACTATTCCTCTCTAAAAACATCCTGCAACCTCCCCCTACGACACTAACCAGTACATACTATCAGATCCCTAATTGCCCTTACTAAAGCAGTCTGAATAAAACGATTCTCTTTGCTAACCTTGTTAATATGTATTTGCACGTTATATAAAATACATTACTGTTGATATTAGAATGAAAGTAAGAAAGTAGATAGAAAAGAAAGTCTTTACTTACACTTTCATCGAGTTTCTCATTCACTTATAAAATCAACATGTATTTTACTAAGCTTTGCAACAATCGATTTTCTGATGTGTCAACTGTCTGTTTTGTCTCAGTTTATTTCTGTTTAAAGGGCTGACCCACTGAAAGGGAGGTAATCATGTCAACATCGTTAACTAAGATGATTTAGAAATGGAAAGAAAGAAACCAAGTATTTTTTCAACAATAAGACAAAACTATGTTGTTAGCTTTCTCTGTGTTTGTGACGTAAGTTTAGCTTACTGATATCGGAAAGAATAAAAAGAGGGTGAGAAATTATGGGCTGAGTGTGAAGACCGAAAATGTTGCGTCTTCATCTGCTGGCTTTTGTGTGTAATTTTAAACTGTAAATTCTGCAACTTTCTCGTTCGGATACTGATTCGAAAAGAGAACACTGACAATGATTTTTTTAAAAAGGAATTTCATACAAAAGAAACGAGAAAGAAAAGGATAGAAAAGATAACATATTGCAAATTTTAGTATAATTTGCCGGAATTTATCTGAGAGAGTGTCATGGAAACAAAGTTCTTTGAATTTGAGTATTTTTCTTTTCTTTTTAATTTTTCGAAATGTTTCAGAGTTCATTTATTTTCGAGTCTTCTTTAAAGTTTTTTTCAGCACAATTCTCGGTTGAATTTTTTTCAGTTTTTCTTGTTAGGCTTCTTGCCTTCCCAGTTTGAAAAACTTATCGTCTATTCGAGAAGTGAGTAACCAAACCCTTCTGCTGGCTAATTTTTGCTGCCTACAGTTTGGTCCCTGAATTCGTACTGAGGGTCTCAATGATAGTTCTTGACAAAAAGTGGCGGTAGCTTTTTAGTGCCATATTGTCTAGCATTACTTCTCCCTTTCCCACTCCAGTCAAATCCAGTACCTCAAATGGTCGGCTTGATTTTTTTTTTCTTAGAAATAAATTTTTACAATATCACAAGTGATTTTCCTGCCTTATTTTTTCGGTGTATCGAGCCCCTTGTGAAGTCATCAAGGCGGTGATTGGAACACCGTCCTTGATCCCAACGTAGACCAGGGGAGCTAGAACGAATACTGATAATTAAGATGCAAAATACTTCCAAGAGTTTGTTGAGAGATTTGATCTCGTTGGCAAATTCCAAGAAGAGAATCCAATTATGGTAGAATAGACTTGTACTCGTAGGGATGCTTCTCATTAACTTTCTTACTAGACCGAGAGTTAGGAAAGTGGACTTAGATCTATTAGGCGGTACACGCTTTGAGTCATTTAATAATTGTGATCAAAGGCTTGGGTAAGATGGAAGTCCTTCACTTTGCTGCAATCAATTCATCAAGGCTTTTCGTTGGAACCTTAGCAAGTAAAGGTAAAACCCGTTTCAAAGAAGAACCTACAAAAAAGGCAGGTGCGTTAGTTTGGAGAAAGATCACATTTAAAAAATCGTAGTGTTTAAAAAGTGATTGGATTAGGCAAGATCATCGGCCTCCTCATCAGAGTCTTCTCGTTCCACCTCGTCTTCACCCAAGCCACAGACAGGTCAATCTTGAGTCCACCAAGCCATATTATGTCTCCTCTAAAATTGACGGTTTAAAGGGCATTATTACCAATACCCCTACCACCAGAAACAAGTTGCATAATCATCATCAGTGACTACATAAACCACCGCCCAAGAAACGGCAGCTGAGCTCGTCAATAAATTTTTGGGAAGATGAGCTACCTAAACAGAATAAGAAAGACCGTCCTAGGTATAGAAATGGGGAAGATGTATAAAGTTTGGATGTGGAGATGCGGGAGATGAGAAACAAACACCAGCCACAATAGATAAAGGATTTAAGGCTATTCCACATCTTTATACGGGTGGACGGTAAGGATTCACGAGCCAGACTGTTGGTGTCATGACTCCTGCCATGTTCAGTCCAAGTACCCAAACACTGTTATCATGATGGCGGATTTAAGCTTACTAAGTTTAAATGCTCACGAACAGAGACCTGACTCGAAGAAGACAGAACTTCTTTCTCACCTCCAGCTCCGCAGGTTGGATATTTGTTCTTTACCCACATTTCATGAGAATATATATATATATATATTGTCAAAGGTATACCCGCCGTTTTCTATTGGCTTAGGGGTTAGAGTGTTAGCTAATGGCACGGGAGACCTGGGTTCAATCCCAGGTTGAGTCATGCCAAAGACTCAAAAAATGGTACTTGATGCCTCCTTGCTTAACACTCAGCATTATAAGGTTCGGATCAAGGGTAAAGTGGAGCAATCCAGGGAAAGGAGTAGGGCCCTCCCCTACACCTTGGTAAGCTATCGAAAAGGGAGCCTTCGGGTCACCCTCGACTATGGTCGCCAACTTTACTTTCACTTTGATGGTGATGCAAGACTGGCTAAGTAGAAACCTTCATGCTGTTATATTTCAATATTCAGTGTATCAAGTGCTAGGAACAAGACAATAATGTAGACAGAGGCATGTGTAATCAGTTTGACATGTTATTAGCGATTACTACATGTGTACAAATATAAAGTAGTGAGAGGTTGCACAGCAACCGGAAGTCTATGGTTGTGGTAGGAGTAGTGTGGGTATATAACATCCTCGGTTTTTTATAAAAGAATTTTTTTTTCTTTTCGATAGTTGTGTGTGTGCACATTTTATTTTGTTTGGTTTGGTTTATTGGGTTTTATGGCATATCAACCTTTGTAGGTTATTTAACGCCAAATCCATTTCTATTTCAAAGTATTCAAGCAGTTATACGTAACAATTCAGTTAAGTGTAAATACAGTTTTAATGTCAAAAAACAGTTCTATTTCAAATAATTCAGTTAAGCATAAGCACGCAGTTTAAATGTAAGTACGGTTTAATAGTCAAAAAAATTTCTATTTCAAGCTATTCAGTTTACTCAAACAATTCAGTTTAGCATAAGTATGCTGTTAGTTCTATTTAACCCATAGATAGGACCCTATCGGGTGCTACCACTCCGGACCAGAGTGGACCTGGGAGCGATGGCAATGAAGGGGTACTCCACATTCCCCAAAGTTCCAGCACAGCTGGAACCTCACCATCAGATTTTTTAGTGACATATGCTGGACACTCGTTAGTGGGGGGGGTCTTACCCCTCTGCAGAGGTGCAGTCAGTGTATTCTACAGCCCCAGCCGACTGGGCAAATTTTATTTTTGTTTATATTTTGTACCTTAAAGGTGTTTTAATTAACCAACCACTTATACATGGAAAACTCGAGACTTTGTTAATCAACCTTCCGCTTTTGCAAGTATTTTTCGTTAGTTGTTGTGGGAATGTTCATTTTTTGTGAGTTATTAAATGTCTTTTCATAACAGTGTTTGTTACTGGATTGTTTACTTTCTGTTGTGTTTATAATAAGTGTCGTCTATTTCTTTTTATGATGTGTCTTTCGTGTTTGTGACTGGATTGTTTACTTTCTCTTGTATTTTAGTACGTGTCGTCTATTTCTTTTTATGATTAGTCCTTGTTCAGGTTTTACTCAATACGATCTTGGTTGTTGAAGTTTTTTCAGAATTATGCCTTTTCTTTTCCATTTTTCTTGGAATTTTATCCTCACTTTATTATTTGGTTATTCTTATTCGTTTATTTTTTCAAGTATATATTTTATTTTATGTTAGAGAGATTTGTTCCTATTATTCTCTTCATCATCATTGTGACTTCTGTCGTGTGTGTTTAGGATTTTTGTTTTTCCTTTTGCACATTTTTGCGAAATAACCACACTTGCCGCATTTTCTGCAGTTTTTGTTATATGCTGGGCAGTTACTTTTGTTATGTGATGTTGAGCAACATGTACAGTTGTTTATCCAGTTAGGTTTTCTGTTTTCTTGCTTTGATATGTCAGCCATCTTGTCTTCCTCATATCTTGTATGTTTAAATTTCCGGCCATTTCTACCATGCCTTTGGATGCTCTCAATATTTTCTGTTCCAGGTGTTCTGGTCATTACCTCTGTCTTCTCGTTTCTTCCGCACTTTGTCCCTCTTGTATTGCCTTTTCCTGAGTTAAGCCAGGTTCTCAGAGAATTCACTCTCTCAGGGTGTTGTCTCATAGTCCACAAACTAGCATGTCATTTATGAGCCTGTATTTGCACACTGAAAGATTGTCATTTGTAATAAGAAATGCACGAGACAATTGAAGAAAGGCCTTAACATATTAAGAGTACAATTGAAAACAAAATGATAAAACAAATTACAACAGGTTATGGGCCCAGAGCAGCAAAACATTTTTTGATTGGTTGGTTGGTTTGTTGGGTTTTATGGCATATCAACCTTTGTAAGTTATTTAACGCCAAATCCATTTTTATGTAAATAATCTGTTCTATTTAAAACAATTACGCAGTTCCAATGTCAAAACAGTTCTATTTTAAACAATTCAGCTTAGCATAAATATGCAGTTTAAAATGCAAAAATCAGTATAGTGAAAGAAGCACGGTTTAAGTTCTATTTAACCCATAGAGAGGACCTCATCAGGTGCTACCACTCCGAGCCAGAGTGGACCTGGAAACGATGGTGATGAATCAAAGTATGAGTTATGGTTAGGGAAAAGCCTAGGATTTCTTAGAATTCAACATTTACACCAAATTATAGTGTCACCAACAGTTCGAAGTAATGATATGGATTTCGTAGAAAAGAATGCTACCATGTTCACCGAGCTCATTCAGTATTTGGACACTGAAAGATTGTCAATAATAATAAGAGATGCATGAGATAATGGAAGAAAGGCCTTAACATATTAAGAGAACATTATTTATCAAAAGGAAAGCCGAAATTTATTTTCCTCTAAACAGGGCTAACATTTTTGAGAAGATTAGAAACAGAGTCTATTACAAACTATATATCAAGGACAAAGAATATTTCTAATGATCTGAAAGAAGCTGGGTAAGTTATAAGCAACGGACTTTTGATTATCATGGTTCTAAAAGGATTATCTTCGAATTTTAAAGATTTTACAACGGTTACAACCCAGAAAAAGAAAACGTTGACATTTTCTGAATTCAAGGTATGTTTAAGAAGTTATGAAGAAACAGAGCATATATATAATCTCCCAGAGGAATCTAATGATACATAACAAATGAAGACCACATTTAAAAAGATTAACCCAAGGAATAAACTTGGGGTAAGTACCCATTCTCGCTATGATTATAAATCAACAAATGATGATTATAACAATGTGCAGAAACCTCAGCATAATTGAGAAGACTATAAAATTTAACCTCTAGGGAAGACAAATATTATTAATTACATTTGTAAGAAGAAAAGCAACACATTTTTTTCAATGTCCAAACAGAAGGAAAACAGATTTTTGTTAGAATATAAGAACATATTTTAACAGTTAAACCTATTTCTTTGCGTTATGATATGATATTGTTTCAGACAACGACAAATTCAAGCTTCTTCCAAAAGTATTTTTCTTAAATTCCCACTTCTCTTATTCAAATACTTAACACACACACACACACATATATATATATATATATATATATATATATATATATATACAAATCATCTGCACACAGTTATATACTTCCAAATATTCCTAACACTAATAATTTACAAACATTCACTATCAAAGATTCAAAGACATGTTACACAGGGAAAAATTTTAGTGCACAGATTATACAAGGAAAACTCGAGACTTGTTAACAGGTGATGTTCTTTGGAAATTTAACTGATAGATATAATAATGAAATAGTTTCTCTGTGCTGAGTGTTGACCTTTTGTCTTTAGAGAGGAGAATCCCAGATAAATAAAGCTCCACAGCTTTCATGATAAAATGTTTTCGTACAGTAAGTGTTCAGATATGTTTTTTTAGATTTGAAATCCATGAAAATATATCACCACAGATGTCACAATGGAAAAGTTTCTCTCCATTGTGGATTTTATGACTTGAATTCTGGGAAAATACAACTCCACAGAGGACTCAATGAAAACTTTCTCTCCAGTATGTTACTAGATGTGTATTTTGGAATATAAATTCTGGGGAAATTTGTTCCACATTTCCCCAATAACTGGCTTTTCGCCTGTGTGTGTTGTACAAGAGTCTCTTGCGATTTGGATTCTGGAAAAAGGTATATCCACTGATTTCTTGATAAAAATCTTTCTCATTAGTGTGTATTGACAAGATTTTTGTGATTGAAAACCCGTGAAATTAACCTCCAGTAGTTTAAAAAGAAAAAGATTTCTGTCAAGTGTGTGTTGAAATGTGCGTTTTGAGATTGGAATATTGGGAAAATTTAGCTTCACAGATTTCACAATGAAAAGGTTTCTCTCCAGTGTGTGTTGACATGTGTCTTTTGAGATTGGAATTCAGAGAAAATTTTGCACAACAAATTTTACATTGAAAAGGTTTCTCTCCTGTGTGTGTTGACATGTGTCTTTTGAGATTGGAAGTCTGGGAAAATTCAGCTCCACAAATTTTACAATGAAAAGGTTTCTCTCCAGTGTGTGTTGACATGTGTGTTTTGAGAGTGGAATTCTGGGAAAATTTACCTCCACAGATTTCACAATGAAATTTTTTCTCTCCAGTATGTATTGACATATGTGTTTTGAGACTGGAAGTCTGGGAAAATTGAGCCCCACAAATTACACAATGAAAAGGTTTGACTCCAGTGTGTGTTATAATGTGCTTTTTGAGATTAGAATTGTGGGAAAATTTAGCCCCACAAATTTCACAATGAAAAGGTTTTTCTCCAGTGTGTATTGACATATGTCCTTTCAGACTAGAAGTCTGAGAAAATTGAGCCCCACAGATTTCACAATGAAAAGGTTTCTCTCCAGTGTGTGTTGCAATGTGAGCTTTGAGATGTGATTTCCGAGAAAATTTAGTATCACAGATTTCACAATGAAAAGGTTTCTCACCAGTGTGTATTAACATGTGTGTTTTGAGATTGGAATTGTGGGAAAATTCAGCTTCACAGATTTCACAATGAAAAGGTTTCTCTCCAGTGTGTGTTGACTTATGTGTTTTGAGATTGGAATTCTGGGAAAATTTAGCTCCACAGATTTCACAATGAAAAGGTTTCTCTCCAGTGTGTGTTGACATGTGTGTTTTGAGATTTCCCTTCAGGGAAAATTTAGCTCCACAGATTCCACAATGAAATGGTTTCTCTCCGGTGTATGTTGACATGGTTCCTTTGGGACTAGAAATCTGGGAAATTTTAGCTCCACAGATTTCACAGTGAGAAGATTTCCCACAAGTGTGTGTTGACAAGTGTTTATTTAGAATGGAATTCTGGGAAATTTTAGCTCCTCAGATTTTATAATGAAACTTTTCTATTAAGTGTATTCTGACATATGTCAGTTAAGATCAGGATTCTACAAGAATGTAGCATCATAGATTTTACCAGTTGAAGGTTTTTATTCCAGAATATAATACGCAAATTTCATAGTGTAATGATCATTCTTTTTCAAGATTACTCATCATGATCAAACCTATAAAAGAAAAATATAAATTAAATATGTACTTATATAATGAAACCCACAATTAATGAATAAACATGTCTCTTTTTTTTAAATGCAGATTTTTTTTATAATCCTAGAGGATTTTACTTGAACAAAGCATTCATACAATAAAAATTCTACAAGAAATCAAAGACTAAGTTGAATTTTAGACCGAAACAAATGAAGCAAGGGAAAAACATTGATAAAGTATTTCATAAATTTTAAAGAAATATTCAATAAACATTCATTTTTTAAGTAACAAAAATAGAGTAGACTTTTAGTTCAAACGAACAAATGTTGAAAGATTGATGGACAAGTATTAATTGAATATACATTTATTTTTTTAAAAATCAAAGACAAAGGTAAAATAGTCGAAAGATTGATAAGTTATTATTCAAATGTAATTCTGAAAATATATAAACTTTTATTTTATAAGTTATCTAAAATCCTGAAGACGTTTACACACAAAAATATGAAGGTAGAAAGGTTGATAAACTACTATTCAATTCTAATACATCCATAAGAAAGATTTTTTTATTCTATAAGCAATCAAGAATCATGTAGATGATAGAAAAATAAATGAAGGTAGGAAAACTGATAAACTGCTATTCGAATTTGATACAGAGATTATGAAGGCTTTTATTTTATACTTAACCTAAAATCATGTAGACTTTTAGAGACACACAAATAAATGTAGAAACATAGATAAAGTCGTACTCAAATCTTATGCAGATATTATATTTATTTTTAAGCAAAGAACATGTAGACTATTTCTTCACCCAAATGGATGAAAGTAGAAAGATTCATTGACTTGTAATCTAATTTAATACAGAGATTTTATAGACTATTATTTCATAAGTAATCAAAACTTTTAAACAAAAACGTATGAAGGTATAATACACTTTTAATACAGACATTTTATAGCCTTTTACTTTATAAGCAAAGATAATGTAGACTTTTAGACACAAAGGAATGGATGTAGAAAATTTGGACGAGTATTCAAAACTAATGTTGAGATTATATAGACTTTTATTTTATAAAGAATCAAAGATTATGTAGACTTGTAGACATAAATGAATATAGATAGAAAATATTATAATCTAGTATTCAAAAGACATACAGACATTATATCGACTTTAATTTAAGTAGTAATCCATGCCTCTTTCCTTCTACAGAAATAATTCGTGGTTTTTTATGTAAATAAATTATCGTTAAAGATTTATCTCTATTAAATACTGTATAAATTGCGGGTTTCCGCGGAAAGACTATCGTTCTATGAAAATAAACGAAAACTAAAAAATTATTATTCAGATCATCTTTTTGTATCCGTTTAATTTCTTGATTTTATTTAAATATTATTTTCATACTAATTAACAAATTCCCAATCACTTATTGTGAGTAAAAGACTTTAATCTATGGGTGAAAATGTTTTACTCTAAAAATAAAAAAGGAAAAAATTTACGCAGAACATTTTCTTTCTTATTTAGTACATTTTTAGATTAAACTTCGTAAACGAATAAAGTACGGAAAAAATCCTTACGAAAGCAATATTTTGTGTTATCTTACAAAAAAATACATGTAGTCTTTAGAATTCATAAGGAAAATATGTTTTAAAAGAAACCTAATCTTTTATGTAGGAAAAATTTATTAAAATCCGATAATTAATCGATTTAGGGGATTTTCTTAATGGCTGCTTTTCGCTGATCAACTTTTTTCTACAAATCGATTGGAAAAAGATTGTTCAAAACCATTAATAAAAAATCGACATTGTTCAGGAAATGTTTCCCTAATATTTTTAACATTTATAATTAGCTTTTATTTTGATTCTTAATTTTTTGCCTCATTCAAACAAAAGTACAAATTGACAAATACGAGAAAGTCTAACGTTTTCTTTAAAATCTTTACAAAAAAAACAAAAACTGATTCCTGTTTAAATTTCACCAAGTTATTTTAGTAGGGATTTCTTTGTGTATATAAACGTTTACATTATTTCATTTACCTTGGAATTTTTAAATCATTCGGAAGTTTCCAAAGTTTTCATTAAACAAACTACAAATCCAACGATGTTTCTGACTTCGAACACGAACAGCCAAGAGAACAAAGAAAACGGTGTGTTTGAAGAATTCGTTCCCAGCTTTTAAAATCCGATAAATCTTGTCTTCACAATCACACTCTTATCTGGTTGGGGAATTTAAATGTCATTTTTAGATTTTGTTATTCTAAATTGCTGCAGACATTAGAATGAAAGTAAGGAAGTAGATGTAAAAGAAAGTCTTTACTGACACTTTCATCGAGTTTTTCATTTACAAGTAAAATCAACAAGTATTTAACAAACTTTTGCCACAATGAATTCTCTGATGCTGTGTCAACCGACTGTTATATGACTATTATTTCTGTTTAAAGCGTTGACTCGACGAAAGAGAGGTAATCATGTCAGTTTCATTTACTGAGCTGATTTGAAAATGTCGGAACGAAAAAAAGAAAATCATTTTTCATCAACAAAGGAAGACTGTACCGTTGTTTGCTTTTTCGATGTTTTCCTCAAAGTTTAACTTTCTGATATAGAGACGAATAAAAGGAGGGTGAGAAATTGTGGGTTCATATTTTAATTTATAATCGATCTTTTTTATGTTCTTCTTCCTCCATAATTCCCCTCATTCTTGATTTATTCCTACAAACAGCTGTGTAGTGTCCAATTTTGGAACACCGTCTGCATCTTCTTGCTAACAGGGGTGGGTTGGGGCATCGATCACTGCTGTGAAATGTGAACATTCCACACCACGTGTCCTTTTTGTCAGGCATCTTCTTTTCATGTTGATGGTTTTTTAAGTTGACTTTGTGACTCAGTTTAATTGTGTATGTGTTGCATTTACAGTGGAGAAGATTGTTTTCATATGGTGTTTAGGTAATTCATGAGCTCTACCTTTTTGCAGACATTTGTCAAGGGTTAGCATTTTGTCTGTTAAAAATTCCTCCAGTGATGCATCGTCTTTAACAGCCACAAGACTGTGTTGGATTTCTAAATAGGAACTTATAGGACTTTACACTCCTATAAATTAGTTTGGGTGGTATGCCACTTGTTCCCACAAAGATGGCGGACGCTCAATATTCAGTCTCGGGAAACCATTGGCCAGGAAGACCACGTGATATGCTTAAAACTACGTCGGCGCGCGTAAATTCAAGTCCTGCGTCTTTGAGCCACAAGACGCGTATTTTCTATAAATACGTCGTCTTCAAGCACCCTCTTTCTCTTTGACCAAATTTCTTCGCAGCAGCAACACACTCCTTTCAGCGTGAATCAACAGGAGAGAAAAGCAACACCATGAATGGGCCTCGCAGACATTCATATACAAGGACTATGAGACGCTTTCCCGTCTCTGAGAAACTGCCCGTTTCTAACCATAAAAAAGGACATTTTAAACATGCAATTCTTTTTGTAGCTTAGTTGTGTTACACACACACACATACGAGCTCACTCATATACACACACTATTATTATGTTAGTAGAGTTAGTAACTTCTTTCATGTATCCATATAAGTTTTATGGTTGTAGAATATAAATATGTTTTTGTTCGTCGCCTTGTTTTAAATGTTCATTTTGTCCGCGCCGTTTTACAACCATTATTTATTTCATATCTTTTACTCATTTGTTGCATATCTTCACTCATTTATTTCACTGGCTTTATTCATTCATTTGTTTTATCCATGTGCTTATTCTACCTTAATTCTTAACTAAAGCATTAAACTTGTGGAGAAGCCTAGCTACTAAACCCTTATTTTCAATATACATAAACTCAACGTAAAATAGCTCGGGTACCATATAAATACGAAACACAGGTCCATTCACCTACAAACTCTCCAAAACTCTCAGAAAATACAACATTTTGAAGAATCTTATTGGTGATACAAGAGAATCATACATGGAAAGCATAAAATATAATTATTTACCGTCAGTTAATTGTTATCTTACTCTAATGAACAGCAAAATTGATATCCCACAATACAACGGAACGCTAAATATGGATGTCCTATGATGACCTCATATCTTTTGCCGATGACTTTTATGACCAATAGTATTCAACCATTGTAACACCAAAAGAAATTAATGGAATATTGATATACACAACAATTAATTCACTAGTGTGAAATAAATTTTACACAAGAAAAGATTCAGTCCATCGATGGAAGCACATTGTTGCACACAATACTGACTCACAGGACCAGCAAGTTTCCATACATCATGCGATCCATGAAGCCTTGCACAACGGCTGTACGACCGATCAGTAAAAATAGGTGCCCTCGATTTTTTAACACTTTCATGTCATCCCACAGGACACATTCGGGAAAAGTTACTAATTCTACAGTTAAAAGTATCTTGCTGATCTAAAGGGCGTTAAGAATATCTCGCTAGGATATTGATGCGTCTTGGTTATTAAAGTACCCCACCCCACGAATCTGCGACCACAAATTTGTGACCCTCCCCCTCCTTCATCACACTGATTTCTTCACTTAAGTTGTCTTGAACTGCTTCCGCAAAAACATTTGAAATATTGCTTAACGCGATAACGTCTGACTGTCAGAGAGACTGCAACCGAGAGAAAAAATATTTGAGCATGCCAACATTCGTAATAAGAGCACTCGTTTCTAGGGAATGACCGAGCCCCCCAATATCCACACACACACACACACACACACACACATATATATATATATATATATGACACTTTCATTTAAGTGTCAAGGAGTTGGCTGGCGAAATTAATTAAAGGAAATTAATTAATTTCATTAAATCATGATAATAAGTATTTTATTAAAAATAAATTCATTTTGGGTGTCCAAGTATTTTTTGAGAACCGTGTATAAAATAAATATCAAGTGATTAAGTACGAAAAAGTTTGAGATCCGATCAGGGCTTGTTGACCTATAAGTCTGTCACCAAAAAAAATAAACATCCGCACAACTGCAATGAGCTGTCAAGTGAGCCATCGGATTTCAAACTTTAAACAAAAAGATGTATTTTTAAAATAGCGGACAATTTGGGTTGGTGTCACCAAGTTTGGCACAAGGCCTTGAATCACTAAATCATTGGTCAGCTAACCACGGGACTGCTCCTTGTGGCCCCTCCCAATGACTGTGGCTGATTGGCCGATTGTCTAAACCAATCAGGGGCAAACCGGGGGGATTGTTACGATGATAGCCATTGGTCGGCAGTCCCCATTGGCTGACCAATCAGAAACTGATTATTCGGGATTCGGGCCCATAAATGGAGGACACCCAAGGCGAAAAATTGAGTTGGTTCAGGAATTCGCCGCTTAAAGAACCAAATCCGTTGCCATTGCATTCGCCATTGTGACACTGACTAGTTGCAGTTAAAACTCCGCCAGTCAACTACTTTCACTCCCAGTTTGTGGTGTTTGACTAAAAATTATCTAAACAACTGTGTAAATAAACGTTTGTTACTGTTTATAACAAACGCCTTATTTTCGTCATTTTTTAAATTTGCTTGGCAACTTTTTCACCTCTCCAACACGAATTCCAACCTTCATCGACTGGACCTCAACCATCTTCTCTTTCCTCGGATCTGAAAGCAACGTGGGCGTGGAAAGAAATAGAGAAAGACCAGTCGACACATGTGGTAATCACGAAACCAGCGGCCAACTAGGTGTCGTGAAGCTATAGTACCACACACACACACACACACATATATATATATATATATATATATATATATATATGATTTGTAGCGGAATAATCTGTAGGTATCATTTTAAACAAGTCAACGCTGATTTGCTTGCACAAACTTAAATGATTTCAAGTATTTCTTTATGAAATGAATAACTCTATTTAGTATTAATCATTTATTTAAACAAAATTAAATGATTTTCGGTAAGGTTATTTGATTTAATGGCATATCAACCCTTTATGGGTAATTTGATGCTAAATCTTGGTTATACAAGTGAGTGGTTTGGAGGCAACTTTTTAAATCAGAGCTCATTTATTTATTTGCACACAGCTAAATGTTTTCAAGTAATGCATTTTTCTTTAATCATAATTCTTTTCCATTATTTTCAGAGGAAATCAATTGTATATATTTATATTTCTTTGTTAATTCTGATTGCTTTCAGATATACTTCCTATCTTCTAGATTGAGGTTTGCTGTTATGTTGTCAGTTTCAATATCTATACTTTTTATATGACAGAATCTATTTAGAAATTTAGTTGATTAGAGGGAATTTCATTGTTTATTAATTCTTTTATGTGATTTTATTTTTGATGTTGAAAGGTCTCTCTCAAGTTTGGCAACGGATAGTTTGAATGTACTGTCTGGTTTTTCATTATACACTTTAGTGTTGATATAGATTTTTCTGAAGTGGACAATGACAGCTTCTGACATGTATTTGATTAGTTATAGCTTTCAGAAGAGAATTTTTTTAGTCTATCTTTTAGGTGGATGAATTGGAGACCTATGCAACCTCTACTTTGTCAGAGATTTTGTATATTTTGGAGGAGTGGTTTGTGTTTGAGCAGAAGATTTTGGGAATCTTTTTTCTTTGAGTATTTCACTGTTTTTTTTTCTCTTTATTTATTGTGAGTTCTTTTATTAGAGTTAAAGATTCTGTTTGATGAATTTCAGCTGAGGGGAGGTTTTTCAGCTGCTCATGGAACTTTGGTCAATCATTTCATTCTAATCATGTTAATTTCTTGACATGAGCTCTGTAATTGTCTGATTGATTGCTGTTTCTGATTGGATTCACCGTCCATGCTACAGCAACATAAGTGTTCCTTCTTAGAAGACCCTACTATCCTCCTGACTTCAGAAAAAAGTCACATTTTGCTCATACTTCACTTCAAGTATTTCCCACTCTATTTCCAATATGTCACAAGATGTTTAATAAACCAAGGGGTTTTGTTGAGAATTTGGGCATTTAGTTTCAATTTGGGCAATTTTCCCCATTGTAGTCTGAGTTTTTGTAACCACATCTTCTACATGTTTCATGTCTTCTGTAATCCTCCCTGAGGGAGCTGTATCTTTGACATTGAAAGAATCTCAATGTTGTGAGATGCATTGTTCGAATCTCTCAAGGCAATTTTCAGTATTTATTTCCTTAGTCCTAATAACACCTGTGTTGCACAGAATGTTACTCTGTTAGAAATATCTCAGAAGCTTAGTAAATAGCAGTTGTATGATCATGAATTAATCACAGACTCATAAATGACATTCTCCTATCAACTTGTAAACATTGATGGAGGCCAAACAAAAAAAAATTCTTTCATCATCTGTGTAAACACTGATCAAGGGTAAATTGAAGTAATCCAGGGAAAGGAGTTGTGCCCTCCTCTACACCTTTGTGTTCTAGCTATTGAAAAGGGAGACTTCGGGTTACCCTCGACAAAGGTGGCCGACTTTACTTATAATCAAAATAAGGTTTTAGGTGAATTTCATCCACAAATAAAGATACTGAGGTGTCCTGCATTTGTAACTTAAAGTTATTTTTGATATACTGGCTTTTGAATAAGTGTTACTATTGTGTACAACTTGTAAAGGATTCAAACACAACTAAAAAACAGACCTGACCGAACAGGAGGAATAGCATTTTTGAAATCAGCATGAAATCATGAGCAGATATTACTTGATAAATCTCCGACATTTGGAAAAAAACATTTTTTAAACACAGGCCAGTGTTATTTCTCCGTAAAGATATATGTTTGGTATAGAAAGTAAAGCGATGCTCACAACACCAGTAAAATTGCTAAGCTTCATTCAACTAAACAAAACTTAGCAAATATATATTCAACACACAACCATGTTGAAATACGGCACAAGGACGTTTTAATCTGGGGACCAGGTACGAGCTGAAGCTCAAATGTGCGGCCGGTCCACAAATACGTTCAGTATTCTCATAAAAAAGAGCACCTCCGGCAAAAGACAATATGCCTAACCCTGCCGAAGCACGTAAAAGCTAGGAGATATCAAGGGAGTGTTATTCTCAGCCACCCTTAAAGAATGCTAGTCTTCGCAAGCACGCATATTGGGTGTCCCTGACCAACGTGAACAAGACCATGCAAACCGGTCTGTGCAGCGAGAAACGCGGCCAGAGCGTGACTTTAATCACGAGTCTCCAAACCAAACTCAGCTACTTTTATTTAAACAATTTTGTAGTTAAGAAATAGTTTTGGCGTATAAGACCCCAGAAAATTTGTGGGGAGGAGAAGAGGGTGTTCTTCGTTTACCTTTGCTTTGACTAAGGTGATCTTTGCTCGCTACAGTCACCATTCAAACAATACAATTGTCCAGTCACCATAATACAGTAATCGTTCCATATGAAACTACTTAAAAACCCCGTGATGATTATGTACAAATGTGAATATACTAAGATTTGTTTTGGGGAAGAGGAGGGGACCACTTCCAATGAAAACTCGAGCCGTTTCTTAAGTGGAACTGAAACAGAACTTCCCACTAACTTCCGATATATCTCCTTTCGAGACTGTGAAATGTCACGAGGAATTTTGCCAAGGGCCTTACAACATTCCAGAGGATCAGTACTTTACCATTCGGCCTCCGATGACCGTTGGCCTTGGGGTTGGACTTCAGGTTGGGAAAAGCTACCGAAACTTTCCGTCTCTAAACTATTTCCCTTGTCAAAAGTTGATCCAGTAAATTTTCTGTGAGCCAGTGGCCCTCCAGAAAAAGTTAACCTTAGCCCCTCCTATCAGTTCAAACCTGACAATTGCCTCTTTCACCGACCTCATTTCTGAAAATAGGGACACAAAGATGGTGGTTCCCCTCGCTCTATGACAGCCAACAAGTGAGATACCCTGCAGGACCGGAATAGTCACCAGGTCTCTAAACCTACGGAGCAGGAGCTCCAAGGCGGGGACATAGACAAGTGGAAATAGGGAGCAACCCTGATAAACTGACTTTTTGAGCCTTAAAGCATCCAAGCGCTTCCTGTTCTCCTGCACTACCGCTGGGGTTTTCATACAGCATGCTGATCCCTTTGTGGAACTCAGGCATGAATTCGGATAAATACCTCTGAAATCCCTGAACTGGGAGATAAGGCAAGCGGGTAAAGTGATCACGAAAAGCCTCGCGCGTCTCCCGACTCAGAAAGCATTGGGAAATCTCTTTAGCCTACATCTAACTACGTAACCTTTGTAACACTTGCTAGTCTCGCGCTCTAGATTCCTCTGACATAGAACTATTGCTAGAGAATCCCTGCTCACAATTGCCCAAAAAGCTTTTCCTCTAATGTGCTCATCAATTTGGCTTAATTGAGCTTTCGAATTTATATATCAGCAAAGTCCCTAATCCTAAATTTCAATGAACCTCACCATCTCTTCCAAACTAGTGCCGGTCCTAGATGTTCCATATTTCCAAAAAGGAAGTATTGAATTTCCAGTAGCAAGCTAGACTAGGTATTTTGGCTAACCACACACTGACCCTAACAAGTCAATTGTCAATCTGCTCTATCCAGTGGAATGTTGGATAAGAAACAAAGTCTGTGTTAGCTCTCCCAACTCTTTATTCAGGTAAGGTATTCCTAAGTAACACTAACATTTCAATTTAAAATCAGTCATTTGTTTGCACACAGTTAAATGCTTAAACAGTTATATTTGATGCACAGATTGTACATAACAAAGAGATAGTATAGAAACGAACAGAGCTAAGGAAGAGGTGGCTTTCACACACAACAAAAAGTACCAGGCTCTCGTACTTATGACAAGCGTAAAAAGAATCTCTTGCGGGACAATGTATTTGGATCATGTGCTGCTAATTGAAGAAACTACTGATGCACAGTGATATACTACTTGGGTTATACCACTGGACGAACAACGTCGAACAACAAATGAAGGCATTTGCATAGAGTTTCCTCATGACTTTCCTAAGCTTTTCACCAGGGAACTCTTTTCCCCGAATAGACACATAGCTTATCAACTTCACTCACCTTGGGATGATTGCCCTGCCTAGTCAACTCACTTTTTTAGCAGTCTTGTGCCGCTAAGGGCAGGACTAAACCAAAGCAGTCTTCATTTGCTACGCACTATCACTAATGTCACGTAGATCAGTTCGAGGTCAGCGATAGGGTTGACCATAGTTTATTTGGAGTTGTTTTGTCCACAGCTACATTCGGAGTGAATTTTCTCTGCTGGATACATCATTTAAATATGTTTCCCGAAATCATGTTTGCGGTGAATGGGGTAAGATTGAGTCCTTCTCTTCCTCAGCAGATTTACACTACCTGGAATTAGTAGTACGGTTAGGTATTTTGCTCATGCTAACCATGTTAGTGTGTTTGTAATAACCGAAACGTTTAACATTGAAATTCAAGAAAATTCTCCTCTGAAGACCTTGTGTTTTTCATGCATATACCTTTATATATATATATATATATATATATATATATATATATATATATATATATCTCAGAACCTTACAAAAGACTTTTTGTGTGATCTGTTTATTCCCTCTGCGCAAATAAGATGATTGCCCTACTTAGTCTACTCACTTTTTTAGCAGTTTTGTGCTGCTAAGGGCAGGACTAAACCAAAACAGTCTTCATTTGGTACGCACTATCACTAATATCACGTAGATCAGTTCAAGGTTTGACAATAGTTTCTTTGGGGTTGTTTTGTCCACAGCTAGATTCGGGGTGAATTTTCTCTGCTGGATACATAGTTTGTATGAGTCTCCCGCAACGATGTTAGAGGTGAATGGGATAAGATCGAGTCTTTCACTTCCTAAGCAGATTTACACTACCTGGAATTAGTAGTATGGCTAGGTATTTTGCTTATGCTGACGATGTTAGTGTGTTTGTAAAAATAATTCAAGAAAATTCTCCTCTGAAGACCTTGTGTTTTTCATGTCTATACATTTATATATATATATCAGAACCTGACAAAGCACTTTTTGTATGATCTGTTTACATCCTCCGCGCAAATAATTCAAGCGTAAAAACATCCCAAGCTGTACACACACAACATATTTGATCTGGATTGCTAGGTTATATTTCAAATTGTCCATAACTATTTCAGATATCTAACTTGGGCATTTGTTTATTCAAGTATTTACGAGTGAATCCATATCCGTCTATCCATTTTGATACCATATTACTGTGTTATTTCAATTCAGAATACTAAATTTAGCCTACAATCGTTTACTAAGGATGAGTGCTATTTTTTACTTGAAACCATATCATTGGAAATTCGCCCTGTCGGCTGGGGCTGTAGAATATGCCAACTGCACCTTTGCAGAGAGGTAAGATCCCCCCAATGAGGCCACCTGTTGGCCGTGGGTGGCGACAGGTAAGGCGCTAGGACGGATCCCTGGTGGTTGAGCAGTCATTGATCCGGTGACAGAGTGGTCAATGGCCTGCAACATCCCACTGTGGCCCTTACTTGGTCTGACGGGCGGTCGGATTGGGCCTGATCCGATCAATCGGCTAGTCATGTCAAGCCCTAGCATCTATATATTTTGTAATATAATGGCCGAGGGATTTTGTTTTACGCCTTTGGGTTTAGTTAGGCTGATAACCTTTCGGCTCAGTGCATGGGTTACTTAAATGCAACATTAACGCAGGTGATCGCGCGCGCGCGGAGCGGAATGTCACTCAGAGATGTCACAATAGCCCAGATAGGAAACGGGGCTATAGTGTGCGAATGACATCACGCACCGGAAGCCCGCGGACGATTTTGGGAATTTTAAAGAAAGTTAGTTGAGTTGAAAACTAGACACCGAACGAGAAGGGTCGACTTTCGAAGCTCGCAGAGGCGAGACGAATTTGCGCGCTACGGGCGCCGCACAAGATAGGGGGGGGAGAGATGAAAAAGCCAGAATAGAAAGAATGTGTATCTCTCCTTATGTCGAAAAACCTTTTAACTCAAAGGTAATAAAAAAAGTTTCATACCTGAACTAAGAAGTCGTAAGTGTTTTTCGTTTTTCGAGATTCCTATGTTCTATGTTATATATATGTGTTATGAAATAGCCGAGGGATTTCGGTTCATGCCTTTGAGTTTAGTTAGGCTGAGAACCTTTCGGCTCAGCACATGGGTTGTTTGGGTGTAAGATTGAAGCAGTTGTTAACGCGGGTGCGCGCGAGTGGGTGGAGGTGTCACTCAGATGTCATAACAGTCCGAGACGATACTGGGTGACAAGGTGCGGGTGACGTCACGCACCGGAAGCACGCGGAAGTTTGTGTGAGAATTTGAAGAAAATAAGAGTCTGGTTTTAGACACCAAACGAGAAGGATCAATTTTGGAGCTCGCAGGCGCGAGGCGAACGTGCGCCCGATGGGGGCCGCTCGAGTTGGGGGCCAAATGAATAAGACAGCATAGAAGATTGTGTCTCTCCTCCTTACGTCGAAACCTTTAACTCAAAGCTAATAAAAAGGTTTCGTACCTGAACAAGAAGTCGTTACGTGTTTTTGAGATTCCTGTTCTTTATATGTTCTGTAGTAATGAACATTACATGTCTATTTCGCACATGGCCATATTCGTATATGGCTACGCAACATATGAACATTCGATGTACATTTCCCATATCCGTATCATGGGTATGGTACAATTTTATCCCGACCGTACTTTTAAATCTGCACTTGCAGCAAGTTCCCAACACTTATCCGTTAGTTGCTAGAAGGCAGTGGCTTAGAGTCAATTGTGTTGAGAATAGGAATTTGACCAGTTCTGAGAACTTGACATTGGCAACGGCTCGGAAGCATACCCTCAACTCGGGTATACTGGTCGCGTATCCCCCGTCTCAACCAAGGTGAATGGGTTACCCACTTGGTTCATTCCCAACACAAGTTGGACTCCGTGGTGGGTGGTGGAGCGCAGAGTCAGTGAAAAATACACAGCATAAATGGCGTCTTCAAACAAAAAATCTAAACGAAACCTCTCAGAATCAGACTTGGAGAATGAGGCAGCAGACTTCTCCAGATTCATAGTTATTGAATCTTTGGAGGAAGTATGCCTAGCTAAATTCTCGCCTTTCCTCATAGAAAAAGTAATATTAACAAGAGCTAGTCCGAAGAATGTTAATAAAACAAGGAATGTTAACTTGCTTGTCGTGGTAGACAGCCGGAGACAGGCAGAAAACATTTTTTTAAAAGTTTCAAACGACCAGGGTGAATAGGGAAGGACCAGGAAGTACATTCGAGATACCCTCAACGACGAAGTCGCCTATAACACCCAAACAATCCAATGCTCAACAACCAACGAAACCTCTGCAAGGGACCTATAGTGTGGAGGGTAAGGGTAGTTAAGCGGACCGCGTAGTTACCGGCCTTGATCTTGAAGAGGTGGTCAAAAACTACAATACTTGAAACCACTTAACTGTTGGCAAACTTATAAGCTCAATCATTTTTTTAGATTGTTGATCTCTTGCATGTCGTGCATATCTATGTAGGTGTGTGCAAGCAAATGACTGTTGGATTCTTTTTCTTACTTTGCAATTCATGTAATAATCTTCTTGTGTACAAGTAAATGAGGAAAAGTAAATAGAATGATTTATACTGCCTGCATATTTATGCCAAACTGAACTGTTTGACGAAATCGAATAGCTTGAAATACAAATGTTTCTGCTAATCAAACCATACTTACACTTAAACAGCATGCTTATGCTGAACTGAATTGCTTGAAATGGAACTGTTTTTACAGTAAAACTGTACTTACACTCAACCAAATTATATATATAGAACTGTTTTGACAAAAATAAATAAAAATTGACTTGGCGTTAAATAACCTACAAAGGTTGATATGTCATAAAAACCAACCAACCAACCATAGCATTGCAAATTATTACTGCAACGAATAATTAGATATGTATAACTATAAAAGCAAATGATTATCAAATAGGGATAATTACTTGAAATGATATCATTGTGTATACATTATTAGTATTAGATAAGACTAAGAAATTTTTCAATTTCTGAATTGATCCATTTTAAGATGGCCTAAATAAAAAATTAGAATAAATACAAGTATGTTATTTTGAAGAATCAACTCCTGGTGATCTTAAGTATATATATATATATATATATACTCAAAATGATAACTATATGTGTGTTTGTGTATATATATATATATATACTTTTGTATCATTTTGATTTTATGAGATAACTTATCGAGATGTAAAAATCTAAATATGTTGGACTTTTTGCAGATATTTATTTTCCTTTTTCTATCCACTCCCGCAAATACAATTAGAAGAAAAAGTATTTAATGATGAGAAAATATCTTGTAGAATTTTACTTTATTTTATTGTATGTCAAATGTCAATTCATATCTAAAAGAAAAATTATTTCCAAACTTGTTTAATATCCTTAAAGAGGATTATTTTATATCAAGGTTTCTACCCAAGCCATGAGGAAAATCATTTCAACAAATATGTTAACAGTACTAAAAGGGTCCCTTTTATTTTATATCAGCTGATTTTGATAAGTCATGAAATTCTACTACTGAAAAACTGGTAAATTCATTTGTTATTTTTAAGTGTTAGCAGAGAAAGTGTTCATTTTCAATGGTTTTATCCAACAAGACAGACACAACATTTCTTAAAAAGAAATTTATCATGTTTACTATCATCTGAAAAACAATGGCATGTTGTGATATGCTTCCAGAGGCAGCTGTAATTTATTCATCTTCAGCCCCCAAAACTGACCCAGGGCAATTTTTCACAAGATTCATAGCAAGGAGGAAAACTTCTATCTTTCTGTGATAAAAAAATGGAAGACTTTTTTCTTTCTTTCAGATATGAATCGCGTTAAACAGATTTCTTTCAGATATGAATCACTAGTTAAATAGATTTCCCAAAAAAACTTATCTCTCCAGTTTATGTTTAGATGGGTATTTTCAGATGTGAATACTGTGAAAATTTAGTTCCACAGATTATACAATAAATGGGTTCTCTTCAAAGTGAATTGAAAGTGACTTTGGAGATTTGAAGTCTGGAAAAATATAGCAACAGATTTCCTAATAAAATAGTTTAACTTGTCTTTTTGAGATTTGAAACCACTGAAAGGAAAACACCAAAAATTTCATAATAAAAATGTTTTCTATCCAGTGTGTGTTGACATGTGCCTTTTGAGATTTGAATTCTGGGAAAATTTAGCTCCACAAATTTCACAACGAAATGGTTTCTCTCCAGTGTGTGTTGACATATGCATTTTCAAACTGAAATGCTGGGAAAATTTAGTTCCACAAATTTCACAATGAAAAGCTTTCTCTCCAGTATGTTTAGACATGTGTATTTTAAGATGTCCCTTCCGGGAAAATTTAGCTCGACAGAATTCACAATGCAAAAGTTTTTCCCCAGTGTGTGTTAACATGTGTGATCTGAGACTAGAATTGAGAGAAAATTTACTTCCACAGATTTCACAATGAAAAGGTTTCTCTCCAGTGTGTGTTGACATGTGTGTTTTGAGAGTTCCCTTCTGGGAAAATCTAATTCCACATATTTCACAATGAAAAGGTTTCTCTTTAGTGTGTGTGGACATGTGTGTTTGGAGATGTCCCTTCTGAGAAAATTTAGCTTCACAGATTTCACAATGGAAAGGTTTCTCTCCAGTGTGTGTTAACATGTGTGTTTTGAGATTTCCCTTCTGGGAAAATTTAGTTCCACAGATTTCACAATGAAAAGGTTTCTCTCCAGTGTGGGTTGACATGTGTGTTTTGAGATGTCCCTTCTGGGAAAATTTAGCTCCACAAATTTCACAATGGAAAAGTTTCTTTCCAGTGTGTGTTAACATGTGTGTTTTGTGACTGGAATTGTGGGAAAATTTAGCTCCACAAATTTCACAATGAAATGGTTTCTCTCCTGAGTGTGTTGACATGTTTGTTTTAAGATGTGAATTCTGGGTAAATTTAGCTCCACAGCTTTCACAATGAAAAGGTTTCTCTCTAGTGTGTGTTTATATATCTGTTTTGAGATTGGAATTGAGCGAAAATTGAGCTTCACAAATTTCACAATGAAAAGGTTTCTGCCTAGTGTGTATTGATAAATGGTTTTAACATATGATATTTTGTGAAATTTTAGTTCAACCAATTTCAACAATTAAAATTTTCTCTCCGGTAGGTAATCCCAAATTTTACTGTGCAATAATCTCTCTTTTTCTTGCCTGCTTATCAGGATCAAACCTACAAATGAAATAAATTAGAAATTTACTCATATAATAAAAACTGTTATTTATGAATAAATGTCTGTTGATTTTTTTTTGTTGAGATTTTTTTAGGATTCTGGAGGATGATGCCCTAAAGACACATTCATGCAATAAATATTCAAAGTCTATTCTACTACACACAAATTTGAAGGTTTTCTTTTATTAGAAATCAAAAACCCTTTAGATTTTAGATAAATAAATGAACGTAGGAACCTGATGAACAACTATTTAAATTTCATTCAGAGATTATAAAGGTTTTTATTTTATAGGTAATTCAAAATCATGTAGACTTTTAGACACAAAAAAATAAAGGTAGAAACATTAATGAACTAGTACTCAAGTCAAAGAGATATAAATTTAGATTTTTATTTTTAATTGAAGATCATGTAGGCTACTTAAAGTAAAGATCATGTTGGCTACTTTTCCACTCAAACAGATGAAGACAGAAAGATAGATTGACTTGTATCCTAATTCAATACAGAGATTTTATAAACAAGTATTTCATAATATATCAAAGGTCTTTAAATAAAAAGGTATTAAGGTCGAAACATTGATTAGCTAAAAGTTAATACAGAGATTATAGCCTTTTATTCTATCAGCAAAAATTATGTAGAATTTTAAACACAAAGGAATTGCTGTAGAAAAATTGAGGGACAAATATTCAAATCCAATGTAGAGATCATAGAGATTTTTTATTCTATCAGCTATCATAGATCATTTAGTCTTCTAAAAATAAATGAATACCAATAGAAAATATCATAATCTAGTATTCAAATGTCATACAGATATTATATAGACTTTTATTTCATAAGTAAATATGCCACACCCCTTCTCTTTTACAGTAACAATTGGTGGTTTCTATGTAAATAAATTGTCATAAAAGGATTATGGAGGTTGGTAGGTTAGTCAGACACATTAACTCCAATAAAAATAAGACAAAAGGAAATTAAATCAAAATTTTAATAAGGTGTAAAATAAGAATCTTTATAAAATAAAATTACAATTTATGTATAAAATTACAAATATATGTATGTGAGAGTTCATGGAGTGTTTATTTTAGTTCTAAGACAAAGTCAATAATTCAAGTTTAAGAAATAGACATTAAGAATATTAATTGCAAAAAAAAAGACTTAAATTTTCTTCGAGTATGCCAATAAAACAATTCTTTTCTGGTGTTGGGGTGAAGAGGTAGGAAGATGTTAATCTCTGAATGTTGAATTGTATCAGTCTGTCGTGTTTGGTATCAATCAGAATACTGAAAGTGGGAGCTCTGTCTGCTGTTCGAAAAGGTCTCTTTTTATGTGTGTAAATTGAATGAAAACGCTGGGCTGAAAACATCTTTATTTTGGGTACAAACGCTTTGGATTGGCTCCTAATTCCTCATTAAATTTTTCTTTTTCTTTGACCGAAACAATGCATCAAGCTGGGTAGGCACAGCCTTATTTCTGTTATTTCTACTTATAATCTCTTAAGGTGAAAATCCGGTTCTCCATACTGCTCCAATATCACTACATGAATATCTCCATTAAATACTCTACTCCAAGAGGGTTTCTGTTAAACGACTATCATCGGATGAAATACCTCACTCAAAAAACGAAAACTAAAATATTATTATTCAGTTAGAATATTCTTTAAGCTAATTTCTTAATTTTATTTATTCAGTATTTTTAAATTAATCAACGAAATTTCAATCACCTTTAAAATATGAACATTTTTTTAATCTTAAAAATAAAAGGAAAACATTTACCCTAAATATTTTCTGATTGACTTTTGCAAATGAAAAAAGTAAGAAAAATATGCTTGCAAATGCAATACTGAGCGTCATTTGATCGTTTTTTGAACTTCTAAAATAAGGCATCTCTTTAAACAGTCAAACTGTTATAAAAAATGTAAAGAAAATCTCATTCTCTATGAAATTATCTCTTAAAAAATGTAAAAATTTATTCAGTTGAACCTTCATTACATGAATCACATTAAAAAAATGATTGACGGTGGGTTGGAGTATTAAAATAAAAGAAGAAAAAACAAGTAGTCTTTAGAATTTTATGGAAAAATGTTTTAAAGAAACCTCATTGTTTATTAATTTAATTAGGAAAAATTCTTTTAAATTCGATAATTAGTCTATGTAAGTGGATTTTCTTAAAGAGTGTTTTAAGCAGATGTGCTTTTTTGTACATACCTATCACGAACATTTTTAAAGACTATATATTAAAAAAATCCGACTCTGTCCACGAAATATTTCCCAAATGTTTTTAATATTTTACATTGCCTTTCATTTTATATCTTGATTTTTTTCACTATCAAAATAAATGTATGAATCGACAAAAAAAAAAACCAGAAAGGGTTTTCTTTTTTTAGATTCTTATCAAGCCAACAAAAACTGATAGTTGTTCAAATTTCGCAATGATATTTCATTCGTCATTTCTTTGTGTTTAGAAATGTTTAGAATTTTTCACTAACCTTCGAATGTTTAAATCATTCGGAAGTTTCAAAAATTTTCATAAAACAACCAACAAATCCAACCTTGTTTCTGACTTCTAATACAAACAGCCAAGAGAAGAAAAAAGTCTAGAAACCGGTGTGTATGAAGAATTCGTTCCCTGCTTTTAAAATCCGATTTATTTTGTCTATGCACTCGGTGAAAGGGAATAAAAAGTATTTTTCGTCAACAAAGCAAGACTTTGCGGTTATCAATGTTTACGACCATATTTAGTTTTCTCATATTGTGACGAATAAGAGGAGGATGAGGAATTGTGGGCTCATTTTTTATTTATTACAAACTTTTAACTGTTCACATTGAGTATAAAGCCTGTAGACAGAGCTGATGATGTTAGGGTTGTCTGCCTGTCTCCTCTACCCAAGCAAAGAAATTACTACTATGTTGAAAATTGTCATAATACAACGTCCTTTAAAAACAGGACAATCATCTTACTACTTACCTAGAAACAAATTCTTCTAAAATAACAAAATTTCTATAGAACAGATTTTCTTATTTAACCACTTTTACTGAGATGTACTCTCGTACAAATAACAAAAGTAAACTTTCCTTGAACATTTTATCAAGAAATATTTGTTTGCACGTTTCTCTTGTCATTAAACTATTTTCGTGTCATTAAAATAAAAACTTACATGATTTGAATTTTTAACTAAAATTTTGTAATTTTTAAATTTATTTCCAATATTTTTGCATAATTCATACAAACTAACGATATGCAGTCTATATTAACCATACAAACCTGAAACCCAAATTTGAACAGTCACGGCATCTGGAAAACAGTTGCCGTAAAATAACCATCGATCTACATAATTAATTATCTGTGGTAATTTGATGTGAGTGTAACTGTCGCTAAATTAACCTGTTAGCCGTGCCTTATTTTTATATAATTGTTTTTAGTTATATCAATATAACTACAACCACAATATCCAGTGTTAGAGTAGTTTGGTGTGTTTTTGTTGATTCCATTTTGTGCTGACCATTGATTGGTGCGGTCTACTAGATCTAACCGGAAATTTGTAAAGGGAATTGATATACAAGCCCTATTAGGTTTACACTGTTGGTTAGGACAGGCAACACGGTGAGAATTTGTGCCATTTCTTTCTTTTTTTCTGTTTCTTAGAAACGTATTTGCTGTTATCCTTTTATTGAATGTTATTTGTTTCTTCTTTGTTCAGTTTCACGGTGTTTATTAAAATAAACTTGCAGACATCAGTAAGAAGCGTTCATCATTTTTTGCAAGAAAACCAGCGGCAGTAGAAGTGGTAGCACCCGATAGGGTCCTATCTATGGGTCAAATAGAATTAAACTGTGTACTTATGCTAAACTGAATTGTTTGAAATAGAACTGTTTTTGACATTTAAACTGGGTACTTATACTAAACTGAATTATGTGAAATAGAACCTTTTTGACGTTTAACTGTGTGTGAACAATTTTTTTTTTTTAATATGCTAAACTGAATACTTTGAAAAAGAATTGTTTTGACCTTCAACTGAGTGTAAACAAAAAACTGTACTTATGCTAAAGTGAATTGTTGAAATAGAACTTTATGTGTATAGGAATGGATTTGGCATTAAATAACCTACAATGGTTGATATGCCATAAAACCAAACCAAACTTTTATCAAAATAACTTAATTCCGTGTTTAATGACCCGAAAAGGGGTGACATGCAGGTGATTGGAATTTGGTTTAAAATAAAAACACAGAATAAATAAAATTAAGTAATTGATAGAAAAAATGGTCTGTCTGAATTAAGATTTCATACGTTATGACAATTTACATAAAAACCACGGATTGTTTCTATTGAAGGAGGAGACATGGATTTCTTATGAGATAAAAGTCTATATAATATCTGTATGAATTTAATATTCTAGATTATCATATTTTCTATCCATATTCATTTATGTCGAGAAGTCTGCTAAACTTTGATTCCTTATAAAATAAAAGTCTAAATAATCTCTAGATTAGATTTGTATATCAGTTCATCAATTTTTCTACATGGATTCCTTTGTATCTAAACGTCTTTCATTACTTACAAAATAAAAAGTTTCAAAAAATATATGTAATCTCTGTATTGAATGTGACTTGTAGCTCCCTTACATAACTGCATTTTTACTTGATTTTTGTCATTTGTAGGTTTGATCATGATGAGCAATCATTAAAAACAAAGAGATTATTACTCAGTGAAATATGTGCATTATATACTGGAGAGAAACCCTTAATTGGTGAAATCTGTGATTCAACATTTTTCCAGATTCCAGTCTTAGAAAATTTATGTCAACACACACTGGAGACCTGGTATTACCCTCTCAAATCTCACATATCAACACACACTGGAGAGAAACAGTTTCATTGTAAAATCTGTGGAATGGAATTTTCACGGAATTACAATCTAAAACGTCACATGTCAACACACACAGGAGAGAAACCTTTTCATTGTGAAACCTGTGGAGCTAAATTTTCTCGCAATTCACATCTAAAAACACATATGTCAGCACATACTGGAGAGAAACAGTTTCCTTGTGAAATCTGTGGTGCTAGATTTTCCAATTCTTCCCGTATCAAAACACATATGTCAACACACACTGGAGACAAACCTTTTGACTGTAAAATCTGTGGACGTAGATTTTCCCCAAATTCCAATCTAAAAACACATATGTCTACACACACCGGAGACAAACCTTTTCACTGTGAAATCTGTGGAGCGAGATTTTCTTTAAATTCCACTCTCAGAACTCACCGGTTAACACACACTGGAGAGAAACCTTTTCATTGTGAAATATGTGGAGCTAAATTTTCCCGAAATTACAGTCTCAAATATCATATGTCAACACATACTGGAGAGAGACCTTTTCATTGTGATATCTGTAGAACTAAATTTTCCATGAATTCTGATCTCAAAAGACACATGTCTTCACACACTGGAGAGAAACCCTTTCATTGTGAAATTTGTGGATCTAAATTTTCCAGAAATTACAGTCTCAAATCTCACATGTCAACACATACTGGAGAGAAACAGTTTCACTGTGAAATTTGTGTAGCAAGATTTTCACGGAATTATGATCTAAAACATCACATGTCAACACACACAGGAGAGAAACCTGTGGTTGAACCTGTGGAGCTAAATTTTCCTGCAAATCACATCTAAAAACACACATGTCAACATGTACTGAAGAGAAACCTTTTTATTTTGAAATCTGTGGGCTCGATTTTCCGATTCTTCCAGGATCAAAACACATATATCACCAAGTAGTTAACTACTTGAAAATGAGATGGGAGAATTTAAGAAAAATTCATTTGGAAGAAATATATATGTAAAAATAAAACACATAACTTTGACTTTATAAAATGTGATATTCACGAATGTTGAAGTTGTCCATTGTTTTTTGGGGTTTTTTTTCCCTTTTTTGTTTACTTTGCCTATAGAAAGAAATATGTCTTCCATTTTTTCCTCAGAGAAAGAGGAAAGTATCTTCTTCCTTGCACTGAACATTGGGAAAAATTACTCAGTCAATTTTAGGTCCTGAAGCTGAATGAATTATTGCTGTGTCTGGAAGCATATCACAATATGACTTTGTTTTTCCTATGATACAAGATTTGATAAATTTTCTTTTAAGGAAAATTGTGTCTGTCTGGTTAAACAAAACCATTGAAAATGAGCTCTTTTTTTGCTAACACTTGAAAATAACAAATGAATTAACCATAGTTTTTTACTGGTTGGATTTTATGTCTTATCAAAATCTGCTGACATAAAACATAGGTACCTTCTTGGTACAATTAACACATTAGTTGAAATGATTTTCCTCATGGGTTGGGCAGAAATCTTGACATAAAATAATTCTCTCCAAGGAGATACAACAATTGGGGGAATAATTTTTCTCATGATACCATTTGTCATTTGACATACAATAATCTTCTCCAAGGATATTGAACAAAATATTTGAACATAACCTTTTTTGTGGAAGGGATTTTCCATGTGAGGAGTAAAAAAAGATAAAAATATGAAAATGATAAGAAACTTTATATATATATATATATATATATATATATATATATATATATATATTTACTTCAAGATCATCTGGAGTAGATTCTTAAAAATATGATGTTTATATCTCATTTTTGGGCCAGCAGAAAATGGACCAATTCAGAAATTGCAAAAATTACATATTCATATCCAATACTAATAATATACACAGAATAATATAATGTAAATTAATTATTCCTATTTGATTATCCTTTGTTTCCATACAGTTATGTAGATTTTTTTTTACTCCTAACAGCAATAATTTTCAATTATATGGTTTCAAGTAACTAATAGCTCTTGTCCTTAGTAAATGATTGTTGGTTAAATGGATTATTCTTTATTGAAATACTTTCACACTGTAATATTGTATCAAAATGGATAGACAGATATCAGTTAACTCATAAATACCGGAATAAACAAATGCCTTAGATATCTAACTGAAAGTGATGGATAATTTGCAATATATATACCTCTAGCAATGCTGAACAAATATGTTCTATGTGTAGAGTTTACTGCCAGGTTTTTACATGAGCAGAGATCATAAAATGATCATTGGAAGACACTTGATGTAAAAATATGATTTTCACTCAATGAATGGTTCTTGTGCGGAATATCAAATATTTTTCAAAGTTTTCTCTACAAAAACTCTTTTCCTTATGTTGACTAATGATTAAATAAGTTGAGAACAATTTACAAAGAAATATTGTCTCCGTCCATGTTGGATAGGTTTCAATTTCCCTTGAGAAATGCCTGCAGTATATTCAAAAGTAATCATTGGTCACCACTTCAATCATCCATTGCCTCTGCAGAGAGACAAGTTTCCTTATCCACTCTGCAATCAACTCCAATACAGATGAGATTGTCATAGTCCTAGATATGCTTCCAATGGATAGTTACTTTTATTCTCATCTTTTCCCTATCTATTTTAGATTTGTCTAGAATTATGTCTTTTGAAGGAATACTTGAATTAAGAAAGCTAATATCCTTTAGATCTCATAGAAAGGCATTAGCAAGACAAGCCCCAACATTTGATGATTCATCACCCCTAATATATTACATAGAATATCTTGGGATATTTAAAAGACTGTTACGTTGCTAAAAATTCCTTCTTAGCACAAAACTGTCATCCATTGCTTCTTCACTGGAGGATGTCTGTGGAAAAATATCAGATATTAAGAAAGCAACACATGAATCTTGTTGCTGCCTGTCTAACCTCTCTGCTTCCACTGATTTTTTTTGTATTCTTTGACAGCATCTTTGTTAATAGGTCCCAGCTGGAAATTGCTTTTTTGTCCTATTTTCTGTCTCTGACCTTTTAAATATTCCCTCTCTTCAATGTCTTGACTGCAGTAAATCTTTCTCTTATCACTGAAATGACATTTCAAAACGGTAATTTTCAGTATTTAAACTCGTTTCCCCAAAAAATGGTAACGATTTGGAAAAATATTTTGTGTCGTTATTTATTTTGTTAAACCCCAATAATGACTACCAGTGCACTACTCCAGTTAAGAAATCGACCTGGCTTAATTTCGCAGCAACAGAGAATTGATTGTCTCTGATGTTAGTTAAATATTTGTTAGTTTTACGACTCAATGAGAGACTGGATGAATGAAAAACTTGTTTTAATGCAACAAAAAGTAAAGACTTTGTTTTTCTTTCTTACTTTTATTCTTTTGTCTGCAGTAATTTTGAAAAACAAAATCTGAAATTGATATTAACATTCCAATTCCTGATAAGAGTGTTGTGTAAACAAGATGTATCAGATCTTGGATAAGCAGGGAACGATTTCTTCATACACACCGGTTTCGAGACTTGTTAGTTCTTTTGGCTGTTAGTGTTAGAGATCAGAAATAAGGTTAGATTTGTAAGTTCTTTGAGGAAAATTTTTGAAAATTCTGAATGATTTAAAGAGTTGATGGTAAGTGAAATATTCTAAAAATTTCTAAACACAAAGAAATCTCAAATGAAAATAAGATTGCGAAATTTGAACAGGAATCACTTTTTTGTTTTTGTAATAAAAATCTTAAAAGAGATGTTACACTTTCTGGTTTTTGTCAATTCGTACATTTATTTTAATGGGGTCAAAATCAAGATTTAAAATAAAAGGCACTTAAAATTATTATAGAAAGAGTTAATTTTTTTTATTAAGTGTCTTTAAACAATATTTTCAATTGGTATGTACAATACAACACATCTGCAAAAAGCACGCATTAAGAAAATCCCTTTAAATCGAATAATTACCGGATTGTTATAAATTTTTCCTGTTTAAAGTAAAAGGTAAGGATTCTTTTAAAACATACTCGTTCACAAAATTTTAAAGACTACATATTCCTTTTAAATTTTTTTGTCGTAATGCGCTGACCCACCGTCAATCATTTTGTTAATGTGACTCACGTAATGAAGGTGCCACTGAATGAGTTTTACTTCTTTTTAAGAGATAATTTCATGGAAGATGAGATTTTTGAAGTTCAAAAAACGTTAAAAAGATGCACACTATTGCTTTTTTTTCTTACTTTATTCATTTTTGAAGGTTAATCTGAAAATGTGGTTAATAAAAGAAAAAGAATTCATGGTGAATATTTTCTATTTTCCTTGTAATAAAACCATTTTCATCCAGATATTAAAGTCTTCCACTCACTGCAGGGGATTAGGATTTTGTTTATTTAACTAAAAATGCTGAATAATTAATATGAAGAAACTAAATAAAAATATAATTTATCTGAATAATGATTTTTTATTTTATATTATTGTGTTAGATATTTTATTGGTCTTTATTGGGAACCCACAAGGGATACAGTAGGTAATGGAGATAAATCTTTTAGGAAATTTTCCATAAAAACCACGGATTGTTACTGTAGAAGAAAAGAAGCCTGGTTTACTTATGAAATAAAAGTTTATATAATCTCTGAATGACTTTAGAATTGTGGCTTATCATATTTTCTATCTGTATTCATTTATGTCTAAAAGTCTACATGATGTTTGATTGCTTATAAAATAAAATTCTATATAATCTCTCCATTTGATTTGAATTCTAGTTCATTAATTTTTCTGCATCCATTCCTTTGTATCTAAAAGTCTACATGATCTTTGATTGCTTATATAATAAAAAGCTATATAATCTCTATATTAAATGTGAATTTTAGCTTATCAATCTTTTGACTTTCATAGTTTTTTGGGTAAAAAGTCTTTGATTACTTATGAAAAAATTGTCTATAAAATCTCTGTATTAAATTAGAATACAAGTTGATCAATCTTTCTACCTTCATCCATTTGGGTTGACAGATAGTTTACATGTTCTTTGATTAAATATAATTTATCAATGTTTCTACCTTCCTTCATATGTTTTGGTTTTTGATTGCTTATAGAATATTTATTGCATAAATGTGTCTTTAAGGCAACACCCCCTTGAATCGTAGAAAAGATGTGAATTAAAAAATCAATTGGTATATTTATTAATTAATTATAGGTTTTCTTATGTAAATATATTTTCAATTTATTTTTTCATTTGTAGGTTTGATCATCAGGAATAATTATTAAAAAGAAAGACATTATTACACAGTGAAATTTGTGGATTACGTTCTGGAGAGAAACCTTTAATTGATGAAATCTGTGATTCTGCATTTTTCCAGATTCCTGTCTAAAACGGTGTATTTCAACACTCCCTTGAGAGAGTCCTTTTCATAGTGAAATCTGTGGAGCTAAATTTTCTGAGAATTCCAGTGTCAAAAAACACATGTCAACACACACTGCAGAGAGACCTTTTCATTGTTAAGTGTGTGGAGCTAAATTTTCACAGTATACATATCTCAAAAGACAAATGTCAACACATACTGGAGAGAAATATTTTCACTGTAAAATCTGTGGGGTGAAATTTTCTTTGAATTCCAGTCTCAAAGCACACATGTGAGAAACGTTTCCAGTGTGAAATCTGTGGAGCTAATTTTTCCTGGAATTTCGATCTCAAAAGACTTATGAAAACACACACTGGTGAGAAATCTTTTCATTTTCACAGAATTCAAATCTCAAATACACTTGCCAACTTACTGTTGATACAAATGTTATTTTTAAATTTTTGGTGCTTCATTTTCATGGAATCAAATCTCAAAATATACATGACAGCACATCCTGGGTAGAATCCTTTTCATTGTGAAATCTATGGAGCTAAATCTCCATGGAATTCATATCTCAAAAAACACTTGTCAACACACACTTCATAAAAATGTTGTCTTTTTTTTTTTTTTTTTTTAATCTATGGAGGGTTCTTTTCACAGGTTTTAAATTTTAAAAACTCAAGTCAACATACACTGGTGAGGAACCTTTTTACTATGAAATCTGTTGATAAAATTTTCTTGGATACAGATGTCCAAAGACACTTGTGAACACACATTGGACAGAAACTAATTATTTTGAAACAAGTGGAACTAAATTTTCACAGAATTCTCATCTGAAAATACACACGTAATCACATACTCGAGACAAACATTTTCATTCTTAAATTTGTGGAATTGATTTTCACACAATTCACAACGTAATTGTGAAATTTGTGCAGCTGTATTTTCCAAGAATTTCTGTCTTAAAAGACACACTTCAGTACACATTGGATAAAAAAAATTAATTGTGAAAGCTGAATAGAAATACTTGTAACTATATTATTTGTGGAGCTTCATTTTCCAAGATTTCCAGTCTTAAAAGACACACTTCAATACACACTGGATAAAGAAATTCAATTGTGAAAGCTGAATAGAAATACTTGTAACTATATCATGAATAGATGTCATGTTAACTCTTTGAAAAAGAAATAAGGGAATTTAAGAAAATTACTGTTGAAAATTATCTGAAAAATAAAACACATAACTTAATTTATAAATTGGGATATTTGAAAAAGTTCATTTTTTCTTTTTCCTTTTTTGTTTTTTGTTTTTTTTTCTTTGTTAAAAAAAGGATGAAATATTTCATTTTTCATCACAGAAAAAGGGAAGAGTCTTCCTCCTTATATTGAACATTAGGAAAATTTGACGTAGCTTAATTTTAGGTCCTGAAACTGAATAAATTTATGCTGTCTATGGAATAAATTACTGCTGTTTATGCAAAAGTTAATAAATTTTCTTTTATGGAATGTTATATCTATCGAGTTAAACCAAAATATTTAAAATGAACTGTTAACACTTAAAAATGACAAATGAATTAACCATAGTCTTTTACTTGTAGAATTTCATGACTTATCAAAAATCAGTTGACATAAAACATAAGGTACCCTCTCAGTACATTTAACATATTTGTTGAAATGATTTTCCTCGTTGCTTGGGCAGAAATCTTGACATAAAGTAATCCTCTTAAAGGATTTTAAACAATTTTGGAAATAATGTTTCTTTAGATACCAGTTGACATTTGACATTTCTCTAAGGTTATGGAACTACTTATTTGAACAGAATCTTATTTGTGGAAATGATTTTGCTAAGTGGCTAAAAAGTTTATTATACATGACATGGTATTTATTCTAATTGTAGTTGGGGGAGTGTACTGATTAGAAAAGAAGATAAAAATCTGAAAAATATTGAACATTTTGAGATTTTTGCTTCTCAATAACTTATCACATATCAAAACGATAAGAGAGATGAGAGAGAGAGATAGATAGATAGATAGATATTGTTTCTTATCACTTTGAGTTCTTCCTAATCTCTGATTTGGGCCACTTAAAGATAACAGCAAACAATCTGAATATTAGTGACACCAACCCAGTGGCAGATGGTAACAGGCCATCAACATTCATGGAGCAGGTATTGGATGATATACACAAGGATCACAGTGATCAGCCTGTGACTACAACCAGTCTGTCAACAAACATTGGACCAAACCCACCAGAACCTGAACCGCTGCGCAAACTGGTGACCAGATATCCATGCAGGCAGCACACTAAGCCACAGTACCTTAATGACAATGTCATATCTGTAATGAACCAGTGATTGGTGGTATCTATCTTAAGGAGAGATATGTTGTATATGGTTAAAATGCAGTACGGGGACTGTAGGAGTTGCATCCCTTGTTTTTGTGTTAAGATCAAGTGCCATCTTGAATAAACCTTTTTTAATACCTAATACATTTTGTATGTTTAAATGTACAATTATAATAGTTGCCCAGTCAGCTAGGGCTGTAGAATACACTGACTGCACCTCTGCAGAGGGGTAAGATTCCCCCGCAATAAGTGTCCTGAATATGACACTAAACAATATGATGGTAAGGTCCCAGTAATGCTGGGGCCTTGGAAAATAAGGAGCACCCCTTTATTGCCATTGCTCTCAGGTCTACTCTGGCCCGGTGTGGTAGCACCTGATAGGGCCCTATCTATGGGTTAAATAGAATTAACGGCATACTTATGCTAAACTGAATTGTTTGATTAAACTGAATAGCTTGAAATAGAAATGTTTTTGACCATTAAACCGTACTTACATTTAAACTGCATGCTAATGCTGAACTGAATTATTTGAAATGGAACTGTTTTTTGACATTGAAACTGTACTTACACTAAACTGAATTGTTATATATAACTGCTTGATTAAACTGAATAGTTTGAAATAGCAATGTTTTTAACAAACTGTGTACTTATGCTAAACTGAATTGTTTGAAATAGAAACTAATTTTTTACATAAAAATGGATCTGGTGTTAAATGACCTACAAGGGTTGATATGCCATAAACCAAACCAAACAATTATAATAGATAAATGAAGGAATAAAATATAAGTAAGAAACAAATTAGATACAAACAATAAAGAAATTTGGAAATCAAATAATACTTCTTGAAAAATAGGTTAAAGATAGAAAATTTAAAAACTGAAATTTGGTCATAATTTTAATTGTTTTAAATTGAGAACAGTTTTTTATCAATTATAATCAGCATATTTTTAATTGCATATTTTTATTTCAATTTTAATAATTTGTGATTAAGTGATTATTAGGGCAATGAATAAATTGTGAATATTGGAACAAACTATAATTAATTAAACAGGCAAACAAATTATTATTAAATAATGAATAAATAAAACAATTAAATATAAATAAGAAACAAATAAATTAAATACAAACAAACAAAAAAAAAATAGATTTAAAAATCAAATATTTGTAGAAAAATTGGTTATAGATACAAAATTTAAACGAAAAATTTTAAGTTTTACTTTTTAGCTTAACTTATTATGTGTAATATTATTTTCCCCTCAAATAATAATTGTTTAAAAGAACATTTGTTGAACTCCAGACAAACATTCTTTGTATTTTTTTTATATTGTCACCCTCAACACAAATGTTGACATTAAAAAGGAGCTCATAATCCGCCAAAACATTTATTGTTAAATGCATGGCTAATTCTTTTGATTTACTGAATGAAGAAAAGATGTTTTTATGAGTTTACCAATAACTACATAATTATATAGAACAAAATTTCTAGTTCTATCATTAGGATATAAGAGAGAACCTGTATTAATCCCCTGCAAATAGCTATTTATTTCATGTATTTCTTGCACATTATCTCTTCCAGATATTAACAAACAAGATACCAAAGGTTCAAACAATTGTGTTGTGAATAAAAGAATGTCTGTGAAATTAAGAAGAAAATGTTCATATTTGTATTGATAGGAACGAGTTAATTTCAGGAAATTTAATGTGTATTGAATGGTAATGAAAATTGAGAAAAAAAATGTTCCAATATTTGTGTTCGTAGCATTGACTTATGCAGTCACCCAAAATTTAGGTTAACAGGTAAGAAGAAATGTTGGCATTGAAAAAGTGGAATGTAGATGGGGTGTTGATTCTCCGGTCATGCAGCTTCCATCAATGAATAGTGTTGTATGACCAGAATAATGGACTTACCCAAAGGGTATATTAATCAAGAACAAAGCTGGTAGAGTGAGTAGCAGCTGCATTAACACTGCGCTTCTCCAGTTGTTGAGTCGCATTTCGGCCGGCCGTGCTGGCTGCTGGCACGGATCTGGCCGAGTGTGTCTTGGCAGCTGGATAATTTCCTTCGGCCTCAGGGGGCCTTCCCCCCAGGCTTTTATTCCCTTTGGGGAGGTTGGGTTCATCGCCCGGCGCCTGAGGCACCCCTAATAAGGGGAATGCCGACGGGGCCATTGGCATTTTTGGAAATGCCGGGCGCGTGTGGGCTACAGCCCTGCGTCCGGACCCACCATAAAAACGACCTTGTGCCATACTTGCCCGTTGGGTGGGGCGGTCAACAAATACCGTAGCAGCTGCATTAACACTGCGCTTCTCCAGTTGTTGAGTCGCATTTTGGCTGGCCGTGCTGGCACGGATCTGGCCAAGTGTGTCTTGGCAGCTGGATAATTTCCTTCGGCCTCAGGGGGCCTTCCCACCAGGCTTTTACTCCCTTTGGGGAGGTTGGGTTAATCGCTTGGTGCCTGAGGCGCCCCTAATAAGGGGAATGCCGATGGGGCCGTTGGCATTTTTGGGAAATGCCGGGTGCATGTGGGCTACGGCCCTGTGCCCGGACCCACCAAAAAAAAGGCCTTGTGCCACACTTTCACGTTCGGTGGGGCGTGGAACAAATACTGCAGCAGCTGTAGTAAGCACCTTGCCTGTCTTCGTGTATGTTGAACTAAGAAAACCCTCCTCAGAGACATGGATACATTTGTGTGGCACCTCATATATCCATGTTGAGTTATTTATTTATTGACCCTTAATAATCGGTCATAACAAATAGTATTTTTGAAATCAGCATAAAATGGCAATCAGATATTACTTAATAAACCTTCAACATTTGGAAATAAAAAAAATTGATGCAGGCCAGTGTTATTACTCTGTAAAGTTATATGTTAGGTATTGTAAATTAAGCGATACTCAGAACACCAGTAAAATTGCTAAGCTTAATTCAACACACAAACATGTTGAAATATGGCACAAGGCCATTTTTATGTGGGGGACTGGGTATGAGCCGAAGCTCAAATGAGCGGCCTGTCTATGAATACATTAGCTCTGTCGATATTTCCCTAAAGAGTAGCGCCTCAAGCATCAGGCATCAGGCAATAAAATTAACCCTGCCGAAGCAAGTAAAATACTTTGGGTATAGTCCCCTGTGGCCAACGGAGTGTTGGTCTCAGTCCTCCAACGCGAATGCTAGTCCTCCCCAGCATGCATATCAGGCTGCCTAGACCGATGTGAAGAAGACCACGCCAACTGGTCCATGCGGCGAGAAATATGGCTGGAGTGTGAAAATATCATCATCACTAATTATGAACCAACTTAAACATATTGTGATAATTATGTACAAATGTAAATATACAAAGACTTGTTTGAACAGAGTGGAAAAAAAGCCGAAAAACAAATTTGTAATAAACCTGTAATATTTCTTTTTCATGCTGTGATGACTCAAAAATATTCAAAAACAACAATTCCAAAGAGCATAAAACAAAAACTCATAAAATCATTAGTACTGTCCAAAATAAATTTAAAAAACAAAAGTCAAACGAGGAGACTGTTTGTATCGTTCTTTTCTTTCTTTTTTTCTCTCTCATTTTTTTATTTTTATTTTCATGTTCTTTTCATTCTTTTCTCTCCTTTTTTCCTTTCTGTTTCTTTCTTTAACTTTGCTCATACTCAAATTTCAAATGTCTATTATACCAATAATGAATCACTTATAAAATGTATTATAAAATAATTAACCATCATGGCAACTGTACCACACTCCTCCCTTCCATAAAATCAATTTTTGTCTAAGACAAAAATTTATTTAAAGTTATACGACGATATCTAATTATATTTCTGTACGTTTTCTCCTTCCAAATTTGTCATAAACCTCTTATCTCTCTCTCCCAATTTTCAATAAACTTCTCATCTCTCTCTCCCAATTTGTCATAAACCTTTAGTCTCTCTGTCTCGCCCAAGTTTTAATAATCTTCTAATCTCTCTCTCCCAATTTGTAATAAACCTGTTATCTTTCTTTTTCATGCTGCGATGACTCAAAAATATTCAAAAACAACAATTCCAAAGAACATAAAACAAAAACACATGAAATCATAAGTGTTGTCCCCCCCAAATTTAAGAAACGAAAGACAAATAAGGAGACTGTTTCTCTTTTCTCTTTCTCTATTTTTTCATTTTCATGTTCTTTTCATTCTTTTCTATCCTTTTTTCCTTTCTGTTTCTTTCTTTAACTTTCTTCATACTCAAATTTCAAATGTCTATTACACCAATTATGAATCACTTCTCTTTCTTTTTCTCTTTTCTTCCAAAGCTGTGACTTAATATCTTTTTCAATGTGGTAATCATTATGTATTTTCCTTCTGACTTCAACTTTCTTCTCTTATAATTTTTCTATACAAATATATCTATATTTTCCTGTTGATACGGCCTTCCCGTTCTAGATGGAGAGGGTGACATACCTAGTCCTTGCTGGGGAAAAACAACCACCATGGTGGTATCAGCTCGGACGAACAAAAAGATTTTATGGGTCGTCACTCATTATGTAGTTTCCTTCTGACTTCTCTTTCTTCTCTTATAATTTTTCTATACACATATATCTATATGTTTCTGTACAATTGCTCATTCTATGTATATCTGTCTTCTCTTTCGTGCCCATTTTCCTTTTTTTTTTCAACGAATATCTCCTCAAAATAAGCATGGCTCGCATCCCGCTGTCATTTCCTTCCTCTAAGCACGATTCAAAACCGAGTCCGTAATTTTCCAATGTATACCACGAGACTTGTCAATACTCCGCTTGTATCTTCCTTAATCTCCGAACCCCTTTTACCAAATTTCCTCTTCAACACATGGGTGCAAAGTCAAAACTTCAACTACCACAGTAGTCTGGTTTCTTACCGACACCCTAAAATTTCTTGCCTTTTCAACACATGGGTGTGAAGTCATAACTTCAACTAACACAACAGTTGTCTGGTTTCTAACTAACACCCCAAATTTTCTTGCCCCTTCAACACATGTAAAATTTACTGGTCTTTTCTCCTGGATGCAACTCTTAAAAACTTGAAAGACAGATGAAACCAAATATTTTTTCGTAATTAGCTAAATCTTCTCAACGCTAACTTTTAAACCCATGAAAGACCGATATAACCAAAAATAGAGTTTTTTTGATAAATGAACAATTGTACCTGGTACTCACCCTTTTGACTTTTTTCTCTTCATTTTCAATTCTCTAAATGCATTGAATTCTTTCTTTTATCTTTCATATTTCAATTTTTCATTTCTTGTTTGGCATCAGTCAACAAACATAGCTTTTTTTCTTTTTCTTTTTTCACTTCTCTTGCTGACTATAATGTAATGACTTGGCAGTAGGGTGCCAGTTTTGCGGAAGCAGTTGTCATATTTTTCTGTCAACCCTTGTAACCTGTTTGATTTACAATTTTTAAAAAATTCTTTTTCTTAGTTTTAATTCTTTCCAAGTTTTTGCTCTGAGAACTTGTTTCGAATTTATGTCAGCTATTAAGAATGTTGCACGTATTTGTATTTTTTGATTTTTATTATTGGTGTACATTTCTGAAGGCAAATGTACAGATATGAAAATACACAAGGTTGTCAGAGGAGGACTTTATTCATTAAATCATTCCTAATTAAATCAATAAATGAAATGTTTTATTCATTAACTCACATAAACTGATTATCAAATAGGAATAGTTACTTTACACCATATCATTGTGTATACATTATTAGTATTACATCAGAATAAGAACTTTTTCAATTTCTGAATTGATCCATTTTAAGAGATTAGGATAGATATAAGTATTTTATTTTGGAGAATCAACTCCAGGTGATCTTAAGTATATATACATATATATATATATATATACGCAAAAGGATAACAATATAGACATGTGTATATACATACACATACACACACATATATATATATATACATTCTTATCATTTTGATATAATGAGACAAGTTCTCAAGAAGCAAAAATCAAAATATATTAGACTTTTTCTGATTTTTATTTTCAGTCCACTAATACAAATACAATTAAAACAAAAAGTAATTCATGTTAAAAAATATTTTTTAGAATTTTACTTATTTCCCTCGAGGAAAATCATTTTCACAAATAAGGTACTGTTTAAAAAAGTTTTTGTTCAATATCTTTTGAGAATTTTATTGTATGTCAAACGTCAACTGGTATCTAAAAAGAAATTATTTCCAAACTTATTTAATATCTTTTAAGAAGATTATTTTATGTCAAAATGTCTACCAAAGTCACTTTCATATGTTCCATGACATTTTACATAAGAAAAAAAATTTCAGGGCACAGATTATACATTAAAAACCTTTCTCTAAACTGCATTAACAGGTGATATTCCCGAGAAATATAATAGTGTTGATGTTTATTTTTGGAGAGGAGAATTCCAGGAAAATATTGCTCCATAGCTTTCATGATGAAATGTTTTCTCCGTAAGTGTTCAAAAATGTCTTTTTTAGATGTGTAATCTGTGAAAATGTAGATCCATATATTTCACCATAGAAAAGTTTTTCTCTCGAGTGTGTAAAAATGCGTTTTCTAGGACTTGAATTCAGGGAAAATGTAGCTCCACAATTTTCACAGAGAAAACTTTTCTCTCCAGTATGTGCTTATATATATTTTGAGATATGAATTGTGTGAAAATATAGTTTCATAAATTTCTCAATGAAAACTTTTCTCAACAGTATGCATTTGGACGCGTAGTTTGAAATGTGAATACTGAGAAAATCTAGTTCCACAGGTTTTACAATAAATGGGTTCTCTTCTATGAAAATTGACAAGTAACTTTGGAGATCTGAATTCTAGGAAAAGATATACCAACAGATTTCACAATAAAAAAAAGTCTAACTAGTGTTTTTGAGATTTGAAACTTCTGAAAAGAAAGCAAGACATATTTCCCAATAAAAGTTTTCTATCCAGTGTGTGTTGACATGTGTTTTTTGAGACGTGAATTCAGGGAAAACATAGCTCCACAGATTTCACAATGAAAAGGTTTCTCTCCAGTGTGTGTTGACATGTGTGTTTTGAGACTGTAATTACGAGAAAATCTGCCTCCACAAATTTCACAATGAAAAGGTTTCTCTCCAGTGTGTGTTGACATGTGTGTTTTAAGATATGCATTCCGTGAAAATTTAGCTCCACAGATTTCACAGCATGAAGGTTTCTCTCCTGTGTGTATTAAAATGTGTCTTTTGAGGTGTGAATTCTGTGAAAATTTAGCTCTACAAATATGACAATAAAAAAGTTTCTCTCCTGTGTGTGTCGACATGTGTCTTTTGAGATTGCAAATCTGTGAAAATTTAGCTCCACAAATTTCACAATGAAAAGGTTTTTCTCCAGTATGTGTTGACATGTGTGTTTTGAGATGAGAATTCTGGGAAAATTTCGCATCACAGATTTCACACTGAAACGGTTTCTCTCCGGTGTGTGTTGACATGTGTGTTTGGAGATTGGAAATGTGGGAAAATTTAGCCGCACAGATTTCACAATGAAATGCTTTCTCACCAGTGTGTATTAAAATGTGTCTTTTGAGATGTGAGTTCTGGGAAAATTTAGCTCCACAAATTTGACAATGAAAACATTTCTCTCCAGTGTGTGTTGACATGTGTCTTTTGATACTGCAATTCTGTGAAAATTTAGCTCCACAAATTTCACAATGAAAAGGTTTTTCTCCAGTATGTGTTAACATGTGAGTTTTGAGACTATAATTCTTTGAAAATTTAGTTCCACAGATTTCACAATTAAAAGGTTTCTCCCCAGTGTGCTTTGACATGTGTGTTTTGAGATTTGAATTCTGGGAAAATTTTGCATCACAGATTTCACAATGAAAAGGTTTCTCTCCAGTGTGTGTTGACATGTGTGTTTTAAGAGTGGAATTATGGGAAAATTTAGCGTCACAGATTTCACAATGAAAAGGTTTCTCTCCAGTGTGTGTTGACATGTGTCTTTTGAGATTTGAATTTCGAGAAAATTTAGCTCCGCAGATTTCACAATGAAAAGGTCTCTTTCCAGTGTGTGTTGACATGTGTCTTTTTAAATCAGAATTCTTTGAAAAGTTAACTTCACAGTTTTCACAATGAAAAGATTTTACGCTGGTAGTTTTTGACATGTGTGTTTTGACTGATGACTTCCTGGAAAATTTACCACCAAAGATTTCACAGTAAATACGTTTATCTCTAGTGTTGGAGGAGATGAATGTTCTGTGAAAATCAAGCTTCACAATGAAAGCATATCTCTCAAGTGTGTGTGAACATGTTTCTTTGAGACTGGAATTCTGGGAAAATTTAGCTTCACAGATTTCACAACAAAAAGGTTTTTTCAAACGTATGTTGACATGTGTCTTTTAGAGAGGAATTCTGGGAAAATTTAGCTCCACAGATTTCATAAATTAAAGGTTTCTTTCAGTATATAATCCACAAATTTCACTGCATAATTGTTTCTCTTTTTCAGGACTGATCATTTTGATCCAACCTACAAATGAAAAAAAAAAAAAAAATAGTCATAAAATAAAACCATTTATTAATAAAGAAATAAGTCTGTTGAATTCACCTTTTTAAACAATTCTTTAAGATGTTGCCCTAAAGACATTTATGCAATGAATATTCTACAAACAATCAAAGACTATGTAGAATTTTAGACCAAAACAAATGAAGGAAGGTAGAAACATTGCAAAACTACAGTACAAATTTAAGACAAAGATTCTCTGAAATTTTATTTTATAAGAAACCAAAAATCAAGAAGACTCAGTTGAAAAGAATGTCAAAAGGTTGATGGACTATTAAAAATTATATAGACATTTATTTTATAACAAATCAAAGACTTTTTGACAAAAAGTTAAGAAAATTAGAAGATTGATTAACACTTATTGAAATGTTATACAGAAGGTATATAGATTTTTATTTATAAGTAATCTAAAATCCTGAAGACTTTTAGACACAAGCAAAAGAAGTAAGGAAGACTGATAAACTGCTATTTAAAGTTGATACTGACATTATAGAGGCTTTTTTAATACATAATCTAAAATCATGTAGACTTTTACACACAAAAAAATAAAGGTAGAAGTAATGAATAACTAGTACTCAAGTTTAATACAAGTGTCACATGAAGAGCCTAGGAAAGATTTTCAACAGTCCATTGACAGACACTAATGCTGTCTGAGCCCTGGCAGGTGATCGGGAGATATGGCTAGCTAGAGTGGACAAATCAAGACTCTTGGGCCATTTCAAAGCATGGATTTATCAGCACATAGTACTCCCCAGGATTCTGTGGCTGTTATTTGTTAATGACTCCCCAATGTCAATAGTGGAAACCATGGAAAAGAAAATTTAACAGCTACCTCAATAAATGACTAGGTCTTCCTAGAAGCTTGAGTAATGCCGCATTAGATGGCACTGTAACTCCCCTTTAAAGGCTTGGTAGAGGAACTTGTAGTCTCACAAATGGGAGGAGCCTTGCTTTATAGGGACACTAAAGATCCAAAAGTTGCTGCAGCTGGCATCAAAGTTGGCAGTGAAAGAAAATGGAGTGTAAGGTAAGAACTGGGGAAAGCCGAGAAGTGATTAAAGCAGAAGGCTCTCATGGGGATAAAGGCAATAGGTTGAGCTGGCCAAGGCTACTCACCTATTATCCAAAGTCACAAAGCCAAGGGGAAGCAGAGAAGGAATCTAATCTAGGAAGAGGTCCACGCTAGCATTGAAGAAGAAAGAAGATGCAAGATGGTGGGATTATCGCATCAAGGTGCATGGATGTGATGGGAGAACCTTATGAAGAGGGAAATAAGCTGGTCAGAGATCTGGCACAGCAAAGCTAGTTGGTTAAAATTTCAAGTACAATCCATGTATGATGAACTGCCGAGTCCAACAAACTTATTTACTAAGGAGAAGAGTGGAATACCACTGTGTCCACTCTGTGCTGGAAAATGAACACTAAGACACATTATGGGAGCCTTCCCTAGGGTACCTTGCTCAGTGCATGTGAGTCTACTCCAACAATATCCAGGAGGAAAATACGAGCAAATGATTGTTTTCTTTTAAGTCATTGTGACTGGGAGGGAAGTGACTTATGTCATTTCTCCTTGGTCACCTTCAGTTTAAAGCTCAATAGCAGCAGCATTTTGACTTTTTCAGGAGTGTACTGTGCGGTATTGCATACTAGGCAAACTTCTTACAGCTGGATTGTCAGCCAGAATAATAGTTTCGGTAGAGTCACTCGGGAAAACAAGTATGATTTTGGAAGATCCAAAACTTGTGAGGACCCCAAGAAGATTACTGATGAGGTGATGCTGCATAATCTTTGAGCGTGTGATTACAACAATACAGATATTATGTAGAGTTTTAATTTTAAGCAAAGTTCATGAAGACTACTTTCACACCCAAATGGATGAAGGTAGTGTTGTGGCTCCGGAAAGGGTCACTAAGGAAAACACAAACATGGATATTAGATAACAGATTATATTACACAAGAAATATGGAGTTACATAGAAAAGGTAAGAAGTCTTGTACTGTTCGGATAACACCAATATTGATCTGCCTCTCTGGCAGCGAAATCTCTCAGTACTAATAACGGTGAGAAGAGTCCATTATGGTGAGATGGGTAAGGCTCCCACAACAGGTAGAAAGATTGATTGACCTGTATTCTAATTTAATTCTGGGATTTTGATAGACTATGATTTCATAAGCAATCAAAGACCTTTAAACAAAAAGGTATGAAGGTCAAAAGATTCATACGCTACATTTCACATTTAAATCAGAGATTGTATACCCTTTTATTTTATAAGATCATGTAGACTTTTAGACACACAAGAATGGATGTAGAAAAATTGATGGACTAGAATTCAGATCTAATTTAGAGTTTACATAGACTTTTATTTTATAAGGAATCAATGATATTTTAGTCTTCAAGACAGAAATGAATACAAATAGAAAATATGATAATCTAGTATTCAAAAATCATACAGATGTTTGTTAAAAGAGGTGAACTGTTTTCAAGGCAAAAATATGAATAAAATTCCAGTCCTCGCACAAGATTACTAATTATTCTATAACACTTATCCTGGCCGAAATTATAAAAACTGCTTAAAAGGGTCGATAATATTGAAGCATAAATATTCTTTCAACAATCCAGAATCATCTGTGACACATTAAATATAAAAATAAGGAAGGACTTTCCCAAAGTATGTCCTTACCCAAATGGTTGACCCTATGCCCTGTTTTCATTTATGATCAATCCACTGGTTGACCTCCAATAAGAAATCTGTTGCCATGCACTGAGACAAATGCTCAGTCTCGTAACAGTATTCAAAAGTCAGACAGACATTATATAAACTGCTTAAAAGGGTCGATAATATTGAAGCGTAAATATTCTTTCAACAATCCAGAATCATCTGTGACACATTAAATATAAAAATAAGGAAGGACTTTCCCAAAGTATGTCCTTACCCAAATGGTTGACCCTATGCCCTGTTTTCATTTATGATCAATCCACTGGTTGACCTCCAATAAGAAATCTGTTGCCATGCACTGAGACAAATGCTCAGTCTCGTAACAGTATTCAAAAGTCAGACAGACATTATATAAACTGCTTAAAAGGGTCGATAATATTGAAGCGTAAATATTCTTTCAACAATCCAGAATCATCTGTGACACATTAAATATAAAAATAAGTAAGGACTTTCCCAAAGTATGTCCTTACCCAAATGGTTGACCCTATGCCCTGTTTTCATTTATGATCAATCCACTGGTTGACCTCCAATAAGAAATCTGTTGCCATGCACTGAGACAAATGCTCAGTCTCGTAACAGTATTCAAAAGTCAGACAGACATTATATAAACTTTTATTTCATACATAAATTACGCCTCTTTTCGTAAAAAGAAAAGTAACAATCCGTAGTTTTCCTGTAAATAAATTGTCACAAAAGACTTATCGTTATTAAATACTAAAAAATGTAAAAAAAAAAAAAAAAAATCTCATTCTCCATGAAATTATCTCTTAAAAAAATATAAAACTCATTCAGTTTCACCTTCGTTACATGAGTCACATTAACAAAATGATTGACGGTGGGCATTACAACAAAATAATTAAAAAACATGTAGTCATCAGAATTTTGTGGAAAATATGTTTAAAGAAAACTCATATTTCATTGTTTTAACGAAGAAAAAAAATCATTAAAATCATATAATTAGTCGATTTTAGGGGATTCTGTTATAGCGTGCTTTTTTGTACATACCTATTAAGAAAAATTGTTTAAAGAGGATTAATAAAAAATCGACTCTTTTCATGAAATATTTCCCCAATATTTGTAATAACCTTTCGCTTTAGATCTTGATTTTTCCCCAATAAAATGAGTACACGAATTGACAAAAACTAGAAAGTGTAACTTTTTTATTTTTATCACAAAAACCAAAAGCTGATTGTTGTTCAAATTTCGTTAGGGATTTCTTTGTGTTTAGAAACGTTTAAAATATTTCACTAACCTTTGAATCTTTAAATCATTCGGAAGTTTCAAACTTTTCATTAAACAACCAACAAATCCAACGTTTTTTCTGACCTCTGACACGAACAGAACAAAGAAGTCTAGAAACCGGTGTCTATGAAGAATTCGTTCCGTGCTTTGAAAATCCGATACAACTTTTCTACATAAGCACACTTTTATGTGGATGGGGAATGTAAATATCAATTTCAGATTTCTTTTTCAACATTACTGCTGATATTAGAATAAAAGTAAGAAATTAGATAAAAAAGAAAGTCTCTATTTACACTTTCATCGAGTTTCTCAGTCACTTGTAAAATCAACATGTATTTAACTAAGCTCTGCGACAATCAATTCACTGATGTGTCAACCGTCAGTTTTGTCTCTGCTTATTTCTGTTTAAAGTGCTGACTCACTGAATGGGAGGTAATTCTGTCAGCTTTCTAAACGGACATGTTTTGGAAATGTAGGGGTAAAAGATAAAAAGTATTTTTTCATTAGCATAGCAAGAAAGATTTTGTTGTTGTTTGCTTTCTTGATGTTTACAACTGAATTTAGCTTTCTAACATAAGGACGAATAAGAGGTTGGTAATGAATCGTGGTTTCATCATATTATTTATTACAAATAAATTGGATACAAGCAATAAAGAGATTTAAAAATCAAATAATTCTTATTGAAAAATAGATTACAGATTGAAAATTAAAAGATTCAAATTTGAAAGGTATTATTCAAATGATAATGAGCATTGTTTTAATTTGCATATTTTTTATTTAAAGTTTTAGAATTATTCCTGTAAAGTTACAATTCTGTAATTCTTTAGTGATTATTACTCAAATACTGCAACAACTGAATTTTGGTTGTTTGTTTGTTTTGTTTTACGGCGTGTTAACCCTTTTCAGGTCATTTAAAGTCGAATTTTGTCATTTTGATAAAAGTTCGGTTTGGTTTGGTTTGGTTTTATGGCATATCAAACATTGTTGGTTATTTAAAACCTAATCAACTCACAAAACATGGAAAAAAGCCTCTACTTCTTTCCTCCAGTTAAACAAGGGTTCACACGTGTATCCCTTTTTTTTTTTAGACACAAAGTCCCTAAAAATGTTTTTTTTTTCTTAGAGACCAAGTGCCTAAAAATATTCTTTTTTTCTTAGAGACCAAGTCCCTAAAAATGTTCTTTTTGTTCCTTTTCTATTAATAAAATGCCACTCTCTGTTTTTCTTTCTTCTGTGAGACAATGTCTTTGATAATGTTCTTTTTTCTCTTTCTTTGTCGGTCGTCTTCCCTCTTAATAGAGCAGGTAATGGTGGCTGAGACTTGTTATGTTATTAGAGTCAAATGAAGCCGTTACTTCTATTTTACTTTGAGGAACAATCCCTCTAAAATATAAATGTAGTAGAAATCTATTTTCTTTGGTTTCTTTCTTTCTTTTCTTTTTTTACTTGCGCTAAATTTGAATTCCCTTTTAGAATTCTAAATATGATACAAAATCCTTCAGGTAGATTTAAATTCTTGTTTCTTTTCTTTTCCTTCTGGCTTTCAAGCCTTCTTTGAATTTCCTTATAGAATTTTGAATGAAATATTAAATCCTTCAAGTGGACTTAATTCTTTTTACTCAGCTCTATTTGAGTTGAGGAGTAAAAAATGCAGCCTAATTCTAAGGTCTCCTGTTTTCAAAGACAAAATACAAAATAGTCATAGAATTGACTCAAAAATGTTGGCGCTCCATTCAATAAACCCATTTACAGATAAAATTTCCATAAAACACATGAACAGTTCTATTTCTAACAATTCCGTTTAGCTTAGGTTCACAGTTTAAATGTCAAAACAGTTCTATTTCAAACAATTCAGTTTAGCTTAAGTAGACAGTTTAAATGGCCAAAAGAGTTTTATTTTAAATAATTTAATTTAGCATAAGTGCACAGTTTAGTTCAATTTGACCCGTAGATAGGACTTTATCAGATGCAACCACTTGGGGCCAGAGTGGACTTAGGTGTAATGGCAATGAGGGGATACTCCTTATTCCCCAAAGCTCCAGCAGTACTGTAGCCTTACCATCAGATAGTTTATTACTGGATCCAGGACACTCATTAGGGGAGTCTTACTCATCAGCAGAGATGCAGTCAGTGTATTCTGCTGTTCCAGCCAACTAGGCCAGCTGAATTATGAATTAAAAACAATTAATCATTAAACAAACAAACAATATGATAAATAAATTTTTAAAAAATTATATATAAATAAAAAAAAATAAACAAAAACAAAATCAGATTAAAAAATAAATAGATTTAAAAATCAAATAGTACTAAGAGAAAAATAGGTTACTGTGTAGAAGTGAATAAAATAACTGAAATTAAAATAATTTTATTTAAATTCCAGAAACTCAAAGAAGTCCTTGATAGGAAATGGGGTGACACATGCACAGAAAAAGGAACTGTCCCGGCGAAAAGGAGAGATTCGTTTTCACTTCAGCTGCCCCCTTCTGACCGAAAGGACTTTCTTCCACCTAACTGCTAGCATGTAACATGCCTGTCGAGTCCCATGGGCTTCGCATGTGGGTTGTGTCTACTGCTAGTGAGCTGACACACTGAAACAAGCAACACGAATACACCATTAGACATGACCACACTGCATTTGATCTTATTAACCACCGGGGACGACTAATATATTTCAAAGTCTGATTTTGGAGAAACGACGGTTTTCAAATAGTCCACAAAGGCATTCCTCGCAATAGAGTGGCTATGCAAAAATCCCAAATGAAATGAACTTGAAATTGAAAAGATATCTTATCTTGCCTCCTTTCTTCTTTTCTTTCTTTCTTTTGAAGCATTCACACACAAGACGCTAAGTGAAGTAAAATGTGGTAAAAAGAAAAGAACAGAGTCAGGTATCAATAATTAACAACAACGACACCAAAATATTCATAGCAGATACAAAATTTAGCTGAATATTTGAAGCTTTCTTTCTTCGCTAACCTTTTCTATGCAATATTGATATTTTCCCTGGAACAAAAATATTCAAAAGAGCATTCATGAGAAATGTGCTCAATTCAGTAAATATGCTTGGCTTTTTCTTTGTCTAGCCCTAGAAATCAACCAGTAACTGTCACTTTAGGTGCAGGTGTAGAGAAATATATATAAAAAAATGAAATAGATAAAAAAAAAATGGGAATGGGAAAGCTTACTTTGTATCTAAAAGACAACAGTGTCTATATTTCTTAAAAATAAAAACAACCAGTTCCTTCAAAGTAATTTATTTCAAGAGAAATACAAAATCTGGCTTTCCATATTTTCCCCTATGCTTGTCAAAAGCATTGAATAAGGTAACAAAATAATGTACATTCAAGGAACTATAATATTATAACAAAAAAAAAATAAATAAAGATAGATAATGACTGACTTGCTCGAAGCAATGCTGTCAGCCACCTACTGTCAGTTCAATGATTAAATACCATTCTTTGGTATTTTATGTCAAAGTTCATTTTGAAGCTAATTTCTAGGGTTTGTTCTTCTTCTCGGCATCTCCTTCTTTTCTAGAATCAACCTGGACAACTGTGTTCTTCTAGTTTCCTGTATAGATTTGTTAAAAACGAAGTTTATTATTTCTTTAAGTGAACTTTGAGTAGACCACCACTTCCTCCTCTTAGAGATGAATATCTTTTTGTTTCAACTCGAATTTTCTTCTGCTGAGTCTACGGAGGCTTTTATCACATCTTACCCGGGCAACAGCTTCTTTGGTTGGCAAAATGTCCAATAATACCGCCTTCAGACTTTAGACTCAACTTTCTTTTGAAGTGGATAGCATACCAAAACCAAAAATAGTTACCAGGAGGCTTACTGTTTCAACAGGTAACAATAAAAAAACCTGTAAAGGAAAGAGGTTTTGTCTAAGCTACTAATGAGCATTATACTCAAGCTACCTTGGGGGTGTCATCGGGGTGTAATGGTTAAAGCGATGGATTGCGGAATCGTAGTACGCGAGTTTGTACTCCAGTCGCGCTATTACGTTCACTTTCAGGCAAATACCCTTGGGAAAGGTATGAACCCCCTTATCCTCCCAGCTATGGGTTTAGTAGTACCACTACTGCTCTTCTAGGAGAATAGATTTGGCATTAAAATAACCTAAAAAGGTTGATATGCCATTAAACAAAGAAACCATCAAGCTACCTTGCTGTAGAAAAATTGCCAAAAGTCGAAGGCGAATAAATAAGACCAGGCAAAGCAAAAAGGTCTATGATAGGGTTGACCATAGTTTCTCGGGATTGTTTTGTTCACAGCTAGATTCGGAGTGAATTTTCTCTGCTAGATTCATCGTTTGTATATGCTTCCTGCAATCATATTAAAAGTGAATGGGGTAAGATTAAGTCCTTCACTTCCTAAATAGAATTACATTACCTAGAGTTAGTAGTATGGCTAGATATTTTGCTTATGCTGACGATGTTAGTGTGTTTGTATCGAACAATGCCAAAGAGGTTAGCAAATATCAGAAGTAGCCAAAATCAACTATGACACGTCAGTGGGTTTGCAGTTGGTTTTGTGGAAGGGCAGAGTTTTTCCCGACCCCTTTGTTAGAACCAATAGTCCTTGTAATGCACTTGGTCACTGGTTTGGTCCCGATCTCCAGCAGGACAAAAATTAGTCGATGCTACTAGTTGTGGCAACTGCCGGTAATTGTTAACGGAGGAAGCTTTCCTAAAAAGGCAGGCTAGAGGTGAGTGGCTCGCACATTTACATCCTTTTTTCACCAACAGTCTGCTCCATCGGTGTGTCATGAGATCCACTACTTTCACTCTTCCAAAAGCACTTGGTTTTAATCCTTCCCACGCTTTTAGGCTGAGAACAGGTTTTGAATTTATGTCAGCTATTATGAATGCACGTGTTTGTATTTTTATTTATTTATTTTTATTATTGCCATACATTTCTGAAGGCATGGAAATGTACAGAAATGAAATACCCAAGGTTTTCAGAGGAGGAAATTATTCATTAAATCATTCATAATTAAATCAATAAATAAAATGTTTCATTCATTAACTCAAACACATTGGTAAAAATCTATTAACCGAAATGTTTCACATTGAAATTATCCAATAAAATTCTCCTTTGAAGATATTGTGTTTTTCATGTCTATACAGTTTCAAATATATATATATATATATTCAGAACTTTACAAAGCACCTTTTGTATGATTCATCTACTCCCTTCCTATAAATAATTCAAGTGTCTTAAACTAATCATTTTATCATCTCTGTTTGAGTACAAACCAGGCAATCAGCTCTACACATAAAATATATTTGATTCAGTTAGATATCCAACTTGGGCATTTGCTTCTTTATGTGTATTTATGAGTCAACCCATATCTGTACCTTCATTTGAATGTCATATTACAGTGTGAATATGTAATTTTTGCAATTTCTGAATCGGTCCATTTTAAGGTAGTCCAAATATGAGATGACGATAGATATAAGTTTGTTATTTTTAAAAATCAACTCAAGATTATCTTTAAATAAATACATACTCAAAATATATATATATATACTTTCATATTGTTTTGATATTATGTGAAAAGTTATTGAGATTCAAAAATGAAGATATATTTAAATTTTTCCAAATTTTTATTTTCTTTCATTATCAAATCCCTTCCCCAAATTCACTTAGAACAAAAAGTATTTTAAGTTAAAAAAATATTTTTTAGACTTACTTATTTCTCATGAGGAAATCTTTTCCACAAATAAAGTGTTGTTTAAATAAGTTGTTGTTCAATAACTTTTGATAAGATTATTGTATGTCAAATGTCAACTGGTATTTAAAAAAAAAATATTTCCAAACTTTTTAATATCTTTTAAGAGGATTATTTTATGTCAAGGCTTGTACCTAAGCCACAAGGAAAATCATTTCAACAAATATGTTAATCGTACTCATAGAGTACCTTCTATTTTATGTCAGATAATATTGAGAAGTCATGACATTCTACAAATTAAAATCTAGGGTAAATTCATTTGTTATTTTTAAGTGTATGTAGAGAAAGAATTCATTTACAATGGTTTTGTCCAACAAGACAGACTCAAATTTCCTTGAAAAAGAAATTGATCAGGTTTAGTATCCTTCAAAAAACAAAGGCATATTGTGATATGCTTCCAGATGCAGCATTAATTTATGCAGCTTCAAGACCTAAAAGTGACCCAGTGTAATTACTTCACAAGATTCAATGCACGGAGGAAAACTTCTCTCTTACAGTGATGAGAAAATATAGTTCCACAGCTTTCACAACAAAATATTTTTCTCCAGTAAATTTTTGAAAATGTCTTTTTACATTTGAAATCTGTGACAATGTAGGTCCACAAATTTCACAGTGAAAAAGTTTCTTAAACAGTGTGTGTTGACATGTGTCTTTTGAGACGTGAATTCTGGGAAAATTTATCCCCACAAAATTCACAATGAAAACGTTTCTCTGCAGTGTGTGTTAACATGTGTTTCTTAAGACTGGAATTCTGGGAAAATCTCACTCCACAAATTTCACAATGAAAAGTTTTTTCTCCAGTGTGAATTGACATGTGAGTTTTTAAATTTCCCTTGCAGGAAAATTTAGCTCCACAGATTTCACAATGAAAAGGTTTCTCTCCAGTGTGTACTGACATGTGACTTTTTAAACTTCCCTTCCAGGAAAATTTAGCTCCACAGATTTCACAATGAAAAGGTTTCTCTCCCGTGTGTGTTGACATGTGTTTTTTGAGATTGGAATTGTGCGAAAATTTAGCTCCACAAATTTTACAGAGATAAGGTTTCTCTCCAGTGTGTGTTAACATGTGTCCTTTGAGATGTGTATTCCGTGAAAATTTAGCACCACAGATTTCACAATGAAAAGGTTTCTCTCCAGTGTGTGTTGACATGTGTGTTTTGCAATGTGAATTCTGGGAAAATTTAGCTCCACAGATTTTACAATTGAAAGGTTTCTCTCCAGTGTGTGTTAACTTGTGTATTTTCATATGTGAATTCTGAGAAAACTTAGCTCCACAGATTTCACAATAAAAGCATTTCTCTCCAGTGTGTGTTGACATGTGTCTTTTGAGATGTGAATTCTGTGAAAACTTAGCACCACAGATTTCACAATGAAAAGGTTTCTCTCCAGTATGTGTTGACATGTGTGTTTTGCAATGTGAATTCTGGGAAAATTTAGCTCCACAGATTTTACAATGTAAAGGTTTCTCTCCAGTGTGTGTTAACTTATGTATTTTCATATGGGAATTCTGTGAAAACTTAGCTCCACAGATTTCACAATAAAAGCGTTTCTCTCCAGTGTGTGTTGACATGTGTCTTTTGACGTGTGAATTCTGTGAAAACTTAGCTCCACAGATTTCACAATGAAAATGTTTCTCTTCAGTGTGTGTTGACATGTGTGTTTTGACCTTGGAACAGTGTGAAAATCTAACTCCACAGATTTTACAGTGATAAGGTTATAAGGTTTTACTGTGTGTTGACATGCGTCTTTCGAGATGTGAATTCTGTGAACATTTAACTTCACAGATTTCACAATGAAAGGTTTCTTTCCAGTGTAAGTTGTCATGTGTCCCTTTGAATTATGTACTCCAACTTTTTAAAGGGAATTCTGCGAAATTTTTGCAGCATAGATTTCACCAATGAAAGGTTTCTCTCCTCTATGTAATTCACAAATTTCACTCTGTAATAATCTCACTTTTTCATCATTGATCATTATTCTCAAACCTGTGAAGAAAGAAGAAATTGGAAATGTAGTTATATATGAAGTTATATATACATCCTTATTACTTAATGAATAAATAAGTATGTTATTTTTTAAATTCAAATTCTTAATGATTCTATGCAATTAATATTCTACTATAAATGAAAGACCATGTAGAATTTTAAACTGAAACAAAAGAAGGAATTTAGAAACATTGATAAACTACTGTTCAAATTTAACAAAAGATTCTATAAACATTTACTTTAAAAGTAACAAAAAACAAGTAGACTTTTCGTCCAAATGAATGAATGTCAAAAGAATGATGCACTAATATTGATTATATAGACTTTTATTTTATAAAAGATCAAAGACTTTTTCATAAAGAGTGAAAAAATCTAAAAAATTGGTTTACTTTTATTAAATAGTCTAATACAGACACAGAAACCTGGTATGCACAAATTGAAAAAGAACTGCTAGCAGTAGTCTACACGTGTGAACGGTTTCACATTTGGGCAACAGATCACGGTACTGACTGATCATAAGCCATTGGAAGTGATCATGAAAAAGGAATTAGGGAAATGCCCTAAACGACTGCAAAACTTGTTGATGAGATTACAAGTTTACAATGCTACAGTTCTGTACCATTGAAGTAAGAAGATGTTCCTTGCAGACCGGAATATATTCAGCTTCCTTAAGCTGAATATATTCCTGTAACTCAGAGAATGCTGCTCGAACTGCGATCAGCCATGAAGGAAGACAAAAGCATGCAGCAGTTACAGCAGGTAATTGTGGAGGGATGGCCAGAAGACAAAATACATCTTGATCCAGAGGTGAGACCATATTTTAGCATGTGGGATGAAATGACTGTACAAGATGGTTTAATTTTCAGAGGAAACCGTGTAGTGGTTCTGATGACCCAGTGGGCTGTGTTGTAAGAAAAGCTGCATTCCACACACCTGGGAATCGAAGGATGTTGCAGAAGAGCAAGAGACTGTTTGAATTGGCCAAATATGAACAGTGACATCAGAGACTGTCTGAAAATGCTCCACCTGTAGAAAATATGAAGTGGCCAATCCTTCAGAACCATTAATGGTCCATGAAGTTCCTGACAGACCCTGGGCAAAAGTGGGAGTGGATCTCTTTAAGTTTGCAGATAAGCAACTTCTTGGAAATTGATCATTTTTCAAGTACACAAGCAAAGACAGTGATAACTAAAGTTAAACACCACTTTGCATGACAGGGAATACCAGATCAGGTGGTAACTGATAATGGGTCTCAGTTTAAAAGCCAGAAATTTTCCACCATTGCAAAAAAGTGGTGTTTTACACATACACCTGTCAGTCCATACAATAGCAAGGCAAATGGCAAAGTGGAATCTGTGGTAAAGATAGCAAAGAATATGTTCCGGAAAGCGATGGAAGATAAGGCTGATCCATATGTAGCCATGTTGGATCCCAGGAATACGCCAGCTAAAGGTTTCTTATCACCAGCTCAGAAACTGATGTCAAGGAGAACAAAAACACTTCTCCCAACTAGAGAGGATTTACTCAAGCCAGAATTGCCCGAAAATCTAAAAAAAATGTTGGTGAAACGGGACAGCAGGAGGCGAGAGCATTACTTCAACCACAAAGCAAAACCACTTCAACCACTGCATCCTGGAGATGTAGTACAGATTAAACCACACATAAATGGTCATAAAGAGTGGAAGAAAGCAACTTTATGGCGGAGACTAGAGGAGCGGTCATAGCATGTAAAAGTGGATGGGGAATTGTATCGACGGAATAGGGTGGACCTGAAAAAAACTGTAGAAGCCCCCCATCAACATCATTGATTTACCAGCCGTATGAAATGCATAGCAAGGTACCAGTGAATGCAGAAGAGACATGTAACCCACAAACACCTCAATATGAAAGTGAGATAAGAGAAAGAGTAAGCCTGACACCATCCCCAACAAAATCAAGTCCAGAAAAAGTGAGGACAACACGATCGGGAAGAGTAATAAGAGATCCTGCTAGATTCAAGAATTTCACAATATAAAATGAAAATGGCAGAATAATCCCTGATAGGCAAGAGGGTAGTCAGTCCAATGAATGCCTAGATCACTAAAGTGTTAAATACATTCTATTTTAATTTTTATTAGATTTTTTTTTTCGTTCTTTAGAAAAGGGAAGATGCTGCATGCGTAACTGAACAAGGCTTTCACCGTTTAGGGTTACGGTCATTCCCGGGGTGACTTATGTATCATTTTCAAATAAAGACCCGGGATATCGAAATGGACGTTTTCGTTGTTTTCTCTAATCCATTGGCATCCACAGAAAAGATAATGATACAATATTCTCTTTTATTAAAAACATAGATTAACTTTCGAAAATAAAAAAGTACGAAAAAATGCCCACAAATGCAATATTGGTCGTCATTTTATCGTTTGTCGAACAAGAAAAATAAGGCATCACTTCGAATAGACAAACTGTTATAAAAATATAAAGAAAACTCATTCTCCATGAAATTATCACTTAAAGAAAAGAAAACTCATTCAGTTGCACCTTGAATACGCGAGTCACATTAACAAAATGATAGACAGTGGGTTGGCGCATTACAACAAAACAATAAAAAAAGGTAGTCTTTAAAATTTTGAGGAAAAATATGTTTTAAAAGAAACATCATCTCTCATTTAAATCCGATAGTTTTTTGATTTAAAGAGATTCTGTTAAAAGGAACTTTTAGCAGATATACTTTTTTGTACGTACGTATAAAAAAGATTCTTTAAAGACCATCAATAAAAAAAATCGACTCTATTCACAAAACATTTCCCTAATATTTGTAATTACCTTTTATTTTAAATCTTGATATTTCATTCCATTAAAATAAATATACGCATTGATAAATCCGAGAAAGTGTAATGTTTTCATTAAGATTTTTACCACGAAAATAAAAACTGATTGTTGTTCGAATTTTCTTATGTATTTCAATTGTTTTTCTTTGTGTTTAGAAATGTCAAAAATATTTCACTTACCTTCAGATCTTTAAATCATTAGGAATTTTCAAAATTTTTCATTAAATAACCTACAAATCCAACGTTGTTTACAACTTCTAATGTGAACAGTCAGGAGAAAAAAACAAGTCTAGAAACCGGTGTGTATGAAGAATTCGTTCCCTGCTTTCAAAATCAGATACATGTTATCACAATCTTATCTGAAGTGTTTTTAATTCAATTTTTGTGGCCCTTCACCACACAAACTCCTTTTTTAAAAAATATTTTTTGCAGAAATATCTTGAGTAAATTAGAATTAAACTAAATTTGACAACTTTAGGTCTGGTTTTAACAAGTAAAAATAGTTTCTACATAGTTTCGTTTTTACTTAAATTATTGTACACTAGCATTGAGAGGCATCAATTTAATAAGTTAAACAGATATTTGACAAAAAAGTTGAAAAACAAAAATAAACATTATTTTGAATGAGATCTTATTTTTGTACTTATCTTGTTATAGCAAAATTTTCATTGAAGATGCTTTATTAAAAGTTTCATTCTTACATTTACAATTTACCTGATAATATTTTAAGTTTCTGTCAAAATAGTCTTTTTCCTCAAGCGCATCGTTTTAATTAACAAACAATACGAAGCGACCTATAATTTATTTATATTCTTCAGACAGTGGTTTTGGTTACTAGAAAAAATTGAATCCGAAATCCGAAATCCAAGGAAAATAATCTTTTATGAAATTTGAAACGCATATTTGAATACATTTTTGAAATATAAAGTTTTTAATGCAAACGATCAAACCCAAATTATGTTTAAAATGATCCAAAGTATATTTGTGTTCTGTAACAATAACATTAGCTTTGTCTCAGATATTTTGATTTTTCCGGGATGTAATACAATTTTTTTCTTGGATTTAATAGGAAAATAACTCTAACTTTCCAGGTTTTCAGTCCTGGAAATTTACATTTTATTTTCCAAGTTTTCCAGCGCGTGTAGGAACACTGACTGACAAACGGGTGTAGTGGTTGGCAGTCTAAATAAGAAAACCTTCACGAATGAATTCAAGTCTTATTTGGTACCTCTGCATTGTATATGATCTTGTGTCTTATCTAAGCAAAAAAACTTAGTAAATTACAAAGGGATTTATAAATGTTGTAGGGGGAAATGTTATTTGGTGAATTTGTTTGGTCCCCCAGTTTGTAGTTGTACGTTATTTTGGTTGATATGAACTCTCCAACTTTGTTGTTTGTAGTATGGTTTATATTTGCTTAGTGCTAAGTTGTTGGTGTTTATAGTTGTATGTTTGGTAAATATGTTTGATAGAGACAAAGGAGGCAAAAAACGGCGCGGACAGAAGGAACATTCAAGACAAGGCGGTATAAACAAAACAAATTTATATTTTAACAATACATACAATTAAACATTACAAAACATTAGTATCCTAATATTGTTTGACATATGTGTGTGTGTGTGTGTGTGTTTGTGTGTGTGTGTGTATCATAAACACGAATACTAAAAAAAAAGAATAAATAACAGAAGTGTCCTATGCGTGTTGATTACGTATTTCTACTGTTTATTTCTTTCTGTGGTTTGACGAAATTTCTGTTTTCGACGCTAGAAAAAGTCTCACCGTTAAAGTGTATCGAGGAAGAGAATGTTTGCGTGTAGTATACATTTTCATGGTGGTTAGTTGTTGTTAATTGAAATGAGAGAGTGATCGTGTTCTCTCTGGAAGTCACACTGGAGAGAATGTGTTGGCCCTGAAAGTGAAAATGTGAAAAATAGAAAAAGTGTTGGAAGACGAAGTATTAATTGAGAATACTTGTCATGGAGTAGGCTCCAAAAACGTGGGACGAAATTGGAGTGCAGACGTAGTTTTACGCACTAACCCTGTGGTTCTTCTAGCCAATGTGTTTCCGAGACTGAATGTTAACGTGCGTCCGCCATCTTTTGTTTTGGAAACAAGTGGCATAACGTCCATTTTGAATTATAGGAGTGTAAGTCCTATAATGCAAACGAGTAGATTCAATCCCTCTTGATCCCTACGTTTTTATTTCGCCTGTAGAAATTTTATTTACTCAGCCAGAAATTTATATAGACCAATTTCAGAAGCCCCGGTAGAGATCTTAAGTGTATTTGTTGCGGAGCCGATAAGCATGCCGACCCCGCAAATGAATTTTTGGTTTTAATGCATACGCGTAGTGACAGCCAAAGACAATGAAGGGAACAAAGGCAAGATAACAGATACAACAAAAGTGACGATTTTATTGCCTGAATTACAAACGTGTGTGTAAAGTCCGTGGCGGTTGTATGTGGTCTTCAGTTAGATGGGTGATGTCGATAGTTGGTATGGTCGAGTCGTGGATGTGCGCAGCTGGACGCTCGATGAGTGTAGCTGGCGTAAGTCGAATCGTGGAGATACAGCTAGATGTTTGAAGTGGGTAAGCTGAGATCTGTCGGGTCGTTGAATGTAGCTGGATGATCGTAGCGGGAAGCTGAGGTCAGTCGAGTCGTTTTGGTTGCTAGCCGGTACAGCGAGTTGTACGTGGGCCAGATTTTGCAATGCTAGGGCAGTCCCTAACAGCAAGTCGTTACGTGGACTGAATGCTGTAGAGCTAAGGTCGGTCGAGTCGTTGATGAATCGATGTCCCGGTTTTGACAGTACGTTGGGTTAACCGGGGGGGGGGGGGTCGATCTAGTTGCTAGCCCGTAACAGCGAGTCGTTCCGTGGACTAGATGTTGCAATGCTAGGGCAGTTCGTAACAGCGAGTTGTTACGTGGACTAGATGCTGCATTGCTGGGGCAGTCCGTAACAGGGAGTCGTTACGTGGACTGCATTGCGGGAGCGTCGAGGTCGAAGTCAGTGTTGGCAGTTTAGTCTTGTAGAGTCGAGCGAGTTGGTGACTTAGACTGAGTCGCGTCTTAGTACTACGGATCAAGTGAACGGGCGGGGAACCGTGGCTAAGGTTTGCCAGGCCTTAACACATACGAAGTCGAGCGAGCGGATCGGTGAAGCAAGGGCTTTGTCGTGCCCCTAGCTGTGCGGGCGTATCGTTGACGGTAGCTATGGCCTGCGCGCCAAAGCTGTGCGGACGTATCGAGACGATAGCTAAGGGTTTGCGTGCCAAAGCTGTGCGGACGTATCGGGCGGTAGCTAAGGCTTCCGCGCCAAAGCTGTGCGGACGTATCGGGCGGTAGCTAAGGCTTGTGCACCAAAACTGTGCGGACGTATCGGGCGGTAGCTAAGGCTTGCGCGCCAAAGCTCTGCACTGTCGAGTGAATAGGCCAGGAGGCCGCGGCTAAGATTGGCGTTATCTTAGCGCTGCGCAGGTAGCGAAGCGGTAGCCAAAGGCTAACTCGTGCCTTTAGCGCTACGCAGCCAAACGGACGAGCGGAACCTTTAGTGCATACCAATGCGATAAAAAAAGGAGAGTTAATCTACCACTGGAAGTGGGATTTAGCCTTGTAGAAAGGCGATTTGTAGAAAAAAAGGGGTGAATCTACCACTAGAAGTTGCGGTGAGGTGAATGCAACCACGATAACGTAGGATCCAACCTCGAGGAGCCGTGGCCCCTGAGAGCGTCCGCGTAGACCTCCGAATTTTTCGCCGCTGAAGCCTTTTTCGTATGAAAGAAAGGTAACACCACCTATGCCACGCGACATAAATAGAAAGTTCTTCTATAAAAAATGGACGTAGAAAATAAGTACTTCTATAGCCCGATATAGGCTAGCGAAGAGTATTACTTCCATTTTTATAGAATTATTTCTGGCAGAAGTGTTTTGCAAATGTTGATAAATGTTAATTTATCCCTTTCTTAGCTGTAACGGCCGGTTAGAGTCGAAAAAGGGCTTTGTCATTTCCGGCCGTAGCGGGATGTAATTTTTCTAGGTTGAACGAGTAATCCGATCTGTTTACGTTTGTAGGCAGGTCGCAGCATATTTTCCAGTTTCGTAGAAGCCAGCAGATGATGAGTCCACATTTTCAGACTTCATACTCAATTCAAAACGGTAAAAATTGTAATAAGTAATAAGATGAGCCCATAATTTCTCAACCTCCTCTTATTCATTCTTATATAAGAAAGGTAAATTTAGAGGACAGCAATGTTTAAAAAGCAGCACATCCTGCGAAAATTCACAGGACTAGAAAAATGACATCTAGAAGAAAGGAATTGTGAATAATTATTTTTCCAATGAGAAGTTCACAGAGGTGACTTGTTTCCTTCTAGTCTTTTTAAAAGGATTTTTTAAAAAGTTTTTGTCTTGTACTCACAAAGTCCTTTAATGGGTTATAATACCATGGATTTATATTTTAGATCGGCAGGGCTATTTTCCATGTTTAAAGTCCTTTTTCTTTCACTTTTAGGTTTTTTTGGATGTATAACGAAGAAGTATTTATAATCACCTCCTCGTTATATTGAATGTAAAATAAATGACTGGGAACGAAGATATCAAAAGGTTTTCAAGAAGGTTTAATGACGGCTTGAGTTGAAAGGAAGCCTTTTGTGCCTAACTTCTCGTAGAGAGAAGAAAATAGTTATTGAATTGAGAAAGAATAAAGCAGTTAAAAGTCTGAGCGGAATATGCATCGCTACAGTCAAGGCAAAGTCGTGTTGCCGATTAAAGATAGGAATGATGTAGTCAGCCCTAAATGTGTGGTCCTGTTTGCTGTAGGAAACATAATGGTCTCTTAAAAGGTTCTCAGGAATAAAATAGCTGAATGTCTGAGCGATTACGAGTCGCTGTAAACTTAGCAAACGTTAGAGGCGACCTAAAAGTTTTCCTGTAAGTGGCAGAATTATTACATCTAATTTATGTACAACGGGGAACCTTTGGTCTTGGAGGGTAGACTCAAAGGTTAATCAATTAGACGGCTTTCGCCATGGTGTTGTGATTCTGCTGCTATGAAGAGAGGGAGAGGACAGAAAGTACGTCCGTCCTGCTCGAAAAGTTCTAAGGAAGAGATAGTTTGGCAGGCATTCACCATTTTTATGTTTCCCGGGAAAATGGTCCGGGCTGAATAGGATAAGTCATCCTCATTGGGTGAAAATATGTGACGACCATAACGGTCAAATTAATTTACGCGCCAAACAAAAATACAAAGTTCTTTCTGCTACAGATGTTTACAAGTCCGAGATCAAGACGCAATTCACTTTGCAAAATTCAAAGAAAATCAAAGCACAAGGACCAGTGACTGGGGGTCATAAATCAAGATTTCTTTCAGGCAATTGTCGGGGTCTTTTAGAGAAGCCAAGCATTCTGTCTGGAAACCTCACTCTTGTTCCCGTTTTTTTTTCTTTGATCCATGGTGCCAATTGACCTGCATAGGGCAGTGGAACATGAGTGACAACTTGTTTATTGCCTACAGCTCTTTAACTTGTTCTAAGAGATTGTTACATCAGCTATAATATATTTCATGCCGTTAAAAATCTGGCATTTTCTAGAGAACATGGGGCAGCAAATTTCTTTATTCTAATTCAATTCTTATTGCTATTATTATTGTTATTAATCTATATCTATCTCTATTTATATATTTTAAACAAATTTTGGGTCCCATAGTTCGAACGCTTGTGGTGCTAGGTTAGTGGTAAGAATCGGTCCGTTGATATACTGTTCGTGGCCTGTAGCCATCTCACCTAATCAGACATTCTGCAACTATATAAAGTAAGTAAATTTGGCGACCTTAGTCGAGGGTGACCCGAAGGTTCCCTTTTCAATAGCTTACTACACCAAGGTGTAGGGGAGGGCGCTACTCCTTTCCCTGGATTGCTCCACATTACCCTCGATCCGTACCTTATAATGCTGAGTGTTCAGCAAGAAGGCATCAAGTACCATTTTTGAGTCTTTGGTATGATTCGACCTGGGAGTAAACCCAGGTCTCCCGTGCCACTGGCGAACACTCTAACCATTATGCCAATGTACGGTTCTGCAACTATATCTAATCAGGATATTAACGGATTTATGAATGCAAATGAGTGAATTCAATCTTTCTGGATCCCTATGCTTTTATTTAGCCATCCAAAATGTTATTTACCTCCCATGGATCTAAAAAGACCAATTTGATACCCGCTAGTTGAGATGTTAAGAATATTTTCAAATTTCTTACTTTCATTCTAATATCAGCAGTAATTTAGAAAAAGAAATCTAAAAGTGATATTTACATTCCCAATCCAGATAAGAGTGTGGTTGTGTTGACACGTTGCCTCGGATTTTAAAAGCAGGAAACAAATACTTCATACACACCGGTTTCTAGACTGGTTTGTTCTCTTGGTTGGTTTTGTTAGCAGTCAGAAACAATGTTGGCTGTTTCATGAAAATTTTTGAAACTTCTGAATAACTTAAAGATGTGAAGGTTAATATGATATTTTAAATATTTCTAAACACAAAGAAATCCTAACTGAAATAACATTGCGAAATTTTAACTGCTAATAGTTGTTGTTTTCGTGATGAAAAATCTTAAAGAAAACGTTGCATTTTCTGAGTTTTGTCAATTCGTACATTTATTCTAATGGAGCAAAAATATAGTTTTAAAGTGAAAGTTAAGGAAAATATTACAAATATTAAGGAAATATAGTGTATATATAAGAATATTTTCAAATTTCGTAAAAGCCAGCGGATGATAAGTTCACAGTTTCGGGCTTCACACTCATTTGTAAATGGTAGAAAATTTGTAATAAATAATACGATGAGCTCACAAATTCTCACGCTCCTTTTATTCGTCCCGACATCAGAAAGTTAAACTAAGTTGCGAACACAGAGAAAGTGAACAGCATAGTTTTACCTGGTTGACGAGAACGTATTTCTTTTCTTCACCATGACATTTCCAGCCCAGCTCAGGTAGGAAGCTGACATGATTACCTCCCTTTGAGTCAGGAATTTAAACAGAAATAAGCAGAGAAAAAAACAGACGGTTGTAGCAGAAAGAATTTCGTATGTTTGTTTGGCGCGTTAATTAATTTGACCGTTATGGTCGACGTATATTTTCACCCAATCAGGATGACTTATCCTATTCATCCCGGATCATTTTTCCGGGCAGCACCAAATTGAGGAAAGCCCGCTAAACACTTTTCTCTTCCTCAGAACTTTTCGAAAAGGACTGACGTCTTACTGTCCGCTCTCCTTTTAGCAGCAGCATCACGACATCATGAGGAGAGCCATCTAATTTATGGACCTCTTGAGTCTATTCTTTTAGGCCAACGGTTCCCAGTTGATTATGAAATAGATGAATTCAATCCGCCACACATAGGAACAACTTTTAAGTCGCCTTCAAATTTGGCTATGTCGACTGCGACGCAAAATTCCGCTCCGACATCCAGCAACTTCATCCCTGGGCAATATTTTCTGGAGACATGCTTCTCTCCCACAATTGCCAGGATCACATATTCATGGAGGACTACATCATTCCTGACCTTAACCAACAAACACGACTTTTGCTACACTTATGGCGACCATATCTGACGCAAACATTTAACAATGCCTTAACTTAACGATGCACGTTTCGTTTAGGCATTTAGCCGCTAAAATGCCTTCTCAACTCTATAACAATTTGATTTCTTCTTTCCTACGAGACTTGCAGCATAAACGTAATGTCACGTGATATCCCACTGAGACGATAGAAATAAGATTAATACTATCCTCTTGTTTGAATTAACAGTAGCAAGCCGTCAAAGAATGACCGTTAAGAAAGAATATGGGTCACAGGGGAGACCAGACTTTTATACTTGGTGACCTCACTCGGGTCGCCTGACACTGGAAGGTAGAAGCCAAACGATTGGCTGGGACCCTAAGACGGAAGTGGGGACTCCTCTCTGTCAGTGGAAATAGAAAATAAGAAAGTTAGTCGTTGGACAGGGTTCGTAGGAGACAGAACCAAAAGCCAAGTACTCCAGGTAAAAGAAGACGAAGAAATTCTGCGAGACACGAAGAAGCCATTTTCTTCAAGCCAGTGTTAAAAATAGCATAAAGTCTATTAGCTCGTAAAAGAAGAAAGATTCTCCTGTGGAACCCCGTCGAAAAATAAGATAAGTAACTTTGGGACTATTTCTCCTTATACCCAATTTTATATACCACTCTCTCTCTCTCTCTTAATTTGAGGGAAAACGAAAGAAAAGAAAAGGAGAAAGACATTTCTGTTCATGGACTGTTCATTTATTATATATTTTGACACTTTGAAGGTATATATAATCGTAGTAAAAGATTCATGTATTTTAATGTTACCACGTGGTCTAAGTTGTTATTTGTGGCGTCTGCTCCGAATTTGTTACTTCATGCTTCCTTTTCAGCTTCTGTTCGCCTTATGTTATCTTGCTTAGAATTGTCCTATTAATTCCTTTAAAATATCACACGGGAAAACGGAATTGCCGACTACTATAATTAATATTATTACGTCTCAACCTAGAGGTCCATATCTTCCATTGTTCTAGGGGAGGAAGTTTAGTGGCCTTGGTGGGTGTGTGTATAGTGTGAAATTTGGAACCCCTTGACAGCGGCGGTCAGTCTAGCCCTAAATTAATCCCTCACATAATATGCCAGTTCTTATATGCCTGTGAGAAAAACTCTGAACGAGGACTTATTCTACAAGGGATCAAGTGCCAACCTGCCCCGTCTTCACACGTGCGAAAATAAAACCCCGTTTTGGGATAAAAGTAAATTCTTCGCGTCACAGTAAACTCTTTATTCCACGCTGCCATTAAAACCATCATAAAAACATTTTGACATCTTGGAACATCTCTCATTTATTTACCTTAAAACTTAGCGAGGAAACAATGTAACAACGCGTAACAGTATTTTATTAATATTCTTTAAACAATTTTTCTTGATCGGTATGTACAAAAAAAGCTGATCTGCTAAAAGTGTTGCGGAGCCGTTAAGCGCGTCGACTCCGCAAATAATTTAAGGGCTTCATGCGTGCGAGTGTGTGGCAGCCAAAAACAATGAAGGGAAACAGAAAAGCAAGTCAATAGGTACAACAAAAGTGACGATTTTATTGCCGGAATTACAAACGTGTATGTAAATGTCCGTGGCGGTTGTATGGAGTCTTCAGCTAGGATGGGTTACATCGTTAGCTGGTATGGTCGCGTTGTAGATGTTCGCAGCTGGACGTTCGACGAGGGTAGCTGGTGTAGGTCGAGTCGTGGAGATACAGCTGGATGCTTGATGCTGGTAAGCTGAGATCGGTCGGGTTGCTGGATACAGTTGGACAGTCGTCGCTGGTAAATCGATGTCCCGGTTTTGACATTTCGTTGGTATGGTAGAGTCGTGGTTGCTAGCTCGTAACAGCGAGTCGTTAGGTGAGCTAGTTGTCGCAATGCTAGTGTAGTCCGTAACAGCGAGTCATTACGTGGACTAGATGCTGCATTGCTGGGGTAGTCCGTAACAGCGAGTCGTTACGTGGACTAGATGCTGCGTTGCTGGGGCAGTCTGTAACAGCGGGTCGTTACGTGGACTGCATCGCCGGGACGTCGTGGTCGGTAGCTATGGCGTTGCCGTGCCAGGTAGCTGTGCGGGCGTATCGTTTACTGTAGCTATGGCTTTGTCGTGCCTGATAGCTGTGCGGGTGTATCGTTTACGGTGGCTATGGCTTTATCGAGCCAGATAGCTCTGCGGGCGTATCGAGGCGGTGGCTAAGGCTGTTTCGCGCCAAAGCTGTGCGGACGTATCGAGGTGGTAGCTAAGGTTTGCGCGCCAAAGCTCTGCACTGTCGAGTGGACAGTCCAGAAGGCCAAGGCTAAGATTGGCATTATCTTAGCACTGCGCGGGTGGTGGAGCGGTAGCTAAAGGTCAACCCCCTGCCTTTAGCGCTGCGCAGCCAAACGGACGAGCGGAACCGAGCGATGGTTAAGACCGGCTGGTCTTAGTGAGTCCTCTTCGTGTTTGCCTCCAGGCCGTCTATTTCGACTGATCATTACTGACCGCCAGAGATGCACCGACCCGCAGAAGGTGACCTCTCATAGCCCTTAAAAAGGACCGTAATAAAAAGGTTGTTGAATCCACCACTAGAAGTGGCGGCGAGGTGGGTGCAACCACGATAACGTAGGACCCGAGCCTCGTGGAGCCGAGTGGCCCCTGAGAGCGTCCGCGTAGACCTCTGTATTTATCGTTGCGTCCCACCAACGCACGAATATGGCACAAGGCCGTTTTTAAGGTGGGCCCGGTCGCAGGGCCGAAGCCCACACGCGTCCGGCAAGGCCAAAAATACCTTCGGCCCCGTCGGCATTTCCCTTTTTTGGGCGCCTCAGGTGCCAGGCAATAAACCCAACCCCCCGAAGGGGGTATAAGCCTGGGGGGATGGCCCCCTGAGGCCGGAGGAACTCTCCAGTGCCGAGGCACACCCGGCAGAACCGTCCAGAGATAAAACGGCCTACCGAATGCAACCCAACAACTGGAGAGGAAAAAAAAGTCCGCGGGGACCTCTGAGTTTTCGCCGACTGAAGCCTTTTTATATGGAAGAAAGGGAACTCCAGCTCTGTCGCGCCACGCGAATAGAAAGTTCTTCTACAAAAAATGGACACAGAAAATAAGTATTTCTTTAGCCCGGTATAGGCTAGCGAAAAGTATTACTTCCATTTGTATAGAATTATTTCTGGCAGAAGTATTTTGCAAATGTTGATAAATATTAATTTATCCCTTTCTTAACTGTAACGGCCGGTTAGAATCGAAAAAGGGCTTCATCATTTCCGGTCGCGTCCGGATGTTATTTCTCTAGGGCGAAATGTAATCCGATCTGTTGACGTTCGTAGGCCGGTCGCGGCAAAAGCAGCCTTTAAGAAAATCCCTTTAAATCAAATAATTATCGGATTTTAATGAATTTTTGCTATTTAAAAAAAATAAAAAATGAGGTTTCTTTTAAAAGATATTTTTCCACAAAATTCTTTTAGACATGTTTATTGTTTTGTTGTAATGTGCCAACCTACTGTCAATCATTTTGTTAGTGTGACTCACGCAATGAAGGTGTATCTGAAATAGTTTTACAGTTTTTAAAAAGATGATTCAATGAGGAATAAGATTTTCTTTACTTTTTTAGTATTTAATGGAGATAAGACTTTTACGTCAATTTATTTATAGAAAAAACATGAATTGTTACTATAGAAAAAAAGAGGTGTAGCTTACTTATGAAATAAAAGTTTACTAAATTTCTGTATGTCTTTTGGATACTGTTATAAGACATAGTATTCGTGTTAGGCCATGGTAACAGATTTCCTCTTTGAGCTCAACCAGTGGATTGACCTTCATTAAAAACAGGGCACAGGGTCTGGATAAAACTCTAGATTTGTCCCTGGAGAACCTGTAATTAATATTGTTGTCTAGACAGGAAGGCAGACAACTAGATGAAAGGCGCCACGGGAGAGAACTCGAGTGTTCACGGTGCATATAGGTTAACGGAAAATATTTGTTTTTTACTGAGCTATCTATCCAGAGATACACGTGAAAATGCCCCGAGTTGAAAAGAATTGATTGGGTCAATTCACCTGCTGTGAACACCCTGCTTAGTTTTCAAATGCAAAAGCCAGGAGATAAAAAGGTAAAAGGAAAAGAGAACAAAAAATATATATCTTGAATCAACGAAATTCTACATTGCTAATAAGCACAGAACTGTGACCCTGAGAAAGATGAAATGGAACAGAACCTCTTCTGTCTAATTCAAACAAGAGAAGTGAGAATAAAAAAGAAAAAGAGAAAAGAAGACGCTTATGAAATCTTTAACTAGATAAGTTAAGACTACAAGTAACTTCTTTTCTATAATGATGTTAGTGTCACTCTCTACATACACATTATACGCACTATCCCAAAACAAAAATGTTTAAATTGTTTGTAAAATTACGTTTAATCCACAGTATCTTTCTATGTTCATTCACATTTGAGAGAAGAAAATTTCTTGTTAAATGGTCTTTGGCATAAATGCTTTAGGTAAGTCCCGCCCCATTTTTATTTTTAATGTGTCACAGATGATTCCGTAAGTTGTTGAAATATTATGAAATATATATATTTACATATTCTCAATGTGACTTTATATACTGTATTATCATATATTCTTTCTGCATTCATTTAATAAAAGTCTCTGAAAATCTCCACATTAGATTTGAATACGAGTCTATCAATTTTCCTATATCAGTTCCTTTGAGTCGAAAATCTATATAATCTTTGCTTTTAAAATAAAACCTTATAATTTCTGTATGAAATTTGTATTGTATTTTATCAGTCTTCCTACCTTCATTTGTTTGGTTTTAAAATCTTCGGGATTTTAGATTACTTATAAATAAAAATCTATATACTTTCTGTGTTAATTTTGAATTATAGTAAATCAGTCTTTCGATTTTATTAGCTTTTTGTCAAAAAGTCTTTGATTGTTTATAAAATAAAAGTCTATATAGTTAATACGAGTCCATCCAACTTTAGACATTCGTTTGGACTAAAAGTCTACTTGAGTTTTTGTTACTTCTAAAATGAAAGTTCATAGAATCTTTCTCTTCAATTTGAACAGTAGTTTATCAATATTTCTACCTTCCTTTATTTGTTTCAGTTTAAAATTCTACTTATTAGCTAATTTCAATATTCACTGCATAAATGTCTTTAGGGAAACATAATCTAGAATTGCAAAAGATGTTAATTCAATAGTCATATTTATTTATTAATACCAGGTTTTATTATATGACTATATTTCTAATTTCTTTTTTTGCATTTGTGGTTTGATTAAGATAATCAATCATGAAAAAGAGAAATAATTATACAGTGAAATTTGTGGATTATATACTGGGGAGAAACTTTTAATTGGTGAAATCTGTTGAGCTAAATTTTCCCAGAATTCCAGTTTGAAAATGCACATCTCAACACACACAGGAGAGAAACGTTTTCATTGTGAAATTTGTGGAGCTACATTTTCCCAGAACTCACATCTCAAAAGACACATATCAACATACACAGGAGAGAAATCATTTCCTTGTGAAATCTGTGGCACTAAATTTTCCCAGGATTCCAGTCTGAAAAATTCACATGTCAATGCACACTGGAGAGAAACGTTTTCATTGTAAAATTTGTGGAGCTATATTTTCCCTGATGGGAACTCTCCAAAGACATATGTCAATACACACTGGAGGGAAACGTTTTCATTGTGATATCTGTGGAACTAATTTTCCCCAAAATTCCAATCTCAGAAGACACACGTTAACACATACTGGAGTGAAACCTTTTCATTGTGAAATTTGTGGGGTTACATTTCCCCGGAAGGGAAATCTCAAAACACACATGTCAACACACTCTGTAGAGAAACGTTTTCATTGTGAAATCTGTGGAGCAAAATTTTCCCAGAATTCCAGTCTGAAAACGCACATGTCAACACACACTGAAGAAAAACGTTTAATTGGAAAATTTATGGAACTAAATTTTCCCATAATTCACATTTCAAAACACGTATGAACTCACACAGGAAAGAAACGTTTTCATTATGAAATCTATGGAGGTAAATTTTCCCAGAATTCTAATCTCAAAAGACACATGTCAACACACACTGATAGTTTAGCATAAATACACTATTTAAATGCAAAAAATCTGTAAACTCAAACCTTGATTTAGTTCTATTTAACCTATTGATAGGACCCATATCAGGTGCTACCACTAGGGGCTAGAGTGAACCTGGGAGCAATAGTAATGAAGGGGTACCCCACATTCCCCAAAGCTCCTGCATTACTCGAACCTCACCATTAGATTGTTTAGTGTCATATCCAGGACACTCGTTAGGGGAGGTCTTACCCCTCTACAGAGAAGCAGTCAGTGTATTCTACAGCCCCAGCTTACTGTTCAAATGTATGTGTGTGTGTATATATATATACAAATCTATATAGTTATTCGTGTTAGAAGTCAGAAACAACGTTGGATTTACGTATGAAATAAAAGTCTATTTAACCTCCGTATGACTTAAGAATAATAGATTATCATATTTTCTCTCTGTGTTCAGTTGTATATTGAAGTCTACATGATCTTTGATTCCTTTTAAAATAAAAGTCAATGCAATCTCTCCGTAGTGTTTTATACATAAATCCTTTCTGATTCACTAATACATTTCAAACTACCCCACAAGCAAAATCAATATACAAACAAACAAACAAATAAAACACCTAGAATGTACATTTCAAAAACCGAATGTTCTCTAGACGATGGCCGTGACTAAAATGAATAAAACAAGTAGCTGCACAGGTAGGCTCCACGCATCCATCCGGTTGAAATGAAACTTTATATTCACAATAAAAAAGATCCCTTTTTTTAACCAATCAGTAACTTTCCTCTCCAAAGTTTTCTGGAGTCGATTCGACCCAAACACGACAATAAAATAATCAACGAAAGTTCAAAAAGTCAGTCGGCTCTGAGACTTCGAGAAAGGAGACCGTCAAACGCCGAATTCAGACAAGAACAAAGAACCAGACGACCTACAAATCAGTCTTGCATTCGATCACTATCATAGCCGCTCAAGAACGACTTACACCCACTTTCCTCCTGACATGTTCTCTGGTATAAGAAGAAGGTCCGTATCTCTCCTGACATACCAATTTCTATTTATATAAAATAAGCGGAATTATGTGCATTCTCGCTCCGAATTCGTCACCCTAATCAAGGAACAGAAAACTTCACTGTTCAACTTGAAAACTGGTTCAACACGTCCATCAGATAAAAAAAAAATAAAAGAAGCATAAGCCGACATAAACAAGTTGTTGGGTACCCTAAAACTTGCCTCAACGTTAACACCATCTACAGCCCGGAAAACCGACGACTATGGCCAAAAATGCGACAATCTTTGCGTGATGTCATGAGACAAAAAAAGCCCTTCAACCCAGGAAATGACGTGTTCATCACCGTTCTAAACAAAGCCTATACGATCCACGTCATACCAGAACTTGTCATCTAGATTCCAAGATTCCAAGCAGGACACATCCACTGTCGAACTGCTGAAAACCTACCTTATAGCTACCCACGGCAGCCAGATGACCAATTTCCAACACTTTAGTCGAGCTTGTGATCTACAATTGCGATAAATGGATGGATTTCATTGGTCGATTTAGAACACCATCAGAGAGGCCGTTGTGAACATAAAAAATAAATACAAGATTGACAACAACGCAGAATTGACAGTCATCATGTTGATGAGTAAGAAGGTCAAAACTTGGAACTTAAACCTATACCCTTGCTTCATAAAGGTTATAGACAACCATTATACGATAAGTGGTATAGCGGGCAAAACCCAACAGTCTCTTGATCAGGGTATAAAAAGTGAGAACACAACCTTGCACGACACCACGTATGATACGAACAGACCACAACGTTTGAGTCGAAGAAACGTGCCAATCAAGCAAAAACAGCCACTACGAACAAATAGACAACCACTACGCCCGCAACAGACGAGCTCCACCACACCACACAAAGGTGACCACTGTTAGGCATACAGAGACTGCAAACAGAATCCAGAACCGACTATATGAAGAGCAACATCAGGTGTCACGCTTGCTTCCACGGACGCAACTGCCCATATCGCCACCCGCCACAGTGACTGATGATGACACACAATCCATAACAAACAGGTTTTTCGGTACGAACTGGACAAGATGTGATGGCTCGTTTCCCATTCACCCACACCCGCCATCATATATTCAACATCCAGTGACCTTCCACGTAGCTGCCAACTTTTCCAGCATAGCAATCCTGGACTCTGCTCCACCTGCATTGTGCCCATCTCTCAGCTGCCAAAAGAAGCCAGAAAACACACGACCCATTCCGACATTCACGTGAAAGGAGTCAATGACAACATCACCGCCCTTGTTGAACAAAACTGCGAAATCACCATTGGCAATCACAACTCACCTGTTTTAAAAGAGATAAACCTGCCGGCGACAGCCGAAGTTACACCGATCCTGATCGGTCAAAATATCCTCGGTCATGATACACTCATCTTCTATTCAATAAATAACTCCAACGGAACAGTTGAATTCAGACGCACGCTAACATCAGGGCACACGGTACACACGGCCCCGATACTACCAGCATCCTTCGCATACCACTCCACCTCTATCATCCCTGTTGAGAGGAATCGCAACCTCCAAGGCACCGAAGCCTAAAAACTAAAGAATGACTCTTACTCGAAAATCTTCAGAGCCTTCCACTCAACTGAATCAAGTGGAATTCACATTGAACCCGAAGATCACCGAACAAAACTCCTCAGAAAACACATCCACCAATTTTTCTGGAGCCAGGCACGACTACTTTAATGATAAGAGACAGTAATCCCGATCCCAAATTAGCCGTATCCTACAAACTTGTGCCAGATACCTTCACCAAGCCCACGAGAATACCAACCACTCAGGCGTTATTCGTATGCGTGAGCCCCTATCCAGCTACTGGTGGAAATTTAAAAAACTGTGACATTAAGGCCTATGTTAATTCCTGTGACACATGTGCAAAATGTAAGAGAAATTACGGCAAGCGCACACGCTGGCCAATTCGTCACTGTAAACGGGGCATGAGATATTTGTGCTCGTCTTTATAGATTTCGTCACAATGTCCAACTCCAAAGGCAAGTGCTATATCATCACCATCCTAGACAGCTTCAGCCGACACTTTACGGCTATACCATGTGCAATCGACGCTGGTCGCAAACTGTAACAATTTTTTCTCCGCCAGAGAAAAATACCTCACATAGTGTCCTCCGATTGTAGCACACATTTTACTGGTGAGGTCTACTGACAATTTTACAGCCAAATGTCCATTATAACGGAACTTCACTGTTCCTGGCGAACGCAGAGCTCGGGAAATATTGAGCGGTAACATCGCATGATAAATAATGCTTTCTACATCCCATGCGAGGACAGAAACTGTAAAAGGACAGACATTCACGAATCCGTCAACCCACCCATGAATTCTACAGGTGTATCTCCACATTACACCATCACTAGTCCGAAAACCCTGAACGATAAAAATCTCTCAGAATGTCAGACTAGGTGAGCGTTTTCGTCTGTAATTCAACTTTTGTGGCTCTACACCATATCAACACTACCTCTTATTTAGAAAAAATATTTCAGGAGGAATATTTTCAGTAAATAATCCTAACATTAGAGTTAGAACATATTTGACAACTTTCAGGCCTTGTTTTAACAAGTAAAAATAGTTTCTACTTAGTTTCGTTTTTACTTCAATTATTGTACACTAGCATTAAGGAGCATTAATTAAATCACTTAAACAAATATTAGACAAAAAAGTTTTAAAAAATCAAAATAAACATTATTTTGAATGAAACCTTATTTTTGAACGTATCTTGTAATAGGAAAATTTTAATTGAAAATACTCTATTAAAAGTTTCATATAAGTTTCAATCAACATCGTCATTTACTTCAAGTGCGTTGTTTTAAACTAACAAAAAAATAGTCAATGAACAATAATTTATTCATATTCTTCAATCTCATTTTTTGGTTACAAAAAAAATTGAATCCGAAATCCAAAGGAAATCATCTTTTATATTGTAGCAGTCACAGATCTATTTTCTCTCGCGAATCAATGCCCTCGCCGAGCGATTCGGCCACACAGTGACCAATCAGCGGCGGGCAGAGCGCATTGATTCTATCTACCTCTCAAGAACTTTTTCTTCTAGCCTTTTTTGGAAGTCTGGATAGTCAGAGAGCACCCGGTTAGCTGCAAAGAAAGACCTATCTCACGTCCTCTCCTACGGACACACGCAGCATGGAAGATCCCGCTGCCATCCGCTACGCAGACAAAAAAAAAAAAAAAATAACCACGCGGCCTGTCACACGAGCTATCTGCTACAGTGACACATCGCCTACAAACTCAAGAATCAACATACTATTCGGCTACACCAACAAGAACCTTTTCTCGCTCTGACTCAAGTTCACTTCTGTTATAATAATAAACCTTTCGTTGTTGTGTTTCAAAGAAGTTTTATAATTATTTTGTACTACTAATTAACTGATAGTGTTATGGAAACTAACCATTAAACACTAAAAATGGCAACCTTGACCCGATATTGACAAAACTTCTGAATAAGGAAACAAAAACAAAACAACACGAAACTCAGCCTTCATTTACGGACATCAGAACAAACAAAAGAAAAGAAAAAAAAAAAGAGAGAAAAAAGAGAGAGAGAGAGAGAGAAAAGCTTCCTCACTCAAAGAAATTGACAACTGAATTTTTCTTTTTTCTTCCTCGCTGGCACACGTAATCATTCAAGAGACATTCGCCGACGTCGAAAACATAAGCGCAATTTTTCTTTCAGCAAAATATGCATAAAGAAAAACCTTTTCGTGACGGTGAAAGACTTTAAAATACTTTGTTTTACGAAGTCATAAAAGAAAGTAAAATTTTTTGGCTAGTAAAACATCTTTTTTAAAAAAGAGACATCATTTTTCGTCAACCAGACATAGCGGCCCCGATTTGCAACGACAGATTTATTCAACAAGTCGTCAATTATAGAGGCTACAGCAATATTCTCCCTTTACCCAAATACTGTCATTTTTTGAACACGTACTTCTTCAAAAAATAAATCTTATAACTCTCAGCTAGACCTGCTAGGCAGAAAAAAAAAGAAGAACCTAACTGCTCTGCTCTTTTCAACTGACCACGTGGTACACAAAAAAATTTTACAATAACCACGAAAAAAGTGTATAACACATTTTACTACATTTTTTATCTTTTAAAAAGCTGTATGGCCAAAACTAAATGAGCGCCTTCCTCCTACCAAACATTTCCTTTTCCCGCCTAAATGGTGATTGGGTGACGCCATCTTGAATTTCGTCTTTTATTTTTGGAGCGGCCTTGTTAACTGACGAGCACCTTTGTTTCCCTGACAAATGAACCTTAAAGTAACGCCTTCCTAAAAAAAATTACATGAATATTACTTTTTATTTTGATATCTCGTGGCTTTCAAAATGTATATTTTCCCCTTTGTTTCTTTCTCTCAGAAACATGTTTCATTGATTCTTTGGTCTCTTGTCGCTCTCTTTATATAAAAGAAAATGGCTACTACATTACCTGCTTTTGCCGGCAACGTTCGCGTTTGGTTTGCTCAACTCGAGTCGTATTTTATGGCAAACAACGTCACGGAGCAGCGACAATTGCCTATTTTATTTAGTGAATACCCTCTATCATTAATTCCTGTTGTCAAAGACTTGATAACTGACACGCCCCTTAATTCTATTTATGACAGTATTAAGCGGGAGGTTTTGCCCCGGACGTCGCTATCAGCGGTAAAACGGTTCCAAACGTTAGTTAATGACGTTGTTGGGGGACCGCATGCCAAGCGAATTGCTCCGCAGAATGAGAGAGCTGGCAGAAGATATCCCAGCTGATAGAGTCCTTATAAAGCAGCTTTTCTCCTCAAGGCTGCCGCCCCAAGTAAAGGCAATTTTAGTACCCATGGCGGAGAAGAGCTCCGTAGACGTACTAGCGTCCTCTGCAGATAAAGTGATGGAATTTACTAAGGGGCCTATTACTGTGTCCATTCCCCAGTCACAGATTGAAGTCTCTACGCTCTCTGCTGCTGGGAACACAAGCCAAGTTGCCACGCAAGTGGCAATAATCGACACTTTAGAGCAGCTTACCCAAGAAATAAGAAAATTAGCGGTGGTTAAGTCACAATTCCCCCAGACTTCGATACAAAAATCGTTCACCATCCCTACACTACCGCCACCACTCAAACAAGCCAGGACTATACATTTATCACAGTCGCTTCGGTGAGGAGGGACAAAGATGCAAAATGCCCTGTTCATTTTTTAAACTTGCGAAACTTAAATCGGGAGAGCCGAGCACAGCACACTCTCCACAAGATTTACGGAACAACCGTGCCTATCTTATTACAGACTCCTGATCCCAAGCACGTTGTTTGGTTGACACAGGAGCAGCTTGCAGTATCTGGTCACTGAAACTCCTCACTGAGAAGCCGCCAGGGTCGCCCATCACACTGCAAGCGGTAAATCACTCCTCTATTCCCATGCACGGTCAAATTTCTTGTTCTCTAGACTTGGAATTACGGAGAGACTTTACATGTCTTTACTGTAGCATATTTACCATACTCCATTATAAACTCGGACTTTCTGCACCACTTCAATCTCTTAGTGGATATGCGCAAACGACGGCTTACAGAAGCTAATACGGAACTTTCCGTCATAGGTTTTAAGGCAAATACCACACCTACCATCCCGATATTTTTCATTGCCCAAAGCAAACCTTGTTACGCTCTTAACTAGAGTTAACAAATTTGAATTTTGTTGTAAGCAAACCCACACTCCCAACAACTCATCAGATTTAGATCACTGGTGCTCCTGTGTTCTCACACACCCGCTGCCTCCCTCCAGAAAGCAGAATTTAACCATATGCTGCAGCTGAGAATGATATGCCCCTCGTCCTTTGAATATAATTCCAAAGCGCTCTAGAGATTGGCGTCCAACTGGGGACTATCGACGACTGAATGCCACGACGGTACCTGATCGCTACCCAATCCCACACATACAGAACTTCGCTTCCTGTCTGTATGGTTGTAATGTTGTATTTTGGCTTCGACCCGGCCAAAAATGCCATTCAAAGTGATGCACCGGAAGGAAGTGACATATTCAAATGGCAGTTATGAGAGGAAATCGCGCAGGTGAGCTCGGCTGATAATATGGGACAAGGTGAAGGTCCCACTTCAGAGTGATGCACCGGAAGAGAGTAACCTGTGAACTGCATGACAGTTATTTCCGCTCAATGACGATTACACATGCCATTCCAAAGATCGAGTGGGCGATCGAGTGGGCGTTGAACTATTATATAACTCAGTCAAGACAGAAGTCAGACAGTTAGAGATCGGACGAAGTTATAGACGAGATGTGGTAGGGAAAGCCACACCCAACCGAAGGGGCCCTCGGGAAGCCCGATGAGTTGGGGTCAAGAGAAGTTGCCAATAAGATTTATCAGGGTATGAAGTTTATCTAAGTCAGTATGGATGTTAGGGTCAATAATTTTTCGTAGGAACGACGATAAGCTTCGAAACCAATGATTAAAATTCTTACTTGACAATGGTGTATTAAGAGGGGTGTCCAAACGTTCCGGTTTCAAGTATTTCTCCATACTGTTGAATTTGTTTTGTTAAATAAATTGAAATGAGTTGACAAGACAGGTATTCCTTAACAAGGATTTATTTAACGAAACCTTCCCTGACTAAGCAATTCGTCAACTGATGGATGCCAGTAAGGGAGGTAACTACTATAACAAAACGCCAAGGGCGGATAAGTAGCATATATATATATATATATATATATATATATATATATATATATATATATATTAATTTTCATATATTTCAAAAATTTAATTTTTACATATTAATTAAGTACTTAACTGCACGTCGAGTCACATTGATTATATAAACTTTTATTAAATAAACAATCAAAGACTTTTTGACAAAAAGGTAGGAAATTTTAAAGATTGATACACTATTATTGAAATGTAATACAAAAATAAATGAAAGTAGAAAGGGTAATAAACTACTCTTCAATTCTAGATCACATACAATAGATTTTTTATTTTATCAACAATCAAAAATCCTGAAGATTTTAGATGAATAGATAAAGTTAGGAAAACTGATAAACAACTATTCCAACTTTATACATAGATTATAAAGGCTTTTATTTTATACATAGTCTAAAATCTTGTAAATCATTACGTAAAGTTATTGAATAAAGTTAAAAATCTAATTTAATATTAGATCTGTAGTTTAAGTCAAAATGTAATTAGAATTTGAAAATTAAAATAAAAATAAAATTAGAAAAAAAAAATAGATTTACTACATTTCTAACCGAAATTAAAATAACAACGGAAGTGGGCTAAATGAGGAGATAACTCTTCACCCTCTTCTATCCCCTCCCACCTTTTTCTGTGTCTATTCTAGTTTTTTTATCCATAGGATCTGAAGAAGTCCTATTAAATTTTTTTCGTGTTTTTGAAATTTTCAAAAACGCCTAACAGGATAGAAATAAATTTATAATCCTCATGTGACCGGTTTGTTGTTTTTCATAAAGAATATATATATATATATATATATATATATATATATATATATATATATATATATATATATATATGCCAGATATCGTACTCTACCTATCAGAGAGTCTGATTGAGTTAGATTGGATACTGGTGATGACCATCTTATGTTTACAGCCTGTTCAATTGAATATGACATTTTAGGGGAGTAAAAAATAAATAAATAAAAAAAAGGATTAAGAATAAAATTAAAACAAAATAAACACCGAAAAATGGCTTGGACATGTCGGGGTGAGAGAAAATAAAGAATTTTTTCATCAAGCAAATTTTAAAATATAGATATTTATGACGGGCAGAAATGAGTGAGAGAAAAGACCAACTCAATGGTGACGTCACGTCTCAAAAGTAATCGATAAAGTATGTGAAACTGGCTGTAATCATAATGAAATCAATAACTGGAAGAAAATGCTTTTTAAAAAATTTCTAATCGTACATTTAAAAGAAAAATTATTCTCGAATTTGAAACAAATAAAATAATAAACGAATTTCAGTCTTTAAAATTTAATGAAATGTAACGAGATATTTAGTTTATTTAATTTATCGCTGCATTCTGTAACAGCAATTTTTTTTTCTTAGCATTTATTTTAAAGAAATTCATATCAAATAAAGTTATGTATAAAATCCAACCCTATTTCTTTCTTTTTTGACATGTAATTTAAAAATGTTTTCTAAAACTATTTCCAAACCAGCATAATTACGGAAGTCGACATGATTACCTCCCTTTCGTTGAGTCAGCACTTTAAACAGTAATAAGCTGAGACCAAACAGACTGTTGTCACGACATCAGTGAATCAATTGTCGCAGAGGTTAGTTAAATACTCGTTTGTTTTACAACTGAATGAGAAACTAGATGAATTGTAAGTAAAGACTTTCTTTTACATCTGCTTTCTTACTTTCATTCTAATGTCTGCAGTAAAAAAAAAAAGAAATCTAAAATTGATACATTCCCCATCGAAATAAGAGTGTGATTGTGTAGACAAGATGTATCGGATTTTAAAAGCAAGGAACGAATTCTTCATACACACCGGTTTCTAGACTTTGATCTTTTGGCTGTTAGTGTTAGAATTCAGAAATAACGCTGGATTTGAAGGTTGTTTAATGAAGATTTTTGAAAATTCCGTATGATTTAAAGAATTTAAGGTTAGTCTTATATTCTAAACATTTCTAAACACAAAAGAATCTCGACTGGAATAACATTACGAAATTTAAGCAACAATCAGTTTTGTTTTTTATGATAAAAATCTTTAAGAAAATGTTACACTTTTTCAGTTTGTCAATTCGTGCATTTATTTTAATAATGCTAAAAATCAAAATGTAAAGTTATAGATAATTACAAATATTAGGAAATATTTCGTAAACAGAGTTTATATTTTAATTAATGGTCTTTAATTTATAATTTGGTATGTACAAAAAAAAAAAAATCTGCTCGTCGTAACCTGTCCACTAACGTAAAGACATTGGATTACTCGCTCGCTCTAGAAAAACAACATCCGGTTACGATCGGAAGTGACGAAGCCCCTTTTACGACCTTGCCCTCTCGTTTCACATAAAAAAAAGGGGACAAATTAAAATTAACAATAATTAGAGAACACTTATATCAGAAACAACGCTATAAAAATGGAATGAATTATCTTCGCTAGCTGACACCAGACTAAAGGAGTGATTTATCTTTACGCCCATTTTTATAACTTTCTATTTACACCACTCGGCAGTGTGGCCCCGCGCCTTTTTTATATACAAAAGGCTTCTGTGGCAGAAAAAAATTCAGAGGTCTTCTGATGCTCTCAAGAGCTGCTCTTAGCGGCCTCCGAAAGGCTCGAATCCTACGTCACGTGGTTGCATTCGCCTTTCCCATCACATAGTTATGCACAAACGGTCCTTTTAAGAGCCAAAAGAGGTCACTTTCTGTGGGTTGGAGTATCTCTGATGGTCTTTAACAACCAGTCGAAGTAGACGGCCCAGAGGCAAACATGAAGTGGACCCCCTAAGACCAGCTGGTCTTATCCATCAATCGTTTCTGCTTGTCTGTTTGGCTGTGCAGCGCTAAAGGCACTGGTTAGCTACCGCTTCACTATCTGCGCAGCACAAAGATAGCGCCAATCTTAGCCTCAGCCTCCTGGCTTGTCTGCTCGCTTGTGAAGAGCTTTGGTGCGGTAAAGCCTTAGCTATCATCTGGATGGCTTTCACATGGCAAAGCCTTAGCTAGCGTCCGATACGTCCGCTCAGCTTTGGCACGACCCAGCCATAGCTATTGTCCGATACGTTCTCACGACTTTGACACACAAAGTCTTTGCTAACATCTGACACGTTCGCATGGCTTTGACACGGCAAAGCCTTAGCTACCGCCCGATACATTCGCACAGCTTTGACACAGCAAACTCTCGGCCATCGTCTCAATACGTCCGCATGGCTAGGGGGCACGACAAAGCCCTAGCTTCACCAACTCGTTTGTTCGATCTCGTCTGTACTAAGGCCTGGCAAACCTTAGCCACGCTCTCTCCGTCCGTTCCCTTGGTCCGTAGTACTAAGACACAGCTCAGTCTTAGTCCCCAGCTTGCCCATCTCTACGTGACCAAGCCACCAACACTGATTTGGGCCTCGACGCTTCTGCAATGTAGCATCCAGTCCACATACAACTCGCTGTTACGGACTGCCCTGGCATTGCAACATCTGGCCCACATATAACTCGCAGTACAAGCCAGCAACCAAATCGACACACCCCCAGTTAACCCAACATACTGTCAAAACCGGGATATCGATTTACCAACCACAACCGACACCAGCTTCCTGCAATGATCGTCCAGCTGCTCTTCAATGACTCAACCGACCTCAGCTTCCAGCTACGATCATCTAGTTGCATCCTACTACTCAACTGACCTCAGCTTCCAGCTACAATCATCCAGATGTATCTACGACCCACCGACCTCAGCTTCCTGCTATGATCATCCAGCTTCAATTCGACTCGATCAACCGACAGCTGCCCGCAACTAACATCTAGCTGTATCTCCATGACACAACCTACACCAACTACCCGCTGCTAACATCCAGCTGCGCACATCTACGTCTCAATCATACCAGCTATCAACATTACCCATCTAGCTGAAGACCGAGTACAACCACCACGGACTTTACATACATGTTTGTAAATCTGACAATAAATTGTCACTTTTGTTATATTTGTTACCTCGCCTTTGTTTTCTTCATTGTCTCAGGCTGTTCTTATTTACACACTTAACCATATTACTCATTTGTGTGGTTGACGTGCTTATTGGCTCAGCAACATGCTAAAAGTACCTTTTAACAAAATCACGTTAAGTCGACAAATAATCAGATTTTAATGAATTTTTAAATCAATAAAAGATTAGGTTTCTTTTAAAATAAATTTTTCCCTCAAAATTCAAAAGACTGCATTTTTTCCTTGTTTTGTTGTAATGTGCTGACCCACCCCCGGGTTTTTATTATTCTTGTTGGTTGTTGAAAAGGGAAACATTGGATCGCCCTCATCTATTGTCGGCTAACTTAATTTTGGTATAATAGTCTATAAAATGCCTGTATTACCTTAAACTACAAGTAAATCAATGATTTTAGGTGTTTACCAATCTTTCTACCTTCATCTGTTTGTCAAAAAGTCTTCAGGATCTTAGATTTTTTTTTACAAAAAACGTCTATATACTTTCTGTATTAGATTTGAATAATAGCTAATGAGTCTTTCAACTTTCTTACCTTTGTGTCAAAAAGTCTGTGATTGGTTATAGGATAAAAGTCTATATAATTAATACTCGTCCATCAATCTTTAAACCTTCATTTAATTGTACAAAAAGTCTATTTGATTTTTTGTTATTTATAAAATGAAAGTTCATAGAATCTTTCTCTTAAATTGTAACTGTAGTTTATCAATGTTTCTACCTTCCTTCATTTGTTTTGGTGTAAAATTCTGTATGGTCTTTCACTTTTTCACTTTACATTTTCTTGGTTTTGTCAGCTTTAAAAAATTAGGTTTCTTTTAAAACGTATTTTTCCACAAAATTCTAAAGACATGTTTTTTTATTGTTTCTCTTGTAATATGCCAACCCACCAAAAATCATTTTGTTAATCTGACTCATGTAAATATGACTCATGTAATGAAGGTTCAACTGAATGAGTTTTGCATTTTTTAAGAGATAATTTCATACAGAATAACATTTTCTTTTCATTTTTATAAAAGTTTGTCCATTCGTATAAATGTCTTATTCATGAAGTTCAAAAACCAGTAAAATGATGCAGAAAATTGCTTTCGAAGGTAATTTTTCTTACTTTATTCATTTTCAAAGGTTAATCTGAAAATGTGGTTGATTAAAGAGAAAACATTCGGGGTAAATAATTTTATTTTATTTTTAAGATTAAAAAAATTTTCATCCATAGATTAAAGATCTCATTATTAGCATTTTTGTTAATTAATCTGAAAAGACAAATGAAATTAAAATATTAAATCTAAATAATTTATCTGAATAAAAATTTAATAAGTTTTTGTTTTTTGAGTGTAGTATTTCATTGGATGATAGTCTTTTTGAGTGTGGTATTTCATTGGACAATAGTCTTTCAACAGAAATCCACAGGGGATATAGTATTAAATGTAGGTAAGTCATCAATTAATTTATAGAAAAACCATGGATTGTTACTGAAGAAAAGAGGTGTGAATAAGAACAGTAATTTATCAATGTATCTACCTTCCTTTATTTGTTTCCATCTAAAATTCTACTTGCTTATCAAATATCCATTGCATAAATGTCTTTAGGGCAAAATGACTTTTCAATGGCAAAAAAATGTGAATTCAACAGACATATTTATTTATTAATTATAGATTTTTATATGACTATATTTCTAATTTTCTTTTTATTTGTAGGTTTGATCTAGAAGATCAGTCATGAAAAAGAGAAATAATTATACAGTGAAATTTGTGGATTAAATTTTGGAAAGAAACCTTTAATTGTTGAAATCTATTGAGCTAAATTTTCCCAGGATTCATCTTGTAAATGTCATATGGCAACACACATTTAAGAAAAACTTTTTCATTGTGAAATCCCTTGCGCAAAATTTTCCCAGAAATCAAATCTCGAAACACATTCACTCTAGAGAGAAACATTTTCAGTGTGAAATCTGTTGACCTTAATTTTTAGGGAATATACATCTCAAAGGATACACCTCAGCACTCACACAAGAGAAACTTTATTATTCTGAAATCTGTGGTGGTGAATTTTCCTGGAAGTCCAATATCAAAACTCATGTCAACACCCACTTGAGTAAAATCATTTCATTGTGAAATCAGTGGAACTAAATTTCCCCAAGAGGGACATCTGAAAACACACATATCAACACACACTGGAGAGAAACCTTTTCATTGTGAAATCTGTGGGGTTAAATTTTCCTTCGAAATAACTCTCAAAACACACATGTCAACACACACTGGAGAGAAACCTTTTCATTGTGAAGTCTGTGGAGCAAAATTTACCCAGAAGGGAAATCTCAAAATACACATATCAACACACACTGGAGAAAAACCTTTTCCTTGTGAAATCTGTGGAGCTAAGTTTTCACAGAATTCCAATCTCAAAAGACACGTATCAACACACACTGGAGAAAAACGTTTTCCTTGTGAAATGTGTGGAGCAAAATTTTCCTGCAATTCCACTCTCAAAACACACATGTCAATTCACACTGGAGAGAAACTATTTCACTGTGCAATCTGTAATGTTAAATTTTCCAAAAATGACAGTCTCAAAACACATATGCTAAGACACACTGGAAAGAAAACATTTCATTGTGAAATCTGTGGGGCAAAATTTTTCTACAATTCTGGTCTCAAAACTCACATGAGAATACACACTGGAGAGAAACCTTTTCATTGTGAAATCTGTGGGGCTAAATTTTCTGTAAAATCCAGTCTCAAAACACACATGAGAACACACACTGGAGAGAAACCTTTTCATTGCCAAATCTGTGGGGTTAAAATTTCCTACAAATCAACTCTCAAAACACACTTATCAAAACACACTGGAGAGAAACCTTTTCATTGTGATATCTGTGGAGCTAAATTTTCCTACAAACCAACTCTCAAAACACACATGTCAATTCACTTTGGAGAGAAACGTTTTCATTGTGAAATCTGTGGAGCTAAATTTGTACAAAATTCCAATCTCAAAAGACACATAATAACACACACTGGAGAAAAACCTATTACTTGTGAAATCTGTGGGGCTAAATTTCCTGTAAAATCCAGTCTCAAAACTCACATGAGAACACATACTGGAGAGAAACCTTTTCATTGTGAAATCTGTGGAACTAAATTTTCCCAGAAGGGACATCTCCAAACACACATGTTCACACACACTAAAGAGAAACCTTTTCATTGTGAAATCTGTGGGGTTAAATTTTCCTACAAATCAACTCTCAAAACACACATGTCAACACACACTGGAGAGAAACCTTTTCAATGTGAAATCTGTGGAGCTAAATTTTCTCAGAATTCCAATCTTAAAACACACATACTAACACACACTGGTGAAAAACCTATTCCTTGTGAAATCTGTGGAGCAAAGTTTTCCCACAATTCATATCTCAAAACACACATGTCAATTCACACTGGAGAGAAACCTTTTCAGTGTGAAATCTGTGGAGCAAAATGTTCACAAAAGGGAAATCTCAAAAGACACATATCAACACACATTGGAGAAAAACCTTTTCCTTGTTAAATCTGTGGAGCAAAGTTTTCCTGCAATTCCAATCTCAAAACACACATGCCAACACACCCTGGAGAGAAACCATTTCATTGTGAAATCGTTTGGGCTAAATTTTCCTACAATTCCAGTCTCAAAATCATATGAGAACACACCCTGGAGAGAAACCTTTTCATTGTGGGGCTAAATTTTCTGTAAAATCCAGTCTCAAAACATACGTCAACACACACTGGAGAAAACCCTTTTCCTTGTGAAATCTGTGGAGCTACATTTTCCTGCAATTCCTGTCTAAAAACACACATGACAATACACACTGTTTGCAGCTGATTTGTGTATATATATATTTATAGATACATAAGTATATATATCTTTCCTGCTAAATAATTTTTACAGTTAAATGTCTCATAAAAATCTCTATTATATCGTGATATATTATGGTGTAAATCATAAATCAGCCTAAACAAAGTTTCAAATAGTTAACTATTTGAAAAAGAGATGAGGGAATTTAAGAAAATTATTGTTGGAAGAAATATATATGGAAAAAAAAAAGAATATAACTTTTGTGTTATAAATTTAGACATTCCTAAATATTGAAGTTTTCCATTATTTTTCCTTTTTTCTTTTTCCTTTTTCTTTTTTCTTCATGAGAGAAAGAAAGAAGTCTTTTTTATCACAGAAAGTGAAGTTTTCCTCTTTGCTACGAATCTTGAGAAAAATTGCCCTAGTTTTTCAAGAGGAGAATTTCATGACTTATCAAAATCAGCTGATATAAAGCATAAGTTACCCTCTTGATACAATTGACATATTTCTTGAAATGATTTTCCTTGTGACTTGGGTAAAAACCTTGACATTAAATAATCTTCTTAAAAGTTGTTAAACGAGTTTAGAAATAATTTTTCTTTTAGATACCGGTTGACATTTGACATACAATAAACTTCTCAAAAGATATTGAACAAAAACTTATTTAAACATTACCTTATTTGTGGAAATGATTTTCCTCATAAGAAATAAGGATAATTCTAAAAAATATTTTTAACATAAAATACTTTTGTTTAATTGTATTTGCGGGAGTAAATTGAAAATAAAAGAATCTAAAAAAACTGAAAAATAGTCAAACATGTTTTGATTTTACATCTCGATAACTTATCACACAATATCAAAATGAAAAGAAAAAAATATATGTATATATATGTGTGTGTGGATATATATATATATATATATATGCAAAATAAATAGAGAAAAAAATACATGTATGTGTGTGTGTGTGTGTATGCATATATATATATATATATATATATATATCTGTATAGTTATCATTTTGAGTATAGTTTTTACACCATCAGACATGATAAAATGATGAGAAAGGACACTTGAAGGGAGTAAAGGGATCATACAAAAGGTGCTTTGTAAGTTTCTGATATATATATATTTGAAAATGTATAGACATGAAAAATGCAAGGTTTTCAAAGGAGAATTTTAATTAATCATTTCAGTATAAAACAATTCAGCTGTTAGAATTTCAACATTCTATATGAGTTAATAAACAAAGCATTTCAATTATTGATTTAATTATGGATGATTTAATGAATAAAATCCTTCTCTGACAACCTTGTGTATTTTCATCTCTGTACATTTCCATGCCTTCAAAAATGTACACCAATAATAAAAATCAAAAAATACAAAAACATGCCACATTTATTAATAGCTGACACAAATTCAAACCCTGTTCTTAGCACAAAAACGTGGGAAGAATTAGAACCAAGAAAAAGATTTGTAAAAAACAAAATTGTAATTCAAACAGTTTACAAGGGTTGATAGAAAAATATGACAACTGATTCAGCAAAACTAGCACCCTTCACAAGCTTCCTCACTCTTGTGACCTTTCAAGATCTCAAAAGGAGCTATATCAGAACTTAGTGGAAAGTTCCGTTTTGGATCCACTTGAGAAACACTTTGGATTTTTGTTGGAAGAGGTTCACTCCCAATGTAACTGGAAACCAGTTTCTAGCTTTTTGAACAATTCCAAGTTTTCGCTAACTGGCAATTTTCCTTAAATGCTGACTGGGCCTTCCAAGTGGTCTTGGCTGACTTGCCCAATTCACCCTGCTGTGGCAGAAGAATAGAAGAAAAGGTTGAGTAAAACTTTTACCACTCCACTCGTTTTGGGGCCATGTCTTGGATTTGACGGCTTGCATTGATTCCTTGTAATTAGTGTTGCTTGACATTGGTTACCAGGTGGAGAATTTTGACCTTTGGTGGAAAGGTGAGAAACAAAAGGTGTGATCCTGTCCGTAGCCTGGTAGTGATTGGGACGACGCAAAAGAAAGGGTTTCACAAACATTTCTCATCATGATATAATCCTATACATTAGGCACAGCTTTTGAGTCAAGATTGGATACGATAGAAAAACCTTAGACTGCATAACATTCGATAAAAGGTGGATGGAATCAGCAAGCCTGGCTGCGACGGTATAGGTCTTCTTCTGGATCCCACTGTTGGGAAATCATTTTTTTTTGCTTTCCCATTATAACCTAGTTAGCAGTTTTTTATATGTCATAGGTCTTAGCACTGGAGAGAAACCTTTTTGTTGTGAAATCTGTGGAGCTAAATTTTCCCAGAAGGGCAATCTCAAAACACACATGTCAACACACACTGGAGAGAAAGGTTTTTATAATGAAATCTGTCGAGGTAAATTTTCCCTGAATTACGATTTCAAAACACTTGCCAACACACACAGGAGAGAAACCTTTTCATTGTAAAATCAGTGGATCAAAATTTTCCCAAAAGTTCTAATCTCAAAACATACATGTCAACACACACTGGAGAGAAATATTATCATTGTGAAGTTTGTAGAGCTAAATTTTCTCTGAAGGGAAACACAAGTCAACACACACTGGGGAGAAACCTTTTCATTGTGAAGTCTGTGATGCTAAATTTTCTGACAATTCTCATCGCAAAACACAAATATAAACACACACTGGAGAGGATCATTTTAATAGTGAAATCTGTGGAGCTAAATTTTCTCACAGTTCCACTCCCAAAACACATATCAACACACACACTGGAGAAAAACCTTTATGAAATCTGTGGAGTTAAATTTTCTCCAAATACAAATCTCAAAACTCACATGTCAACACTCACTGGAGAGAAACCTTTTCAATGTGAAATTTGTGAAGCTAAACTTTCACAGAAGGGACCTGTTAAAAACATGCCAATACATACTGGAGAGAAACCTTTTCGTTGTGAATTCTGTGGTGCTAAATTTTCTCTTAATTCAAATCTGAAAAAACACTTTTCAATGCGCACTGGAAAGAAAGCTTTTCATTAAGAAATTTATGGAGCTTAATTTTCCCAGATTTCTAATCTCAACACACACTGGTGAGAAACGTTTTCATTGGGAAATTTGTTGAGCTAAATTTTCACAGAATTCACATCTCAAAAGTCATATGTCAACACATACTGTCGAGAAATCTTTTCATTGTGAAATTGGTGGAGCTAAATTTTCAGGGAATTCCAATCTGAAAACACCTGTCAACACACACTGGAGAGAAATCTTTTCATTGTGAAATTTGTGGAACTAAATTTTTCCATAATTCCAATCTCAAAACACACATGTCAACACACACTTTATAGAATAATATTTATAATGAAATCTGTGGTGCTTTTACTTTGAAATCTTAAAAACACCAGTCTGTATTAGATAATTATTTATAAAGTCATTAGTCATAAATCAACCTAAGGGAATGTCACCAAGATAAAAAAAAAAAAATTGAGATGGGGCAATTTAAGAAAATTACTGTTGGAAGAAATATACATGAAAAAATAAAAAATAAAAGCCATAACTTAAGTTGAAGTTTTCCATTCGTTTTCCTTTTGTTTTACTTCTTTCCTTTGCACAAGGAAAAAATGGAGTCTTCCATTTTTTATCTCAGAAAAAGAGAAAAGTCTTTCTCTATGCAGTGAACATTAGGAGAATTTGTTCTGGGTCAATTTTAGGTACTGAAGCCGAATACAGTCGTGTTGTCTCTGAAACAATATCACAAAATGCCTTCGTTTTTCTGGTGATAAAAACTCAATAAATTCTACTTTAATGAAAATTATGTCTATCTTCTTAGACCAAACCATTGAAAATGAAGTCTTTCTCTGCTACAACTTTAAAATAACAAATGAATTAACTATAGTTTTTCACTTGTAGGATTTCAAAACTTATCAATATAACCTGACATAAAACATGACTTACATGAGGGCCTAAAATAACCATCTCAAAAGATATTAAACAATTCTGTAAATAATTTTTCTTTACTTGCTAGAGGACAATTGACATAAAATAATTTAAAATGATATTGAACCATAATTTATTTGAACAACACCTTATTTGTGGAAATGATTTTTCTCATGTGAAATAAATAAAAGGCTAAAAACAATTTTTTACATAAAAGACGTTTTAATTGTATTTTGCATGGAGTTGAAAATGAAAGAAAATAAAAACTAGAGGTTATTGAATATTTTTAGGTTTTTGCATCTCAATAACTTATCACATAAATATCTAAATAATAAGAAACTATATAAGTGTATCGTTTGTGTTTGAGATTTTTTACGAGGGTGTTTTCTAAAGTATCTAGTTTTTCTTTTAAATATTAAATTACTTTATAAGCAAAAACGACGTCTTATGAATGTGTGTTATCAAATAGGAAAGGAAATTATATAAATGACCCTGAAGTTCATGTATTTTCTTTTTCTAAAGATAGATTATTCAATGTTTAGATTTAAAAGAGATAATTTTTCACCCACTAAATTCAGCAGAGTGAATATTTTTTGTTTTAAAAACATGGGTAAATTTTATTGAAACTTTAATAACTAAATGAATTTCCTGTCTTTGTTATTCACAACATAAACACATAAACCTCGCGAGAAAGTTAAGCTTTATTCATTCATTGTACTCGTTGTTTTTAAAAGCTGAAACCTCATTTTTCAAAAGAAACTTTAACAAAATTTTCAATATAAATTAATTCATAAATTTATAATGTAATATTTTCATAGACATGAAAAATAATTTTACAATTTTTTAGAAAAGCTATTAAATTCAATTGATACTTGAAGGATTAAAATATTTTCATGTCTTTATAATTAACTACAAATTAAAAAGAAAGTTACAAAAGTTTTTAAAAGCTAAAACCCTAATTTAAAAAAAAAAAACCTTTAAAAAATTGTCACTATAAATTCCTAAAGCAATATTTTCTCAGGTATAAAAATAATTCTAATCTAACAATTTTTAAAATTGTTTTATTCATAAAAGTGCTTTATATCAAAGTATCACATATGACTTAGCATATAAAAAGCAAAAAAACTTCCATAATATTGATGACTGAGAAGGGAAATTAAATTTTCTTGATAGAAATTATTGGAGTGTTATTAGGCAGCAAGAGACACTTATTATATTCAGCATCATCAAATCCCCATATCCAAAAATCAATCTGTCTCTTGTAATAGAATCTGATTTTGCAGGACATATATTTTGTAGAGACGAGGAAATTGACAAAATAGGGGACTATAAGATTCCTAAACTCTTGAAAATTTGTAAGAAATTATGATGAAAGATAATGGCAAACACAACTAGAAAATATGATGTTTATATTAAAATTGCTAATGTCATTCCTTTTATTGTTGCAAGAAGAAACAAAGAAACATCTTAAGTCAATCATAAGCAGCTAAGCTTAATGACACAGAATAAGCTTGATTATTCAAAAGAAATTATGATATTTTCTTTATTGTTTTATCACTGCTCAGCTAATTGGTACAGCTTGCTAAGAGACAGCTAAAATATAATTTTACCTTCCGATTCGGCCATTAAAAGATGAATCTTATCAAGATATATGAATCCTTTGATTGAGCAACATAACAATTTTCTTATGTATATCAACAATAAATTTAATTTACAAGAGCAGAAGGACACCGCTGTATCTTTACTTGTTGATAAAATTCACCTAAAACCTTATTTTGATTATAAGGATGGGAATATAGTTGTCTTATCTGATAACAGCAATGAAGCTGCAATAAGTGCTTTTGGTTTTATGCTTAACAGTGTATTCTCACAATATAAGGATGTTGTGCATGTTATGCCAAATAAATGACTTAAAGCAGATAATGTATTTTACATAGTTAAATGTATAATAATTAGTTTAGAGGAGATAGGATTTTAAGTATTATCAATCATAACAAGTATTAGTACTATAAATAAAAAAGCTATATCTTTTTTTGCAGTCTCCCAAAGCTTTCCATTGTGCATTCACACCCACTTATATAGTCTCAACCCCTTTTTTTTTATTCAACGCAGTCCATATAGAAATAATTGGCTTAGTTAAAAAAAAATGCATTTAAATGCATGCTGTTTCCAAAATTTTGTCATAATGGAAATCATGTTTTAGATAGTATCCAAACTGCCCCTTTTTGTACCTTACGGAAACTTCATGCCCTGGATTCTCAGTCAATTATGAAATATTATTATAAATTGATCTCAAAGGAATTTTCTTCTTTTGATTTTTTAAGGGAAAATGTTTATTTACTTCTGCACATTTTAATGAATTCACTAAACAGGGATTATTGACTTTAGAAAAACAGAAATGTTTGCCTAATTTTGCTGAAGTTGCCAAATATAAAAGAATAATTTATATTTGATGGAAATTAATGAATGTAAAAAATCCATATAAAGGATGTTGGCTTGGAAATAAATACTGTAATCCACTTTGAGTAAATGAAGAGAATCTTAGATTTCTTTCTGTATTCTGTGACTGGTCAGAATTTTGGAATAGGATTTCTAGAAGAAATGGCAAATCAATAAAGGAAACCTTCACTGATTTGGATCATACAACCTATGCATTCTAGAACTGACCAAGTATTGCATAGAAGAATTGAAAATGCTGTATAGATTAGCTGGCAAATTTCAAAGTGATCTCCTTGAGGTAAGGTTTGGTCAGTAGTGGGGATCAGTATAATATCTCGATATGGAAGGTTTTGAGTGTGAAAAAAAATTAGAATACTATCAGTTTTAAAACTGAGATAGCACAGCAATGCATTAAAACTGATTTAAAGAATTTACAAGAACCAAACTGGGATGAAGTGACAGATGAGCAAAAGTTAGATGTGAATAAATTTAGAATTGATGTTAAAGAGGACGATGTTAATATATGTAAAGATGTTCTTCCGGTAATATCATACTTAGCAGGTTATTGCTGTTATGCAGTTTTTAAGAAAATTAAATGCAATAGTTACAAAGATTTAATATCTGGAAGAGATATTAGGGAAATAAACAGCTATTTTCAGGAGATTAATAGAGGTTCTTTCTTATGCCCTAATGATAGAGCAAGAAATTTTGTTTTACATTATTGTGTAGTCATGGGTAAGCTGATAAAAAATCTTTCTTTTCTTCATTCAGTAATTCAAAAGGAAATTAAGTATGCATATAGCACTGAATGTTTTGGCTGATTATGAGCTTCTTTTTAATGTTGACACTTGTGATGAGGGTCACAATATAGAAGAAATAAAAAGAATATTTGTCTGGAGCTCGACAAATGCTCTTTGAAATAATTTTTGTTCTTGGGAAAATAATATTATTAGTAACAAGATGTGCCAAAAAAGAAAACTTCAAACATTTAGCTAAATTTTGTATCTGTAACCAATTTTTCCATAAGTATTATTTGATTTTTAAATCTATTTATTGTTTGTTTCTAATTTATATTTGTTTTTTATTCCTCCTTTACTTGTAATTTGTTTATTTAATTATTATTTGTTCCCCAAATTCATAATTCATTTATTGCTATATTTGAGTAATAATCACTTAATAATTACGAAATTATAATTTTACAGAATAATTATTAAAATTGAAATAAAAACAGGCAAATTAAAACAATGCTGATAATAATTTATAAAAGAAATTGTTTTCTAATTTGAAACAAATAAAATTATGAGCGATTTTCAGTTTTTAAATTTTCGACCTGTAACCTATTTTTGTGTAAGTATTCTTTGATTTTCAAATCTACTTATTGTTTGTATCAAATTCATTTGCATCTTTATATTTGACTTATTTATTTTTTGTTCGTATTTTATTCATTTATTTATCATTTACTTGTAATTTGTTTTTCTGTTTATTTATTTAATTATTGTCTGTTTCCTGATTCATAATTCACTTGTTGCAGTATAATGTGTAAGAATAATAAGCACTTCATAATTACGATATAGTAAGTTTACAAAATGATTATTGAAATTAAAATAAAAACAAGCAAATTAAAACAATGCTGATTAAAATTTAATAAAAATTGTTTTCAGATTGGAAACAAATAAAATAATGAACGAATTTCAGTCTTTAAAATTTAATGAAATGTAAGATGTTCAGTTTATTTTCTTCAACGCGGCATTCTGTATCAGCAATAGTTTTTCTTATTAATTATTTAAAAAACTTGTTTCTTTCTTTTTAAAATGTTATTTTAAGAAGTTCTTAAAAACCTTTTTTTCCCCTTACAATTATTCATAATATCCTGATTACTGCCAGTTTCACTAACCTGATCATTTGTTGATGAAAAAATAATTTTTCCTCTCACCCGGATATTTCCAAACCGTTTATTTTGTGCTTATTTTATTCTAATTTTTTATTTTTTAATGTTATTATGTTATTTATTAATTATTATTCAATGCACTAAAATGTCACATTTACTCGAACAGACCGTTATTTTAGGTGGTCAGTAGCCTCACCCAATCGAGCAACAATATATGATCGAGTGATTTTTTGTTTTAGACTTAGAAAGGGATTTATAAATGCAAATGAATAAGTTCAATCCTTCTGGATCCCGGTGCTTTTATTTAGCCAGCCAAAATGTTATTTACCTCCCAGGAATCTATATAAACCACTTAGAGAAGCCTTCCTTGAGATGTTAAGTGTATTTTTATATTTCAGGCTTTTAGTGGTTGTAAGTTGCGTGTAGTTAGTTTTTATTAATCATGCTAAAATGTTGGAAATGAATAAGCAAACTACATAATTTTAGTTAAAATTTCAGATTATGTAAGTATTTATTATAGAAACAAAGAAAATAGATTAATGACAAGAGAAACGTGCAAACAAATATTTCTTGATAAAATGTTCAACGAAAGTTTACTTTTGTTATTTGTACGAGAGTATATCTTAGCCAAAGTGGTTAAATAAGAAAATCTGTTCGATCGAAATTTTGCTTTTTTAAAAGAGTTTGTTTCTAGGTAAGTAGTAAAATGATTTTCTTGTTTTTAAGGAACGTTGTATTTAGACAATTTACAACATAGTAATAATTTCTTCGCTAGGGTAGAGGAGACTGACGGACAACCCGAACATCGTAGACCCTGTCTACAAACTTTATAATCAATAGTGAACGGTAAAAAGTTTATAATAAATAATATAATAAGCCCACAATTCCTCATCCTCCTCTTATTCACCCCTAAATGAGAAAGTTAAACGTAGTCGTAAACATCGACATAGCTAACAACTGCACAGTCTTACTTTGTTGATAAAAAATCCTTTTTTCCTTCTACCCCGACTCGGCGGTACATATACTAAAAAGAAAACTGACATGATTAACAACCATTCAGTCAGTCAGGACTTTAAACGGAAATAAACAGACAAAATAGACGGTTAATACAATATCAGAGAATCAATTGTCGCAGAGGTTAGTTAAATACTTGTTATTGGTCAATATAGCAATTACTTTTTTATTTTCATTCTAATGTCTGCACTAATGTAGAAAAAATTTAATATTGATATTTATATTCCCCATTCAGATAAGTGTGTGATTCTCTCGACAAAATGTATAGGATTTTGAAAGAGGGGTACGAATTCTTCATACACACCGGTTTCCAGTCTTTTTCCTTCTCTTGGATGTTTGTGTTAGAAGTCAGTAACAACGTTGGATTTGTTGATTTGATTAATGAAAATTTTAAAAAATTCCGAACGATTTAAAAATTCGATGGTAAGTGAAATTTTCTGAACACAAAGAAATCCCAACTGAAAATAACATTGCGAAATTTCAACCACAATCAGTTTTTGCTTGATAAAAGTCTAAAAAAAGAAAACCCTTTCTGGTTTTTGTCGATTCATACATTTATTTTAATAGGGAAAAAAAGATATAAAATGAAAGGCAATTACAAATATTTTGGAAATATTTCGTGGATAGAGTGATTTTTTTCTTTAATCAATGGTCTTTAAACAATCTTTTTTGATAGTTATTTACAAACAAAAAAAAAAAAAGATCTGCTAAAAGCACTCTTTGAGAAAATGCCCTTAAATCGACTAATGTTTGGCTTTTAAAGAATTTCTCCTAATTAATAAGAGAAGAGCTTTCTTTAAAACATATTTTCCAGAAAATTCTAAAGACCACATGTTTTTAGCAGTAATGCGCCAACCCACCTTCAATAATTTTGTTAATGTGACTCACGTAATGTAAGTGCAACTGAATGAGTTTTACATTTTTTAAGAGATAATTTCATGGAGAATGAGAATTTCTTTATATATATATATATATATATATATATATATATATATATATATATATATAACAGTTTGTCTATTTGAACAGATGTCTTAATTTTGAAGTTAAAAGAACTGTAAAATGACGCAAAGTAGTCATTTTTTAAAAAATAATTCATTTTCAAAGGTTAATCTGAAAATATTCAGGGTAAATGTTTTCCTTTTTTTTAAGATTTTAAAAATGTTCATCCATATTTTAAAGTCTTCCACTCACTACAGGTGATTAGAATTTTGTTAATTAATTTGAAAATACTGAATAAATAAAATTAAGAAATTAACTTAAAAAATAATCTGAATAATGATATTTAAGTTTTTTGTTTTTTGAGTGAGGTATTTCATCAGATGATAGTCGTTTAACAGAAATCCTCTTGGAGTAGAGTATTTAATGGAAATGATCCTGTAGTGATATTGGAGCAGTGTGGAGAACCAGATGTTCACCCTCAGAGGTTATAAGTAGAAATGTCAGAAATAAGGCTGTGTGCACCCAGCTCGATGCATTGTTCTGGACAAAGAAAAAGAAAAATTTAATAAAGAATTAGGAACGAATGAAAAGCGTTTGTGCCCCAAATTAAGATGTTTTCAACCGAGCCTTTTGATTCACCAAATACACATAAATAAAGACCTTTTTAACCAGCAGACAGAGTTCCCATTATCAGCATACTGATTGATGCCAAACACGACAGACTGATATGATTCAACATTCATAGATTGACATCTTCCTACCTCTTCACCACCACACCTGAAAAGAATGTTTTACGGGCATACTCAAGGACAATATAAGTCTCTTTTTTGACAATTAATATTCTTAATGTCTATTTTTTAAACTTGAATTATTAACTTTGTTTTAAAACTAAAATAAAAACTCTATCTCCAAAAACTTTCATATATATAAATGACAAAAATTTTGAAAAATTGTAATTTTATTTTACAAAGATTTGTATTTTACAGCTTATCAAAATTTTGATTTAATTTCCTTGTGTCTTATTTTTATTGGAGTTAACCTTTCTAACTAACTACCAACCTCCATAATCTTTTTATGACCATTTATTTACATAGAAACCACCAATTGTTACTGTAAAAGAGAATAGGTGTGGCATATTTACTTATGAAATAAAAGTCTGTATAATATCTGTATTACATTTGGATACTGGATAATAATATTTTCTATTGATATTCATTTATTTTTAGAAGACTAAATGATCTATGATAGCTGATAGAATAAAAATCTCTATGATCTCTACATTGGATTTGAATACTCGTCTTTCAATGTTTCTACATCCATTCCTTTATGTTTAAAATTCTACATATATTTTTGTTGATAAAATAAAAGGCTCTAATCTCAGTATTAATTGTAAATTATTGCTTATGAATCTTTCAACCTTCATACCTATTTATTTAAAAATGTTTGATATATTATGAAATACTTGTTTATAAAACCTCTGCATTAAATTAGGATACAAGTCAATATATTGTTCTGCCTTCATCCATTTGGGTGGGAAAGTAGTGTACATGATGATCATTATCATCATGTTGTGGTGCCAGCACAGATCTCCCTGACCTTCTCTCACCACCCGTCTCTATCGTCCATCACTCCCAGGAGGTCTTCAAGGCTATATCCTGTATCAACACAAAAATAAAAGTTTGTAAGTGTCTGTATTAGACTTGAGCTCTAGTTCATCAATGATTCTACCTTTATTTGTGTGTGTCTAAAAGTCTACATGATTTTAGATTTCCTATAAAATAAAAATAATCTCTGAATTAAATTTAAGTTGTAGTTTATCAGTCTTTCTACCTCCATTTCTTTATCTAAAATCTAAAGGGTTTTTGATTGCTAATTAAAGAAAAACTTCTATTGTGTGTGTATTAGAATTGAATTGTTGTTTATTGATATATCTACCTTCATTTGTTTGTGTGTAAAAGTATTTCAGGATCTTATGAAATGAAAGTCTCTATACTTACTGTTTTAGATCTGAATTATTGTTAATGATTCTTTTGACTTTCTTACTTTTTTGTCAAAAAATTTAGATTGTTTGTAAAAGAAAGTCTCTATGAATAATTCTTGTCTATTAATCTTTCAACATTTATTTATTTGTACTGAAAATCTACTTTATTTTTTGTTATTTATAAAATGAAAGTTTATACAATCTTTCTCTTAAATTTCAACGGTAGTTTATCAATCTTTTTACCTTCCTTCATTAGTTTTAGCCTAAATTTCTTAATGTTCTTTGATTGCTTGATGAATATTGCATAAATGTGTCATTAAGGCAACATCCTCCAGAATCCTAAAAAAATTTAAACTAAAAAAAAATCAACAGATATTTATTCATTAATAACAGGTTTTATTATATGACTAAATTTTTAATTTATTTCATTCGTAGGTTTTATCCTGATGAGCAAGCATAAAAAAAAGAGATTATTATGCTGTGAAATTTGTGGATTACATACTGGTGTGAACACTTTAATTTATGAAATTAGTGGAGCTAAAATTTCACAGAATATCATATTTTAAAACACATATATATCAACACACACATTGGACAAAAACCTTTTTATTTTGAAATCTGTGGGGCTCAATTTTCACACAATTCCAGTCTCAAAACAAACATTTAAACACACACTGGAGAAAAACCTTTTTATTGTGAAAGCTGTAGATATAAATTTTCGAAGTACTCCACTCTCAAAACACACATGTCAACACATACTGGAGAAAAACTTTTTCATTGGGAAAGCTGTGGAGCTAAATTTTCCAAGAATTCCAATCTCAAAAGATACATGTCAATGCACACTGGAGAGAAACCTTTTCATTGTGAAGTATGTGGAGCTAAATTTTCCAAGAATTCCAATCTCAAAAGACACATGTCAACGCACACAGGAGAGAAACCTTTTCACTGTGAAATATGTGGAGCTAAATTTTCACAGAATACAAATCTCAAAGGACACCTGTTAACACACACTGGAGAGAAACCTTTCAATTGTGAAATCTGTGGAGCTAAATTTTCCCAGAGTTCTACTCTCAAAGGACACATATCAACACACACTGGAGAGAAACCATTCCATTGTGAAATCTGTGGTGCTAAATTTTTGAACCGTTACCATCTCAAATCACACACGTCAACACACACTGGAGCAAAACCTTTCCATTGCGAAACCTGTGGAGCTGAATTCTTTCAGAATTCACACCTCAAAAGGCATATGTTAATACACACAGGAGAAAAACCTTTCCATTGTGAAATCTGTGGCCGTAAATTTTCTCGGAATATACATCTTAAAGGACACATGACAACTCACACTGGAGAGAAACCTTTTCATTGTGAAGTCTGTGGAGCTAGATTTTCCCTGAAGGGAACTCTCAAAAAACACATGTCAACACACACTGGAGAGAAACCTTTTCATTGTGAAATCTGTGAAGCTAAATTTTCCCTCAATTCCAATCTCAAAACACATATGTTCATACATACTGGAGAGAAACCTTTTCAATGTGAAATCTGCGGTGCTGCGTTTGCCCAGAATTCCAATCTAAAAAGGCACTTGTCAACACACACTGGAGAGAAACCTTTTCATTGTAAAATCTGTGAAGCTAAATTTTCCCTCAATTCCAATCTCAAAACACATATGTTCATACATACTGGAGAGAAACCTTTTCAATGTGAAATCTGCAGTGCTGCGTTTGCCCAGAATTCCAATCTAAAAAAGCACTTGTCAACACATACTGGAGAGAAACCTTTTATTTGTGAAATTTGTAATGTTAAATTTTCCCGGACATCACATCTTAAAAGTCATATGTTAACACACTCTTGATAGAAACATTTTCTTTTTTAAATCTGTGAAATTTTCCGTTTACAAAAATACAATAAAGCCTCCATTGGAGGGAAAAATTTTTGTTGTGAAATCTGTGAATATGTTTTTCCATAATTCAGATCTCGAAAGACACTTGTCAGTCAATCACATTGGAGTTAAACATTTTTCTGTGAAATCAGTGGAACCCACATCTTCTCTGAAATCATATCTCACAATACACATCTTAATCATGTATTAGAGAGAAAATTCTTTATTGTGACATTTGTGGAACTGTATTTTCCCAGAATTTATGTCTTAAAAGATACATACCAACATACACTGGAGGGAAACTTTTCCATTGTGAAATCTTTGGAGATATTTTGTCATAGATTGCAAATCTAAAAAGACATTTTCAACACATATAAGAGAAACACACTTTATCTTGAAAGATGTGGAGCTATATTTTCCCAGAATTCTCCTCTTTAAAGACAAATGTCAAAACTCACCCGAGAGAAACTATTTTTACAATGATTTTCCTTGTAGTTTGGACAGAAATCCTGACAAAATTCAACTCTTAAAGGATATTAAACAATTTTGGAAATAATTTTTCTTTAGATATCTGTTGATATTTCACATGCAGTAATAAATGGCTATAATTTGTTTTTACGTACAACTTGTCCTAATTGTTGTTTGTGGAGGTGGTTGAAAATGAAGGAAAACAGGAATCTGAAAATATTGAATATTTCTAGAGTTTTCTCACTGCAGAACTTATCACAGAAATAGGTAAATGATAAGAAACTATATATATATATATATATATATATAAAAATTGATAACAACGATAAGAATGGATTTGAATCTTGTTATCAATTTTTTTACATATTGTCAGATTACAATCCTTTATTTACTTTTTATATATATATATATATATATATATAGTTTGCTATGATTTTTAGTATATATATATATATATATATTTTAAGATCATCTGGAGTTGAATCATAAAAGTCATATATTTATATCTATCCTAATCTCTATGTCCTTATCTAATGTATATACAATGATATATTCCTATTTGAATATCATTTGTTTTTACACAGTTTTACTGATTTAATTATTCTTGACACCAATAATCTTGTTAAAATAAGTCAGTTAATCATGTATAAAAAAAACATGGTAATTTGATCAGCAATTGTTTTTCATCATACAATTATAAGAAAACAATAAAGCACTCACTTTTAGTTATAATATTTTGCAAAACAATCACAACAAAATCCTACACCCTAATTTGGCCTCCAAGTGATGTTTCTATACATTTAAATTCAATTGGTCAATGAACAACTAATTGGAAATAACTTTACATTGAGCTAATGCTAAACCACAAAAATGTCGCTCTGCTTACAAAAGGTTTAAAATTCAAGCATTTTTTTATGGTAAAATTCAAACAGTTGACTTAAAAAATGAATTAGCAACACAATAATTATGCAACTCAGTCAAAAGAAGTATGATTTTAAAAGTTTTTGGTTTGGTTTGGTTTGGCATATCAACCATTGTAGGTTTATTTCCTGTTAAATCTATTATCATACATATGAACAGTTCTATTTCAAAGAATTCAATTTAGCATAAGTACTCAGTTTAGATGTTAAAACAGTTCTATTTTAAACAATTCAGTTTATCATAATTACACAGTTTAGTTTTTTAACCCATAGATACGATCCTATCAGGAGCTATTACCCCCTGCTAGAGCAGTCTTGGGAGTGATGGCAATAAAGAGGTTGAAATTAGTTGGGTACAAATAAATATTGAGAGTACCTGTTGGCTATGGGTGGCATGATGTGGCCCTCACGTGAAATCACAACAAAGACCATAACCGTAGCCGGAAACTTTGTTTTCATCACCCTGGGCACATCCCTGTTATTTGTGGCAATCCAGATTTGCATTTTGAGGGTGCTGGCTATAGTCCTGTTGTCATAACTTGGATCGGTAGAGAGCATGAGTCGTAAAGTGGCACATCTCCGATCTCGCTCGTTGAACATTGTGTCACTTTCACACATGATAGAAGGCTCCTGTTGCTCTTGGGATTTGTACACAACTGGCCAACTAGTAGATGGTTTGCAACAAAAATAAGTAAACTGGTTTTCATTAAATGGAAATGGAATCATGTTGTGTTTTCTAGGGTGATAATTTTATCGTTCCACCCTGTATAGGTTTGCAGTTAGATGTTTGAGTTTTGTAATGATGAGCGATTTTTCATAGCTGAAAAGGTTATTTCACTTATTACAGTGACTGTTGCTTCAGTTTCCATGATTATTTTGTTCCCATTTATAGATATTTTGGTTTTGTACGGCTTGGATTTACCAGCTTTTTGTCAACTCGGAACATGTACATTTCTGGTTGTTTCATATCCAATTCTGTGTCTGTTGCAGTCACGTGCAGTGTAGGTATATATCTAGAGTCAGCCTTTGGTTGTGTATATCTCTTTACATTTGGTGCATGGTCACTTTGATTCGGTTATTTACTGTGACAGCCACAAATCAAAGTTTCTGTTTTCAAACAGTAATAGGATTTTTTTTCCTATGTGGATACTTTTCCACTTTGTGGTTTTCCTCACAATGATAGCACATGACTCTCCATGGTTGTTGTCTGTTGTTTTTATTATTCCTGACACATCTATTAGTGTACCACACACATCCTCATTCCTATCATTTGCTAGATTTTGATCCCCTAAATCCGAGACATACGAGGTGCATACGATAAGTTTCTAGACTGTTTTTGTATAGGCATTTAAAATTGGTGTAGACTCTTGAAAATTCACTATGTTATTGCTATACATCTTATGAGATGACTGACCAATTTTTATGATTTCTGGTTCAAATGAACAGCTACAGCAGCAATTGGAATACACTCTACTAAAGCCTGATTGTCACAGCTGGTGAATTTCAAAAATGCAATCTGACACTTTAGAAGAACGATATGCAATAAAATTCTGTTTTAAACTTGGAAAAAATGCCACAGAAATGTATGGAATGCTTCAGACTGCTTTTCGACCATCTTGCATGAATTGAGCATCAGTTTTTGAGTGGCATAAGAGATTCAAGGAAGGCACGCAGTCTGTGAGGGATGATGAGAGTAGTGGGAGGAGTAAGTAAGTCAATACACCAGAGTTGATTGGCCAAAGGGTTAGGGTTACTATGTTGAGGTTTTAAGGGAGTTCAGGAAGAGATTCTGTCGAAAGAGGCCAGCACTCTTCAAATCGGGTCAGTGGCATTTCCACCAGGACAATGCACCAGTCCACAACTCCATCCTTGTCACAGACTATTTGACAAAGATGGGCATCAAGACAGTTCCTCAGCCTCCCTCTAGTCCAGACCTTGCTCCCTGTGACTTTTGCTTATTCCCTAAGATCACAGGCTGTTGTTATGAGACATTTGAGATGAAAGAGGCTGAGACGAAGGTCATTGACACGCTCACACAAGAGGACTTCCATGGGGCCTTCCAGAAGTTGTTGGAACGGTACAACAAGTGCATTGCAGCCGGAGGAGATTACTTCGAAGGGGACTAGAGTTTCATGTGTGTACTATCAATAAAAGTGCCCATACGAAAAAAGTCTGGAAACTTATCGTACGCACCTATGAGCCGCTTCTTTTTCTTGCACAATTTCGAAGGCTTTCTTGAAATTAATTCGCTTTTAGACAGTAATTTTTTCTGGTTGCTAACGTCATTTATTCCACACACAATTCTGTCTTGTGGCATTGTCTCTAAAGTGGTGCCATAATTACAGTTCTTGGATAAATGTTTAAAATCTGCTACAAAGTCTGACACAGTCTCGTTTGTTTTCCAGCCACATGAGTAAAATTTACAACGCTGGACAATTTCAGATGGTTTCGGTTGGAAATGATATTTTATATAAAGAAAAATTGATAACAAGATAAACCAAGTAGGAGGAGAGATTTATTGAGAAGCAAAGTCGACAAAATAGCATTTCGATTCAAATGAACCATCATCAGTACTATGAGGGATGATATTAGTGATGTTAAATCAATGATGGATGTTTAAAAGTGCAAAATTCAAAAACCTAGGGAAAATGTGTATAGCAAGAAAAGGTTGGCCGTTTAATTAGCAAATCAGCATTTCTTTGTTTTAAATTATGTCATTTGACTTATTAAAAATATTGTGTAGAATTTATGTTCCATTTGTTTATTGAGAAAGATTTAATATCAAAAGGAGGAAGAAAAAGAGGGCAAAAAGTAAAAGAGATCATATAAAACTATGATATATGTGGAATAGATTAACTAAAGATGGAATATATTGTAGCTATTTAAAATGGATTTGCTCAAGTAAGGAGAAATATTATAAAAGCCAGGACAAGTATTTAGGGAATTACAGAGTGAAATAGCAGCGGCTTCGAAAATGGTATTTTAAAGCTCTATTTCTAGATAACTTGTATACCAAGAAGGCGGATGAAGTTGCCTCTTGTTATATTAAAAGGAAGAGAATAAATAAGACAACAAGAATATTGATAAGTTCTAAAGGGAAGTTTTAATAGCAGCCTGAGACAAAGTTTTCCTTTGTGCTGTATTACTATTAGGACAGTTGTAAATAGTATTTATGAGTCAACCCATATCTGTACATTCATTTTGATGTCATATTACAGCATGAAAGTGATTTCAGTTGATTGGTTTCTTCTTTGTTTATTGGCATATCAACCATTTTTAGGTAATTTAATGCCAAAGCCATTCTCCTAGAGGAACAGTAGAGGTACTCTTTAATCCATAGCTGGGAGGATAAGGGGATTCATAGCTTTCCCAAGGGTATTTACCCAAAAGTGAATGTAATAGAGTGACAGGAGTATAAACTCACTTACTATGATTTTGCAGTCCATCACTTTAACTATTATACCATGAGGACACTCCCCTTCAATTAGGAATAATCACTTTAACCAACTATCAGTTAAAAAGGAAGAGTGCTGTTAGTTACTTGAAACCATATCATTGCAAATTATTACTGTTACAAATAATTAAATCCGTATAACAACAAAGCAAATGATTATCAAATAGGAACTGTTAATTTACATCATCTCATTGTGTATACATTATTAGTATAAGATAAGAATAAGTAATTTCTGCAATTTCTGAATTGGCCCATTTTAAGGTAGTCCAAATATGAGATTAGGAAACATATGGGTATGTTATTTCTAAGAATCAACTCCAGATTATCTTTAACTATATATATATATATATATATATATATATATATACTCAAAATGATAAACTATATATATATATATATATATGTATATATATACTTTCTTATTGTGTTGATATTATGTGATAAATTATTGGGTTGCAAAAATCCAGATATATTCATACTTTTCCAAATTTTTCTTTCATTATCAAATCCCTTCCCCAAATTCAATTAGAACAAAAAGTATTTTAAGTTAAAAAATATTTTTTAGACTTTTAATTATTTTTCACGAGGAAAATCATTTCCACAAATAAAGTGTTGTTTAAATAAGTTGTCCTTCAGTTACTTTTGATAAGATTATTGCATGTCAAATGTCAACTAGTATCTAAAAAAAACTATTTCAAATCTTTTAAGAGGATTATTTTCTGGGAGACCTGGGTTCAATTCTAGGATGTGTCATACCAACAGCTTTAAAAATGGTACTTTATACCTCCCCGCTTAACACTCAGCAATATAAAGTACATATCAAGAGTAAAGCGGAGCAATCCTGGGAAAGAAGTAGTGCCCTCCCCTACATCTCGGTATAGTAGCAATTGAAAAGGGAGCCTTCTGGTTGCTCTCGACAATGGTCGCTAGCTTTACTTAACTTATTTTATGTCAAGGTTTCTACCTAAGCTAAAAGAAAAATCATTTCAACAAATATGTTAATAGTACTAATAGGGTACCTTCTGTTTTATGTCAGCTGATTTTGATAAGTCATGAAATTCTACAAGTGAAAATCTATGGTAAATTCATTTTTTATTTTTAAGTGTTAGCTAAGAAAGAATTAATTTACAATGGTTTAGTCTGACAAGACAGTTACCAATTTCCTTACAAAAGAAATTTATCAGGTTTTCAATCATTTAAAAAACAAAGGCATGTTGTGATATGCTTCCAGAGGCAGCATTAATTTATGCAGTTTCAGGGCTTAAAAGTGATCTTCTCAATATTTAATCCAAAGAGGAAAACTTTTCTCTTACTGTGATGAGAAAATAGAAGACTTCATTCCTTCTTTCAGCAAAAAAGAAAAAGAAAAAAGGTAATAGAAAAAACAGAAAAAGAATAGAAAACTTCAACATTTGTGAATATCAAAATTTATACTATCAAAGTTATGTCTTATTTTTTCATCTGTATTTCTACCAACAGTAATTTTCTTAAATTTCCCAGACATTTTTTGTTTTCAAATAGTTACTTATTTGGTGATCTTCCTTAGGCTGATTTATAACTTACACCATTTTATATCACGATATAAGATGACGACAATAGTTCGAAAACACTTAATGATGAAAATTACTTTGTAGGAAAATTATATATACTTATCTAAGTATCTATATATACAAATCATCTGCACACAGGTACATAGTTCAAAGTCTTACTATAAAGCACTAATAATTTACAAGAAATCACAAATGTAACTATTGCCCAGTGAGCTGGGGCAGTAGAATACACTGACTGCACCTTTGTAGTGGGAGTAAGACCTCCATTACCAGTGTCCTGGATATAACACTAAACAATCTGATAGTGGAGCTTTGGGGAATACAGAACACTCCTTCACTATCATCACTCCCAGGTCCACTCTGGCCGGGAGTGGTAGCAACTGTAAGTGCTCAATCTATGGGTTAAATAAAAAACTGTGTACATATGCTTAACTGAATTGCCTGAAATAGAACTGTTTTGACATGTAAACTGAGTAATTATGCTTAACTGAATTGTTTGAAATAGAACTGTTTTTGACACTGAAACTACAAATGCTAAACTGAATTGTTTCAAATAGATCAGTTCTGACATCTATGTGTGTGGACAAAAACTATACTCATAATAAACTGAAGTTTTTGAATTAGAACTGTTTGACTAAATTAAATAGCTTGAAATAGAAATGTTTTTGACAAACTGTTTACTCATATTCAAACTGCATACTTATACTAAACAGTTTTGTTTTAGATAGAACTGTTTTTGTAACCTAAATTGAATTGTTTGAAATGGAACTGTTTTTTGATATCGAAACTGTACTTATGCTAAAATGAATTATTTAAATTAGAACTGTTTTGAAATTTAAATGTGTGTATATAAAATCTACACTTATACTAAATTGGTTGAATTAGAACAGTATGACAAAGCTTAATAGCTTAAAATATAGTCATGCTAAACTGAATTGTTTGATATAGAACTGACTTTATGACTAAAAATGGATTTAGCATTAAATATCCTACAAAGGTTGATATGCCATAAAACCCCAAATCACAATCAACCAATCAATGAATTTAATAATGAAACTGTTTCTCTCTTGTCAGTGTTGACATTTGCCTTTTGAGAGGAGAATTCCAGGAAAATATAACTCCACAGCATTCATGATGAAATATTTTTCTCCAGTAAGTGTTCAAAAATGTCATTTTAGATTTTAAATCTGTGAAAATGTAGGTCCACAAATTTCACAGTGGAAAAGTTTTTCTCCAGTCTGTGTTAAGATGCATTTTCTAAGACTTGAATTCTGGGAAAATGAAGCTCCAAAAATTTCACAGTAAAAACTTTTCTTGGCTATATGAGCTTAAATAGGTTATAAGGCATGAAGAGTGTAAAAATCTAGTTTCATAGATTTCCAAACGAAAACTTTTCTCTCCACGTGTTTACATTGGAATTTTAAAATGTGAATACTGTGAAAATCTATTTCCACAGATTTAACAATGATTTTCTATAATAGGAGTTGATTAGAGAATTTTGAGATCCAAATTCTCGGGAAAAAATATATCAACCGATTTCAAATGAAAAAGGAGTAACTTGTGTTTTTGAGATTTGAAAATTGTGAAAGGAGAGTTCCACAGATTTCACAATAAAAACTTTTTCTATACAGTGAGTGTTGACGTGTGTCTTTTGAGACTGGAATTCTGCGAAAACTTAGCTCCACAAATTTCACAATGGAAAGGTTACTCTCCAGTAGGGTAGGTCGATTTTGGAACTGTAAAAAGAAGAATGCGGTGAAAAGTGTGAAATAATGTCAGAAATTACCCCACAAAATATTTTTTTCCAAAAATTTGTATTTTTTTGCGAATTCGTATTTAAAGACATAATGTTTTGTGATTTTAGTCGTGATATCGGTGACACTGGAAACCTGTATCCATAAAATTAAAACTGAGACGAAAGGAAAATTTCTTTGCAGTATGTGATTAAATAGGTTTTAAGATGGGAATCGTGTGAAAAATGAAAACTTTTCTCTTTATTATATATTTACATTGGAATTTTAAGATGTGAATACTGTGAAAATCTAGTCCCACAGTTTTAACAATAAATGCTTTTCTACGATGGGAGTTGACAAGTGACTTTTGAGATCCAAATTCTTGGGAAAAATATATCAACCAATTTCACATTAAAAATGAGTAACTTGTGTTTTTGAGATTTGAAAATAATGAAAGGAAAGCATGACAGATTTCACAATAAAAAAGTTTTCTATTCAGTGTGTTGACATGTGTCTTTTGAGACTGGAATTCTGTGAAAATTTAGCTCCACAAATTTCACAATGGAAAGGTTTCTCTCCAGTGTGTGTTGACATGTGTCTTGTGAGACGTGCATTCAGGGAAAGTTTAGCTCCACAGATTTCACAATGGAAAGGTTTTTCTCCAGTATGTATTTGTAGCACTATGTGGGTGGCCCGCCAAAGCAGACGATTCCTTTGTCTGTTTTGGCGCGAAACCAGACAAAGGATTCTTGGACCTGAAATCTCGCCATATCCGGAAGTGGTAAGGGGGCGCAAATGAGAGTTGGGTGGACAAAAGGACCCGGGCGAGAGCAGTTGGCGACTGGACAGCAGAGAGGTGGGACAGAAAACAGAGTTGGTGTGGAACCACGGATAGGGGCAGTCAACACTGGACTCCGGAGACAGTAGCAGAGAAGAGAGGGTCCAGGCACGGTGAAGAAGATCAACTCAAGATGTCTGCATTCGAGTTGCTTGTGGAATTTTTGCTAGTAACCCACATGCATGTAGTGTTGCAATACCTCCTTCTGCTCTTGGTTAACCCCAAGCTTTGTTCGTGTTTATTCGTCTGTTTTATTTTCTCCTATCCCTCCGATCGTATTCTTGTGTAGTGGTAAAGAAATGTGCGTTACCCCCCTCGAACCACTAGTTGATCACCGGCCGGCCGAGAAGGAATGGTTAGAAGAAAGTTAACGTGTGTGGGGGCGAGGGGGCATAATGTTACAAATGGTGCCGTGACCAGGATAAAAAAACCTGATGAAAAAAAAATTGGAATTGATCGGGGAGAGGGGGAGTTTAGAGGCTGACTGCAAACGGAAAAAGAAGAAAAAAAAATTGCCATAAGGACCCGCAACCAGCGAGACAGAGAGAAAAGAAAAAGAAAACGAAAGAGACAAAGAAAAAAAGTGGAAAAGAAAGAAATCTACAAAGGTAGGAATACACATTCCCCCCTCCCCCACAGCACTCGAATATAAGAACACAAAAAAAATATTTTTTAGATTAAGGAAATTTTAAGATGTGGAAAAAAAATCCCAAGTAATCTATTTCGTTTTTGTGTGTGTGTGTATGTTTAACCCCTTAACTGCTGATAATTTTTGTTGTATTTTTGTTAGAAGGTAAGGGATGGTCTTCTTCTTCCCTTACCCCCTTTTCACACTTAACTTGACCGGTAGAATTCAAATGCATTTTTTTTTTTTTCTTCTTCGTAGCAGTTTCACAAAGTAATTTTTATACTTAAGTGTTAGGATCAGTGGCTTAAAAAAAAGAAAGTTAGTCCGTTCTGGGAAGTTTTATAGTATTTTTTTTATGCTGGAAAGGGGATAAGTCACCGATCAAAAAAAAAAATTTTTTTGCTGTAAAGTTCACTAAAAGAAAAAAATTGTGGTATTTCAAAACCCCAGAGAAAGGGAAGATGAAACAAAAAATAAGAGAGAGAGTGAGATCGCTAAGCTAGGTTAAAATCGACTGGTCAAAGTAGGATCGTCCGAGTGCAGAGGGTGGAGGAAAACTTCTACCACAAAAAAAAAAAAAAAAAAAAAAATGAAAAAAAAAAAAAAAAAAATGGAAAATTTAAACGAGGAAAGAGAGATAAGAACAGATAAAGAAATTATAAAAAGAAAATGTAAAATTGAAAAAATGGCGGAAAATTTGAACAAAGAGAAGGAAGAACAGATAAAGTCATGAGAAAAAGAAGACAATGAAAAAGAAAAAGAGAATGAAAGTAGAAAGAAAGAGAGATTGCTAGGGAATTTTTGTCACTGCATCCATGCCTGTCTCAGTTCTAAAAAGAATAAGTAAACTTTGGATTTTAGGAAGAAAAGAAAGTTTTCGTTTTTCGTTGTCGATTTCGTTTTTTGTGTTCTCAGACTGTAAATCAGGGAAAATTTATCCCCACAGATTTCACAATGAAAAGGTTTCTCTCCAGTGTGTGTTGACATGTGTATTTTAAGACTAGAATTCTGGGAAAATCTAGATGGACAGATTTCACAATGAAAAGGTTTTTCCGTAGTGTGTGTTGACGTGTGTTTTGAGACTGTAATTCTGTGAAAATTTAGCACCACAGATTTTACAATGAAAAGGTTTCTCTCCAGTGTGTTTTAACATGTGAGTTTTCAAACTTCTCTTCCAAGAAAATTTAGCTCCACAGATTTCACAATGGAAAAGATTCTCTCCAGTGTGTGCAGACATGTGTCTTTTGAGACTGTAATTCTGGGAAAATTTAGCTCCACAGATTTCACAATGGAAAGGTTTCTCCCCAGTGTGTGTTGACATGTGTGTTTTGAGACTGGAATTTTGGGAAAATTTAGCTCCACAGATTTCACAATGAAAAGGTTTCTCTCCAGTGTGTGTTGACATGTGTGCTTTCATATGTGAGTTCTGGGAAAATTTAGCACCACAAATTTCACAATGAAAACGTTTCTCTCCAGTGTGTGTAGATATGTGACTTTTAAGACTGGCATTGTGGGAAAATTTGGCTTGACAGATTTCACAATGAAAAGGTTTCTCTCCTGTGTGTATTGATATGTGTGTTTTAAGACTGGAATTCTGCGAAAATCTAGCTCCACAGATTTCACAATGAAAAGGTTTTTCTCCAGTGTGCATGAAAATGTGTTCTTTGAGTGAGCCATTTTTTGAAAATTTAGCTCCACAGATTTCACAATGAAAAGGTCTTTCCCCAGTGTGTGTTGACATATGTGTTTTGAGATGGGAACTCTGGGAAAAATTAGCATCACAGATTTCACAATGAAAACGTTTCTCACCAGTGTGTGTTGACATATGTGTTTTCAGATGGGAACTCTGGGAAAATTGAGCTCCACAAATTTCACAATGAAAAGGTTTTTCCCCTGTATGTGTTGAGATGTGTATTTTGAGATGTGAATTCCGGGAAAATCTAGCTCCACAGATTTCACAATGAAAAGGTTTCTCTCCAGTGTGTATGTACATGTGAGTTTTTAAACTTCCCTTCCAGGAAAATCTACCTCCACAGATTTCACAATGAAAAGGTTTCCTTCCAGTGCGTGTTGACATGTGTTTTTTGTGATAGGAATTCTGCAAGATTTCACAATGAAAAGATTTTACTCTGGTCGGTGTTGATGTGTGTTTTGACAATAAACTTCTGGGAAAATTTACCAGCAATGATTTCACAATAAAAACGTTTTTTCTTCAGTGTGTGCTGAAATGTATTCTTTGAGATATATATTCAATGAAAATTAAGCTCAACACATTTCAAAATGCAAAAGTTTCTCTGTAGAGTACTGACATGTCTCTTTTGAGACTGGAATTCTGGGAACATATTACACAAAAGATTTCACAATGAACAGGTTTTTCTCAAATGTGTGTTGAAAAATAACTTTTTCGATTGGAATTCGGGGAAATTTTAGCCTCACAGATTTCATCATCAATGAAATGTTTTTCTTTAGTATTTAATCCACAAATTTCACTGCATAATTATTTCTCTTTTTCATGATTGATCATCTTGATCAAACCTACAAATGAAAATAATAAATTAGAAATATAGTCATTTAATAAAACTTGGTATTAATAAATAATTCTGTCTGTTGCATTGACATTTTCCTACAATTCTAGAAGTTTTTGCCCTAAAGACACATTTATGCAATGAATATTCTACCCGCAATCGATGACCATGGAGAATTTTAGACTGAGACCGTTATTCAAATCTAATACAGAAAGTATATAGATTTTTTTATAAGTAATCTTGAATCCTAAAGACTTTTAGACACAAATATAGGAAAGTCGGAAGACTGATGAAGTACAATTGAATTTTATACAGAGATTATCAAGGCTTTTATTTTATAAGCAAAAATTATGTAGACTTTCAGATACAAAGGAACCGATGTAGGAAAATTAATGGACTAGTATTCAAATCTAATGCAGAGATTACATTGACTTTAATTTTATATGGAATCAAAGATCATATAAACTTCAAGACATTAATGAATACAGATAGAAAATATGATAATCCCTTATTCAAAAGACATCATATAGACATATATTTTATATTCTTTTAACAATCCATGCAATCATCTGTGATATATTAAAAACAAAAATGAGGCAGGACTTCCCAAAAGTATGCAGGCCAAAAATCATTTAACAAGAAATTTTCTTTGCTCAAATGTGAATGAAGATAGAAAAATACAGAGGAATAAACATACATTTTACTAACAATTTAAACCTTTATGTTTTAGGCATTATGCTTGCCATGTGTATGTATGGTGTGACAATATTATCATTACAGCAAAGTTAGTTGTAGTTTTATCTTGTTAGAGATTTCATAAATGTCTTCTATTTTCTTCTCTCTTTTTTTTTTTATCTCGTTTGAATTAGTCAGAAGAGGGACGTTTCCATTTCATCTTTCTCAGGGTCATTATTTTGGGCTTATTAGCAATGTAAACTTTGGTTAATTTAGGATATATTTTTTGGGGTCTTTTTCTTTGTCTTTTTATCTCCTGGCTTCTTTGTTTGCAAACTAAGCTGTGTGATTACAGACGGTGAGTTGGTCCTATCAATGCTTTTCTACCAGAGGCATTTTCATGAGTATTTCTCGAAGCATAGCAGAGATGATCTGAATTTTTCCATTAGCCTTTTTGCTGCGTGAACTCTCAAGTTCTTGCAAATAGTGCCTTTTATTTAGTTTTCAGCCGTCCTGTTCAGACCACAACATTAATTACAGTTTCCCTATAGACGAATCTAGAGTCTCATCCAGAACTTGTGTCTTGCTTTCAGTGAAGGTCAACCCACTGATTGACCTCAAACAAGAAATCTGTTGCCATGCTCTAAGACAAATACTATGTCTTGTAACAGTATTCAAAAGTCATACTGAGATCATGTAGACTTTTATTTCATTAGGAAGCCGCACATTTCCTGTTCTAAGGTAATAATCAGTAGTTTTCTATAACTGACATAAAAGACCTAGCTCCATTGAATACTTTATCCCTTTTCAGTGTCCGTTGAAAGGCTATCATTCAATGAAATACATCATTCAAAAAACAAAAGCTTAGAAAATTTTATTCGGATAGATTTTTTAAAATTCAATTTCTTAATTTCATTTATTCTGTGTTTTCATATTAATTAACAAAATGCTAATCACCTGCATTGAGTGGAAGAGTTTGAACTATGGATTATTTTTTTTTAATCTTGAAAAAAGAAAAGGAAAACATTTTATTAACCACATTTTCAGATTAACATTCGAAAACGAAAAAAGTAAGAAAAAAATACCGACAAAAGTAATTTTGTGCGTCATTTTACCGTTTTTTGAACTTCAAAAATAAGACATTTGTACGAATAGACAATTTTTGTAAAAATGAAAAGAAAATCTCAATTTCCATGAAAATATCACCCAAAGAAAAGAAAACTCATTCAGTTGCACCTTCAATATGTGCGTCACATTAACAAAATGATTGACAATGGGTCGGCACATTACAACGAAATAATAAAAGAACATGTCTTTGAAATTTTGTGGAAAAATACGTTTTAAAAGAATCCTAATCTTTACTTACACTTTCATCAAGTTTCTCATTCAGTCGTAAAATCAACAAATATTTAAACTAAGCTCTACGATAATCGATTCTCTGATCTCGTATCAACTGTCGGTTGTGTCTCTGCTTCTTTCTTTTAAAAGTGCTGACTCGCTGAAAGGGAGGTAATCATGTCAGCTTCCTTAACTAAGCCGGTTTTGAAATTGAGTGAAAGAAAAATGTTAGCTTTCTCTCTGTTCGTGACTTTGTTTAGCTTTCTAATATCGGAACGAATAAGAAGAGGGTGAGAAATTATTGGCTCATCGTTTTCATTTATTCGTATTTTTTATTAATCATTTTTTATTGATAAACAAAATTCTAATAATTTGATGACTTTAATCTATGGATAGAATTTTTTTTAAAAAGAAAATGGAAAACATTTACCCGAATTTATCGCTTTTATTAACCATATTTTCAAGATAACCTTAGAAAATGAATTTTTAAAAATGCCTACAAAAGCAATATTGAGCGTCATTTTACCGTTTGTTTGTTTTTTTACTTCAAAAATAAGACATTTGTACGAATAGACAAACTTTTATAAAATTCTAAAGAAAATCACATCCGCCATGAAATTATCTCGTAAAAAATGTAAAAATCATTCGGTTGAACTTTCATTACGTGAGTCACATTAACAAAATGATTGACGGGAGGTTGGCGCATTACAACAAAACAATAAAAACTACTTAGTTTTTAGAATTTAGTGGAAAAATAGATTTTAAATGAAACCTCATCTTTTATTGATTCAAATTGGGAATTTTCTTAAATGTGTAGTTTTTTGTACATACCTATAATGAAAAATTGTTAAAACACTATTTATAATATAATCGACACTTTTCACGAAATATTTTCCTAATATTTGTAATCATCTTTCACTTTAAATCTTAATTTTTACCCTAATAAAATAAACGTACTGAGAGAAACGAAAAAGTGTAACATTTTCTCAAGATTTTTACGATGAAAACAAAACTCATTGTTGTTCAAATTTCGCTGTTATTCCAATTGGGATTTATTTGTTTAGAAATGATTAGAATATGATATTAAATTAAAATTGTTTCTGAGTTCTAACAATAACAACCAAGAGAAAAAAAACTAGTCTACTAACCGGTGTGTATGAAGAATTCGTTCCCTGCTTTCAAAATCCGATACAACTTGTCTACTCAACCACACTCTTAACTATATGGGAAATGTAAATATCAATTTTAGATTTCTTTTTCTACATTACTACAGACATTAGAATGAATGAAAGAAAGTATATGTAAAACAATGTAAGGTCTTTACTTACACTTTCATCGAGTTTCTCATTCAGTACCCGGCGAGCGTTCTTTTGTGTCCTGTGGTGGGGCGCTCTCGACCAGCTGTGATCGCGTTGCTGCACGGTTCGGTCGGGTGTGTTCCACCACTGGATACATCACCTCTGGCCTCAGGGGGCCGTCCCCCCAGGCTTTAACCCTCTTCGGAGGGGTTGGGTTTATCGCCCGGCGCCTGAGGCGCCCCGAAAAGGGGAATGCCGACGGGGTCCGAGGCATTTTTGGAACTGCCTATCGCGTTGGGCTTCGGCCCTGCGACAGGACCCACCTTAAAAACGGCCTTGTGCCATATTCGTACGTTGGTGGGACGTAGGATAAATACAGCAACTATTGATTCTCTGACGTATCAATCGTCAGTTTTGTGTCTGCTTCTTTCTGTTTAAATTGCTGACTCACTGAAAGGGAAGTAATGATGTCAACTTCCGTAAATGAGCTGGTTTGGAAATGTTTGGGTGAAAGAAAAGAAATATGTTTTCATCAACAAGGCAAAACTATGCAGTTAGCTTTCTCTGCGTCCGCGACATAGTTTAGTTTTCCGATGACAGAACGAATAAGAGGAGGGTGAAAAATTGTGAATTCATCTTATTATTTATTATAAATTTTTTACCATTTAGAATTGAGCATGAAGCCCGAAAATGTGAGCTCATTATCTACTGATTTTTATCATTAATGGTTTTCGGACTATTGTCTTCATCTTTATTGTTATTTCCACAACGTTTCGGCCGATATGTCCTCCCGCCTTCTTTAGGTGTTTGTCGAATTTGGGGACCTTCACGGAACTTCGAACTAAGTTCTGATTCCGTTAGCCATAACCGGGTACAAGTGTTAAGTATTCCTGATTGAACTTGCAACCTTCAGATGATTGTCTTCTTAGAAGCTTAGGGAACCAACGCCTATAACCGTTACGCCATGTGTCCTGCTGGACAATTCAGAGTGAACTTTTTGGGACTTATAAATTTTATGTTCTTACTTGGCTAGAATTACTCCAATTATGTATGATTTTTTACCAGTACTCATATTCAGATTTTTTTAAAAATAAAGGACGTAGTTCGAACTTCCGTGAAGGTTCCCGAGTTCGACAAACACCTGAAGAAGGCCAGAGGACATATCGGCCGAAACATTGTGGAAATAACAATAAAGATGAAGATAATAGACCGAAAATCCTTAATGATAAAAAATCAACAAGCTTTGTCTCAGAAATTTAGACAACTCATTATCTACTGACTTTTACAAAATTTGAAAATATTATCAACTTCTCAACTAGAGCTTACCAAAGTGGTTTATATAGATCCATAGGAGGTAAATAACATTTTGGCTGGCTGAATAAAAGCAATCTTACAACAAATTATCCAGGATCTGCTGGGCTGGACAGACAGTAGATGTCTATGCAAATGAAATTAGTAGACTGGCTAATTTGTCCAGTTTTGCCGAGGAAGGACTAGAAACTGCTGCTAAGTTAGCATTTGTGAACGGGTTTCCTGAGGATGTGTCAGATGCGCTATAGCAGTTACCAAACATCACAGGTACGGATATGGACGAACTAATAAGCAAAGCGCGAGTACTCACGGCGAACAGAGCAACAGGGGCAGTGGTTGTAAAGGAGAAGGTAGGTGAGGAGTGGCTACGCCCATCCACGAGCGGCGGGATGCAGAGTAGATGCAGAAGCGAGAACCGAACATTCAGAGGAAAATGCTTTAAGTGCCAAGGTGCCAACATGGTCAGGGATTATAAGGCGGATGTGACCTGCTATCGTTGTGGAAAACGAGAACATGTTGTGCACTACTGCGATCAGGAAAACGAAGGAAGGAGGGTAACTACTGCGCCAGTCACTGTTCCTACAATTCAATAAGCAAGGCACCCCAGACAATACCAATAGTCGAGGTAGTGATGAACGGCATAAATTAAGAGCCCTGGTTAACACTGGCTCTACAACAACCTTAGTGACCCCAGAAATCGCTGAAGACTGGAACGGTAAATCAAGGATAAGAGTACTTGATGGCAGAGATGTAGATTGCAAAGGGATCAGCTTGGTGAAATTAGTATTCAGTGGAATGAAGCTGAACATAAATGCAGTTGTCATGGATAGGATGGTAAAAGGGGTAGACTTGTTGATGGGAATAGACGCAATTCATCAGTTGGGAGGAGTCCTGATCAACGGTGACGGAGTGGACTTCAGAGCAGCCAAGTGTGTCGTAGCTGTTCTCTCGAGTAAGGACTGCGATGTGGGTAAAGAAAAAGAGGAAATGGTCATAGAGGTTTTGGATTTTCGAGCAAAATTCAATGGAAGAGCTTGGATTGTCGAATAGTACTGGAAAGAAAGACACAAACTATTTTTTGAATGCTATGAATTCTGCTGGACTTTCGGAAACAAATTCCTAACCACTGGATAAAATACATTATATTAAAAAGTCCTCTTCAATGTATAATGAAATATTTCATTATTACTTATATTTAATAAAGGAACTTCCTGTGTACAGAAACACTTCAGTCTAGCCATCAATGTAGTGGTGGTAGACTCTATATAAACACAACTGGAAGTAAACAAAAAATAACTCTGCCAGTGGGCTCCAGCCCCGGAGAAGTATCGATTCCTCTCCCACTATTCAAGATCAAGGACAGAATTGAGGCCGAATGGCTCACGGCTTCGTCTGAGCCACCTTAGGGTGGCTGATGACGTCATTGATTAGCCTTGTATGGCACTGGACCATTGGCCCAATTTTAAGCTATAATCTGGGATCCGTATCTGGTTTGAAACCATATCCACCTCGGCTCAACAGGCTAACATTGCACTAAGTGAGCCGATGACCTGCATAGACCATCAGGGCTCGAGCCTTGAAATAAAAAGATGCAAATTGAAACAATGCTGATTATAATTTATAAAAAATTGTTTTCAAATTTTCAATACTTAAAATTATGACCGAATTTCAGTTTTTAAATCATCTCTCTGAAATCTATTTTTCAATAAGTATTATTTGATTTTTAAATCTTATTATTGTTTGTATCGAATTTATATGTAATATATAATATGATGAGCTCACAATTTCCCACCGTCTTCTTATTTGACCCTATATGAGAAAGCTAAACGTAGTCGTAAACATTGAGAATAACAACAACAAAGTCTTGCTTTATTGGTTAAAAAATACTTTTTTTACCTTTAACATCAACATTTCCAAACAGGCTTAGTTAAGGATGCTGACTTGATTACCTCCCTTTCATTGAGTCAGCAATTGAAACAAACAGCTTTTGATTTTTTTTTAGTAGTTTTGGGAGACAATTTTTTAGTCTGTCTTTCATAGTTTTTGTTGGACAGATTAGAGATCTATGAGACCTCTTGTTTGTTTGTGGTGTGCATCTTTGTGACCACATCTTCCACATGTAGTCTGTGAACCCTTGCTTTCCTAATGATTTTGTTATTTCTTCTGATGTAGCCAAAAGCAGCTTCCTGCTCCTAATAACACCTTTCGAGGAGTTCAGTCTCTCATGCACAGATGCCTCCAACTGTCCACTACTATCAGCAATTTACCGTTTCTAGAATTTTTGAGTGTCTTAGATTTTGTTCTATTTGAAATAACCTTCTCTATTAAGAATGGAGATGATGGTATTCAAAGTGTTTGTTTTATTGTTATATGCTTGACCCTCACCTTATACCACCTATAATTTAGTCATTAATCAACATAACAAGAAGAGTTTTTGTAAATAAAACTCAGAAAAATATTTGATATTCCACACAAGAACCATTCATTGAATGAAAATCATTTTTTTGCATCCAAGTGTCTTCCAATGATCATTTTATGATCTCTGCTCATGTAAAAACCTGGCAGTAAACTCTACACATAGAACATATTTGTTCAGCATTGCTAGAGGTATATATATTGCAAATTATCTATCACTGTTTCAGTTAGATATCTAAGGCATTTTTTTATTACGGTATTTATGAGTCAACTGATATCTGTCAATCCATTTTGATACAATATTACAGTGTGAATGTATTTCAATTAAGAATAATCCCTTTAACCAACAATCATTTACTAAGGACGAGTGCTATTAGTTACTCGAAACCATATAAATACAAATTATTGCTGTTAGGAGTAAAAAAAAAGTCCACATAACTGTGTAGAAACAAAGGATTATCAAATACGAATAATTAATTTACATTATATTATTCTGTGTATAATATTAGTATTAGATATGTATATGTAATTTTTGCAATTTCTGGATTGGTCCATTTTCTGGTGGCCCAAAAATGAGATATAACATAATATCTTTTAGAATCTTCTCCAGATGATCTTGAAGTATATATATATATATATATATATATATATATATATATATATATATAAAGTTTTTTTTATTGTTTTGATATTTTTGTCTTTTTTTACTCCTCTCATAGAAAATCACTTCCTCAAAAAAGGTTATATTCAAATATTTTGTTCAATATCCTTGGAGAAGATTATTGTGTGTCGAATGACAAAAGGTATCTTGAGAAAAATTATTCCCACAATTGTTGTATCTCCTTGGAGAGAATTATTTTATGTCAAGATTTCTGCCCAACCAATGTGGAAGATAATTTCAGCAAATATGTTAATTGTACCAAGAAGGTCCCTTATGTTTTATGTCAGCTGGTATTAATCATACATGAAATCCTACCAGTAAGAAACTACGGTAAATTCATTTGTAATTTTTAAGCATTAGCAGAGAAAAAGCTCTTTTCAATTGTTTTGTTTAACTAGAAAGGCACAATTTTCCTTAGAAGAAAAGTTATCAAATTTTGTATCAAAGGAAAAACAAAGTCATATTGTGATATGCTTCCAGACACAGCAATAATTTATTCAGCTTCAGGACCTAAAATTGACAGAGTAATTTTTCCCAATGTTCAGTGTAAGGAAGAAGCTCAGAGGAAAAAATGGAAGACACATTTCTTTCTATCAGCAAAATAAGCAAAAAAGGGAAAAAGAAAAAAACGAAAAACAATGGAAAACTTCAGCATTAGTGAATATCACATTTTATAAAGTCGAAGTTATGTGTTTTATTTTTACATATATATATTTCTTCCAAATGAATTTTTCTTAAATTCTCCCATCTCTTTTCAAATAGTTAGCTATTGGTGTTATATGTGTTTTGATCCTAGAAGAGTCGGAAAATCTATCCCACAGATTTCAAAATAAAGAGGTTTCTCTCCAGTCATTAATCTATTTTCGTTGTCATTAAAATAAATACTTACATGATTTGAATTTTTAACTAAAATGTGACATGTGACGTTTTAGATCATAATTCCGTGAAAATCTTGCTACACAAATTTCACAGTGAAACTTTCTCTCCAGTGTGTGTTGACATGTGAGATTTGAGACTGTAATTCCAGGAAAATTTAGATCCCAAAATTTCACAATGAAAGGGTTTGTCTCCAGTGTGTGTAGACATGTGTGTTTTTAGATTGGAATTTTGAGAAAATCTACGTCCACAGATTTTACAATCAAAAGGTTTGTCTTCAGTGTGTGTTGATATGTGTTTTGATACTGGAAGAATCGGAAAATCTCGCACCACAGATTTCACAAGGAAACTGTTTCTCTCTAGTATGTGCTGACATATGTGTTTTTAGATGTGATTTGTGAGAAAATTTAGCTCCACAGTTTTCACAATGACAAGGTTTCTCTCCAGTGAGTGTTGACATGTGAGATTTGAGAGGGTAATACCAGGTCTCCAGTGTGTGTTGATATAAATTTTCTAAGATTGGAATCTGGAAAAATGTAGAATCACAAAGTTCACCAACTAAGGGTTTCTCTCCAGTATATGATACACATATTTCACTGAGTAATAATCTCTTTGTTTTTAATGATTGCTCATCATGATCAAACCTACAAATGACAAAAATCAAGTAAAAATGCAGTTATGTAAGGGAGCTACTAGTCACATTTAATACAGAGATTACATATATTTTTGAAGCCTTTTATTTTGTTAGTAAGGAAAGACGTTTAGATACAAAGGAATCCATGTAGAAAAATTGATGAATAAATATACAAATCTAATGTAGAGATTATATAAACTTTTATTTTATAAGGAATCAAAGATTAAGCAGACTTCTTGACATAAATGAATATGGATAGAAAATATGATAATCTACAATTTTAAATTCATACAGATATTATATAGACTTTTCTTTCATAAGAAATCCATGTCTCCTTCTTCTATAGAAACAATCCGTGGTTTTTATGTAAATTGTGGAAACGTAAGAAATTATTATTCAGACGGACCATTTTTTTTATTCAGTTTCTTAATTTTATTCATTCTGTGTTTTTAGTTTAAACAAAATTCCAATCACTTGCGTGTCAACCCATTTCGGGTCATTTAACTCCGAATTAAGTTATTTTGATAAAAGTTTGGTTTGGTTTGGTTTTATGGCATATCCACCATTGTAAGTTATTTGATGATAAATCCATTCCTATACACATAAATAGTTCTGTTATATTCTGAGTTGTGGGCGAGAAATGCGTATGGTTGCAAAACAAAGAACGTATAGATACTCACAATAACACAGTAATGATGTTATAGAAAATTTTTTATAAATAGATTAAGTACAGAGAGTAGAATGGAGAAATATGTTCACAGTTAAAGAATGAATTCAGTGGTAGTAGTTACAAAGTTCATGTACTGTACTTGTCTCGTGGCGAAGGGATAGTTACAAAGTTCTCGTGGTGAAGGGATGGTTTTCTTCGGAACTAGGGCAATGCTCTAAGCGGCGGTGATCGTTTGATGTATCGGATGACAGGCGCCGGACGGTGCGTAGAATCCTTAACACGGGTCGTGTGAAGGAACAAGTCTGCCTGATAATTATTTGTTCCGTCTAATTATATATTTTCTGTGGGCTCAGAAACGGCAATTTTTGTGCCCCGCGGGAAGCGTTCCGATTGGATATTTATTAATGTATTTTTTTTTTTTTTGTTAATTTATCGCAAACGGAAGTTCTGCGCGGAGCCCATGCGTGAGCGACTAACTTTTCATTTTGGGTTGAGAACTCGAAGTGGTAACTTCCGTTTTTTTTTCTTTTCTTCTTTTCTCCTTTCTTTTTGTTTTTTCAAATCAAGGCAAGATCTCATCTTGTAACAGTTCTATTTCAACAATTCACTTTAGCAAAAGTACAGTTTTTTGTTTACACTCAGTTGAATGTCAAAACAATTTTTTTTCAAATTATTCAGTTTAGCATTGTAAAAGATTTTTGTTTACACACATTTAAATGTCAAAAAGGTTGTCGTGGAGCCGATAAGCATGTCAACCCCGCAAATGATTTAAGTTAAGCATGCAAGTAATGACGGCCAAAGACAATGAAGGAAACAAAGGCGAGGTAACAAATATAACAAAGGTGACAATTTATTGCCGTGTTTACAAACATGTGTAAAGTTTGTGGCAGTTGTATTTGTCTTCGGCTAGATAGGTGATGTCGGTAGCTGGTATGATCGCGTCGTTGAAGTGCAGCTGGACGATCATTGCGGGTAGCAGATGCGGGTCGAGTCTTTGGATGCAGTTGGATGATCGTTGCGGGTAGCTGAGGTCGGTCGAGTCGTTGAAGTGCAGCAGGACGATCGTTGCGGGTAGCTGAGGTCGGTCGAGTCATTGAATACAGCTGGACGATTGTTGCGGCTAGCTAATGTCGGTCGGGTCGTAGAAGTGTAGCAAGACGTTCGTTGCGGGTAGCTGATGTTGGTCGAGGTTGGTAAATCGATGTCCCGGTTCTTGACAGTGCGTTTTGTTAACCAGGGTTGTGTCAATGTGGATGCTAGCCCGTACAACGAGTCGTACATGGGCTAGGTGCTGCAATGCTAGTGCAGTCTGTACAGCGAGTCGTACATGGACTGGATGGTGCATTGCTGGAGCATCGTGGTCGAAGTTGGTGTTGGCAGCTTGGTCGTGTAGAGTTGAGTGAGCTGTGGAGCTAAATTTACCCAGAATTCACATCTTAAAACAAACATGTCGACACACTCAGGAGAGAAACCATTTCATTGTAAAATTTGTGGAGGTAAATTTTCCCCACAATTCCACTCACAAAACACTGGAGAGAAACATTTCCATTGTGAAATTTGTGGAGGTAAATTTTCCCAGAAGGGACATCTCCAAACAGACATGTCAACACTCACTAAAGAGAAACTTTTTCATTGTGAAATATGTGGAATCAGATTTTCCCAGAAGGGAATTCTCAAAACACACATGTCAACACACACTGGAGAGAAACCTTTTCATTGTGAAATCTGTGGAAGTAAATTTTCCCTCTATTCTAGCCTCAGATCACACATGTTAACACACACTGGGGAGAAACTTTTGCATTGTAAATTCTGTCAAGCTAAGTTTTCCCGGAAGGGACATATCAAAATGCACATGTCAAAACATACTGGAGAAAAAGCTTTTCATTGTGAAATTTGTGGAACTAAATTTTCCAGCATTTCAGTTTGAAAATGCATATGTCAACACACACTGGAGAGAAACCTTTTCATTGTGAAATCTGTGGAGTTAAATTTTCCCAGAATTCCAATCACAAAAGGCACATGTCAGCACACACTGGATAGAAAACATTTTTATTATGAAATTTTTGGTGCTTTCCTTTCAGTGATTTCAAATCTCAAAAAGACAAGTTAAACTTTTTTATTTGGAAATCTGTTGCTATATTTTTTCCAGACTTCAAATCTCCAAAGTCACTTTCAATTCACTTTGATGAGAAACCATTTGTTGTATAATCTGTTGAACTAAATTTTCACAGTATTCACATCTCAAAATACCCATCTAAACATAAACTGGAGAGATAAGTTTCTTTGGGAAATCTGTTTAACTAGCTTTTCACACAATTCATATTTGAAAGAAAGAAAAAAGTCTTCCATTTTTATATTACAGAAAGAGAAGAGTTTTCCTCCTTGCTATGAATCTTGTGAAAAATTGCCCTGGGTCAGTTTTGGGTCCTGGAGATGAATAAATTACAGCTGCCTCTGGAAGCATATCACAACATGTCATTGTTTTTCAGATGATAGTAAAAATGATAAATTTCTTTTTTAAGAAATGTTGTGTCTATCTTGTTGGATGAAAACATTGAAAATGAACACTTTCTCAACTAACACTTAAAAATAACAAAATGAATTTACCATAGTTTTTTACTAATAGAATTTCATGACTCATCAATATCAGCTGATATAAAACAAAAGGGACCCTCTTGGTACAGTTAACATAATTGTTGAAATGATTTTCCTCAGGTCTTGGGTAGAAACCTTGACATAAAATATTTCTTTTTAAAGATATTAGACAAGTTTGGAAATAATTTTTCTTTTAGATATCAGTTGACATTTGACATTCAATAAAATAAAGTAAAATTCTACAAAATATTTTCTTAACATAAAATACTTTTTCTTCTAATTGTATTTGGGGGAGAAAAAAGAAAATAAAAATCTGAAAAAAGTCCAACATATTTAGATTTTTGCATCTTGATAAGTTATCTCATAAAATCCAAATGATACGAAAGTATATATATATATATATATATATATATACACACAAACATACATATAGATATCATTTTGAGTATATATATATATATATATATATACTTAAGATAACTAGGAGTTGATTCTTCAAAATAACATCCTTATATCTATCCTAATCTCTTCTTTAGACCATCTTAAAATGGATCAATTCAGAAATTGAAAAATTTCTTAGTCTTATCTAATACTAATAATGTATACACAATGATATGATGTCAAGTAATTATCCCTATTTGATAATCATTTGCTTTTATAGTTATACAGATCTAATTATTCGTGGCAGTAATAATTTGCAATGATATGGTTTCAAGTAAAAAATAGTAAACGATTATAGGTTAAAGTTAGTATTCTGAATTAAAATAACACAGTAATATGGTATCAAAATGGATAGACGGATATGGATTCACTCGTAAATACTTGAATAAACAAATGCCCAAGTTAGATATCTGAAATAGTTATGGACAATTTGAAATATAACCTAGCAATCGAAATCAAATATGTTGTGTGTGTACAGCTTGGGAAGTTTTTACGCTTGAATTATTTGCGCGGAGGGAGTAAACAGATCATACAAAAAGTGCTTTGTCAGGTTCTGATATATATATATATATATATATATATATATATATATATATATATATATATATATATATATATATATATATATAAATGTATAGACATGAACAACACAAGGTCTTCAAAGGAGAATTTTCTTGAATTATTGTCACAAACACACTAACATCGTCAGCATAAGCAAAATACCTAGCCATACTACTAATTCCAGGTAGTGTAAATCTGCTTAGGAAGTGAAAAACTCGATCTTACCCCATTCACCTCTAACATCGTTGCGGGAAACTCATACAAACTATATATCCAGCAGAGAAAATTCACCCCGAATCTAGCTGTGGACAAAACAACCCCAAAGAAACTATTGTCAAACCTTGAACTGATCTACGTGATATTAGTGATAGTGCGTACCAAACGAAGACTGTTTTGGTTTAGTCCTGCCCTTAGCAGCACAAAACTGCTAAAAAAGTGAGTAGACTAAGTAGGGCAATCATCTTATTTGCGCAGAGGGAATAAACAGATCACACAAAAAGTCTTTTGTAAGGTTCTGAGATATATATATATATATATATATATATATATATATAAAGGTATATACATGAAAAACACAAGGTCTTCAGAGGAGAATTTTCTTGAATTTCAATGTTAAACGTTTTGGTTATTACAAACACACTAACATGGTTAGCATAAGCAAAATACCTAACCGTACTACTAATTCCAGGTAGTGTAAATCTGCTTAGTGTTATATTCTGAGTTGTTGATATCTGTGATATGAATGTTGTGGGCGAGAAATGCGTATGGTTGCAAAACAAAGAACGTATAGATACTCACAATAACACAGTAAAGATGTTGTAGAAAATTTTTATAAAAAAATTAAGCACAGAGAATAGAATGGAGAATATGTTAATAGTTAAAGAATGAGTTCAGGGTGATAGTTACAAAGTTCATGTACTGTACTTGTCTCGTGGTGAAGGGATGGTTTTCTTGGAAACAAGGGCAGCGTTCCTAACGGCGGCGATCGTTTGAAGTATCGGATGATAGGCGCCGGACGGTGGCGTAGAATCTTTAACACGAGTCGTGTGAAGGAGCAGTTCTGACTAATAATTATTTGGTCCGTCTATTTATATCTTTTTTGTTGGCTCAGAAACGGCAATTTTTGTGCCCCGCGGGAAGCGTTCCGATTGGATATTTATTAATGTATTTTTTTTTTTTTTTTGTTAATTTATCGCAAACGGAAGTTCTGCGCGGAGCCGATGCATGAACGACTAACTTTTCATTTTGAGTTGAGAACTCGAAGTGGTAAAGGAAGTGAAAGACTCGATCTTATCCCATTCACCTCTAACATCGTTGCGGGAAACTCATACAAACTATGTATCCAGCAGAGAAAATTCACCCCGAATCTAGCTGTGGACAAAACAACCCCAAAGAAACTATTGTCAAACCTTGAACCGATCTACGTGATATTAGTGATAGTGCGTACCAAATGAAGAATGTTTTGGTTTAGTCCTGCCCTTAGCAGCACAAGACTGCTAAAAAAGTGAGTAGACTAGGCAGGGCAATCATCCCAAGGTGATTGAAGTTGGTAAGCTCGCATGTGTCTATTTGGTGAAAAGGGTTTCCTGGTGAAAAGCTTAGGAGAGTAATGAGGAAAATCCATGCAAATGCCTTCATTTGTTGTTCGACGTTGTTCGTCCAGTGGTATAATACAAGTAGTATATCACTGTGCATCTGTAATTTCTTCAATTAGCAGCACATGATCCAAATACATTGTCTCGCAAGAGATTCTTTTTATGCTTGTCATAACTACGAGAGCCAGGTACTTTTTGTTGTGTGTGAAAGCCACATCTTCCTTAGCTCTGTTCGTTTCTATACTATCTCTTTGTAATGTACCATCTCTGCATCAAATATAACTGGAAGAATCGGAAAATCTCGCACCACAGATTTCACAAGGAAACTTTTTCTCTCCAGGATGTGCTGATATATGTGTTTTTAGATGTGATTTGTGAGAAAATCTAGCTCCACAGGTTTCACAATGAAAAGGTTTCTCTCTATGTTATATACCATCTGTGCATCAAATATAACTGTTTAAGCATTTAACTGTGTGCAAACAAACGACTGATTTTAAATTGAAATGTTAGTGTTACTTAGGAATACCTTACCTGAATAAAGAGTTTGGAGAGCTAACACAGACTTTGTTTCTTATCCAACATTCCACTGGATAGAGCAGATTGACAATTGACTTGTTAGGGTCAGTGTGTGGTTAGCCAAAATACCTCGTTTAGCTTGCTACTGGAAATTCAATACTTCCTTTTTGGAAATATGGAACATCTAGGACCGGCACTAGTTTGGAAGAGTTGGTGAGGTTCATTGAAATTTAGGATTAGGGACTTTGCTGACATATAAATTCGAAAGCTCAATTAAGCCTAATTGATGAGCCCATTAGAGGAAAAGCTTTTGGGGCAATTGTGAGCAGGGATTCCCAAACAATAATTCTAAGTAAGAGGCATCTAGAGCGCGAGGCTAGCAAGTGTTACAAAGGCTACGTAGTTAGATGTTAGCTAAAGAGAGTTCCCAATACTTGCTGAGTCGGGAGACGCGCGGAGCTTTTCGTGATCACTTGGCCCGTTTGCCTGATCTCCCAGTTCAGGGATTTCAGAGGTATTTATCCGAATTCTTGCCTGAGTTCAAGAGGGATCAGCATGCTGTATGAAAACCCCCAGTGGGAGTGTGATATTTGTCGCTGCCTCCCACCAGACAAGACTTGACACAAGGCCGATTAAAGTGGGGATAAAGGGGAGTGGAAGGTCGGGCACGAGCCAAGATTCGAACCCTGCTGGTCTTTGCTGCTCATCGACCTAAGTGCAATGTGGGTCTTATGAGGCAAGCAGTTTCACGAATCAAAGTTTGGATCCGGGCACGTATGCGGGGTTTTAGCTTAAACTAGATAATAAGGTCTAGTGGTATACATAGGGGGACAAAGTTTGCAGCTCGCCCACCCGAAGGTGGCCTAACCGACACGAATGCCAGATGGCCCAGCCAAAAGGCCGGAACCCCTGGTGGTAGTGTAGATGAACGGGAAGCGCTCGAAAGCTTTAAGGATCAAATGATTCGATTTCCACTTGTCTATGTCCCCGCCTTGGAGCTCCTGCTCCGTAGGTTTAGAGACCTGGTGACTATTTCGGTCCTGCAGGGTATCTCACTTGTTGGCTGTCATAGAGCGAGGGGAACCACCATCTTTTTGTCCTTTTTTTCAGATATGAAGTCGGTGGAAGAGGCAAGTGCCAGGTTTGAACTGATAGGAGGGGCTAAAGTTAACTTTTTCTGGAGAGCCACTGGTTCACAGAAAAGTTACTGGATCGACTTTTGACAAAAGAAACGGTTTAGAGACGGAAAGTTTCGGTTGTTTTTCCCAACCTGAAGCCCAACCCCAAGGTCAACGGTCATCGGAGGCCAAATGGTAAAGTACTGATCCTCTCGAATGTTGTAAGGCCCTTGGCAAGCTTCCTCATGACATTTCACAGTCTCGAATGGAGCTATATCGGAAGTTAGTAGGAAGTTCTGTTTCGGTTCCACTAAAGAAATGGCTCGGGTTTTCATTGGAAGGGGTCCACTCCTCTTCCCTAAAACAAATCTTAGTATATTCACATTTGTGCATAATTATCATGGGGTTTTTAAGTAATTTCATATGGAACGATTATGGTATTTTGGTGACTGGACAATTTTATTGTTTGAATGGTGACTGTAGCAAGCAAAGATCACCCTTGTCAAAGCAAAGGTGAAGGAAGATCACCCTCTTCTCCTCCCCACAAATTTTCTGAGGTCTTATACGTCAAAACTAATTCTTAACTACAAAATTGTTTAAATAAACGTAGCTGAGTTTGGTTTCGAGACTCGTGATTCGAATCGCACTCTAGCTGCGTTTCTTGCTGTACAGACCGGTTTGCATGGTCTTGTTCACGTTGGTCAGGGACACCCAATATGCATTTTTGCGAATACTAGCATTCGTTAATGGTGGCTGAGAATGACACTCCCTTGGTGCCTCGAGGGCAATATCTCCAGGCTTTTACCTGCTTCGGCAGGGTTAGGTATATTGTCTTGTGCCCGAGGTGCTCTTTTTTATGAGAATACTGAAGGTATTTGTGGACCGGCCGCACATTTGAGCTTCAGCTCATACCTGGTCCCCAGATTAAAACGTCCTTGTGCCGTATTTCAACATGGTTGTGTGTTGAATATATATTTCCTAAGTTTTGTTTAATTGAATGAAGCTTAGCAATTTTACTGGTGTTGTGAGCATCGCTTTACTTGCTATACCAAACATATATCTTTACGGAGAAATAACACTGGCCTGTGTTTAAAAAATATTTTTTTCCAAATGTCGGAGATTTATCAAGTAATATCTGCTCACGATTTTATGCTGATTTCAAAGATGCTATTCCTCCTGTTTAGTCAGGACGGTTTTTTAGTTGTGTTTGAATCCTTTACAAGTTGTACACAATAGTAACACTTATTCAAAAGCCCGTATATCAAAAATGAATTCAAGTTAGCAATGAAGAAGGACGCCTCAGTATCTTTATTTGTGAATGAAATTCACCTAAAACCTTATTCTGATTATAAGTAAAGTCGGCGACCTTAGTCGAGGGTAACACGAAGGCTCCCTTTTCAATAGCTACAACACCAAGGTGTAGAGGAGGGCGCAACTCCTTTCCCTGGATTACTTCACTTTACCATTTGATCAGTGTTTACACAGATGATGAAAGAATATTTCTGTTGTTTGGCCTCCATCAATGTATCAATGTTTACAAGTTGATAGGAGAATGTCATTTATGAGTTTGGGATTAATTCATGATCATACAACTGCTATTTAGTAAGCTTCTGAGATATATATACACATATATCAGATTTCTGAAGATCCATTGCACCTGATTTCTAACAGATTAACATTCTGTGCAACACAGGTGTTATTCGGACTAAGGAAATAAATACTGAAAATTGCCTTGAGAGATTCGAACAATGCATCTCACAACATTGAGATTCTTTCAATGTCAAAGATACAGCTCCCTCAGGGAGGATTACAGAGGACATGAAACATGTAGAAGATGTGGTTACAAAAACTCAGACTACAGTGGGTAAAATTGCCCAAATTGAAACTAAATGCCCAAATTCTCAACAAAACCACATGGTTTACTTAACATCTTGTGACATATTGGAAATAGAGTGGGAAATACTTGAAGTGAAGTATTAGCAAAATGTGACATTTTTTCTGAAGCCAGGAGGATAGTAGGGTCTTCTTAGAAGGAACACTTATGTTGATGTAGCATGGATGGTAAATCCAATCAGAAACAGCAATCAACCAGACAATTACAGAGCTCATGTCAAGAAATTAACATGATTAGAACGAAATGATTTTGTTGTGGAATATCAATTGTACTTTCTGCCCGACTTTGGGCCATCATCAGGGGAGGATCTATTACAAAAGTGATGTAACTTTTGTTTTAGCATATTACCACTATGTAAGAGCGTCTTTACTGTTGAAGATTATGGCATTTGCTTTTAAATGGGTTTCTATAATTAGTCTCAGTAGCTAAAGACATTTAAGTACATTATTACTGGTTTGAAAATAAATTCTATTAAGTGTCGGTTGCATGTTTCTAATATGCTGTGCTTCGAGAATCTGTAGTTTTTGTTTATTATTTTGATGTGCTAATAAAGTCGAGCAGAAAGTACTAGGGATACATACAACTATGGACAATATATAAATCAATTCCCCCCGAATACGATAAAAGTAATACGGGAATTCGAACGGATACGGAAGAAAATATGTAGACATAAGATGTCTATTATGTTTAATAAAATTTGTATCAACGAAGAAATGCTGCCAAAACACACACACACACACACACACACACATATATATATATATATATATATATATATTTAATTTTTTTGCAAATAAATGAACTCTGATTGTTTAAAAGGTTACCAACAAACTATTTAATATATATATATATATATATATATATATATATATATTAAATAGTAATAGTAAATATATATATTTAATATACATATATATATATATATATATATATATATATATATATATATTAAATAGTTTGTTGGTAACCTTTTAAAAGAAATATATATAGAAATATATTTCCTTTAAATACCCTGTCCGGTGGCAAAAGCTGCTTGGTAGCGCCAGGAGTGGCAGTACCGCCTTGAGCTACCGAAACTGTGTTATCACCCTGGTTGGCGGCTGATGAGGACAGAGTATCGTACGTGCTTTCACACGTTGTATGAGGAAAAAATATATATTAAATAGTAATAGTATATATATATATATATATATATATATATATATATTAAATAGTTTGTTGGTAACCTTTTAAAACAATCAGAGTTCATTTATTTGCAAAAAATCAAAGGATTTCTAGTATTCCTTTCTTAAAAGAATAATTCTGTTTAGTACTAATCATTCATTATCACAAAATGAAATGATTTTAGGTTATTTGATTTAATGGCATTTAACCCTTGATGGGTTATTTGAAATCAAATCTTCGTTATACATGTAATTTCTAACTGAATGGTTTGTAGGTAATTTTTGAAATCAGTTAGATTTTATGTGCACACATTTAAATGTTTTCAAATATTGCATTCATCTTTAATCATAATTTTTTTCATTACAATAAGAGAAAAACAATCATATATATTTATATTTCTGTGTCAATTCTAATTGACAAAGGCTGTTATGTTTTCTGTTTCAGTATCCATATTTTTAATACTTTTGGATCTATACAAGGATTTTGTTGATCACTGGGAATTGCATCGTTTATTAATTCTTTTAAGTGATTTTATCTTTAATGTTGAATGGTTTCTGTCAAGTTTGTCTGGGGCAAAGTTGAATGCACTTCTTGGTTTTTCATTATACACCTTATATGAATTTTTCTAGACTGGTCATTAGCAGCTTCTGATTATTAATTGGTTCTAGCTTAAGGGAAACAAATTCTTTTGTCTGTATTTGATAGTTTTTGGTGCATGGATTAGATGTCTATGTGACCTCCATTTTGTCCTAGATTTTTTAATTTTTGGAGGAGTCGTTTGTGTTTGAGCTGTAGATGTTAATGTAAGAGTTTGCGTTTCAGCCGGTATAGTTTTTAGATTGAATTTTGCCTCCCGCACCGGTCACTTCCGAGTGGAAGGTGCGGGAGGGACTTCCAGCTTGAAGACCGGCTGGCGCGAATTCGGCCTTTTTCAAATGGACTGGCATGCGAGACCGTCGTTTTTCTTTGTGGGTCACTAGCAAGGCAAAAAGAGGTAAGCACGTGAATTCTCTTGAATTGATTCGATTTAAATCATCACTTTCGTGGTGTGTTTGCTCTTTTGGAACATTTACTAGTGTATTTATTTTGTTTCAGTTTTCACGTTGAAGAGTGTATAGTTGGAGAACGTACGCATTTTACGCCTAACACGTGCGCAAATAAAGATAGACAACTTCATCAGTACGAGACTTGTGTCTTTGATTTCTGACCCCAGTTGCTGCTGTTACGGTAGATTTTGCGTATGTTTTTTCTTTGAGTATTACTTTAGATTTTTGTCTGTTTATTGGGAATTCTTCTAGTTGAGTTAATTCTTCCGTTTGGTGAATTTCAGCTGAGTGTAGGTTTTTCAGCAGCTCATGTAACATTGGTCAATCATTTTGTTCCCCTCTGATTAATTTTTCAACACAAACTCTGTAATTGTCTGTTTGATTGCTGTTTCTGATTGGATTCACCTTCTTTAATACAGTGGCCTAAGGGTTCCTACCATGAAGACCCTACTGTCTGCCTAGCTTCTAAAAAAGTCACATTTTGCTCATACTTTATTGCAGGTATTTTTCTCTCTCTTTTGTATATGTCACAAGATATTGAGAAAGCCGGTGGTTTTGTTGAGAGTTTGAGCATTTAGTTTCAATTTGGGCAATCTTCCTGGATTTTGTCCAAGTCTTCATGATCACACTTTACACATGCTTAATATCCTCTGAAACCCTCCTTGTGGTAGCTATATCTTTGACATTAAAGCACCTCAAAGGTGCGGGATGTATTGTTCCATCCTCTCAAAGTAATATCCAATTTTGACTTCGTTAGGTATCTTAGGTTTTTTAAAAGTCAGAATATATGTATTTGTCTGAATTTCCTCTCCTCCCTTTCTAATGGTTATTCTTTTGTAGTCTGTGAACCTTTGCTTTCTCAATGCTGCAGCCATTTCTTCTGATGTAGCCAAAAACAACAATACGCATGCATAATTTCCTCTGCAACCCTCCTTGTGGTGGTTATATCTTTGATATTTAAAGCATCTCAAAAGGTGTGGAATGTAATTTTCCATTCTCTCAAGGCAATATCCAATTTTTTCCTCCTTAGGTATCTTAGGTTTTTTTAAAAGTCAGAATATATGTATTTGTCTGAATATCCTCTCCACCCTTTCTAATGGATATTCTTTTGTATTCTTTCTTCCAAAGCTGCTGTCATTTCTTCTCATGTAGCCAACAACAACTTCCTGCTCCTAATAACACTTTTTAAGGTGTAAATCTCTCATGAAGATAAGCCTTGCATTTGCTGTGTGGAACATGTTGATTTTGAGGGTATTTTGGTGTGCATCTGACTGTTCACTACGATCAGCAAATTGCTGTTTCAAGTCTTTTTGACATTCTAAAGGGTTGCTCTGTTTGAAATAACTTTCTCTATTAAGAATTGAGATAATATTTCTTTGTAAATTTTTCTTTGTAAATTACTTTGGACCTTTGGTAATCATCAAGAGAAAAATGCCTGAGAAGAAAAGTTTGTAAAAGTGTTGAAATGTCATAAAAAACTATTCGTTGAAAGAAAAAACCTGTTTCATCAGCAATGGCAATAAAAGTGTGATCTGCATTCACCAAAGCCCCAGCATCACTCGAACCTCACCATGAGATTGTTTAGTGTCATATCCAGGACATTGGTTAGGGGTGTCTTACCCCACTGTAGGGGTGCAGTCAGAGTATTCTTCTGTCCCAGCCTAATGGGTAAGTGTAGTTCTGTGTGACTTGATCATCTCCTCAGTGTGCTGTCACCATACTGGCCTTTTTCTTTATGACAGTAAAATGCTGAGGGTTGTAAGGTTGGGATAGTTTGTTTTGTTTCTTCCGTCTAATGAGGACTTTGTCATCCAGGCAGAGTGTTGAGATTTTTGTCCGTCTTTTTATGTCAGCATATGTTTTCATTTTGCCCTTCTCTCGTGCGTCGTTCTCTGCTATGTGAGTATGGACTAGCGTTATTATGGGGTCTTTAGGAGCATCAATATGCCGATGTTCATTTGCCTTCCAGCGAGGGCTTCAAATGGAAATGTCTTTGTTGTACTGTGAGGAGTGGCCCTCTACTGTCTTAGGAAATGAGGGTTTTCCAGTTTAAGCCCTCCACAGTGGTGGTGTGGAAGCATTTCCATGATTCTTTCGGCCACCCCATTTACCTCAGACCACTAGGGTGTAAATTTCCTATGTCGAAAACGTAACCGCAAGGTGAAATCCTTGAAATCCTGTCCTGGAAAAGAGGGCCCATTATCAGACCTTTCATTTGCCGGATCGCCTTGTCCAGGCGGGAGATAACTACTCCTGCTGATAATGATGTGAGTACCTCTACTTCAGGGAACCAGCTTTAGTCGTCAATGGCAACTAGTAAATAATCTTCAGACGGGAAAGGGCCGTCAAGGTCCATGGAGTTTTCAGTCCACGAGGCAATGGGGAGTGGTGTGGTGTGTATGGGTTTGCGTTGTGAGTGTGTTGGCAAGGAAGTCAGCTGCGCACCGTCTCTTCTACTAATTTGTCAATTTCTGGGAACCAGACCTTTTCTCTTTTAAGTTGCTGTTGAGTTGCCTTGACGATTCCATGGTGTGAATGATGGGCTATTTCAACAGTTCTCTTTTGTAGTATGGAATATATCACAAGACGATGCCCTCGAAAGATGAGACCATCATTTGCTGACTGTTCATCTTTGAATGGAACAAATTGGGATAGCTTTTGTCATTCCAGTGGACATCTGAAATTGCAGCCATCATTTTTTGCAGCAGGGTGTCCTCTTTTGTGGTTTTCATCACCTCTTTAAGGGTTCTTGACTTTGGTATTGCGTGTTTTTTGAGGAGTGAAATGGTCACTTAGTGATTTTTTTGTAGTTTTGTATTCGTTAGATATTGTAATTCTATCCTCCGATACAGTAGTCACTCTAGTAGTCTTCTTTTGGTCAGCGAAATTGTGGTAGATGTCAAAAACTTCGTCTCCGGTATAATGGAGATGCATTGCCTTTTGTTTTCTGTTGTTGTTGATGTCTAGGGTAATGAAGAGGTTTTCCAGTTTGTGTATCCATTTCGTCCATCGGATGCTGGTGGTATTTTGGTTGGCGTTCACACAGAAACTCGGGAAAACGGGAAATGGGGTAAATTTCCGCGAGCCATCTCTCTCTTTTGTGTGTGTGTGTGTGTGTGGTTTTCTTGTTCAGGGATGAAAAAACGTGAACTTGTCACAAATACTCATCGCTAATGTAATGTCTAAACTCGGCTGGCGAGAGACAAAGAATGAGTGCGTGTGGAGGAAGAGAACAAAAACTGAGATCTGGCTACCGGGATACACGGGATGAAACTGAATTGTTATTCCCAGGCCCTTATTTTATTTCCGGATCTATTCTGCGCATGGCAGGTTATATGTTTTAACTTCCAATTCCGGATAAAGAGGTGACCTGTTGAAATGGAATTGGGAGTTACTCCCCATTGGCTAAAATACTAAACTCCCTAAGGCTGATTTTTGATTTACGTCATTATAAATTAACATAAGTAAATGTAAAAGATATTTTCCAGGAACTTAATATATATTTATCTATGTGTTACATATTGACCTTTGGCAGGCTGGTTAGTTGATTTCAAAAACAGTTTACACTTTTGAACTCTTGCCAAGTTTAGGTTTTCAGAAAACAATACTTATTGCCAACCAACTAAATTGTGACCAAAGACTTTTTCTCTCACCACACTTGACTCTCGGCAACCATATTCTATCACCTAAAGCCATGCTACTGTGTTGCAAGTGCAGATTGATGAATACGGTTGGGACTAATCATCTAACTGCAAGGGCTTGACATGACCAGCTGATTGATTGAATCGGGCCTCTCCCATTGCCCATCAAAGCCCAGTAAGGGCCAAAGTGGAGTGTTGCAAATCACTTGAACATTTGTTGTATATTGACCTCCGACCCGGCCAAACATGCCATTCCAAAGACGGCGGAAGTGCATATTCCATGGGCGTGAGCGCGCTTGGCTGACAATATGGGACAGGGTTAAAATCCCACGGAACAGTCACAAACTGATGCACCAGAAGAGGGTGACCCGTGAACTGCATGACAGTTATTTCCGCTCGATGACGATCAAAACATGCTATTCCAAAGGAGTGGGCGTTGAACTATTAACTCGGTGAAGACAGGAATTCAATTAGTTTGGAGAGAAGATGTGGCAGAGAAAAACAGCAGCCGGTAGAAGGGGCCCTCGGGACCCCCGATTGAGTTTTGGAGACCAGACCAATTGGTGACAAGATGTGGTAGAGAAAGCCAGCACCCAGCAGAAAGCTGGGCCCCAAGCCCCAAGGTGAGCATCCGAAAAGAATGGGAAAGAAACGCTGATGGCCATAAGAGTGGGGGTCAATATGTTGCAGTTCTGTTCGGTCTCCAACTCCCTCTTACACACAACCCTTTCAAATAAAGAGAGAGGTATATTTTTTCTAAAAGACTGTGTCGCTCGTCTATTATTGTGTTGTCGTTTGTTTGGCCAGAGCGAAATAAAACACATTCTGTTGCTGTATCAAAGACTGCTCAGTCACAAAAATCCTGTCCTAAAGCATTACACGTCATAACCCATGGCAACTTAACCTTTTACAGCTAACAAGGTAGAGACTATATTTCTTTGTAAATATTTCTCTTTTGACTGAGTTACATAATTGTGTTGCTAATTTCTTTTACAAGTAAATAGTTTTTGTTTCAACTAAAGAAAAAAGCTGGAATTTTAAACCTTTTAAAAGCAGAGCAACATTTTTGCTGTTTAGCATTACATGTTGCCACACACGGCCAACCGGCATTCTCATAGGGAGGAGTCTTACCTCTTCTCAAGGGTGAAAGAGTATCTCTTTTCTGTTGGCTATGGCCATAGCCAACAGAAAAGAGACAATATTTTTTTGTAAGTAGTTCTCTACTAGTTTAGATCTTAGGTCATCATCAGGAGAAAAGTTTCTGTGACGGAAAATTTGTAAGATTGTTGATATTTCATGAAAGAACCAATCGTTGAATGAAAATTCTTTTTCGTCATCCAAGAGTTGTTAACAGACCCAAAACTTTAAAGCTCATTGTTGTGTCCAATGTTGACGATACTAGTTTCCTCGAAACGTTGATATTGTCTTTAAGGCAATTAGTAAACCAACACCCTGCATTAAAGGCCCTGAATACAAACTGCTGATGCCAATAGGTTTTATCCACTGTAGAAAAGTGTGTCATCAGAAATGGAGGAATACATTTCACAAATAAGTTTGAAAGGAAACAATACGGTGAATAGATAAACCTGCAGTGGCCTTAGTTATGAATAATTACCTAGGACAATCGTGTGAAAGCTGACGAATTTACTCAAAGAAGATGGCAAAGGCCAGTATAAATGCTTGCATGAATAATCTAACACAGAATCTTCTGAAGGCCCTAAATACAGTGACATAACAAAGGAAAAAATAAAGTAATAGTTACTGAATTAAAAGGGTTTTTACAATACCTTTTTAGTTGTTTAGCATTAGCTCACATTAAAGTTTTTTTTTCTAATTGGCAATTCATTGATAAATTTAATGCTATTCATTTCTATTATTTACTTTCATATATATATATATATATATATATAGACAAATATATAAATATATATAGAGAGAAAGAGACAGAGAAGGGAAATATAAAAGCGATAAGACAAATAAGAATATTTCTTTGAAGTTGTTTATTTTTTAGTGATTCTCAACTACAAAGGTCTTCATTAAAAGAAGAGATTTTTGTGAAAGAAAGTTCTTACAATAGTTGATATACACAAATTTCAAAATAAAAAGGTTACTCTTCAGTGTGTGCTGACATGTGTCGTTTGAGGTTGAAATTCTGGGAAAATTTAGCACCACAAATTTCACATTGAAAAGGTATCTCTCCGATGTGTGTAGACATGTGTCTTTTGAGATATGCATTCCGTGAAAATTTAGCTTCACAGATTTCACAATGAAAACGCTTCTTTCCAGGGTGTGTTGACATGTGTGTTTTGAATTATGGGAAAATTGTGTCTTTTGAGATCTGAGTTGCAGGAAAATTTAGCACCACAAATTTCACAATAAAAAGGTTTATCACCAGTGTGTGTAGACATGTGTGTTTTGAGATGTGAATTCTGAGAAAATTTAGCTCCACAGATTTCACAATGAAAACGCTTTTCTCCAGTGTGTTTTGAGATGTGAATTATGGGAAAATTTAGCTCCACACATTTCACAAAGAAAACGCTTCTCTCCAGTGTGTGTTGACATGTGTGTTTTGAGATGTGCATTCAGTGAAAATTTAGCCCCACAGATTTCACAATGAAAACGCTTCTCTCCTGTGTGTGTTGACATACGTGCATTGAGATGTGAATTGTGGGAAAATTTAGCACCACAGATTTCATAATGAAAAAGTTTCTCTCCGGTGTGTGTTGAATTGTGCCCTTTGAGATTTCCCTTCTGAGAAAATTTTGCTCCACAGATATCACAATGAAAAGGCTTCTCTCCTGTATGTGTTGACATATGTGTTTTGAGATGTGGATTGTAGGAAAATTTAGCCCCAGAGATTTCACAACGAAAAGGTTTCTCTCCAGTGTGTGTTGACATGTGTCGTTTGAGATATCCATTCCGAGTAAATTTAGCTCCACAGATTTCACACTGAAAAGGTTTCTCTCCACTGTGAATTAACATGTCTCCTTTGAGATATGCATTACGTGAAAATTTAGCTCCGCAGATTTCACAAGGAAAAGGCTTCTTGCCAGTGTGTGTTGACATGTGTGTTTTGAGACTGGATTTATGGGAAAATTTAGCTCCACAGATTTCAAAATGAAAAGCTTTCTCACCAGTGTGTGTGTTGACATGTGTCCTTTGAGATGAAAATTTAGCACCACAGATTTCACAAGGAAAAGATTTCACTTCAGTACGTGTTGACATGTGTCTTTTGAGAAGTGAATTTTGTGAAAACATAGCTCCACAGATATTACTATAAAAAGATTTCTTTCCAGTGTATGTTGACACGTGTCCCTGGAGATATGTATCCTACCTTCTTAAAATAGAATTCTGTGAAATCTTAGCGGCATAGATTTCATAAATTAAGTGTTTCTCTCCACTAATGCACAAATTTCACTGTGTAATAATCTCACTTTTTCATGATCGTTCATTATTCTCAACGTGGAAACAACAAAATAAATTAGAAATGTAGATATATATAAAGTCTTATATAATTCCTTATTATTAATAAATAAATAAATCTGGTAATTTTTTCGTTTAAATTTTTTGATGATTCAATGCAATTAATGTTCAACCAGTAATAAAAATTCTATAAAGTTTTATTTTATACGTAACAAAGAAAAACAAGTAGACTTTTAGTCCAAATGAATGAATCTCAAAAAAGATTGATGGACTAATTAATTATATAGACTTCTATCTTATAAACAATCAAAGACTTTTTGATTAAGAAGTAAAAAAACTTAAAAGATTGGGTAACTATTTTTAATGTCTCATACAGAAAGTATATCCTGAAGACTTTTAGACACAAACAAATGAAGTTAGACTGATAAACTAATGTTGAAATTTCATATAGACATTATTGGGGCTTGTTTTTATATGTAATCTAAAATCATGTAGACTTTTAGACACACAGAAATGATGTTAAAATTTTGATGAACTCAAGTCTAATACACATATCATGAAGACTTGTATTTTTAAGTATAGATCGTGTAGACTACTTTCCCACGAAAACGGATGAAGATAGAAAGATTGATTGAGTCGTATACTAATTTAGTACAGAGATAATAAACACTGTACCATACCCATGATACGGATATGCGAAGTGGACATATAATGTTCATATATATATACATAGAACAAAGGAATCTCGAAATACGAAAAACACTTACGACTTCTTAGTTCAGGTACGAAACTTTTTATTACCTTTGAGTTTAAAGGTTCTTCGACATAAGAAGAGAGATACACATTCTTTCTATTCTGGCTTTTTCATCTGCCCCACCCCCATCTCGTGCGACACCTGCCCAAGGCCTCCGCGAGCAAGCGAAAGTCAACTGTCTTCTCCCGAGGCAAGACTCAACTCAACTGACTTTTTTCAAATCTCCCAAAATCCTCCACGCGCGCTTCCGGTGCATGTCGTCATTCACATCCACAGGTCAACCTTTCTATCTGGGCTATTGTGACATCTCTGAGTGACACGTCCACTCAGCGTGCGCGTGAACACCTGCGTTAATGTTGCACCTAAGCAACCCATGCACTGAGCCGAAAGGTTCTCAGCCTAACTAAACCCAAAGGCATAAAACGAAATCCCTCGGCCATTATATTACAACATGTAGAGAAGTATAAAGACTATTATTTCATAAACAATCAAAGACTTTTAAACAAAAAGGCATGATGGTCAAAAGATTCATAAGCTACAATTCACATTTAATACACAGAGTATATAGTCTTTTATTTTATAGGCAATCAAAGATTATGTAGACTTTTACACACAACAGAAGGAATGTAAAAAAATTGATGGACTAGAATTCATATCTAATGTAGAGATTATACAGACTTTTATTTTATACGGAATCAAAGATGATGCAGACTTCTAGACATAAATAAATATGAACAGAAAACATAATCTAGTATATCAATTAAAAAAAGTCGACTCTATTCACAAATGTTTCCTTAATATTTCAAATTACCTTTCACTTTAAATCTTGATTTTTCAACCCATTAAAAGAAATACACGAATTGATGAAAACAAAAAGTGTTCCGTTTTCGTTAAAATTTCATTACGAAAACAAAAACTGATTTCTGTTCAAATTTCGCCATGTTATTCCTATTGGGATTTCTTTGTATTTAGAGATGTTTAGAATACTTCACTAACCTTTGAATCTTTAAATTATTCGGAAGTTTAAAAAATTCCCATTAAACAATCAACAAATCCAACGTTGTATCTGATTTCTAACACTCACAGTCAATTGAAAAATATGTATAGAAACCGGTGTGATTGAAGAATTAGTTCTCTGCTTTTAAATTCCGAGTCATATTGTCCACACTTATTTGGATGGGAAATGTAAATATTTCAGCCATGAACATACTGAACAGACTTAAATGGGGTCCAAAGTTTCATTATATTGATCCGCTGGGTTTTTTTTCTTTCTGTCTTTTTTTTCTTTCTTCAGTCATTATTTCTTGTAAAGTACTTAGTACCCGTGTTTTCTGTAGGCTAGAAAATCATCTGAGTTAATCGGCCAGGAAGGCTTGAAATTAGAGATATGTTTTTTCTTAAATCCTTTTTAATTAATTTTTTTCTTTTTCGAAAATCGTCCAATGGGTATAATGGGTTTAACCTTTGCATTGGAAACCGTATTACATAGAACTATCAATTGTATTAAAACATTTTTCTTCTTTGGGGTGTTCCTTATATTTAATAATACGAGTATAGATCATTGGAGTATCCTTTTTTGTTTTTTAGGCTAGATGTTCTTTTTGGTCTTTTAGGCAAGTGATTTCTTTTTTAAATGTTTGCTGTTGAATTGGTTTGAACATGTAAATCTTTGCACAATGATCAGGACCTGGAGCAGAGAATTTCAGTGGCCGTGCTTTTGGTTTGAATTTAAACACAAACGTTTTTGCTTTTATGAATTTTGACAACTTAGAAAATCGTCTAAAGGGTATTATGGGTTCTACCTTTGCATCGGAAATCGTATTACACTGAACAGTGGATTGTATTAAAACCCCTTTTTTTTTAAGTCAAGCTATCGAGGCCGCTATTAGACCAATTTATCGGTATTACAGCTTACCACTTTTGACTACATGTTTGTTGCGGAGCCGATAAATATGTCGACCCAACAAATGAATTATGTGAATGAGAACAGCCAAAGCAATATGAAGGGACAAAGGCGAGAATAACAAGTATAACAAGTGACAATTTATTTTGTCGTATTTACAAGTGAGTATGTAAATGTCCGTGGGGGTTGTATGTGGTCTTCAGCTAGTTGGATGATGTTGGTAGCTGGTATGATCGAGTTATAGATGTTTGTAGCTGGGCGTTCGACGAGGGTCGCTGGTGTAGGTCGAGTCGTCAAGTACAGCTAGATGTTGGATGCTGGTAAGCTGAGGTCGGTCGAGTCGTTGAGTTCAGCTAGACGTTGGATGCTGGTAAGCTGAGGTCGGTCGAGTCGTTGAGTTCAGCTAGACGTTGGATGCTGGTAAGCTGAGGTCGGTCGAGTCGTTGAGTTCAGCTAGACGTTGGATGCTGGTAAGCTGAGATCGGTCGAGTCGTTGAGTTCAGCTAGATGTTGGATGCTGGTAAGCTGAGGTCGGTCGAGTCGTTGAGTTCAGCTAGTCTTTGGGTGCTGGTAAACTGAGGTCGGTCGAGTCGATGAGTTCAGCTAGACGTTGGATGTTGGTAAGCTGAGGTCGGTCGAGTCGTTGAGTTCAGCTAGTCGTTGGATGCTGGTAAGCTGAGGTCGGTCGAGTCGATGAGTTCAGCTAGACGTTGGATGTTGGTAAGCTGAGGTCGGTCGAGTCGTTGAGTTCAGCTAGTCGTTGGATGCTGGTATCTGAGGTCGGTCGACGTTGGGGTTCAGCTAGACGTTGGATGTTGGTAAGCTGAGGTCGGTCGAGTCGTTGAGTTCAGCTAGTCGTTGGATGCTGGTATCTGAGGTCGGTCGAGGTTGGTAGGTCGATATCTCCGGTTATGACGGTACGCTGTGGTTAACCGGGGGTGTGTTGATCTGGTTTCTGGCTCGTACAGCGGGTCGTACGTGAGCCAGTTGTTGCAGTGGTAGAACAGTCCGTAACAGCGAGTCGTTACGTGGACTGCGTAGTGCCTTGCAGGAGCGTCGAGGAATGGCTAGGGCCTTGCTGGGCCCCCTAGCCGTGCGGACGTATTGAACGGGAGCGAAAGCTTTGCCGTGTCAAAGCCGTGCGGACGAGCGGACAAGAGCAAAGGCTTTGACGGGTCAAAGCCGCGCGGACGTGCGGACAGGCGCAAAGGCTTTGTCGGGTCAAAGCCGCGCGAACGAGCGGACAGGCGCGAAGGCTTTGTCGGGTCAAAGCCGCGCAGACGAGCGGACAGGCCAGGAGACCGAGGCTAAGATGGGCGTTATCTTAGCGCTGCGCAGATAGCGAAGCAGTAGCTAAAGGCTGGACCGTGCCGTTAGCGCTGCGCAGCTTATCGGACAATCGGGACCGAGGTTAAGACCGGTTGGTCTTAGAATCCGTCTTCGTGTTTGCCGCCTGGCCGTCTATTTCGACTGGTCATTACTGACCAGTCAGAGATGCTCTGACCCGCAGACAGAGACCTCTTGTGGTCCTAAAAAGGACCTTTGAGCATACCTATGTAGGTGGAAGTAAGGCAGGTCTACCACGAGAAGTGGGGCCAACGCCGTAAGTTAAGGTGGATTCGACCGCACAGAATGCGGGATTCCTCCTTAATGAGCTTCGCCGGGGGCGCGCCACCGAGCGTTGAAAAGGGCCTGTTGATATCACGAAAGGGCTGTGACACACAGCACAGCCGCGTGAATAAGAAATTTCCTCATAAAAATGAGTGTAGCCATAAAGTGTTTTTCTAACCCGCCATAGGCTAGCGACGACTATTAGTTCTAGTCTTATCTAGTTATTTTCGGCCAAAGTGCTTTGTAAATGTTATTAGTTTTTAATTCATCCTTTTCTTTAGCTATAACGAGGTGTCAAGGTCGTTAGAAAGAAAAAGGGCTTAGTCAGTTCCGGTCGTACCCGGATATAGTTGTTCTACAGCGGGCGTGTAGCTTGACATGTTTATGTTTATCGGCCGGTCGCGGCATGTTCAGTATAGCAATATCTGTCAGAGTTTTTCTAGGGAAATTCCTCGAGACAAAAAGTCTGCAGAGTTTTCAGCAGTAGGCTTGTACTTGAATTGTATTTCCACAGAATAACTGTAGTAGTAATGCCACGAACAATCTTACCTCGAAGAAACAGAAGGTGTACTCTCTCTGCTGCCGGCACGTGGAAATCAGAAGAAGAAAAGGAAGCAAGAGGTGTGACTTGTTTTATGGAGGAGAACGAGATAAGCCTACGTGAAGTTGCGAGATTTGATGAACATAAAAGAGATTAAGTTTGAAGTGGAAAACGACAGCATTTTGCTGATGTCTGATTGGTGCACGTCCATCAGTTCATTTTTGCAAGTTAAGCGAGTTGACGAGCGTCCAATTGGTTGATTCTTCTTCGACGAGACTTCTGAAACCAACTACAATAACTTCCTTCAATTTCCTTTATCATTGGATGGACATCCTTTAATCTGTTTATGGTATATTGGCTTTTTGTTTTAACATTTTCTGACAGTATCTATGACAGAATAAGTTGAGCATCTACTGTTATGTAGATATTGTTAATTCTAATAAGTGAATATGGTTTTAATAATATCGGCAGTGATTATACTGCCAACTATACAGCCCGTAGTTTCAGATTGGACAATATTGTTGGTTTCATAGGTGCCACCTTAATTTTCGCAAATATGAAATGTGACTTACTGCTCTGCACTCTATAAGCCACAAATCAATATGACTTTAGGATGCATCATAAAAAGTTTACTGAGCTGTTTTGATCGATAGCTTGTCTTGGGAATTTTAAATCACTCACGCCAGCCAGATCCTATGCCAAAGGTGTCCAAGGTTCTTGTAATTGTGTTGGTATCACCTCGTCCCATCTCAGTTTTCGAGACCATACCTCTCGTAGTAGTATCTTTGCTCTAACCCTCACAGGGATGCAAGGAGATAAGGGGTTGAAAAGGCTTGTTGTTTGGGATGGCACGTCTCTTTTTGTTTTTACATTTTGGTCAACCTCCGTGTTTGAGATTTGAAATGTATCCGTTTTGGGGTTATATTTATAACCCAGATCTTTTTCTAGGTCGCTATCTTGTTGGACAATTCTGTTGTCCTTTTCCATTTGTTTTTTTAATTGTGCACCATTCGAGTTACATGATCTTAAATCGAAGCCGCTTTTCCTTATGCGGTTTACCGCTACTTTGTATAAATGTTGCAATTCCGCTGGTGAATTGCCAGTTTTGCAAAAAATGTCCATATATAAATTATTTTTTAGCATCTACTTACATCGACCATCTGGGAAGTGGTGAACGTGGTGCCTCAATACGAATAGGAATATATTTGAGCTGGCGTTGAAGCCAAAAATGAGAGTACTATATATAAACTTTGCTTTCCAGATACTTCATCGTTTTATCTAGCTTCTTAAGTGTTACTTTGTTGTTGGAAGGGACGGTCTTGATTTTATCTTCGTGCCAAGGAAGATCTATATTAAAGGCATTGTCTTTGAAATAAAAGAAATTTTTAATTTTTTTTATTCGACATTTGTCATAATCACAGACAAATCCCTTCTCATCAGCAGATGAGCCAAATGTATCAACTGCAAAGATTTTCTTCAGGTTATGTTCAACCGAAAAATGTTCGTCGAAAAATTCGAATATATCTGGCTCCTTACCGCTGAATTTTGAGCACTTTGGTCTTGGCGCCGAACCTTAAGTCGGCATGTTAAGAATGGACGAGAGTGCTTCCCCGCACTTAGCACACCGTTGGAAACGGATTCACTTGACTGTGAAAGCGACATTTCTCTCATGTTCACTTTATGATCGACTTCCGACTGATAAGTTATTATTATTAACTTCGTCGGCTAAATAGCCGCCTGTTCTAAGGTCTGTACAAGTCTTTACGTAAGCTTCATTAATTTTATTTTTAAAGTTTTTAATTTTCTCATCCAAACTTTAATTTGTTATTTCACTTTTTGTATGAGATTCGATTAAATTGTTTCCTGTCTGCTGGTATTTCAAGAAACGAACTATTCTTCCCTTTTGGGTTTCTGTAGAGGTCATTAGAGAATTCACCCCTTTTACATATTTGAATTCTGCCATATTGAATATTGGTAATTAATTTCTTCTATTTTACTCGAAGAGAATTTCCCTTATTTTTTATATTTTACTCCTGTCTTAAGACTAGTTGCCAAGTTTCTTTACAGAATTTTCGACAATATGCGTATTTATCTGCAAGTAGGTGGAGATTTTTTGTCCCCTGGAAAAACACCGTTTTAAACCTAAGTTTTGTAGAAGAATAAACCGTACTTAGAACGCAGTGAGGAGATGGTCGCCGCTTTTAAAGACAGTACACAGACGATTTTTAACTACTATAAAATGTTGTACATATATGCAATATCCAACAGGTAGATATTACATGCAAAACAACAAACAAGTTCAAATAATTATGCTGGATAAATTAGGAGATAATTTTTTCTTTTAAATATCAAATTAATTTATAAGCAAAAATAATGCCTCATGGATGTATTATACCAAATTGCAAAAACCCCTAAAATATTCTTATTTGTCTCATCACTTTCGTTTATGTTCTTCTTCTCCCTTTATATATATATATTTATATAATCAAGGCATGCTGATATCATGCATCCCTTAATACTCTCACCATTTGTCCCCATCAGACATTGCTCTTGGTAAGTGCTTTAGACAGTATTCAGGGTTCAGACAGAGCTGATGAGATGACATTATTTTTGTTCAGTCTACTTCATTGTATCCATGTTTTGGGGTCTATAGGAGAATGTTTTTTATAGGTTTGACCTTAATTCATAATTATACAGTATCTATCTGTAAAGTTCTGATATATATATATATATATATATATATATATATATTGGTATATATTAGTAAGCAAAATATTTTCCAAATAGCAAGTATATCTAAATAAGTCAATAAATCATATATCCATAACAAACAAACCATGATAATTTGATCAGCAATTGCCATCGTTCATATTTAAAAACAACCTTTACAAAATCCTACACCATAATTTAGCCTCCAAGTGATATTTCTATACATTTCAATTAAATTGATCAATTTGCAGCCCATTGTAAAAAAAAACTTTATTTTGAGCCGATGCTATCTGTACCTGTGTGGAGGGGTAAGATCTCGCTAAATGGGAGACTTGTTGGCTGTAGGTGGTGACATGTCATAATTATTGCGCTAGATAGGCAATTGGAGAGCATTCCTTGACACAATAGGATCCTTGTCGCTGAGCAGTCCTTGATGCTTCAACTGAGTGTTTTAATGACTTACAACACACAACTTTGACTCTTCCTGTGGTAGACAGGCAGTTTGAGAGTCCCAATCCAATCAACCAGTTGGTCGTGTCAAACCCCAGCAGTTATATGTTTAGTCTCGACTGTATTCATCAATCTCCCACACCTTTTTATCTTATAGGTGATACATGAGAATTGACACAGTAAGGGGAAAAATTGTGATTAATGAATAGTAAGTTTGAATAAGTCATTAAATCACTGGCAAACATTAACAATCATTTCATTACAAACAAACGATGATAATTTGATCAGCAATTGTTTTTCATCGTTCAATAATAAAGCACTCGTTTAGTTATGATATTTAAAAACAACCTTTACAAAATCCTACACCATAATTCACCCTCCAAGTGATATTTCTATACATTTCAATTAAATTGGTCAATTAGCAGCCAATTGCAAAAAACTTTATATTGAGCTGATGCTAAACAAGAAAAGAATTGTTGCTCTGCTTGTAACACGTTTAAAATCCAAGAATTTTTGTTGAATCCTCCAACTGTACCTATGTGAAGGGGTAAAATTATATATATATATATATATATATATGTGTGTGTGTGTGTGTGTGTGTGTGTGTGTGTGTGAATAAACAGGATTTGGGATTAAATAATCAACAAGGATTGATATGCCATAAAACCAACCTAAAGAATATCTGTGCTTTAAACAGGATTTGGCTTTAAATAACCCACTTAGACTGATATGCCATAAAACACAAACTAAACAAAATCTTATTTTTCCTATAAGTTTGGTTTATCTCTCTCACTCTCCTAATATATATATATATATATATATATATATATATATATATAGGCACCTGTATATATCTCAACAAGCATGCTCATTAAACAGATTCCCTTGATATTCACTCACGATCCATCTGTATAATTTCTCAGTCTTGATTATTAATCATGCAACTCTGTCAAAAGTATGAATTTTAAAATTTTGGTCTATGGAAGACACTTAGATGCCAAAAAAATAATTTTCATTCAACTAATGGTTCTTTAATAGCATATCAACTATTTTACAAAGTTTTCTTCACAAAAACTTTTCTCCTGATGATAACCCCACTTGCTAGAACCCATCAAATAAACATCAGAAGCTGCCATTGACCAGTCTAGAAAAATCCATATCAATACTAAAGTGTATTATAAAAAACCAAGGCTGTCTGGTGCATGGCCAGTGCCCAGAGTGTTGTAACATCTAGTAACTCTTCGTCAATACATGTTTCGAGGTTTTTGCAACTCACTAACTTATGACATAAATATTACAATAATGATAAACTATATATATATATGTGTGTGTGTGTGTGTGTGTGTGTGTATGGTTTGTTATAATTTTAATCCCTCTCTCTCTATATATATATATATATAGAGAGAGAGAGAGAGGGAGACAAAAAAGATTCTTTGTAAAAACTCTACCCTTTGGAATGCACACGTTTTACTACCACTCCAACTATCAACACCCCAATTAAAAACAATTCTTTTGTTATAGATGTAAACAGATATTTAATGAATAAGAATTAAAATCAAATTATTATTAACAAAAATCCTTTTCTGATCAAAGAGTTCCAGATCTTGTGTAAATTTTATTCCACACAGGTGAATTAATTACAGTGACTGAATAATATTGGTCATAAAAGTCACCAGCAGAAGATATGATGAACATCCATCTTCAGTACTCTATTGTATGGTGGGATATTAATTTTGCTGTTCATCAAAGTAAAATAACAACTGACATCAAATTATTATATTTCATGCTTTCCATGTGTGATTCTCTTGTATCACCTATAAGATTCTTTAAAATGTAGTATTTCCTGATAATTATGAAAATTGGGAAATTTTTGCTGTAATTTCTATAATAGTGGTTGATATCAAGTACTAACTACCGATGAAGTAACCTTTAAAAGCAGTAAGGATTATATATATATATATATATATATATATATCATGACAGATGTTTTAAAAGTTAGTTTTTATGAAAGGATTTAATGCAGATTTTTATTTTCTTTCATTTTCAACACCATGCCCAATAAAATTAAAATAATATTTTATGTAAAAATTATTTTTTGCCTTTTGTTTATTTTCCACGAGAAAAATCATTTCCATAAATAAAGTGTTGTTGAAATAAGATGTTCAATATCCTTTAAAATCATTGTCGAATGTCCTCTAGTAACTAAAGCAAAATTATTGCCAAAATTGTTTAGTGTTCTTTGAGATGATTATTTTAGGTTCTCATCTAACTCATGTTTAATGTCAGGAGATTTTGATAAGTCATAAAATTCTACAAGTAAAAAACTATAGTTCATTCATTTGTCATTTTCAAGTTGTAGGAAAGAGAGATTTCATTTTCAATGGTTTGGTCTAAGAAGACAGACACAACTTTCCATAAAAAATATATCAAGTTTTGAATCACCAGAAAATGAAGGCATTTTTTAATATGTTTCCAGAGACAGTAGTAATTCATTTGGCTTCTAGACCTAAATTGACCCAGGGCAAATTCTCCTGATGTTCGATGCATAGCAGCAGATTTTTCTGTCTTTCTGTGATAAAAAAAAATGGAAGACTCCATTCTTTTCTTGGGGAAAGGAAGGAAGAAAAACAAAAAAAATTAAAAACAAAAAAAGTAAAAGAATGGAAAACTTCAACTTTTGTGAATATCAAAATTTATAACATCAAAGTTATGGTTTTGGTTTTCTTAAAGTCCCCCAGCTCTTTTCTTTTTCTCTTGGTGATCTCGCTTAGGTTGATTTATGACTAATGACTTTATAAATGATGATATAATAGTCATTTTCATAAAACATTTAAATGTAAAAAATATTTTTCAGCAAACTTATATATCAATCTATCTACGTATCTATATATATAAGTCATCTGCACACAGTTATATAGATCCAAGTATTGCTATCAAGTACTAATAATTTACAAGCAATCACTTTCATATGTTCCATGACATGTTCCATAGGGAAAATATTTTAGTGCACAAATTATACATAGAAAAGCTTTATGTCTGGTTTTACATCTTGCTGTCTGCTATCTTAAAGAAAAATTATTTCCAAACTTGTTTAATATCCTTTAAGAAGATTATTTTATATCTAGGTTTCTACCCACGTCACAAGGAAAATCATTTCAATAAATACATTTATTGTACCAAGTGGGTACCTTATGTTTATATAAGCTGATTTTAATAAGTCATGAAATTCTACTAGTGAAAAATATGGTTTATTCATTTGTTATTTTTTGAAGTTAGCAGGACCCAAAAATGACCCAAGCAATTTACCTCGAGATTTACAGCAAGGAGGATAACATTTTGTGATAAAAATGGAAGACTTCTCATTTCTGTTAGGAAATAAAAGAAGAAAAAAGGAAAAAGAACAAAAATAATGGAAAACTTCAACTTTTGTGAATATCAAAATTTATAACATAAAATTTATATTCTTTGTTTTTTCATATATATTTCTTCCAATGGTAATTTTCTTAAATTCCCTCATCTCTTTTTCAAATAGTTAACTACTTGATGACTTTGTTTAGGCTGATTTATGATTTACATCATTATATATCATGATATAATAGAGATTTTTATGAGACATTTAAATGTAAAAATTATTTAGCGGGAAACATACATATACTTATCAATGTATCTATATATACAAAACATCTGCACACAATTATACCAATCCATGTATTCCAATCATGCACTAATAATTTGCAAGTAATCACTTTTATAGTTTCCATGAGATTTTAGATAGGGAAAAAATTTCAGGGCACAAATTATACATGGAAAATATTTCACTAAACTGCATTAACAGGTGATGTTCCAAAGAAACGTAACTAATAGATTTAATAATGAAAAAGCTTCCCTCCAGTCAGCATTGACATTTGACATTTGAGAGAAAAATTCCATGAAAATATAGCCCCACAGCATTCAGGACAAATCTTATTTGTTAACCATGCATTGCATATGTTCTTGTATCTTATCTAAGCAAAAGACATTCAGTCCCTCTGGATCCCTATGCTTTGCCAACCATTGTCTCTATTTTGCTGAAGGATGGCACCCAACCCAAGTTTGCTGGATTCAATTGAAATCTTGGTTGGGAGTGAGGGGTTGAAGAATTGCAAAATGGACTGCTTACTGATTAGGTTTTTTAAGTTGTTAATAGCTTTCTGTTGAGGCAAATCAAAAGACTATTCCACATTGTATTCAAGCAATATATTTAGCAAGGACAATTTTTGTTAAGTTTGAGACCATGCTGTTGTATGTGATCAAGAAGACATGTAAGTAGCTTGTGGTGTTCTTCCAGTGTTGTTGCTCACACTATTATGTAATTCTGTATGTTTCTGGCTCGTTCTATGCAGGAGACTTCTATCTGAAATATTTTTGCTGGCATAGTGTACATATGTCATATGAGAGGTAAGTAAATTTATAATGTCCAAAGGGAGTGCTAAATGTCAGGAGTTTTGAGCCGCTCTAATTGACAAGCATCTGCCAGAATCAATTGCTTGCATCATGTTTAAGAAAAATTTGCAGGAGTTGATCTGTCGCTGCCTGTCAAGTGCTGGGTCTCATTTGGGTGAGTTGAGGTCAGAGAAAATTTCTCTCTTTCTATGTCTGTGACTTATAGCTGTTATGACTGCCTCATATGTCTCTCTACTTGCTGATATCCTAGCCTGGCTTTTCATTTCTTCGTTTGACCGGACTGGATTGATTGGTCCAGTGCGACGTCCTGCTCTCTTAACAGGCTTTCCATGAGATGGAGATCGTTTGTGGCAATAATAAGGATGTCTTTAACTAGTGAATCCATCAGGTCCCCTAATTCACAATCAACAGCTTGTTGATTCAGTACTATTACAAAGTGGCTGAATTTATTCTATGCAATTGTTATCACATGTTGTATTTACGTCTTGTTTCTTCGACTGTCACTTTTGCTGATATATTAATCGCGATAAGACTGGGTGGATTTTGATGGGGGATGAGCAAGCCCATGTCCTACTCATTTATTTCTAAACGTGTATAGGACGAAGTGAGTTGAAGTGGAAGTCTATCAACTCACATGTTCTCTATTATAGTATCAAGTCCCAGAACCCTCTCTCACTTCTAATTACTGAGGCATTTCATTTCATTGAGGTTTATGGGCCCAACATCAACAGTGAGTTGTCTAAATTTCTGAGACGAAGCTTGTTGATTTTTATCATTAAGGGTTTTCGGACTATTGTCTTCATCTTTATTGTTATTTCCATAACGTTTCAGCCTATATGTCCTCTGGACTTCTTCAGGTGTTTGTCGAACTCGAGAACCTCCACAGAACCTCGAACTACGTCCTTTATTGAAACCAGCAGGACACATGGCGTAACGGTTATAGGTGTTGGTTCCCTAAGCTTCTCAGGAGACAATCATCAGGAGGTTGCAGGTTCAATCCTCACTACAGGCGAGTAACAATACAGGAATACTTAACACTTGTACCCGGTTATGGCTAACGGAATCAGAACAGGCGACCCCCGTGGTTTCAATAAAGGACGTAGTTTGAAGTTCTGTGAAGGTTCCCGAGTTCGACAAACTAATATAATTGCGGAGGGATTTCGTTTTGTATATCTTGCCTTTCGGTTTAGTTAGGATGAGAACCTTTCGGCTCAGTGCATGGGTTAGTTAGGAGCAAACATGAGCGCATGTCTTCACGCCCGCGGGGAGGATGCATCATTCACAGATGTCAAAATAAAACCCCAGATAGGAAATGAGATCAGGGGGTGTGAATGATGTCATGCACCGGAAGTGTGGGATTTTGGGATTTAAGAAAAAGCAGTTAGTTGAGTTCCTGCCTCCGAACGAGAGAGTTGAGATTCAGACAACTTTGTGCGCTGCGGGCGCCGCGCGTTGGTTGGGTTGAGAGCTGACGATGTAAAAGCAGTCAGCATAGAAAGATTGTGTCTCTCTATCCTCATGTCGAAGAACCTTTAAACTCAAAAAGGTGAATAAAAGTTTCGTACCTGAACCAATTTCGTGTTTTCGGATTCCTATATATGTTTATGAACATTTTATGAACATTATGTCTATTTGACATATCCATATCATGGGTATGTTACAAAACACCTGAAGAAGGCTGGAGGACATATCGGCCGAAACGTTGTGGAAATAACAATAAAGATTAAGACAATAGTCCGAAAACCCTTAATGATAAAAATCACCAGTGAGCTCATTGACTTTTTTAGCGCGTCAAGCCCTTTGTGACATCATCAAGGTGGCTAATTATATGAAAATAGGAAAATATTCACAGCAATATATTGCTATCATTTCTATTACTCTGGTAGATCTCAGATATCGAGCACTTACTAAAGACAGAACAACTTTTAAACTTGTTGAAAGTGTTTTTTGAAATGGGAATTCTGGGAAAATTGACTTCCATAGATTTCATAATGAAAAAGTTTCTCCCCAGAGTGTGTTTTGAGACTGTCATTCCACGAAAATTTAGCTTCAGATTTCACAATGAAAAGGTTTCTATCAAGTATGAGTTGATACAAGTCTTTTTAGATGTGAGTTCCGGGTAAATTTAGCACCACAGATTTCACAAAGAAAAAGTTTCTCTCCAGTGTATGTAGACATGTGTCTTTTTATATCAAAATTCAGGGAAAATTTAGTGCCATAGCTTTCACAATGAAAAGTTTTTTTTTCTCCAGTGAGATTTAAGACTAGAATTCCGGCCAAATTCAGTCCCACATATTTCACAATGAAAAGATTTCTCTGCAGTGTGTATTAACATGTGTCTTTTAAGATGTGTATTTTTGGAAAATTTAGCTCCACACATTTCACAATGAAAACAGTTCTCTCCAGTGTGTGTTGACATGTGTCTCTTTAGATGAAAATTCCGTGAAAATTCAGCCCCACAGATCTCACAGTGAAAAGGTTTCTCTCCAGTGTGTGTTGACATGTGTTCTTTAAAATGTGTATTATGGGAAAATTTAGCTCCATAGATTTTACAATGGAAAGGTTTCTCTCCGGTGTGTGTTAACATGCAAGATTTAAGACTAGAATTTCATGAAAATTTAGCCCCACAGATTTTGCAATGAAAAGGTTGCTTTCCATTGTGTTTTGACATGTGTCTTTTGAGATGTGTATTCTGGCCAAATTTAGCTCCACGGATTTCTCAATGAAAAGGTTTCCCTCCAGTGTGTGTTAACATGTATCTCTTTAGATGAAAATCCGTGCAAATTTAGCGCCACAGCTTTCACAATGAAAATATTTCTCTCTGTTGTGTGTGGACATCTCTTTTTTGAAAGTTGAATTCTGGGACAATTAAGTGCAGTTGAAATGTAACTTTAAATTTACTATTAAAAAGATCCTTTTTTTTTTTCAACCATTAAGAAACTTTCCCTCTGTAAAGTCTTTATATCTGAGGTAATGGATACTTGCTAGGTATGGACTATTACCAAGATGAATCGATAAGATGGATGGTGATTACACACAGAGGGAAAACGAACATCTGGTGCTATGCCTGGTACATTCCTTTATTGACCAAATCCCCCGGATGTGTTAGGGGCCGTAACCCCTGTGGCATCAGAGGTTATTTCCTTTTTGTTAGTTAGGATATTACACCCTCCAAAGTTTTTACTGCTGATTCGACTCAAATGCGACTATAAAACGATCAAAGAAAGTTTAAAAAATCAATCAGCTCTGAGATTTCAAGAGAGAAGAACGTCACTCGTCTAATTTGGACAAGAACAAAGAACCAGACGCCTACCAATCAAGCTCGCATTCCAACTCTAAAACAAATGGCTTATAGCTTTCCGACTCATATTACACACCGGGCCACAATAACAACCAGGCCAATCAAGAGCAAATTACACCGCTTAATTCTTGACCCATATAAGAAGAAAGCCTGTATCTCTTCTGACATAACAACTTTATTTATTTAAAAATAAATGAAATTAAACCCATTCTTTTGTTATACTTAATAGAAAAATATACAAAATTTAGCAGAATGTTTGAAGTTTTTATTTTTTGCTTAAATTGTTACTCGTAATATTATTATTTTCGCTAGGACAAAAAATATTTAAAAGAGCATTTGTAGAACTCCAGACAAACATTCCTTGTATTTTTTTTATATTGTGACCTTCATCATAAGTGTCATAGCATTTTCAATTCTTCTATGCAATACTTGGTCAGTTCCAGAATGCATTGGTTGTTTGATGCAAAGCAGTGAAGGTTTCTATTGTTGATTGGCTATTTCTTCCAGAAATGTTATTCTAACATTGTGACCAGTCAGAGAAAATACAGAAAAAAAATCTAAAATTTTCTTTATTTACTCTAAGTGGATTACAGTATTTATTTCTAAGCTGACAACCTTTATATGGTATTTTTATTTTCATTATTTTTGACCAAATATAAAATATTCAGCATTTTCAAAAGTAGGTGAACATTACTGTTTTCTTAAGGTTGTTAGAATTCGTAAATTCAGCAGTTAATGTCTGCTCAAATATGATTGGCTGTTTTGAATCCTCATCCCCCGCATCTACTGTTATTTAAGTGAGACCCACCAGGGATCTCTCTCTCTCTCATTTGAGTAGAAGAGGCTTTAGAAAATAGGCCTATTAGTCGCTTAGGCTAAGCCTCTTTTCCTTACAGTGATTTTTGTAACTTGTTGAAGTAACAAGCCGACTTCAGGCTAATTGTGGTTTTGGTATGCTCTTCTCTTTATAAGAAAGGTGAGTCTAAGGTCAGGAGGTGGAATTATTGGACTTTTTCCTGAAGAGAGAAGCTGTTTACTGGATCAGTAGATTTTGTAACTACCTCCGTAGAATCAATAGAAGAAAATTCAAGTTGAAACAGAAAGATATAAATAAATCTTGAAGAAGGAAGAGGTGGTCTCCTCGAAGTTCACTTGAAGAAACAGTAAACTTCACTTTCAACAAGTATACACAGGAAACTAGAAGAACACAGTTGACCAGGTTGATTCTACAACAGGAGATACCAAGAAAAAAAGCAAACCCTAAAAATTGGCTTCAAAAAGAACTTTGAAATAAAATACCAAAAAATGGTATTCTTCATCAATAAAATTTAAACTAATAGAAGGTGGTTGACGGCATTGCTTTGTGTAAATCAGTCATTATAATTTTATATACCCTCTTCTTTTTTTGGTTATAACATTGTCGTTACTTGAATTTATATTATTTTTATTACTTAAAATTCAATGTTTTCAACAAGCATAGAGAAAAATAGGCAAATCTTGTTTATACAAAAATATTTATATTAAATATCTATGAATTGTAAATGAATAGTTTTTAAGTAATAATTTATACAAGCCAGATCTCCTTTGTATAAAATTAAATGATTTCAAGTATTCTTTTCTAAAATGAATAATTCTATTTAGTATTAATCATTTATTTGCACAAAGTGAAATGGTTTAGATTAAGTTACTAGATATAATAGTATATCAACACTTGATGGGTTATTTGATGCTAAATCTAGGTTAAACATGTGATTTTTAAGCAAATTGTTTGTAGGTGACTTTTTAAATGTATCAAAGATCATTTGTTTGCACACAGTTAAATGATTTTAAATATTTCATTAATCTTTAATCCTTTTTTTTCCTTTCCAATATATATTGATATTTCTGTGTCAATTCTGACTGCTTTTAAATATACTTCATATCTTCTGGATTGAGATTTGCTGTTCTGTTGTCAGTTTCAATATCCATACTTTTTATACCATAGGATCTATTTAAGGATTTGGTTGATCACAAGGAATTGCATTGTTTTTTAATTCTTTTGGGTCATTTTATCCTTCATGTTGAAAGGTCTCTATCAAATCTGGTAGGAGAAAGTTTATATGAGCTTCCTGTTTTTTTTTGTTTTTTTTATATGCTAATTCATTTTTAAGGCAATAGTTTGAAATTTAATTATATAAAAATGTTTGAAAGCTGAGCAACATTTTTGTTGTTTAACTGTAAAGTTTTTTCTAATTGGTAGTTCATTGACAAATCTAACATTAATACTTTTCATATTCATTTCCATTATTTACTTCCATATATATATATATATATATATATATATATATAAGAACCTTATATATACTTATATATATATATATATATATATATATTTATATATATGAGAACCTTAAATATATCAGCTGTATAACCATGAAGTAAGCACAAAATCATAAGTGACATCATCTGATATACTCCTCAACAAGGACACAATGATGTAAGCCAAACAAGAAAAACATCCTTTGATCATCTGTGTGAACATTGGATACCATCAAAAGGACTTAATAAGAGCAATATTTAATGGGAACAAATGATGAGATTATCAAGGGAACCTATACTATCAGCATGCATTAAATATATATAAATATAAATAAAAGATAAAGAAGGGATAAGAAAAATAAGAATATTTCCTTGCAGTTGTTTATTTTTTTAGTTGTTCTCAACAACTTAGGTCTTCCTTAGAAGCTTTGTGAAGCTAAGTTTTTACAATATTTGATATCCACAGATTTCAACATAATAATGTTACTCAACAGTGCACCTTGATATATGTCATTTGAGACGTGTATCCTGTGAAAATTTAGTACTACAGATTTTACATTGAAAAGGTTTCTTGCCAGTGTGTGTTGACATATATGTTGAGATGTGAGTTGCGAGAAAATTTAGCACCACAGATTTTACAATAAAAACGTTTCTCACCAGTGTGTGTTAAAGTGTGCATTTTCAGATGTCATTTCTGGGAAATTTTATCACCACAGCAGAGTGTTTTAACATGTGGCTTTTGAGATAAGAATTCCGGAAAAACTTAGCTCCACAGATATCACAATGAAAAGGTTTCTCTCCAGTGTGCAGTAATATGTGTGTTTTGAGATTAGAATGGTGGGAAAATTTAGTTCCACAGATTTCACAATGAAAACGTTTCTCTCCAGTGTGTGTTGACATGTGTGATTTGACACTGGAATTGTGGGAAAATTTAGCTCCACAGATTTCGCAGTGAAAAGGTTTCTCTCCAGTGTGTGTTGACATGTGTCCTTTCAGATGTGCATTCCGTGAAAATTGAGCTCCACAAACTTCACAATGAAAAGGTTTCTCTCCAGTGTGTGTTGACATGTGTGTTTTGAGATGTCCTTTCTGAGTAAATTTAGATCCACAGATTTCACAATGAAAATGTTTCTCTCCAGTGTGTGTCGACATGTGCGTTTTGAGTCTGGAATTCTGGCAAAATTTAGCTCCACAGATGTCACAATGAAAAGGTTTCTCTCCAGTGTGTGTTGACATGTGTCCTTTCAGATGTGCTTTCCGTGAAAATTTAGCTCCACAGATTTCACAATAAAAACGTTTCTCTCCAGTGTGTGTTAACATGTGTGTTTTGAGATGTCCCTTTTGGGAAAATGTAGTTCCGCAGATTTCACAATGAAAAGGTTTCTCTCCAGTGTGTGTTGACATGTGTGTTTTGACACTGGAATTCTGTGAAAACTTCGCTCCACAGATTTCACAATGAAATGGTTTCTCTCCAGTGTGCATTGACATGTTTTCTTGAAATATATATTCTGTGTTTTTAAAATGGATTTCTGTGAAATTTTAGCCGCATAGATTTCACCAATTAAAGGTTTCTCTCCACTGTGTAATTCATAAATTTCACTGTATAATAATCTTACTTTTTCATGATTGTACATTATCCTCAAACCTGAAAAGAAAAAAAATTTGAAATGTAATTATATATAAAGTTATATATAAATCCTTATTATTAATGAATAAATAAATCTGTTAATTTTTTTAATTCAAATTTTGTTATGATTCTATACAATAAATATTCTACAAGTAAAGAAAGACCATTTAAAATTTTACACTGAAACAAATGAAGGAATTTAGAAACATTCAAATACTCATGTTCAAATTTATGATAAAGATTCTATAAACATTTTATAAGTAACAAAAAAACAACTTGACCTTTAGTCTAAATGAATGAATGTCAAAATATTGATGGACTAGTATTAATTATATAGACTTTTATTTTATAAACAATCAAAGGCTTTTTCATAAAGAGGAAAAATATTTAAAAGTTTGATTCAAGTCTAATACAGAAAGTATACAGACCATGGCGTTCTATACTACAGGCCACTTCATAGCGCACACAAGTCATTAGACTGGAGGCCAGTTTTATTGCAGACAGAATTAAGTCGTTTTAGTTTCAGTTTGAGCTAATTTCTGTGTACTGTGTATATACCCTTGTGTTGTCAGCTTAAGAAATTTAAAGGAATCTTTTAATTTTACCTTTGGTTGGAATATCATTTTACTTATTTAGTTGAAGTAAGTATATTCAATTATTTTAGATTGAGTAATACATTATTTTTATTGAAATTGTAAAGAGGGAACTTTGGGGCATAAATTCACTCACACATAAAGATTTACTTAAGTTTAAAACTTTAACATTTTTAAATTAAAGTTTAATTCCTTTTTGGCATTTTCCCTCTTAAAGTTTGTTCAACATTTTTTAATTAAAGTTTAAAGATTTTTTTTATTGAGAAAATCCAATTCTTTTTGGGCAATTTCGGTTATTTTAAGAAGCAAAACAATAAAACATTAAACAAATTTGAACAGAATTTAGATTAGTTTCTTCAAAGACGTAAAGCAAACTTTTTTTTATTATGAAATGAACTTAAAATGTTTTTTTCATAGATTTAATGTCATTACTTAATTTGATATTTATTTTTGATATCGTTAAAAAAAACATTGTTAGTTTGGTTGAAAACGTTATGTCAACGAAATTAAAGTTTAATTTTCTCAAGTTTTTAACTATGATAAAAATTAGCAAAGTCAATATTTTTCTATTAAATGTTTAAGTTTGAATAATAAATTCAAATAAAATTTTTAATAGAGAAAGATTTATTAACATTTCTCTATCAAAAACTTTTTTCAGCATTTCCATTAAAAGTAAAAAACAGCAAATTTCTTTGTGCTTTTGTTTCCAAAGTTGTTTTGCTTTAAGGTAAAAAAAAGTTATATTTTATAAATATTTTATATATCTTTATATAGTTTATATATATTTTATATATATTTATATACTTTATAAATATTTCATATATCTTTATATAGTTTATATATATTTTAGCTGAAGGACTTGAGGCTCTGCTACAATTTTAAAGAGGTGGACAATAAGGATGTCAAAGTTCCCCGGTGACAAGTTATTGAGATGCAGAAATCTAAAAATATTTTCCAAGTTTTTATTTTCTTTCTATTTCAACCACCTCCCCCAACTACAATTACAACAAATAGTATTTGATGTAAAAAATTGTTTTTTTAACCTTTTATTCATTTCCCACGAGGAAAATCACTTCCACCAATAAATTGTTGCTCAAATAAGTTGTTGTTCAATACCCTTTGAGAAGATTATTGTATTTCAATTGACAACTGGCATCTAAATAAAAATTGTTTCCAAAATTATTTAATATCCATGGTGAGCAGTATTTTTATGTCTAGATTTATGCCCAAGCTGCAAGGAAAATTATTTCAACAAATATGTTATTGTATAAAAAGGATATCTTATGTTTTATGTCAGCTGATTTTGATGATACAGACACAATTTTCTTCACAATGAAAAGGTTTCTCTCCAGTGTGTGTTATCATATAGTTTGAAACTGTAAGTTTGTGAAAATTTAGCTCTACAGATTTTGCAATGAAAAAGTTTCTCTCCAATATGTTAACTTGTGTTTTGTGAGAAGAGAATTCTGGGGAAAATTTAGCTCCACAGATGTCATAAGAAAAAGGTTTCTCTATAGTATGTGTTGATGTGTTTCCTTTTAGATGTGAATTCTGTGAAAATGTAACGCAACAGATTTCACAATGAAAATGTGTTGACATGTGTCTTTAGACTGAAAAACTGGGAAGTATATAGACTTTTATTTCAGAAGTAATCTAACATCCTGAAGATTTTTAGATGCAAAAAAATATCAAGATTGAAAGATTTCAATTCAATTCTAATACACACTCAATAGAGTGTTTTATTTTATTAGTAATCAAAAATTGTGTAGATTTTAGATAAATAGGAAGACTGATGAACTACAATTCAAATTTAATACAGTGATTATGAATTATCTAGATTGAAACATTGAAAAATTACAATTAAATTCTAGTACACACACAATAGAGATTTTTATTTTATTAGCAATCAAAAATCCTTTAGAGTAAAACATTCACAATGAATATTTTCTCTTTAATTAACGACATTTTCAGATTAAACTTCGAAAATGAATAACATCTGAAAATCATGCATACAAAAGCAAAATTGAGGCTTATTTTACCGTTTTAGATTTTTTTAGATATTTCATAAATAAATGGAGGCAGGAAGACTGATGAACTGCAATTCAAATTTAATACAGAGATTATATTGTACATAAACTAAAATAACGTAGACTTTTAGAGAGAAAAGAAGGTAGAAAATTTGATGAACTACGACTCAAGTCTAATACAGATATAATACAGACATTTATTTTTGAACAATGGATGGAGGTAAAAAGATTGATTGACTTGTATTCTTATTTAATACAAACATTTTATAGACTATTATTTCATAATCAAAGACTTTTAAACAAAAACGTATGAAGATCGAAAGATTCATAAGCTACAATTCACATTAAATCAAGTTTTTTATAACCATTTATTTTATAAGCTATCAAAGATTTCATGGACTTTTAGACACAAAGGAATAGATGTAGAAAAATAGATAATCTAGAATCAAAAATTAATATAGAGATTATATGAATGTTATTTTTAATGAATCAAAGCTCATGTAGACTTCTAGACATAAATAAATTTAGATAGAAAAGATGATAATCTAGTATTCTAAAGTCATACGGAGATTATATACTTTTATTTCATGAGTAATCCATGCCTCATTCCTTTAACAGTAACAATCCGTGGTTTTTGTGTAAATTGTCGTAAAAGGATTATCTCCATTAAATACAGTATCCCTTGCGGGTTTCTGTTGAAAGACTATCATCCAATGAAATACCTCACTCAAAAAAACAAATACTAAAAATTTATTATTCAGACCATCTCTTTTTTTTTTTGGCATTCAATTTCTAAATTTTATTCAATCATAATTTTTATATTAATCAACAAAACTCTAATTACCTGCAATGATTGGAAGACTTTAATTTGTGAATGAAAATGTTTTACACAGTAAAAAAAAAAAGAAGTCAAACATTCACCATGAATATTTTCTCTTTAATTTACAATATTTTCTGATTTTTTTAAAATGAATACCATTAGAAAATCATGCCTACAAAAGCAAAATTGAGGGTTATTTTACCGTTTTTTGAACTTGAAAAATAACACAACTGATGGGATAGCAAATTACAACAACACACTAAAAAACATAAAGCCTTTAGAATTTATTGGTAAAATGTTTTAAAAGAAATCTCATCTCAGAGTGAACACTGGATACCATCTAAAAAAACTTACTAAGAGCAATGTTTGATGGGGATAAATGGTGAGAATATCAAGAGAATCCATGTAATCAGAATGCCTTGATTATTTAAATATAAAGAGAGAAGAAGAAGATAAACAGAAGTGAGAAGACAAATAAGATTATTTCTTTGTAGCTGTTTATTTTAGAGTTCTTCTCAACTACATAGGTCTTCATCAAGAGAAGAGTCTTTTGTGAAGTTTTTACAAAAGCTGATATTCCACACAAGAACTGGTAATTAAATGAAAATCATTTTTTTGTATCCATGTGTCTTCAACTGATCATTTCATGATATCTGCTAATGTGTAAAAACCTAGCAGAAAGCTCTACACATAAAACATATTTGTTCAGCATTGCTAGGGTATATTTCAAGTTGTCCATATTTGTCTTAGTTAGATATCAAAGTTGGGCATTTGTTTGTTCAGATATTTATGAGTCAACCCATATCTGTTAATCCATTTTAATACCATATTACTGTTTTAATATTATTCCAATTAAGAATATATATATAAAAATCTCTTTTGAGAATCTTCTCCAGATTACCTTTAGGTATATAAATATATACTTACAAAGATTACAAACTATATATATATATATATATATATATATATAAATAGTTTCTTGTCATTTCGTTATAAGCTATTGAGTTGCAAAAATCTGAAAATAGCCAATATCTTCCAGATTTTTTCTTTCATTTTCAACCCCCACCTCCATTAAAATCAAATAAATTAGAAAATATACCTCCACACCTTTTCTGAGGAAATGTGTTTCTAAACCATAGGTTGGAAAATTTATTTTTAGATCTAAACTCAGTGAAAATGTTGGTGCACAGATTTCAAAATGGAAAAGTTTTTTTCCAGTGTGTGCTGGGATGTTTTTTTAAGACTTAAATTCTGGCAAAATACAGCACTAGGAATTTAAAAAGGACTGTTCTTTTTGATGAGCTTAGATAGTATTTTGAAATGTGAATTGTGTAAAAATCTAGGTGACAGATTTCACCATAAATGAATTCTATCCAATGTGCATTGAGATGTGTTTTTGAAGATGTGGATTCTGGATAAAAGTATTAAAACAGATTTCATAAGGAAAATGTTTCTCTCCTGTGTGTGTTGACATGTGTTTTCAGAGTGGAATTGTGGGAAAATTTAGCGCCACAGATTTCACAACAAAAAGGAGTCTCTCCAGTGTGGGTTGACATGTGTCTTTTGAGAGAGTAATTCTGGGAAAATTTAGCTCCACAGTTTTCACAATGGAAAGGTTTCTCTCCAGTGTGTTTAAACATGTGTGTTTTGAGACTGGCATTCTGGGAAAATTTAGATCCACAGATTTCACAAAGAAAAGGTTTAACTCCAGTGTGTGTGGACATGTGTCATGAGATGTGTATTCCATGAAAATTTAGCATCGCAGATTTCACAATGAAACGGTTTCTCGCCAGTGTGTGTTAAAGCGTGTGATTTGAGATTGGAATTCTGGGAAAATATAGCTCCACACATTTTGGAATGAAAAGGTTTCTCTCCAGTATGTATTGATATGTGTGTTTTCAGATGAGAATTCTGGGAAAATTTAGCATCACAGATTTCACAACAAAAAGGTTTCTCGCCAGTGTGTGTTGACATGTGTGCTTTGAGACTGGAATTGTGAGAAAATTTAGCTTCGCAAATTTCACAATGGAAAGGTTTCTTTCCAATGTGTTTTGATATGTGTGTTTTGAGATGTGAATTCTGGGAAAATGTAGCATTACACATTTCACAATGAAAAGTTTTCTCTCCAGTGTGTATTGACATGTGATTTTTGAGACTGGAATTGAGGGAAAATTTGGCTTCACAGATTTCACAATGAAAACGTTTCTCTCCAGTGTGTGTTGAGATGTGTGTTTTGAGATATAATTCTGTGAAAATTAAGCTCAACAGATTTTACAATGAAAATGTTTCTCTCCAGTGTGTGTTGCTAGGTGTCCTTTGAGATATGTATTCCATGAAAACTTAGCTCCACAGATTTTACAATGAAAACGTTTCTCTCCAGTGTGTGTTACCATATGTGTTTTGAGATTAGATTTCACTGAAAAATTAGCGCCACAAATTTTACATTGAAAAGGTTTCTCTCCAGTGTGTGTTGACATGTGTGTTTTGAGATTTGAGTTCTGGGAAAATTTATCATCACAGAGTTTACAATGAAAAGGTTTCTCTCCAGTGTGTGTTGACATATGTCTTTTGAGATATGTATTCCATAAAAACTTAGCTCCACATATTTCACAATGAAAAGGCTTCTTTCTAGTGTGTATTGATATGTGTGTTTTCAGATGAGAATTCTGGGAAAATTTAGTATCGCAGATTTCACAGTGGAAAGGTTTCTCTCCAGTATGTGTTGTCATATGTATTTTGAGATGGTATTTCTGGAAAAATTTAGCACCACAGACTTCACAACGAAAAGGCTTCTCTCCAGTGTGCATTGACATGTGTGTCTTGAGATGTGAATACTGGGAAAATTTAGCATCACAGATTTCACAATGAAAAGGTTTCTCTCCAAAGTGTGCTGACATGTGGGTCTTAACACTGGAGTTGTGAGAAAATTTAGCTCCACAAATTTCACAGTGAAATTCTTTCTCTTCAGTGTATGTTGACATATCTTCTTTGAGATGTATATTCAGTGAAAATTCACCACAAAAAGATTTCTCTCAAGTATGTATTGACATATAAGTTTTGAAACTATAATTCTGTGATAATTTAGCTCCACATCAATTGAAGGTTTCTTTCCAGCATTTAATCTACAAATTTGTCTCAATAATCATCTTTCTTTTTCATGACTGCTCATCCTGATCAAACCTACAAAGTAAAAAAATGCTTTAGAAACGTTGTTATGTCATAAAGTAAAGTTGGCGTTCACACTTGAGGGGAACCCAAAGACTCCTTTTTCAATAGCTACTACAGCAAGGTATAGGGAAGGGCATTACTCCATTCCCTGGATTGCTCCACTTTACCCTTGATCTGTACCTTATAATGCTGAATGGTAAGTAAGGTGCCATCAAGTACTATTTTTTTAGTGTTTGGTATGAATCAACCTGGGATTGAACCCGGTCTCCCAGACCATTGGCGAACATTTTATGTCTGTTGAATATTTTTAGTTCATATTTTTTTACGATTCTGGGGTATGTTGCCCTTAAGATATATTTATGCAATAAATATTCTACAAGCAACCAAAGACCAGGACTCCTACCCGTGTGTGAGGATCAGTCATAATATGTTTTGATTGTTTCTCCAACTGGTGTGCAGCTCTTCTCATGAAGGATATCACTGTGTACACCACAGCTAAGACTTTTGTTGCAGGCTGGGCGTCACACTTTGGGATCTTAGTTGTAATTAACACAGAGGGAAGCAGTTTGAGTCTGACCAGTTCAACCAGCTAATGAACCTATTGGGGAGTAGAAGAATTAAAACCACTGCATATCACCTGGAAGTGATTGGACTAGTAAAGCAATTTCATCTTTCACTCAAGTCAGCTCTAAAGGCTAGGATGAATCAATCAAGTTGGTTGGAGCATCTGCCTTTAGTCCTCCTCGGACTCCAAACTATACAGTCAAAGAAGACATCAAATGCTCATCTGCTGAGATGGTGTATGACACAACACTCTAAATTCTGGGGTGTCTTAGAGCCAGGGGTGATGACTCAAGGATGTTGGTGTCAGCTGCGAGACATGAATGTTGGGCCTACCCGACACCCACGTCAGGCAGACTCTACTGATTGCTACCAAGCCAAACACACCCGACCTGATCTGCATTCTACACGGCCAGCCAAAGTACATCCAGCTCAGTGGGCAAGGAGACACAGCCTACATTGAGAAAGAAATCAAGCAAGCAGACTCAGTGCAAGGTCATATTGCACTCTGATGCCTTGGTGCAAGAAAGACCTGGACGCTCTCAGTATTTGTTGTATGTCTCACTGACCAGATGAGTGTAGCCAAGGCTTTTCTTTGGTGGGTCTGGGCACAAAGCCAAAGCCCAAACACACGTAGCATTCCCAAAAATACCTTGGGCCCCATCAGTATTCTTTTGAAAAGGCTGCCTCAGGCATGAAGTGATAAAACTACCCTCTCCCAGGCAGGTTAGCATCTGGAAGGACAGCCCCTTGAAGCTCAAGGAAACATTAGTTACAACCATGAGGAGCAAGTACAAGGTTTCCCTGGCAACCACTCCAGGTGGCATTGACTGTCAAGAGCAATACAAAACCACAAAATCAATTCACACAAACCAGTTCATGTAGAGTGCACCATTGCTGGCTCGTAGCATGAATCGCTAAGTCCTGACAGCTGTGGCATAAGTGGCACAGATCTGGTTGGGACTGGCACCGAGTGGAAATCCTTATCTTTTGAAGCTGCCTGGCACGGGTGACGAGGAAGCCTAGCATTTACGTCATGCAACCAAGACTGACATACTTTTTGAGCCTCAGGGAGTCGTCACCTCAGGCTAGGCTTATCACCTGGAACCTGCGGTGCCTCTTTTTAGGGAATGCCGCCAGGCATGTCTTGGCTACAGCCCTACACCAGGTACCTACTTTAAAAAAGGCCTTTGCCATACTCGTGTGTACATGGAGTGCTCGAAAAATACCGTTCATATAGATATAAGGGACTGCCTCTTTTATGATATGAGTGAAGTTGGCTTGTGTTATCGTGTACAAGAAGTTAAATAAAAATACTAAAGAAACACTTCATTCTACTTCGAAGAGGAGCTTTTAAATATGAAGTATTTTATTCTGTGGTTACAAACTGTTACTGAACGACCTGCAGAATTAACCTTATCATGGGTAGAACGTTGTTATTGGTTGACTTCGCGGGTGACACAGCGTTTTCTCTTAGCTGGTGATTTTAAGATTGAGTAGCTGGGACGTCTACGATAAAATAAGGTCGAAAGATTCACATGTTACAATTCACATTTAATAAAGAGATTATATAGCCTTTTATTTCATAAGCAATCAAAGATCAAGTAGACGGTTAGCCATAAAGAAATGGATGAAGAAAAATTGATGGACTTGTATTTAAATCTAATGTAGAGATTTTATAGACTTTTATTTTATAAATAGTCAAAGATCAGAAAGACTACTTCACATAAATGAATACGGATAGAAAATATGATAATCTAGTTTTCAAAAGTCATACCGACATCATAGAGACTTTTATTTCAAAAGTAAGCCATGACTCTTTTCTTCTACAGTAAAAATCAGAGGTTTTTATGTATATAAATTTTCGTAAAAGGTTTATCTCCATTAAATACTGTAGCCCTAAAGGGTTTCTGTTAAAAGACAACGTCCAACGAACTACATCATTCAAAACACAAAAACTAAAATATTATTATTCATATCATTTTTAATACAATTTCTTAATTTAATTTATTCAGTATTTTTATATAAACAAACTTCCAATCCCTTGTCGTGAGTGGAAGGCTTTAATCTATAGATGAAAATATTTTAATCTTAAAAAAAATGAATGGAAAGCATTTAAACTGAACATTTTCGCTTTTGTTAACCATATTTTCAGATTAACGTTCGACAAGGAATAAAGTATGAAAAAATGCCTACAAAAGCAAAATTGTGCATCATTTTACCGTTTTTTGAACTTCAAAAATAAGACATTTGTACGAATAGACAAACTCTTATAAAAATGTAAAGAAAATCTCATTTTCCATGAAATTATCTTTTTAAAAAATGTTAAATTCATTCAGTTGATTCCTCATTACGTGAGTCACATTAACAAAATGATTGACGGTGGGTCGGCGCATTACAACAAAACAATAAAAAAAAACATTCAGTCTTTGGTGGAAAAATGTTTGAAAAGAAACCTCATCTTTTATTGCTTTAAATTCATTAAAAATCGATAATTAGTGCATTTAAGGCGATTTTGTTAAAGAAGTTTGGCAGATGTGCTTTTTGTATATATGAATTAAAAACGATTGTTTAAAGACCATTTAAAAAAATCGACTCTGTTCACAAAATATTCCCCTAATATTTGTAATTACCTTTCATTTTAAATTTTGATTTTTGTCCGATTAGTATCAGCTTCAGCGGTACATATACTAAAATTGATTTTTGTCCGATTAAAATAAATATACGAATTGACAAAAACGAGAAAGTATAATGTTTTCTTTAAGATTTTCATCACGAAAACAAAAACTAATTCCAGTTCAAATGAAATATTTCACTTACCTTTGAATCTTTAAATCATTCAAAATTTCGCCAAAATTTTCATTAAACAACCAACAAATCAAACGTTGTTTCTGACTTTTAACATTAACAGCCAACAGAAGAAAGACGTCTAAAAACCGGTGTCTAAGATTTTTTTTCCCTACATTACTGCAGACATAAGAATGAAAGTAAGAAAGAAGATGTAAAATAAAGTCTTTGCATAGACTTTCATGTCAGCTTCCTTAACTGAACCAAGTTCACTAAAACGTTGAAATATAAATATTAATGACGGATAGAAGTGAGTCAGGCCGTGGCCTCCGCGATATATATTACCATAGTAATAGCGACGGCCACGGTCAGGCCGACATCACCGAGAGAGAAGGATTTTATACAGAACTTGTTTGATATGAATTTTAAAAAATAATTGATAATAAAAAATGAATTATATACAAACAAACAAATAAATTAGATGCAAACAATAAATATATCTAAAAAATTAAATAATTCTTGTAGAAGAATAGTTTACATATACAAAATGTAGCAAAATGTTTGGAGGTTTCTTATTTATTGCTTAACTTGTTACGTGTAATATTATTTTTCCCCAAGAAGAAAAATTAAACGGTTTGGGAATATCCGGGCGAAAGAAAAATATTTTTTCATTAACAAATGATGAAGTTAGTGAAACTGGCTGTTATCAGAATATTATGAATAATTGTAAGAAAAAAATGTTTTTAAATAACTTTTTAAAACTACAATTTAAAAAGAAAAAAAAACGTCGTTCGCATTTTATACAGAACTTGATTTGATGTAAATTTTAAAAAAATAATTGATAAAAAAGAAATTGCTGTAACAGAATGCCACGATAAAGTAAATAAACTAAACATCTCGTTAGATTTCATTCAATTTTAAAGACTGAAATTCGTTCATTATTTTATTTGTTTCAAATTTGAAAGCAATTTTTTTTAAAATCATAATCAGTATTGTTTTAATTTGCTTGTTTTTATCTTAATTTTAATAATTATTTTGTAAACTTACTATATCGTGATAATTAAGAGATTATTATTCTAAACACTATACAGCAACAACTGGATTATGAATCGGAAAACAAACAAACACTAATTAAATAAATAAACAGAAAAAAAAATACAAGTAAAGGATAAAAAAATGAATAAAATACAAACAAAAATCAAATAAATCAAATATAAAGGTGCAAATAAATTTGATACAAACAATAAACAGATTTGAAAATCAAATAATACTTACACAAAAATAGGTTACAGATAGAAAATTTAAAGACTGAAATTCGGTCCTAATTTTAATTATTTCAAATTTGAAAACAATTTTTTATTAATTATATTCAGTATTGATTTAATTTGTATGTTTTATTTTCAATTTTAATAATTATTCTGTAAAGTGACAATTTTGTAATTATTAAGTGATTATTATTCAAATATAGCAATAAATAAATTATGAATTAGGGAACTAACAATAATTAATTAAACAGGCAAACAAATTACAATTAAATAATGAATAAATAAAGCACTTAAATCTGAATAAGAAACAAATAAATTGAATACAAACTAACAAATAAATTAGATACAAACAAATAAATAGATTTAAAAATCAAATAATACTTATAGAAAAATTGGTTACAGATACAAAATTTAGCTAAATGTTTGAAGTTTTCTGTTTTGGCTTAACGTGTTATATTATTATTTTTCCTTGAACAATAATTGTTTAAAAGAACATTTGTCGAGCTCCAGACAAACATTCTTTGTATTTTTTCTGTATTATGACCGTCATCACAAGTGTCGACATTTAAACGAAGCTCATAATCAGCCGAAACATTCAATGTTATATGCATGGCTAATTTTCTTTGATTTACAGTATGATGAAAAGAATGATTTTTTATTAGTTTATAGCGGTTGTTGAGGGAATTAGTTATTTTCCCGAACACTATAGATTTTAAGGCAACATAAATGAATTACGAGACTATTGCTTTAACAACACACAACAGCGAACGAAAGTTCTTTATTTGCAGCTTTGAGGCGGTTTGTTCTTGGTGCTGCAAGACTCGTGGTGTTTAGGCTTGTTGGATGTTTGAGACGAAATGGCTTAGCTAGATGTTGAGATGGCAGCGTGTCGTTGGACGTGTGAGGGAAGTATTCAAGGTCACCGTGCAGTTTTGTGTGTCTGGTAATAGGGGAGAGTAGGCGTTATCTCCATTATGTGGACCAGAGGTGAAATGAGAGCTAGGTGTGTCGAGAGCGAAGTGGCGCTCGGATCGACATAGTAAATTTTTGTGGTGCTTATGGAAGGCATGCTGAACGTATCTAATTCATATTCAACTGGGATTCCTTGGTCTAAAATATATTAGACGCAAAGAATCCATAAATTAGAAGGTTCCCTCGCTGAGTGTCCATGTTGCTGCTGCGAGGGTTAAAGCCACAGTGATATGTCCACACTGGGTGGCTTGTTTAGCTAAAAAGCATCGCTAAGCAGGGGCGACCAGAGACACGTCCGTTCTGGTCGCCGTCTCAAGCCGAAGAGAGTGTGTTTGGCCGCTCACCCGTTTTGCTAGCCGGAAATGAAGGTCCGGGCTGAATAGGATATGTCATCCTGATTGGGTGAAATTCAGTGTTGAATTAAATAGCGCGCCAAAACAAAATACGAGATTTTCCTCTTCTCTACAAGTTTAATAATGATTATATAATTATAAAGAACAAAATTTCTAGTTGCAACATTAGCATATAAGACAGCAACTCTATTAATTCCTTGTAAATAGCAGTTTATTTCAGGTATTTATTCCACATTATTTCTTAAGATATTAAATCTTTGCAACTATTGCATTTCATTTTCTTAAAAACGGCATAACAGCAATAACCTGCTAAGAATAATATTACAGGAAGAACTTCTCTACATTTATCAACATCATCCTCTTTAACGTCAATTCTGAATTTATACATATCAAACTTTTGCTCAACTGTCATTTATTTGGTTTTTGTAAATTCTATAAATCTATAACAGGAAGGCGGAATGATCTTATCATTCATACAATAATGGCAGTTAGTGTTGATAAGTTCTGTAGCCTCTTGTTATATTAAAAAGATGAACAAATAAGTCGACAAAGATATTGATAATATTCAATTTGGAAGTTTTATTTACAGGTTGAGACATAAGGAAACCTTGTGCTGTAAGTTGCAGGCAGTAGGGGAACAAATGGTGAGTTGAGAAAAAATAAAAACGCTGAATGTCTGAGCATGAATTAAGATGCTGTCGTCAGGACAGTAAATAAAATGCTGAAGTCAAAGCAGGAGTTGAGATGCTGTCGTCAGGAAAGGAATAGAAATGCTGAAGTTAAAACAGGAGTTGAAAATATCCAATTTGTTTCTCCGAGGATCCGTTGGTTTAGAAGGAAAGATGAATGATGAAAGAATAATTTCCCATACACCGACAGTCCATAAATTGGATGAGGTCTCCTCATTGTGCTTAGCGGACTGCTCGAAATATATAAGAGAGAGTCAGTGAAGAAGAGACAGTGAAGAAGAGTGAATATGGTCTCTCATGTTGGCTAGTCCTTCCTGCTGCTAGGAAGCGAATAGAGAGAATGTTTGCTCGAAAGGCTTGCGCGCAAGAAGAGGGTGAAAGAATGTTGCCATGACGGTACCTGATCGTTACCCAATCCCACATATACAGGACTTCGCTTCCTCTCAGTATGGTTGTAAGACCTTCTCCAAACTAGACTTGATTAAGACTTACCATCAGATACCAGTAAATCCAGCCGATATACCCAAAACTGCGGTAATAACTCCATTTGGAGCGTTTGAATTTTTTGACTATGCGTTTCGGTTTGCGAAACGCGGTTAGTACTTTCCAACGCTTTATGGACGAAGTAGAGCGTGATTTTGACTTCGTCAATAATTATACAGACAACATCCTTGTTGCAAGTGCCTCACTTGAGGAATATGGTACCTCCGCCTACTATTCGAACAGTTTCAGAAATACCAAGTAAGGATTAACCCAGGTAAATATTTTCGGTTTTTCGTCACTAACTTCCTTGGGCTATATTATCGGCCTTGAAGGGATATCTCCCTGACCTGAAAAGGTGAAGGCTCTACAAGACCTTCAACAACCCATTTCACTTCGCCAACTAAGGCACTTCGTCGGTCTGCTTAACTACTACAGACGTTTTATCCCACACTGTGCAGATCTCTAGTCTCTTCTTTCTGACTTGTTACGTAACAGGAAAAGAAAAATGAGCAGATTTCGCTGAATGATATCCAGCTGAAAGACTTTAACGAAGTAAAACAGAAACTAGCAACAACATCGTTACTTGCACATCCTGTACCCGATTGTTGATGCATCGGGCACAGCTGTCTGTGCAGTTTTGGAGCAGCAACGCCAACAACTACAACCTCTTGCTTCTTTTTCGAGACAGCTGAAACCGGTAGAAGAACATTACAGTACGTTTGGCTATAAACTCCTTGCTATGTACCTGGCAGTGAAACACTTTCAGCATTCACTAGAGGGTCGGCAATTTGTGATCTACACCGATCACCGTCCACTTACTTTCGCACTGCATTCTAAGCTGGACAAATATTCTCCTCGCGAAAATTGCCACTTGGATTTTGTTTCACAGTTTACCAACGATATCCGACATATCTTTAGTGAACAGAATGCTTCGGCAGACGCCATGTGTCGCCTTCCTATTAATTCTCTGTCCTAATCTTCAGTTATCGACTTAGGGCTGATGGCCTTAGACCAGCCACGTCTAGAGACCATGGATCAAACATCATCTGAATTTGCAAGTTGCAAATTCACATAACTGCCAATCCCCACTGCAGACACGCAGATAATCTGTGACACTTCAACAAATTCACCTCGAACTTTTGTTCCGATGACTTGTCATAGGCGTGTTTTTGACACCCTACACGATCTGATACACACCGGACCCAAAGCCACAGTGAAGCTGATTTCAGGTAGATTTTTCGGGCTAAATATGAGTTGTGATATCACTGCCTGGACACGTTCCTGCCAAAAGTCAAAGGCGTACAAGCATATCTGTGCACCACTTGGAACATTCAGCATCCCAGACGCTCAGTTCAGCCAACTCCATATTGATCTTGTTTGACCGTGGCCGGTCAGTCAGGGATTTACCTACCTCCTGACATGTATAGACCGTTTCACACAGTGGCCTGAAGCCATTCCCTTAATTGACATTTCAACTGAATCCACAGCGCCAGCCCTTATATCAGGGTGGATATCGCGTTACGGAGTTCCCACAAATATTACCACTGATCGTGGTAGACAGTTTGAATCCCACCTATTCCAGGAATTTTCCAGGATTTTAAGGATTTAATGTATGCAAAAAACGAGCTATCACCCTGCTTCTAAGGGGATGATAGAACGTTTCCATCGCCAATTGAAAGCCGCATTGCATGCCTATCCTGACCAACACTGATGAAGCGAATATGTACCTGTCGTCCTTCTTGGCTGTCGTGCAGCTATCAAAGAGGACCTAGGATACTCTCCAGCCGAACTTGTCAATGGAGTACTTCTATCGTTACCGGGTCAGATGCTGAACCCGATAGATTTCACGGCAACAGATCCAGTTTTATACACTAACAGACTACGAGCTTATTTTGGTACGCTCCCACCAATGCACCCTAGTGAACAGACCATTAAATCATCGGCCCCAAAAGACATATCTTCGTGGACTCACGTTTTTCAGAGAAAGGATACTGTGAAAGCCCCTCTCACTCCACCTTATATCGGTCCTTATCGCGTGCTTTAACGCACTGACAAACTTTTCATCTGTGACATTAGTGGAAAAAAAAGAGACTGTATCTATTGACAGGGTGAAAAGAGCCTTTCTTGAGACTAACACACAAAAGCCACATATCCTCCTACATACACACATGAACATACTCTTACACCAGTAGAAGGGAATACAATGCCAAAAGACAATGATGTTACTACCACACGTAATGGTTGATGAGTACACTGGCCGAAAAAACTGTGTAAAACTGTATAAATATAAAATGAAAACTTGTTTGTTTTTGCGGCTGTTACTTTTTTCTCTGTCAGAGAGAAAGAAAGAAGTATTTTTTCATCAACAAAGTAAAAACCCTGAAGTTAGCTTTCACTGTGTTTGCGACTTCGTTTAGATTTCTGAAATTGGGGGAATAAGAAGAAGGTGAAAAATATTATTTGTTATCAATTTTTTACCATTTACAAATGAGTATGAAGGCCGAAAATGTTGACTCATTTTCTGCTGGATTCTACGAAACTTGAAAATGCAATTAACATTTCCACCAGGGCTTCTCAAAAGGATCTATGTAGATCCTTGAGAGGTAAATCAATGTTTGGCAGACCGAATAAAAGCATAGGGATCCATAGCGATTGAATTTACTTGTTTGTATTTATAAATCTCTTTATAACTGTAAAACAAAAATCACTGCTGTTAAGTATGTACAAGCATGATCAGACTGAGTAGTTTCCCTTGAACCAAGGAAATAAAGAAATACATCCGGGTTTACTTCCCAGCATGTGAAGCCGGACGCCATATTGAAGTAGTTGTAATTTTATAACAAAAATAAAGATTTTCATAATATAATCCCCTCTTGAGTGTTTATTACAACTGAATCATATAGTGTGGCCAGGATGACCACCTAAAATAACAGCTGGTTCGATTGAGTGTGATGATATATAAATATTAAGCAAAGCAGCCGATAATGAGGGATTGTAACTTTTTTAAATGTATGAAAAACTTTTAAAAATTGCACAAAAAAAAAGGAAGAAATCAGAACTCAATTTTTATCAAAGAATTTTATTGAGAAAATAAAGAAAAAGAAAATCAAACAAAAAAGAAGTTTTCCTTCAAATTATATTGGCCTGCGATGTTTTTAAGGTCAAATACATAATAGCTGAACTTAAAGATGATTAGGTGCCTTGAGAGGCCCTGTACAAAAAGTTGCGAAACGTGTCGAAGCTAAGATTATTTAATGTCTTGAAGAAGTCCTGTATTGATCTCTTGGAAGCAGAATGAAGAAACGGTTCACTGAAGGTTGGTATCTTGTCCTGTGTCTCAGTGTGTGCACTCGGTCATTTTCAACTCTAATTCAATCCACAAGTATATTTTAGGAAATATGTGACAGAGAGAATTCCACCCCACCCCCAGACTGATTGATTAATAAATGATTCTAGGGAAATAATTAAGGAAAATTCATATATTTTTTCTCTTCTTATCATTTCCTATCCGACCCTATTTTATTTATTTATTTTTTAAAACTTTTGTCCAACGTCTCAAGATTCGTTAAGTGGATCTTAGGATAAAAACAGTAATGAAATCAGTATAGTCTAGAGGGGTGAAAAAAGGTTCAAGCTCGAAATGAAAACAACATAAGTGGATCTTACGATAAAAATAACAATGAAATCTGTATGGTCTAGAAAAGTGAAAAAGGGTTCAAGCTAAAGATGAAAACAACATAAGTGGATCTTACGATAAAAACAGTAATGAAGTCTGTGTGGTCTAGGTAAGAAAAAGTTCAAGCTAAAGCTTGAGACAATATAAGTGGATTTATCCTTTCTCAAGTACAGGCCGTCTAGAAAGAATCAACAGGGGTACTGAATCTAATTTTTAATACCTCTTTAAACAAAGCGTCGACCATATGTGGAGAAAGTCGGTCAGCTTGGCGATTTACATATTATTATGCATGAGCGTACCCAGAGATCATCGAAATTCCGCTCTCTATTTATATAAGCAGGGTACGACGCCCATAGATCAGAACAGATCAGATCAAGGAAGACGAGAGAACAAGAGAGACTGAGAAAGGCCCAGTGCAGAACCCATCCTAGAAGAGTCCTAGAATTTCGGGTAAAACCAAGATTAGCCTAGAACTGGGAGTTCGAAGCAAAGACCGAAACGAACAATTATTTTTTTTTGTTAAGTTAACCAAGAAACGATAGTTGCCTCCCTTACACCTTGTGTTTGATCTGTCACATTTCCGAACGAACGAATAAGTTTCGTAAGACCTTTTTGTTTCTTTCTTTTTTGTATTCTACACACTTCTGTTAATACATATATAGTTAGATAAAAACAATAGCTTTGAGAAATTTGAAAGTGTTGTTTTCTTTCTTCTTGTGTACTTTTGTGAACCCCGACAAGTACAATCTCTCTCCCAGCAGTGATTTTATTTCGGCGTGGATCCCAGCCAAAATTGGAAACGATCTGGGGTAGGTAAAACACTGCCATTTGGATCAAAATATACAACGTGGCTATTGGTAACAGTTATCTTGGATTGGCAAGCAGAGCCAAGGAATTGAATGTCGGCGAAAATTCCCTGGCGGAACTAGACATATCGGCCATGGCTGGATTTGCAACGTCAGGATAAAAAGGAAAAAAAAAACAACATATTTTATACATCAAAACGTTTGTTTTTAGTGCGTGTTGATGTATGTGTTTTCATATTGGAAGAATCGGAAAATCTAGCGCCAGAAATTTTACAATGAAAAAGTTTCTTACTATAAAGTGTTGACATGTTGGTTTTGAGATGTGAGTTCCAGGAAAAATTAGCTCCACAGGCTTCACAATGAAAAGCTTTCTCTTCGGTGTGTGTGGACATCTGACGTTTTAGAGCATATTTCTGTGAAAACTTCGCTCAACAGATTTCACAATGAAAAGCTTTCTCTCCAGTGTGTATTGATATGTGTGTTTTGAGATGTGAATTCTGAGAAAATTTAGCATCACAGATTTCACAAAGAAAAGGTTTCTCTCGAGTGTGTGTGGACATGTGACGTTTTAGATCGGAATTCCGTGAAAATTTAGCTCCACAGATTTCACAAAAGAAAGTTTTCTCGCCAGTGTGTGTTAACATGTGAGTTTTGAGACTGGAATTCCAAGAAAATTTAACCCCACAGATTTCACAACAAAAAGGCTTCTCTCGAGTGTGTGTTGACATATGATTTTTGAGATGTAAATTAATTGAAAATTTACCTCCACAGATTTCACAATGAAAACGTTTCTCTCCAGTGTGAGTTGACATGTCTTTTGAGACTGAAATTCCCTAAATATCTGGATCCACATATTTCACAAAAGAAAGGTTTCTCACCAGTGTGTGTTAACATGTGAGTTTTGAGACTGGAATTCCAAGAAAATTTCACCCCTCAGATTTCACAACGAAAAGGTTTCTTTCCAGTGTGAGTCGACATGAGTCTTTTGACACTGGAATTCTGGGAAAATCCAGCTCCATTGATTTCACAATGAAAAGGTTTCTCTCCAGTGTGTGATAACATGTGTCTTTTTAGATCATAATTCATAGAAAATCTGTCTGCACAGATGTCACAGTGAAAACGTTTCTCTCCAGTGTGTATTAACAGGTGATATTTGAGACTAGAATTCTCTGAAAATCTATCTCCACAGATTACACAATAAAAAGGTTTCTCTTCATTGAGTGTTGACATGTGTTGTTTTAGGTATGAATTTTGTGAAAATTTAGCTCCACAGATTTTACAAAATAAGGTTTCTCTCAAGTGTGTACTGACATGTGTCTTTTAAGAGTGAAATTTTGGGAAAATCTAAATCCATAGATTTAACAATTAAAATATTTGTTTCTAGTGTGGGTTGACATATGTGTTTTGAGACTGGAAGAATCAGAAAATCTAACACCACATATTGCACGATGAAAATGTTTCTCTCCAATGTGAGTTGACATGTGTCTTTTGACACTCGAAGTCTGGGAAAATTTAGCTCCACAGATTTCACAACGAAAAGGTTTATCTCCTGTATGTGTTTATATGTATGTTTTCAGATGTGCATTATGTGAAAATTTAGCTCCAAAAATTTCACAAGGAAAACGTTTTTCTCGAGTTTGTGTTGACGTATGTTGTTTTAAACTAGAATCTGGAAAACTGTTGAATCACGGATTTCATCACTTAAAGGTTTCTCTCCAGTATAAAATGCACTGATTTCACTGTGTAATAATCTCTTTCTTTTTAATGATTGCTCATCATGATCCAAACTACAAAGGAGAAAATTAATTAAAAATGCAGTTACATAAGAAATCTACAATTCACATTTAAAACAGGGTTTATACAGCCTTTTATTTTGTTAGCAATCAAAAATCATGAAGACATTTACACACAAATGAAGGTATGTAAAAAAATTGATGGACTAGTATTCAAATCTAATTGGAAGATTATATAGAATTTTATTTCATAAGGAATCAAGAGTAAGTAAGTTTCTAGACAATGAATATGGATAGAAAATATGATAATCTACTATTTTAAATTCATACAGAGATTATGTAATAATCCAAACGTCTTTTCCTCAACAAAAATAATCCGTGATTTTTATGTAAATTCTCATGAAGTAAAAAATTATTATTCTGACAGATGATATTTTATTCATTTTCTTAATTTTATTTATTCCGTATTTTTATATTAAACAAAATCCCTATCACCTTTATTGAGTAGAAGACACTTATCTATGGATGTTTTTATTTTTAAAAAAAGAAAATATTCGCCATGAATATTTTCTCTTTTTTAATAACTACATTTTCAGATTAACCTACGGGTATGTCCTCTGAAAGGGCATAAAATAAGTAAGACAACCACGTGTTAAGATAGAAAAAAGTTATATATTACAGTAAAATAAGAAATACAATGACACCAGTGTAATTCTTGCTACCAAATCCCTGAGTGGATTACAGTGAAATATTATATCCTTATTGGAAGAGTCACAGTGTATCGAAAATAGGGATGATACCACAACACCAAAGAAAATTAGTAAAGAAAATACTTACAAAAGCAAAACTGTGTGTCATTTTGCTGTTTTTGAAAATCTCATCTTCCATGAAATTATCTCTTAAAAAAGAAAAACTCATTCAGTTGCACCTTCATTACGTGAGTCACAAAATGATTATCTAGATGGGGGATGTAAATATCACTTTTAGTTTTGGTTTTCTACATTACTGCAGACATTAGTAGTAAGAGAATGAATTTAAAACAAAGTTTTTACTTACACTTTCATGTAAGGAAAAATAAGAAGAATGTGAGAAATTCATTACGTGAGTCACATTAACAAAACGATTGATGATGGGTTGGTGCATTAAAACAAAACAAGAATCAAAGTGTAAGTAAGCTTGTAGACATGAATGAATATGGATAGAAAATATGATAATCTTCAATTTTAAATTCATACAGAGATTATATAATAATCCAAACGTCTTTTCTTCAACAAAAATAATCCGTGATTTTTATGTAAATTGTCACGAAGTAAAAAATTATTATTCAGACAGATGATATTTTATTTATTTTATTCCTTCCGTATCTTTAGACTAAAAAAATCCCAATCACCTGCATTGAGTAGAAGACGCTTATCTATGGATGTTTTTATTTTAAAAAAAGACAATATTCACCATGAATATTTTCTCTTTTTTAATAACTACATATTCTGATTAACCTACAGGTATGTCCTCTGAAAGGGCAGAAAATAAGTAAGGCAACCATGTATAAAGATAGAAAAAAATTATATGTTACAGTAAAACAAGAAATACAATGATGCTTGTTACCAAATCATTGAATGAATTTCAGTGAAATATTTTATTCTTATTGGAAGAGTCCACTGTGTTTCAAAAATAGGGATGATACCAAAACACCAATGAAAATTAGTAAAGAAAATACCAACAAAAACAAAATTGTGCGTCATTTTACTGTTTTTGAAAATCTCATCTTCCATGAAATTATCTCTTAAAAAATGTTAAACTCAATCAGTTGCACCTTCATTACGTGAGTCACATTAACAAAATGATTGACGATGGGTTGGTGCATTAAAACAAAACAAGAAAAAAACATGTCTTTGGAGTTTTGTACGAAAATATGTTTTAAAAGAAACATCATCTTTCATTGCTTTAAATAGAAAAAATTCATTAAAATCCCAAAATTAGTTGATTTAAGGGAATTTTCTTAAAGGATACTTTTAGTAAATCAACTTTTTGTACATAGAAAATCTACATATTCAACATGGTTTCTGACTTTTAAGAATAACAGCAAGAGACTAACAAGTCTAGAAACCAGTGTGTATGAAGAATTCGTTACCTGCTTTTAAAATCCGATACATCTTTTTTATAGAACCACCATCTTATCTGGATGGGGAATGTAAATATCACTTTTAGTTTTTGGTTTGCTACATTACTACAGACATTAGAAGAAAGAAAATGAATTTAAAACAAAGTTTTTACTTACACTTTCATCAAGTTTCTTATATAAGGAAAAATAAGAAGAATCTAAGAAATTCTTAGCTCATATTATAAATTACATGTAAATTTGATACAAAAAATAATGAGATTTAAAAATCAAATTATACTTATTGAAAAATAGAATTCAGAATGAAAATGTAGTAGAAAGAAATAATTTCAAATTATTATTTAGGGCGGGAATTATTTTGGTTGTTGAGGTTTCAATTTTATATTTTCATCCAATGAGGATGATTTAAGCCATTCTACCCAGAGATGTCTTCCTCGGGTAGTATAAAAGGCCGCGCAAATGCTCTCTCAGCCTCTTCTTCACATATTTTTTGAGTAGCACAGACCAACATTCAACACACGGAGAGCATCGTTCAACCATGGGCCATTGTTCCTTTTGGAGACAAATCCTTTGTCATCTATTCATTCCTCCTAGACAAACTGGACCTCGAAACTTCAGGTTAAATGCTTAATTCCTGCTTTAAATTCGCAACTGTTTTTCTTCTATTTGTACAACTCACAGTACAAGGGCTCTCTCTCTAGCTGTCATTAAAGCTGTTGAAACTCAGCAATATTCTCGTCCACATTCCGGAAGTTTCCTTTCTTCTTAATGTAACAGGGCAGACTACAATTTGACTTGTTAAAAAAATTTCAAGAATGAAATTCGGTCACAATTTTAAGTATTGCAAATTTGAAAACAATTTTTCATAAATTATAATCAGCATTGTTTCAATTTGCATTTTTTAATTTCCCTTTAGATTATTATTCTTTAAAGTTACAATTTTGTAATTATTAAATACAGTTTCATGGGTCAGTGATATGAATGCGTCCATTCGAGGAATAGTTATTAGTTGTGATTGACAGAAGACTGGACAAACAACAGAGGCAAGTGGATAAGTTTAAATTTCAGGTTTTATTGAGCTAATCGTACACGAAAAGTATATGATTGTAGAATTGTGGTTTTTATATCAAGTAGGTGTAGTTTCTTTTGGGTGCTGAAAGTTTGTCGTAGAAAGTTAGAGACTCAGCTGTCTATTATTCTTTGGCAACAGCACGTCTAGAAGTTGAAGATTGTCTCTGTGTTTGGTGCAGATTGTATGTGTAGATGTATGGTCAAGTCGTAGATGTTGCTGGAGATGGTTGATGATGTGGACGCATTTGTTTCAGAGGTTGGATGATTAATGTCCCAGTTTATGCAGTCCTTGGTTAACCTTGTGTTGGTGTGGCCTCGAGTGTTGATGCTAGTCTGAGCAATGCGGTCACTCTTGGACTTGGTGATGTAGTAACTGTTGCTTGGTTGTGCAGGAACGGCTGCTGGGTTAAGCTGGAACTACTGTGCAATTGGTGCTGGCTGCTGCGTCGTTGTCACGTGGTATCTACCAGGAAGGTGTTGTGAGGAGACAAAAAAGGATCTTGGAAAACTTTCTGAAATTAGCTCTTTGAAGAGCTGTTGAATAGAAGACTTTCTGAGGTTAGCTTTGAGAAAAGCTGCTTGAATGAGAAGAATAACAGCGATTGGTTTGTTGACTGTGCTGGGTTTGCAGCTGTAAATAATTTGATTCCACATCAATTTAGACTGGTGAGACCCCATGCTGCTTGGAGAGGAAACAGATACCTCTCCTCGAGGCTCAGGAGAGCCTGGCAGCCAGGTGGATATTTTTCTCTGTCTCCAACATGACAAAACTTCACACAAAGTCAATGATCTGAAGGTCGGTTTACAGTGGGTTTTAAGGGAATGGGATGTCAGGCACAAGCCAAGCCTCGAGCCCTGCTGGTCTATGCTTATTATCAGCTCACTTAGTGCATTGAGAGCTTCATGAGCATTGCTTGACGTGGATTTAAACGTAAATCTAGACACGGATCTTAGATTATAGCTTAAACTGGTCTAAAGGGTCTGGTGCTCTAAAATGCTTATCAGTGACGTCATCATTCACCCTAAGGTGGCTCAGCTGAATCTGTTATTTGATAGGCTCAAGGTCCTAGTCATGTGGAAATCAAATCACATGATGCACCAGATATCATTTTTATTGATTGTTCAAAGTGATAATGAAACCATTCAAAATTATGTAATTCAGTTATGATCAGGAGCCTTGGGATTGTGACTTTATAGGCCCAAATTGTCACCATGGCCTATCCCACATATATATCAAGGACCAGTTCATCCGGGGCATAGCGAATGATGCTCTACTGGCGGACATGCTGGCGAAAGCAGGGTAATTGAAGACCCTGGAGCAGAATATAAGCCATGCTGAAGTATTTGAAATGGCCATGTGAGACCAAAATGAAATATCTGGTGTTTCTGACATAGGAGGTTTGCAGATGTCAGCATATCGTCAACAAAAGCGGGCCCAAGATGTGGCCCCATCTACTGCTACTCGCAGATACGAAAGGACCGTGGATAAAATGAAACCCGGCAAAATGCGTGTAGAGGCTGCAGTAGATGCCAACACAGTGGAGCTCGATCAGGTGATAGGCCACGTATATGCCCTGCATTGGGCCAGACGTACAAAGCATAAGGCAAGCAAAACCACTTTGAGAGGGTCTGCCAGACGAAGGACGAGGAGAAATGAGGTGCTATAAGATAAATTGAGGGCGAGGAAGCCGCTAGGGATGCCCTCCTTGCGCACATAGTATTCAACCCAACGACTGGAACCTATAAACTAGGTAATAGCAGCCTTGAAGATCTTGAGGTGACATTAATACCATTCTCCCCATGCCCCAGTCCAAGATGGATCAGAGACATCCCTGCTGCCCACCCAACCAGACTCAAGATCTACCCCGATAGCGGTGCAACCATGTACCTTGATGGGCTTATACACTTACGGCACATGGGACTCTCAGAAAGGAACTTAGTCCCCTTTAATGATATCGACACCATCAGTAACATGTGATGCTATGCATACAGGTACCCAAACTTCCAAGGCAAACCTTCCCCAAATAAACCGGAATTCGATTGTCCTAAAACTCCTCCGTACCCACCGACCAGTGAAAATATACAAAATCTAAAAAATTGGCTATTGGATCAATTTGCTACCTCAGTGTTCAACAAAAGTGGGAAATTCCCGGCAATGACTGGCCCTCCAGCCCGCACTCACCTCAAAGATGGTGCAATCCCTAAAGTCAACCATAACCCCATTCCAGTACCCTACCATTACAGAGAGGAGGTAAAGAAGGTCTTCAGGGACGATGTCGAGAGAGGCATTATCACTCCCGTACTGATTGGTGCTGTACCATGGTTATTACTGCAAAGAAAAATGGGAAACCAAGAAGGACCGTGGATTACCAGCACCGAAATTCCCAATGCAAATGGGAAACACACCACACAAGCTCACCATTCCAGGTACCTCCAAACACAAAAAATGGTCCTAGATGGTATAGACGACATGAAAGCTTGCACCAACAATAAAGTCTATTGGCCTGGCATGAATACATCCATCCACAATTTCAGAGCAAATGGCCCAACGTGCAAATATTCCTCCAAGCCAGCCACGGGAACCCATTATCATGACTCCAGAATGACAATTCCAACAAAATTCCATCCCTTCACAGCCAACCCTCTACATGCCGCATCCCAAATGGGTAGCAGCTGCACAAAGGCGCAATGAACTCCTCCACCACTGAAACACCAAAATAGTAGAAAGGTTTCTTGCCAGTGTGTGTTAACATGTGAGTTTTGAGACCGAATGGGTAGCAGCTGCACAAAGCCGCAATGAACTCCTCCACCACTGAAACACCAAAATAGTAGAAAGGTTTCTTGCCAGTGTGTGTTAACATGTGAGTTTTGAGACCGAATGGGTAGCAGCTGCACAAAGCCGCAATGATCTCCTCCACCACTGAAACACCAAAATAGTAGAAATGTTTCTTGCCAGTGTGTGTTAACATGTGAGTTTTGAGACCGAATGGGTAGCAGCTGCACAAAGCCGCAATGATCTCCTCCACCACTGAAACACCAAAATAGTAGAAATGTTTCTTGCCAGTGTGTGTTAACATGTGAGTTTTGAGACCGAATGGGTAGCAGCTGCACAAAGCCGCAATGAACTCCTCCACCACTGAAACACCAAAATAGTCGAAAGGTTTCTTGCCAGTGTGTGTTAACATGTGAGTTTTGAGACCGAATGGGTAGCAGCTGCACAAAGCCGCAATGAACTCCTCCACCACTGAAACACCAAAATAGTAGAAATGTTTCTTGCCAGTGTGTGTTAACATGTGAGTTTTGAGACCGAATGGGTAGCAGCTGCACAAAGCCGCAATGAACTCCTCCACCACTGAAACACCAAAATAGTAGAAAGGTTTCTTGCCAGTGTGTGTTAACATGTGAGTTTTGAGACCGAATGGGTAGCAGCTGCACAAAGCCGCAATGAACTCCTCCACCACTGAAACACCAAAATAGTAGAAATGTTTCTTGCCAGTGTGTGTTAACATGTGAGTTTTGAGACCGAATGGGTAGCAGCTGCACAAAGCCGCAATGAACTCCTCCACCACTGAAACACCAAAATAGTAGAAATGTTTCTTGCCAGTGTGTGTTAACATGTGAGTTTTGAGACCGAATGGGTAGCAGCTGCACAAAGCCGCAATGAACTCCTCCACCACTGAAACACCAAAATAGTAGAAATGTTTCTTGCCAGTGTGTGTTAACATGTGAGTTTTGAGACCGAATGGGTAGCAGCTGCACAAAGCCGCAATGAACTCCTCCACCACTGAAACACCAAAATAGTAGAAATGTTTCTTGCCAGTGTGTGTTAACATGTGAGTTTTGAGACCGAATGGGTAGCAGCTGCACAAAGCCGCAATGAACTCCTCCACCACTGAAACACCAAAATAGTAGAAAGGTTTCTTGCCAGTGTGTGTTAACATGTGAGTTTTGAGACCGAATGGGTAGCAGCTGCACAAAGCCGCAATGAACTCCTCCACCATTGAAACACCAAAATAGTAGAAAGGTCCAATAGACACACCCACAACCTCTCCCCATTACAAACCGGCGACGCAGTAGCAATACAAAGACCACTAAACCACCAATGGAACACTACATAAAAAGTCATTACTGTCCTACCAAACAGCCACTTCCAAATATGAGTTGATGGATCGGGAAGAATCCCGCTTAGGAACCGTCGTTTCCCGAGATAATGTAAATTCAAGACCGCATTAAAACTAATAATAAGTGCAACTCCTGCTGCCATAACATCCACAATTAATATTCCACTTTTGTTGAAATATTAGTTTTGAGACTGGAATTGTGGGAAAATTTAGCGCACAGATTTCATAAGGTAACTTTTTTTCCAGTGTGCGTTGATATGTATGTTTTGAGAGAAGAATTATTGGAAAATTCACCCACTCATATTTCACAATGAAAAGGTTTCTTTTCAGTGTGTACAGGGTGGAACGATAAAATCGTCGTCCTAAAGAAAACAACACCATAGCTTTATTTTAAAACTTTTATTGAAAAATCAATTCAGGAAACTTGATTATGTAGTAGAGCTGACATCTATTCAATGTAGCCGCCTTCAGTCTCAATCACCGCCTCGATACGGATCCGGAACTGGGAGCATACCTTTTCCACAAGCGCCGGCGGGAGCTCAGCGAATACTCGGTGGATGGCGGCGATCAGGCTGGCTTTGGTGTTGTGGGAGGTCATGTTGATGATGTTCTCAACGTGTGGCCAAACGAAGAAGTCCAGCGGGTTCAGGTTGGGGGAGGAGGGGGTCCAGTGAGAGAAGGGCGCAAATCGTAACACTCCTTCTGAAGCCAAGCCTGGGTCTCTTTGGACTTGTAGGCTGGTGCCGAGTCCTGCTGCCACACCCAGGTTCTGCCACCGGCCACCTGATTGCCCCAGGGGATCACCACACTCTTCAGCACATCCAGGTACACTTTGGTGTTGACTTTCACGTCGACTTCGAAGATGTGAGGTGGCATGATGTGGTCCTCACTTGAAACTTGAATTGATTGCAACAAAGTGAAGGACTTCCATCTTACCCATACAACATGACGTATACAAAAGGCGAATCCAGCAGTGAAAATTCACTCCAAATCTATCCATTGACAAAACAGTCCGCAAGAAACTATGATCAACCCTATGTTAGGCTGAATTATGCAGCACTGCCAATAGTGCCAAACGAAAGAACCCTGTTTTTGAATCGTCCTCCTCTTAACAATTCAAAACTGCAAAGGGGCGATTAGACTTGGCAGGGTAATCTGAACAGATTGCCAAATTCTTCATTCAAGAGCGAAAATTACTAATCTCGTCCTCACAAAGTATGTTCTTGCAAGTATCTTTACTACCAACCTGGTGAAGCATTAAGGAGACGTAATTTACAAAGCCTTTTGCTTAAATGTGGCACAGGGCCCTATCAATGGGGCATCCAATGAGACTCGAACTCATTCAGGAAGGATTGCAAGAGAAACTTGCTAACCGTTATACCAACAGAGGCGCCCTTAGTGAAGCATTAAGGAATCGTCCACTGCTTTGTCTTCTTATAGACAGTCACTCTCAAACATAGGAACATGGTGGTGGTGCCACATTCTCAAGTACACTTCGTAAAAGAAGTTCATCAATTCCAAAAGTCTTATCCGTCTCGACTGCTTGCTGCACTTCGTCCTCTGTAATGCGCCTCTTACACTCAGCCGCTTATAATCGTCACAATGCAAGGGATGTCGGCTAGCTAGGTATCTAACTGGTGAAAGGGGCCCGTCGTTGAAAAACTTAAGATATTAATCAGGAAACACCGGGCAAGTTCTTTCGTTTGTTGGCCAACATTGTCTATCCAGTGATGTAACACGAGTGGTGTGTCGCTGTGACGCATCTCTAACTTCCTCAGGTGGTTGCACATGAGCAAGATTCATTTTCTCACAAGACATTCTTTTTTACGTTAGCCCTAACTACGAGAACCTGGTAATTTTTGTGTGAAAGCCGGCTATGTGTCTACACTATCGCCCGCTTTGATCGCCCTATTTAATCGATAGTCTAACGCTCTTTACAACACTTGTCTCTCTAGCTTTAGCCTTATACTATAGCAGCAGCAAAAGATCTCATTCTATCCTTAAGCTTTGCTCACTGATGTTACAAGATGAGATCTTGCCTTGATTTGAAAAAACAAAAAGAAAGGAGAAAAGAAGAAAAGAAAAAAAAACGGAAGTTACCACTTCGAGTTCTCAACTCAAAATGAAAAGTTAGTCGCTCACGCATCGGCTCCGCGCAAAACTTCCGTTTGCGATAAATTAACAAAAAAAAGTACATTAAAAAAAATCCAATCGGAACGCTTCCCGTGGGGCACAAAAATTGCCGTTTCTGAGCCTACATAAAATATATAAATAGACGGACCAAATAATCATCATTCAGACTTGTTCCTTCACACGACTCGTGTTAAGATTCTTCGCCACCGTCCGGCGCCTGTCATCCGATACATCAAACGATCGCCGCCGCTAAGAACACTGCCCTAATTCCAAGAAAACCATCCCTTCTCCACGAGAACTTTGTAACTACTACCACTGAATTCATTCTTTAACTGTGAACATATTTCTCCATTCTATTCTCTGTACTCAATCTATTTAAAAAAATTTTCTACAGCATCATTACTGTGTTATTGTGAGTATCTATACGTTCTTTGTTTTGCAGCCATACGCATTTCTCGCCCACAATATTCATATCAACAACTCAGAATATAACACTGACTATTCTCAATCATTGTATCTGTCAGTTCCTGCTTTAATATTAGTTCCAGCGGGATCTAAAAATCCTTCTCATCCAAAAAGGACGTGTTGAATTTCCAGTAACCAGACATCCAAACCTTAGCCTTATCTAATTCACTTGTAACACAGACAAGCCTTTGATCATAATTATTAAATGACTCAAAACGTGTACCGCCAAATAGATCTAAGTCCACTTTCCTAACACTCAGTCTAGAAAGAAAGCTAATGAGAAGCATCCCTACGAGTACAAGTCTATTCAACCATAATTGGATTCTCTTCATGGAATTTGTCAACGAGATCAAATCTCTCAACAAACTCTTGGAAGTATTTTGCATCTAAATTATTAGTATTCGGTCTAGCTCCCCCGGTGAACGTTGGGATTAAGGACGGTGTTCCAATCACCGCCTTGAAAACTTCACAAAGGGCTCGACACACGGAAAAAATAAGGCAGGAAAATCACTGGTGATATTGTAAAAATTTATTTCTAAGAAAAAAAAATCAACCCGACCATGTGAGGCACTTGATTTGGCTGGGGTGGGAAAGGGAGAAGTAATCCTAGACAATACGGCACCAAAAAGCTACCTCTCCTTTTTGTCGAGAACTACCACTGGGACCCTCAGTACGAATTCGGGGACCAAACTGTAGACAGGAAACATCAGCCAGTAGAAGGGTTTGGTCACTCACTTTTCGAATTGACGATAAGTTTTTCAAACTGTAAAGGCAAGAAGCTTCACAAGAAATAAAAGTAAAATTAAACGAAAGTCGACTGCTGAAATTCCACCAAGTTGAACAATTGAAAAAATTCAACCGAGAATTGTGCTGAAAAGAACTTTAAAGAAGACTCGAAAATAATTGAACTCTGAAACATTTCGACCAAAGTAAAAAGAAAAGAAAAATACTCAAATTCAAAGAACTTTGTTTCCCTGACACTGTCTTAGATAAATTCCTGCAAAATAGAAAAAACCTCTTCTGTCTAATTCAAGCATGAGAAGTGAAAAAAAAAAGAAAGAAAAGAAGACGTTTATGAAACCTTCAATAAGGTTAGCTCAGACTTCATGTATATTTAATCCTCTGTATCATTCTATTTTCATTTGCATTTGAACGAAAAACGTTTTTGCTTAATGGTCTTCGGCGTACATGCTTCAGAGAAGTCCTGCTTCATTTATATTCTTAATATGTTGTAGGATTTGTCAGGTCGCATAGGGCAATTAGTCGCGTTAGCTACGAGCAATCAGTCGTGAAGACAGGAAACTAAATTGCCGATTGAGGAACGGGAGCTATTTATGGTTCCTTGGAGCATCCCATTATGCACAAGTGGGCGATTCTATTGCATGGGCCGGGATTTTTCTACTAGTAAGTGAGTGAAGGTATTTCATTATATAAACTAGCTTCAGTTTAGCATTATAAGAAGGACTGCACTGAGCTACGACCTGTTTTATTTTTGTCAGCCAGCTGGACGCTTTACGGAACTATGTGTTATTGTTATTCTACATATGTTAGATATGATTCCATGCATTCTTAAAAGATTATGAAATAGATATCTATATATTTTCTGTATGACTTTTGAATACTGTATTATCATATCTTCTTTCTGTATTCATTTAATGAAAGTCTCTGTAATCTTCACATTATATTTGAATACAAGTCTATCAATTTTCCTACATCAGTTCCTTCGCGTCTAAATGTCTACATAATCTTTGCTAATGAAACAAAAGCCTTTATAATCTCTGCATGAAATTTGAATTGTAGGCTATCAGTTTTCTACCTTCATTTCTTTGTGTCTGAAAGTCTTCAGGATTTTAGATTATGTGACGGTGCAATAATATATTTATCCCAGGACGGGAGTTTATTTTACACACGTGTGACGTCGGGGCAGTCTGGCTCTTGACCCCTCACAAAATAAGTCCTAGTTAAGATTCCTGTTTCGGGCACATGGGAACTGGCAGATAATGTGCGGGTTAATTTGGGGCTAGACTGACCGCCGCTGGCAAGGGGATTTCCAAATTTCACTTTACACCCACCCACCAAGCCACTTCGTCTTCCTACCCACTTGGCTAACGGAAGACGTGGACTTCTAGGTCGAGATAAAATATTATTATTTACTGTAGTCGACAATTCCAATTTCCCGTGTAATGTTTTTAAATGCGAATTGGACATTTAGCGAGAATAAATTGAAGCGAATGAAGCTGAAAAATACATACATGCAAAAGAAGGCAACTCGCTGGGTAAATAACACAACAAATAAATTTCAACGAGGGGACATTTAAAATATAACCAAAATTTTAATAGTCGAGGTCCAAACAAATATGGGGGCCGGCTATATTTCCCCGGCAAACAATCTCCAACATAAATGTCTTTCTTTCTTCCTTTTTCTTTTTTTTCTTTTTTTTTTTGTAATTTTCTCTCTTTACTCTTGAACCTTGAAAAGGTAGCAAAGTCCACTCATCAATTTACAGTTTGTGAAATGAATCTTTTCATTCTATTTCTCTTCTTTTCTTAATGCATATAATTCTTTATATGCTTCTTTCTTTAAATTGAGAGAGAGGACATCTAATTGCAATACTTTGGAAGGGTGGATGGAGAAAACGGTTTTAAGGTTTACTTAGCTTTTTCGACGGGTTTCTTCTGAGATTTCTTTTTTTATGGGCCAACGGGATTCTGTAGAGCTTGGCTTGAAGGCACCGGTTATCTCCTGTCCAAGAACTCCGCTCCGCTTCTTTTCCCGGAGTTTTTGGCTACAGTATCAACACATCTTGTCACGACGACTGCTGTCCTAGAACTGAATCCTTTTCACGGGCGAGCTTGCTAGGAGTTCTTTGGCATCATATCAGCACGTCCTCTCACGGCGACCTCCGTCCTAAAAACTAAATTCTTTATCCCTATTTCCTCTGACGAAAAGGGCACTACTTCCGGCGCTAAGGCTTCGGCCAATCATTTGGCTCCTTCCTTCTTCCTCCCCCCCCTGTCATGCTATTCATTCGGGCTACTATACTGACCTCTATATCCCCTTCTCTGTCCACCCGGTCACAGAATGTAGGCAGCTCTTGGCTTTCATTCTGACCTGGATTCGTTCCTTCGTTCAACAGACAGGTCGAGGAGTTGACCTATTCCTCTTTTAACCGTCAATCTTTAGGGCCTGTTAATTTAAACACGGAGGGGTAGGGGAAATTGATCTTACCTCTCTCCTCTCAGTGGCATACCACGTGACAATTATTTATAAATAATCAAAAGACGGATTTACTATTATTCAAATTTAATACAGAAAGTATATACTTTCTGTATTAAATTTGAATAATAGTAAATCAGTCTTTTGATTTTCTTAGCTTTTTGTCAAAAAGTCTTTAATTGTTTATGAAATAAAAGTCTATATAATTAATACTAGTCCATCAATCTTTCAACATTTATTTGAACTAAAAGTCTTCTTGAGATTTGTTACTTATAAAATGAAAGTTTATAGAATCTTTCCCTTGAATAAGAACGGTAATTTATCAATGTATCTACCTTCCTTTATTTGTTTTCATCTAAAATTCTACTTGCTTATCAAATATCCATTGCATAAATGTCTTTAGGGGAACATTTTCTTGAATGGCAAAATAATGTGAATTCAACCGGCATATTTATTTATTAATTATAGATTTTATTATAAGGACTATATTTCTAATATTTTTTTTTATTTGTAGGTTTGATCAAGAAGATCAATCATGAAAAACAGAAGTAATTATGCAAAGAAATTTGAGGATTAAATAGTGGAAAGAAACCTTTAATTGTTGAAATCTATTGAGCTAAATTTTCCCAGGATTCCTCTCTTAAATGTCATATGGCCACACACATTTAAGAAAAACTTTTCCATTGTAAAACCCCAAGAGCAAAATTTTTCCAGAAATACAATCTCTAAACACATTCATCAACACTCTAGAGAGAAATATTTTCAGTGTGAAATCTTGTAATATTACAGACGGGCGACGTCATTGAATTGCGGCGGTCTCAAGGTTGGAGAACGTGCGAGCACATCAGCTGTGTCATTGGGTACATGGGTCTGACGATCAAAAATGTCACGAACCTCACTCGTGCAGGCAGAGTGACCTGTAGAGTTCAGGCGTGATTTTAATATAATCACGCGTGGGCTTTCATGTGCTGCACTACTGTTTTCACTGGTGATCATCGAACCTTCGAATTGATCCATCAAATCGCTCTATAAGGAAATCTAGTAGCGAGATTTTTGCAGTTCAAGACAGGTTTCCAAACAGGTTCAACAGAGGTCCACGACACACCGACCCATGTCATACCCAGCCTGTCAGCAATTCGACTGATATGAAAGTATCAACAGACCAACGATAATAACGCCGCCGTCATCGCCAAGAAGAGGAGAGTGAACCTTTTCTATGACCGCTAGCTGAAGTACGCTGAGGGGAAGGAGACGTTTCATAGCGACAAAAAAAGAGAAGAACGCTATTGAACAAACTTTTTAAACTACAGTCCGCTGTAGTCCCCAAGAATAAAAGCGACTACTATTTTCTTTCTTGAAATTCAAGTTTTGAGGGTTTCTTTTTTTTTTTTTCGAATTCCTTTCTTTTAGACACAACATTTTTTGGTCCTATGTTACAATCTGTTGACCTTAATTTTTAGGAAATATACATCTCAAAGAATGCACCTCAGCACACACTCAAGAGAAACTTCTTTTTATTTTGAAATCTATGGTAGTGAAGTTTCCTGGAAGTCCCATGTCAAAACATGTGTCCACACCCACTTTTGTAAAATCATTTCACTGTGAAATCTGTGGAGCTAAATTTTCACAGAATTCTAATCTTAAAACGAACATATTAACACGCACTGGAGAAAACCTATTCCTTGTGAAATCTGTGGAGCCAAATTTTCCCCCAATTCCTATCTCACATGTCAATTCACCCTGGAGAGAAACCTTTTCATTCTGAAATCTGCGGAGCAAAATTTTCACAGAAGGGAAATCTCAAAAGACATATATCAACACACACTGGAGAAAAAATTCTCCTTGTTAAATCTGTGAAGCTAAGTTTTCCTGTAATTCCAATCTCAAAACACACATGCCAACACACACTGGAGAGAAACCATTTCATTGTTAAATCTTTGGGGTTAAATTTTCCTACAATTCCAGTCTCAAAAGTCACATGAGAACACACACTAGAGAGAAAACTTTTTATTGTGAAATCTGTGGAGCTAAATTTTCTGTAAAATCCAGTCTCAAAACACACATGTCAACAAACATTGGAGAAAAAACTTTTTATTGTGAAATCTGTGGAGGTAAATTTTCTTAAAAGGGACATCTCAAAACATAAATGTAAACACACACGGGAGAGAAACCTTTTCTATGTAAAATTTGTAGTGCAAAATTTTCTGAGGGTAACAGTATCAAAAAACACTGATCAAAACACACTAGTGAGAAACCTTTTCATTGTGAAATCTGAGGTGAGAAATTTTTACAGAATGGATATCTCACACTGGAGAAAAACATTTTCCTTGTGAAATTTGTGAAGCTAAATTTTCCCGTGATTCTAGTCTAAAAACACACATGACAATACACACTGTGTGCAGACGATTTGTATATATATATAGATACATAAGTATATATATTTTTCCTGCTAAATAATTTTTACATTCAAATGTCTCATAAAAATCTCTATTATATCGTGATATATAATGGGGTAAGTAATAAATCAGCCGAAACAAAGTCAGCAAGTAGTTAACTCTTTGAAAAAGAGATGGGGGAATTTAAGAAAATTATTGTTGGAAGAAATATATATGAAAAAATAAAGAATATAACTTTTGTGTTATAAATTTTGATATTCACAAATGTTGAAGGTTTCCTTTATTTTTCCTTTTTTGTTTTTCTTTTTTTTTTTCTTCATGAGAGAAAGAAAGAAGACTTTTTTATCACAGAAAGTGAAGTTTTCCTCTTTGCTATGAATCTTGAGTAAAATTGCCCAAGAATTTTCATTTGTCGAATTTCATGACTTATCAAAAACAATTGATATAAAAACAATAAGGTACCCTCTTGGTACAATTAACATATTTTTTGAAAAGATTCTCCTCGTGACTTGGGTAAAAACCTTTACATGAAATAATCTTCTTAAAAGATGTTAAACAAGTTTGGAAATAATTTTTCTTTAAGATACCAGTTGACATTTGACATGCAATAAAATTCTCTAAAGATATTGGACAAAAACTTATTTAAATACTATCTTATTTGTGGAAATGATTTTCCTCATAGGAAATAAGTAAAATTCTAAAAAATATTTTAGCATAAAATACTTTTGTTCTAATTGTATTTGGGGGACTAGATTGAAAATAAACGAATAAAAAAAACTGAAAAAAAGTCAAACATGTTTTGATTTAAATCTCGATAACCTATCACACAATATCAAAAGGAAAAGAAAAAAAGATGTATATATGTGTGTGTATATATATATATATATATATATATATTGTCACGCGATATCCCACTGGGAGGAGGGAGATAAAATTAATACTATCCTCCCGTTGAATTAACAGTATCTAGCAGTCAAAAAAGTGACCGTTAAGGAAGAATGTGGGTCACAGAGGGGATAAACAGATGTTGGTACTTGGTGACCTTACCCAGGTCGCCGGAAAACCAAAAGGGGGAGGGAGAGAGAAGCCAAATGATTGGCTGGGACCCCAAAACGGAAGTGGGGCTCCCCCCCGTCAGCGGAAGTAAAAGGATAAGAAAATTAGTTTTTGAGCAGGGTCCGTAGCGGGCAGACGAACCATAGCCATTTTTACTCCGGGTTGAAGACAAAAGAATACTGAGACACGAGGGACCCGAGTTCTTCAAGCCAGTATTAAAAATAGAACAAAGTCTATTAGCCCGTGAAAGAGGAAAGATTCTCCAGTGGAACCCCGTCGAAAAATAAGATAAGTAACTTTGGGGCCATTTTCCTTTATACCCAAATTTTGTATGCCACTCTCTCTCTCTCAATTTGAAGAAAGACAAAAGTCAAAAAAAGACATTTATATTCGTGGACTGTCCAATTATTATATGTTTTGACACTTTGAAAGTGTATATAACTGTAGTAAAGGAATTCATGTATTTTTATGTTACCATGTGGTCTATGTTGTTCTTTGCCGTTCTACTACGAATTTGTTGTTGTCACATTTCCTTTTTAGCTTCTATTCGCCTTATGTTATCTTGCTTAGAATTGTCCCATTAATTCCTAAAATATCACACGGGAAACCGGAGTTGCCGACTACTACAATATAATATTATTACGACTAAACCTATTGGCTCATTATCTTCCATTGTCGAGGGGAAGGAAGTTTAGCGGCCTGGTGGGTGTGTGATAGTGTGAAATTTGGAACCCCTTTGCCTGCAGCGGTCAGTCTGGCTCTAAATTGATCCCTCATGTAATATGCCAGTTCTTATATGCCCGAGAGAAAAACTCTGAACGAGGACTTATTCTGTAGGGGATCAAGTGCCAACCTGCCCCGTCTTCACACGTGCGAAAATAAAGTCCCGTTTTGGGATTCTAGCCAAATTTCGCGTCACAATATATACATATATATATAGTGTCACGTGGTTCCACTGAGAGAAGAGAAATAAGGAATTTCTACTATCCCTCGTGTTTGAATTAGCAAGCCGTCAAAGAATGACCGTTAAGAGAGTTAGTAATGTAGGTCAATCTCGAAGTAACAAATCCAGGCCAGAGCTTCTGGGTGAGGATGCAATAAATTAATTCACATTAACAAAATACTCTTTTTCAGCCAATCATAAATCTTCCCCCTAAAAAAATTCCCAGAACTGACTTGATCCAAAGGGTAACTACTGAAGCAGCGAAAATCTTCAAAGGCGTCAGACTGGCCTACATCAGAGAGGAAAGGAAGAACACGCTACGGCCATAAGAACTTATCTGAACTCTGACGGATTTTTGACACACCACCTGCTGTGAACAACTGCAGACTTCGTTACAACGCCACCCCGTCTACGACTGCTACTACCACCGAGATCGTCTGATACTCTTACCACCCTTATACCACAATACCCACTAAGTGAGTTTCTTAACTTATAACATACGTGACGGTACATGAACTCAGGATTCTCACACCCACCTCGATTCACTCTTACACTTGATATAGTATGCTACAAATTTGTACAGTTGATTCTTCACTTTATCGCCTTGTTGTTCCCTTTTGTGACTATAATTGTTTAAAAACTTTCAACCTGTGTTTATCTTTTCCTTGCTACCATACGCTAAATATAACAATAGCGTGCGTATACAAATACAGTCGGATTCTGTTGTTTCTAATACGAACACTTTATTCAATTCCCGACTTCGGTCCATGGCGACACGAGAAGAGAGTCACAATTCTTAAAAGTCTTTGCTAACCATACTATCTAACCCCACTCCAACGCGCGGTGCATCTTGTGATGTTTAAGATCTCAATTCATCTCCACCGGTTGAGACCCGAAAAACTTAACCGCCGCCTCAACGGTAGAAAACTCAACTGTATGCCTCAATGGTCCAATCTCAACTGATTCATTTTCAAAATCCTCAAATTCTCAGGACCATCTGTTCCGGGCATGACGTCATCCACACTCCGGTCTCATTCCTGTCTGGGAGTTTATTATGACAATGGTGATTGTCATATCCTTTGCGCGCGAACATAAAACTGCACCCATTGATGATGCACCTGAACTCTTAACCCTAATAGTTCAAAGCCTTACCAAATTGAATGATAAAACATAATTAATGAAAAATGATGAATATAAAAAAAAACATTCCTTAATTATATAACAAAATAACATTGAAAAATTTAAACAGCAATCAGTTTTTATTTACGTAATAAATATCTTAAAGAAAACGCTACACTTTTTGTTTTTGTCAATACTTTCTGTAGGAAACAGAAAAATAAAAAATTTCATTAAGCCCCTTACAGGAAGCAGGGTGACGCATGCACAAAGAAAAGGAACTGTCCCGATAAAAGAAAGAAACTCGTTCTCTTTCAGCAGTGACCAGTGGAGTGACAACCCCTAAATTTTTCTTACTAGTAGTGGAATGCGCCATGCGTCCGTCTCTAGACGACGCATTGGCTAATTTTTTCACTTGTAGCAGTCACCTCTTTTACTAACGATCCACAACTAAAAACACCGAATAATGAACTCGTCAGAATCACAATTAATACACCATACAACGGACTTAATGTCTACAACTAAAAACACCGGATTTAGACATATCTCCCAAAAGCATCTAACACATTGTTAACGCTTTAAATACCAAACTTAGACATATATACCCAAGAATGACTAACACATTTTAACACCTTCACTGGGAGAGTCAACCATTTCATTTGTATTCAGGAAGAATTTCTACACCCACTGAATGGTTGTTGAACTCAGAAATAATGGCAGAATATAAAAAATATCTTCGTCTCCTATCTTTTACTATCGTCTTCTTTAATATAATTCCTTTACAATTTTCATATCCAAGAAGTTAATCCAGCAAGATAATGTGGGGTAAGAAGAGAATAACCCAGAATAAAGCCAAATTGCTAAATTTTCACAGAATTCTAATCTCAAACAATACATGTCAGCACACATTGGAGAGAAACTCTTTCATTGTGAAATCTTAGGAGCTAAATTTTCCCAGAATTCATATTGAAAAACACAGGTCAACACTCATTGGAGAGAAGCATTTTCATTGTGAAATCTGTAGCGCTAAATTTTCACAAAATACACATCTCAAAGGACACATATAAATTCTGTGGAGCTAAATTTTTACTCAATTCCAATCTCAAAACACACATGTTAACACACACTGGAGAGAAACCTTTTCATTGTGTAATCTGTGGATTTAAATTTTCCCAGAATTCCAGTCTGAAAGCAATTATATCTACGCACACAGGAGAGAAATCTTTTTAATGTGATATCTGTGGATCTAAATTTTCCCAGAATTCCTGTCTGAAAGCAATTATATCTACGCACACAGGGGAGAAATCTTTTCTATGTGATATCTGTGGAACTAAATTTTCCTAGAAATTTTATCTAAAAAAAATACAGGGAAAAACCTATTCATAGTGACATCAGTGAATAAATTTTCCCTGAGATCACGTCTGGAAACACACGTCAATATTAGGTGGAGTGAAACATTTTTATTGTAAAATCTGTGGTGCTAAATTTTCCCACCACTCAAATCTTAAAAGAGACAAGTCAATATACTCTAGCAACAAACCTTTTCTATGTGAAATCTGTGGTACTAAATTTTTACAGAATACACATCTAAAATGACACATGTCATACACACTGTAGAGTAACCTTTTTATTATGAAATCCGTAGAATATCAACTATTGTAAAATATTTTCACAAAAAAAAAAGTTTCTTCAAATTAAGACCAATGTAGTTGAGAACAGCTGAAAAATAAACAACTCCAAAGAAATATTCTTATTTGTCTTATCCCGTGTTTATCTTTCTCCTCTTTCTCTCTCTCTCTCTCTCACTCTCTCTATATATATATATAATCAAGGCATGCTGATTGCATGGATTCCTTTGATACTCTCTCTCCATTTGTCCCCACCAGATATTGCTCTTGGTAAGTCATTTTGACGGTATCCAGTGTTCACACAGATGATCAAAGGATGCTTTTGCTGCTTGGCCTACATCCTTGTGTACATGTTTAGGAGTCTATAAGAGAATGGTGCTTATGATTTTGTGTTCAATTCATATATATATATATGGAAGTGAATTTCTTTTCCTACTTGCTGTCTGTGGGAAGTGTTTGTAGTTTAGTTGGAGACTTTTTTCTTTAGTTTCTTCTTCCTTTCCGTTCCGAATCTACAGGTCCTTTAGACCTGAAATATTCCGGTTTGTTTTTTTTTTCTGTGAGATAGCTAATAAACAAATAGGGAAATTTTAGTCCGCTCGTTTCAGAGGATTACTTATCTCTTAGCTTGACCATAAAAGTTAGTTTTTACTCGAAAACCTCCATACACGCACCTCTCAGAAACTACCTGTTTCTGTTCTAGACTATTTAAAATAAACCTTTTGCATGAAGCTTCTCTGGGACGAACTACACTATGGGTTATCGAGAAAAAGGAACGAAAATTTACTTCCTTCTCCCACTTTAAAATAAGAATTCTCGACTCTTCCCCCACCACAATCGCAGCAGCAAATCCACCATTTTAGCCCATCCAATGCCAATAAGCACATTCCTGTTCCTTTCTGCGACTCATCAGGTGGGTGAACCAATATAACCTTTTACAATCTCATACTCTGTAATTAGAATAGCAAACCACTGCTTTTTCCTCGCCTGTAGAATATATATCAGTATATTCTACAAATAGGGTCCTATCTATGGGTCAAATAGAACTAAACTGCATACTTAAGCTAAAATGAGTTGCTTGAAATAGAACGGAATTGATATTTAAACTGCGTACTTATGCTAAACTAAATTTTTTGAAAAAGAATTGTTTTGACATTGAAACTGTACTTAAACTAAACTGAATTGTTCGAAATAGAACTGTTTTTAAACTTAACTGTGTGTAAACAAAAACTATACTTATACTAAACAAAATTGTTTGAACTAGAACTGTTTGACGAAACAAAATAGCTTTAAATAGAAATGTTTTTGACAATCAAACTGTGAACTTATGCTAAACTGAATTGTTTGAAATAGAACTGTCACATGTTGATTTTGAGGGTATTTTGGTGTGCATCAGACTGTTTACTACCATCAGCAAATTGCTGTTTAAAGTCTTTTTGACATTTTGAAGGGTTGCTCTGTTTGAAGTAACCTTCTCTATTTAGAATTGAGATAATTTGGCTTGGCAGGACCTTTAGAATGATTCAAGTACAGTCCATCTCGGGAAATGTGATGCCTAATGTCTCTGAATCAGACTCTGGTAGATTTCATTTAGTTTTTTCATTTGGACAAGTGATAAATAGTGGTTTTTTTCTGCTGGTCCTGTGCTCTGCCAATGACACCATGGAGTCTGATACTTTTGGCAATTTTCAGGGGAAAAAACTCATTTACTGGGTTGAGATCAGGATACACTACCAGTATACTCAAGCTGGGAGTAGGATCCTCTCCTAAAGCATTACCGGTCACTACCCATAGCCAAAGGTTCTCTCATTGCCAGGAGTCTTACCCCTTTTTACAGGTGTAGTCATAGTATTCTACAGCCATAGCCAAAAGGAGAGAGACAATATTTCTTTGTAAATAGTTCTCAACTTATTTAGACTTTAGGTCATCATCAGTAGAAAAGTTTCTGGGAAGAAAAGCTTGTAAAATTGTTGAAATGTCATAAAAATAACCATTCGTTGAATGAAAATTCTTTTTCATCATCCAAGAGTTGTCAACAGATGAAAACTTTAAAGCCCATTGCTGTGTCCCGTGTAAACAATCCTAGTTTCCTCGAAATGTTCATATTGTCTTTATGGTGATTAGTTAACCACTACCCTGCTTTAAAGGCCCTGAATACAAATTACTGATGCCAATAGGTTTTATCCACTGTAGAAAAGTGTGACAACTGAAATGGAGAAATACATTTCACAAATAAGTTTGAAAGGAAACAATACAGTGAATAGATAAACCTGTTGTGACCTTAGTTTAAGTATGAACAACTAACAAGAACAATATCATAAAAGCTGACACAAACAAGCTGTATAAATGCTAGCAAGAATAATCTAACATAGAATCTTATGAAGGCCCTAAATAAAGAGACGTAATGAAGGAAGAAATAAAAATATAGTTACTGATTTAACAGGGTTTTTACAATGTCATTTTTGCTTGTTTAGCATTAGCTCACAGTAATATTTTTCTAATTGGCAGTTCATTGACAAATTTAACATTAAATCTTTTCATATTCATTTCCATTATTTACTTCCATATATATATATATATATATACAGAGAGAGACAGACAGATAGAGAAGGTAAATATAAAAACAAAAAGAAAAATAAGAATATTTCTTTGGAGTTGTTTATTTCTTAGTTATTCTCAACTACATAGGTCTTCATTAAAAGGAGAACTTTTTTGTGAAGGAAAGTTCTTACAATAGTTGATACGCACAAATTTCAAAATAAAAAGGTTACTGTCCAGTGTGAGTTGACAAGTGGCTTTTGAGACTGGAATTGTGGGAAAATTTAGCTCCACAGATTTCACAATGAAAACGTTTCTCTCCAGTATGTGTATACATGTGTTGTTTGAGACTAGAATTCTGTGAAAATTTAGCTCCACAGATTTCACAATGAAAAGGTTTCTCACCAGTGTGTATTGACATGTGTCCTTTGAGATAATCATTCCGTGAAAATTTAGCTCCACAGACTTCACAATGAAAACACTTTTCTCCAGTGTGTGTTGACATGTGTCTTTTGAGATTTGAGTTGTAGGAAAATTTAGCTCCACAGATTTCACAATGAAAAGGTTTCTCTCCAGTATGTGTTGGTATGTGTCTTTTGAGGGAGGAATTCAGGGAAAATTTAGCCCCACAGATTTCACAATGAAAAAGTTTCTCTCCAGTGTGTGTTAACATGTGTGTTTTGAGATGTGATTTATGGGAAAATTGAGATCTACAGATTTCACAAGAAAAATGTTTCTCTCCAGTGTGTGTTGACATGTGTGTTTTGAGATGTGAATTATGGGAAAATTGAGATCCACAGATTTCACAATGAAAACGTTTCTCTCCAGTGTGTGTTGACATGTGTGTTTTGAGACTAGAATTCTGTGAAAATTTAGATCCACAGATTTCACAATAAAAAGGTCTCTCTCCAGTGTGTGTTGACATGTGTTTTTTGAGATGTGCATTCAGTGAAAATTTAGCTCCACAGATTTCACAAAGAAAACGCTTCTGTCCTGTGTGTGTTAACATATGTCTTTTGAGAGCTGACTTGTCGGAAAATTTAGCCCCACAGATTTCACAATGGAACGGTTTTTCTCCAGTATGTGTATACATGTGTGGTTTGAGACTAGAATTCTGAGAAAATTTAGCTCCACAGATTTCACAATGAAAAGGTTTTTCTCCAGTATGTGTTGACATATGTTGCTTGAGACCTGAATTCTGTGAAAATCTAGCTCCACAGATCACACAATAAAAAGAACCCTCTCCAGTGTGTGTTGATATGTGTCCTTTCAGATATGCATTCCGTGTAAATTTAGCTCCACAGATTCCGCAATGAAAACGTTTCTCTCCAGTGTGTGTTGACATGTGCTGTTTGAGACTAGAATTCTGTGAAAATTTAGCTCCACAGATTTGACAATGAAAACGCTTCTCTCCAGTATGTGTGTACATGTGTTGTTTGAGATTAGAATTCTGTGAAAATTTACTTCCACAGATTTTACAATCAAAACTTCTCTTGCCAGTGTGTGTTGACATGTCTCTTTTGAGATGTGAATTCTGGGATTATTTGGCTTCACAGATTTCACTATGAAAACTTTTCTCTCAAAATGTGTATTGACATGTGTCCCTGGAGATATGTATGCTGCCTTTTCAAAATGGAATTCTGTGAAATTTTACCTGCATAGATTCCACAAATTAATGGTTTTCACAATTAATACACAAATGTCACAGTGTAATAATCTCTCTTTTTCATCACTGCTCATTATTCTCAAACCTGCAAAAAAAAGACAAATTAGAAATGTAATTCTATAAAAAGTTATACGTAAATCTTTATTAATAATGAATGAATAAATTTCTTTTTTTAAATTCAAATTTTTATGATTCCATGCAATTAATATTGTACAATAAATCAAAGACTATGAAGAATTTTAGACTGACACAAATGTAGGAATTTAGAAACATTGATAAACTACTGTTCGAATTTAAGAGAAAGATTCTATAAAGATTTGTTTTATGAGTAAAATAATTGTATTTAAGAAAAAAAAAAGGTAGACTATTAGTCGAAATGAATGAATCTCAAAAGATTGATGGACAAGAATGAATGATATAATCTTTTATTTTATAAACAATCTAAGACTTTTTGATAAAGAGGTAAAAAAACTTAAGAGATTGATTAACTATTTTTGGATGTCTAATATAGAAAGTAAATAGACGTTTTTGATATTTTATAAGTAAACTAAAATCCTGAACATTTTTAGACACAAACAAATGAAATAAAAAGATTGATGAACAACAATTCAAATTTCATACAGAGATAACAATGGGTTTTTTTTTATTCGTAACCTAAAATTTGTGTAGACTTTTAGACATACAGATATGATGTTAAAATTTTGATGAACTCAAGTCTAATACACATGTTATATAGACTTGTATTTTTAATCAAAGATCATGTAGACTGTTTTCCCACCCAAACAGATGACGGTAGAAAGATTAATTGAGTCGTATTGTAATTTAATACATTGAAGTACAATTTTACTGTAAATCCAAATTAAAATTTGAACCTAGTCAAAAAAAGCGAACACCATTGGACTTATTCGAACCCAGAAAACCAAAGTAAACGTAAAATACAATGCCAGTAACTTTAACTAAGTTAAAACATAATAATGAAAAATGGAGGAAAACAAGAAAAAAACTTATTTTTTTAAAGAGATAGAAAGCAGCATGGTGGGTGTATAGATAAGTGGAAAAACCCACTGATGGCTCAACGCAATGCCTAACCTAGTCCTCAACGTATGAGCCCTATTGTTCAATGGCCAGCATCGATTAGTTTGATCGGGGAACTACTGTGGAAACAGCATTTTCAAGAATTTACTCAGAAACCCTCCAAAAGTTACACATGAACCAATGATGAGAATTATAAGTGAGTAATTAGACATCAAACGAGAACAGTTAACTCAAGAAGAACTCAACTCAGTACTACGAAAAATTTAAAATGGAAAAACAGCAGGGCTCGATGAAGTACCTCTTGAAGTATGGAAGACAAGACAATGTGACGACATACTGCTCCAATCCTGTAATGTTGGATATGATCAAAACCCTATACGCAGATGGATGAAGGGATGCATCCTCCCCTTCCCTAAAAAGGGTGACCTCTGATTAGCCAAGAACTACCAAGGTATAACACTTACATCCATAGCAGCCAAAATATACAATGCGTTACTACGCAGCTGCATAGAAGCCACAATGGTCAACATAATCAGGGAGAACTAAACTGGCTTCTGCAGAAATATATCCATGACCTCATAAAGTTTGACTATCCGTTGAATTCTTGCAGGTATACTTACAAAAAACCTACAGGCGACAATATTATTTGTAGACTTTACCAAGGCCTTTGACTCAATCCACAGAGGGAAGACAGAGCAAATTCTACTCACTTACAGCCTACCAAAAGAAACCGTTGCAGCCATAATGATTCCCTAAAGAAACACCAACAGAAAACAAAACAACTAAATCTGACTGAATAATAAAGCCACCGGCAACATACACTGAATAAAATATGGGGAAAATACTTTTTTCTTTATTCATATTTCTTATATGTATAAAAAAAAAGAAAAATACGGTTTCCCTATGTAAACACAACAGGACAGTTATTTTTTCTTGTTTTTTAATGTGTGTGTGTTTTGTGAAAGTTAAACTAAACTAGATAAAAACTAATATAAAAAAACAACTTTAGTGTCAAAAGGGACGTAACCTTTTCCGCATTACTCAAGAGTACCTTCCCTTTGGCTAAGTGCACAAAGAGTCAGACATTAAAATATGGCTTCTATCATAAACAAATATTCCAGTGTTGCTCCTTTCATTAACATAGCAAAGACCATCAATAAAAAAAAAATTTAAAAAATCAACTCAATTCACAAAATATTTCCTTATTATTTGTAATTACCTTTCACTTTAAACGTTGATTTTTTGACTCGTAAACGAATTTACAAAAGGAAAAGGTGTGAAGTTTTCTTTGAGATTTTTATCACGAAAACAAAAACCGATTGTTGTTCAAATTTCGCTACGTTATTTCGGTTGGGATTTCTTTGTCTTTAGAAATGTTTAGATTTTTTCACTTATTTTTAAATCTTTAAATTATTCGGGATTTTCAAATATTTTCCTTAAACAACCAACAAATCCAACGTTGTATGTGACTTCTAACACAAACAGCCAAGAGAAAAACAAGTTTAAAAACCGTTGTGTATGAAGAATTTCTTCTCTGCTTTTAAAATCCAATACATTTGGTCTACACAACCACACTCTAAACTAGATTGGGAATGTAAATATCAATTTTAGGTTTCATTTTCTACATTACTTCATATATTAGAATAATATATATATATATATATAATATATATATAAAATACATTACTTTTGACATTAGAATGAAAATAAGGAAGTAGATGGAAAAGAAAGTCTTTACTTACACTTTTATCGAGTTTCTCATTCACTTGTAAAATTAACAAGTATTAAACTAACCTCCACAACAATTGATTGTATCAATCGTTTGTTTTGTCTCCACTTTTTCTGTTTTAAGTGCTGACTCACCCAAAAGGGAGATAATTCTGTCAGCTTTCTTGACTGAACTGTTTTGAAAATGTCGTGGCAAAAGAAAGTAAAATATTTTTTAATCAACATAGCAAGACTTTGTGGTTTTCAGCTTTTTCCATGGTTATGACTAAGTTTACCTTCCTTGTAAATAAGAAGGGTGAGAAATTATAGACTCATCGTATTATTTACTTCAAATTTTTTACCATGTACAATTGAATATAAAGGCCGAAAATGTGGCCTCATTATCTGTTGGCTTTTACGAAACTTGAAAATATACTTACCATCTCTGAATGAAAGCATAGGAATCCACCGGGATTGAATTTACTCATTTGCATTTATAAATTCCTTTGCAGTGGTAATTCAGTTTTTTGATTTCATGTGGCACTTGGCTATATGTTGAGGACAACCAATGAGACATAAACTAACGCGTAAACATTTACGAGTCTACCTTGCCAATAATAACAACACCGAAGGTGCCCTTGTTGGTCTGTAAGGGTTCCCAAGCTTCCTGGAAAACCCGGAATTTAAAATATAAATTTTTCAGGACTTGAAACTATATATGAAACTTTTAATAAAGCATTTTCAATCAAAATTTTCCTGTTTCATTCAAAAGAATATTTTTATTTTCATTTTTATCAATTTTAAAAATATTTTTTGTCTAATATTTATTTAACTGTTTAAATTAATGCTCCTTAATGCTAGTGTACAATAATTTAAGTAAAAACGAAACTATTTTTACTTTTTAAAACAAGACTTGAAAGTTGTCAAATAGGTTTTAACTCTAATGTAGGAATTTCTTTACTGAAGATATTCCTACTAAAATATTTTTTAAAATAAGAGTTAGTGTTGATGTGGTGCAGAGCAACAAACGTTTATTTACAGACTAAAACACTCATAAAAAATTAATAATTATATTTTTAGATTTAAATTGCTTAAATTATTGATAATTTTGCCATTGTTTTTCTGCTTTTTAATAACAAATTTCCCATATCATTTTAATGGATAACATTTTTTTTCTTTACGGAAATGTCGCCTGGATGTTATGTGTACCTTATTTTTTAAAGTATCACTTTTTTCAGTTAACTCGTAAAAACTGCATGTTTAAAGATTGCGAAGTAATTCATGAATTAGGCCTATTTGTTGGGATTTTTGTCATCGGGAAAAGCACTGACTACACCCAAAATTTTATAGGAGAATAAACCGTACTTAGAACGTAGTGAGGATGTGGGCGCCGCTTTCGAAGAAAGGACACAAGGGAGCTTTGCTGCAACAAAAGGTTGACTGTTGATATACACAATATACATCAGGTAGATAAAACATGCCAAACTTAGCTGTTTAGTGTTTTTTGGTAACTTGTTAGGACATTGTCGCAAGGTTCATCTTAGTTGTTTACGTTTGTTAAACTTTTAGGTATTGATGTGGTGTTATCCATTAATATTGTTTTTAAAATGACACTATGTCAAATGGTCCCTCGTTTAACATTGTATCTTTCATAAAGTAATTTAAAGTGACATCATGTTTGTTGAGTATTGTGTTTTTAATGCAAATGCTTAAATATAATAAATTTGTACATAAACATTTAGTGACACAATAATTTAATTCATCAAAAAAAACTAACCATGAAATTAATTATCTCGATAAATATTTTAATGAATTTATTATTTAAACTTTTTTTTAACAATGTATTTCAGCATCGATACCCAGCCCGGAAAATTCGGTCATCATAAAATAAAAAAGTTGATTAAAGATTGATTTTAGGGCGTTGTGGAATATTTTTTGGGGGGGGATATTTTATTTGTAATTAACAGAAAATTTACTTAATTATTAAAATTTTTTTTAAAGAGGCAAGAACTTCCATGAGATAAATAAAGTGATTTGATTTGCTTGAAAATAGTAGCAAATACTGAATTTGAAAAATATTTATAAATGAAATATTGAAGGCGGGTTTAGCCCTTTTTATTGATATAAATGGGATTTTATCAGGGACTCAATATTTTGAAGTCTTTTGAAATAGCCCCCACACACCCCTAAAATAAATTTTTAATCGTCTACTTAGCAACACATCAAGTCATTTCAGAATTTAATAAAGATGGATGACCTTGACCAATCCCATTTAACTGTAGCATGCAAACAGATGCAATTATGAAGTTCAAAATGATAATTAATTGCAAATTAGAACTATTATTATTTGTTATGTTTATTGTTAACGACTAAGAACGACCTAAAACTAAAAGAGATAATTACAAAAATATTACCGTGTACTCACTTGGTTACCCCATTTTAGGAATACCTCCCCTTTAGAGGTTCCAGCTACTTCTTACAATATCACATTTTATCCCTTAATGAACCTAACCCTCTTTTCGGCATACGTGTCTGTCAACTGAACTTTGACCACCCTTCACTCTGTCCTGCCTAGCAAAAAAGCCATGAAAATACTGAACAGAGTTTAATGGGGCTCAAAGTTTCATTATATTGATCCACTATTTTTTCTTTTTCTTTCTGTCATTTTTTTTTTCTCCAGTCATTATTTCTTTTAGAGTACTTAGTACCTGTGTTTCTGAAGGCTAGAAAATCATCTGAGTTCCTTGGCCATGTTACAAGACGAGATCTTGCCTTGATTTGAAAAAACAAAAAGAAAGAAAAGAAGAAAAGAAAAAAAAAACGGAAGTTAACACTTCGAGTTCCCAACCCAAAATGAAAAGTTAGTCGCTCACGCATGGGCTCCGCGCAGAACTTCCATTTGCGATAAATTAACAAAAAAAAAAATACATTAATAAATATCCAATCGGAACGCTTCCCGCGGGGCACAAAAATTGCCGTTCTGAGCCTACAGAAAACGTATAAATAGACGGACCAAATAATCATCAGGCAGTCGCGTTCCTCCACGTCAGACTTGTTATTTCACGTTTGCTTGTTTTGAAGACCAGTCTATATTGTTATTACCTTTGTTACGTGAATTGTTAAATTGGTTATCTCGGTAAGACTTTGTTTTTTTCTGTTTGAATTTTTAATTTTTTTATTTTTTATTTTTCATTTTTTTTAAAAGTCTTACCGAGAATTCGTTATTTGTGACGCTTGTTTAAATCACTTGTTTTTGTTATCCGACTTGTGTTTGTGTCGTCGGAATTTATTATTTTTGTGTCTTTTTTGTCGTTTCTTATTTTTTTCAGGGGTTCTACGTGTTTTTTTGTGGCCTTCTTTTTCACTGTTTTTGTGTCTAATTAATTTTTTTGCGTCTTTTTTAACAGTAGAACCCCCCTCCATACTTGCAACAGGTGGAGGTTTTAGTTCCTTTACCCTCCTTGGCTGCTAATTCTACCTCAGCCATGGAGGGTGAAACGGCAACCCCTACAAAGACTACAAGCCTTATAGGATCAAATTGGCCTTCGCTGCCGATCCCCGACGATCCCCAAGTCTCCGAAGACAGTCCGATTCAGCCGGCCCAACAAAGCCCCACAGCCTGGAAGGGCCAGCAGAGAGGACCAAATGAATATGAAAAGGACCGGGTGGGCAGATTTGCCAAGTATTTCAAAGGCAACGAAATACTGCCCATCCCGGAAATCGCCGAGAAAATCGCGCCCAGAGTCCTCTCGCTGGTCGTTTCCGACCTCAAAACAAAAAGGCTAGTGGGGCTAACAAAGGATGTCTTTGAGGAGCTGCTGAGGAAGGCGGGCATCCCGTGCCAATACTTTTGCCGTAAAAGTTTCGCGACATGGGATGTCCTCCTTCCTACAGAGAAACAAGCGGCAAAAACGGCTGAATCGGACATCATAACAAAACACTTCAGGCTACAGCCGGAGTATAAAGGCACCCGTAGGCTTCGAGTCACGGTATGTAATGTCCCGGCCATCATCACTGGGGAGGTCCTCGCGGCATATCTTAGTGCCTTTGGCCACGTTGAGGAAGTTAACCTCCTCAGATCCCCGGCCGGGACAGCCTACGGGGATTATGCCTTCCGGCTGTGCCTGTCAAGGGATGGCTTTAAAGCCATCCCCGAAACTCTGATATGCGGGGATCGGCAGATGATGGTGATGGTGGAAGGGAGACGCCCCAGGTGCTGGGGGTGCAAACAAATCGGGCACATCGCTAAGTTTTGCCCCCAGCGACCTGATAACAAGGCGTCAACAACAACAACAACAAAAGACGTAGCGGCCACCACCATCACCATCAACAAAGAAGCGGAGGCCAAGGGCCCGGGTCAGGTCCAGCCCAAAAACAACCAGGAGGGCTGGACTGAAGTGACCAAAAAGAGGAGGGGATCCCCTAAACAAGGGGAAAAAAGTCAAACTTCATCCCCTCCTCAAAAACAAACCAGGGCCCCAGCAGCAGCAGCAGCAGTAGCAAAAACAACACCGGAACCATCGGCAGTAGTAGCAGCAAAATCTCCGACAGCAGCAAGAACAACAACAACAACAACAACAGAACCACCGGCAGCAGCAGCAGCAGCAAAAACACCAACAAAACCACGGGCAACAGCAGCAGCAATCACAACAACATCAACAGAATCACCGGCAGCACCAGCAACAATGACACCAAAGAAACCAGCAACAACAACAGCACCATCACCAAAAAAAACTAAAAAGAAAAATAAACAAATCATCGAAGATATGGAAACATCGACCAATCTGAAGAGGAGAAGGGACAGTGGGGAAGGGGCAGCAAAAAAAATGTGCCCCGAAAAAAACCAACCTGAGGCAGGCCCCTCCTCTCAAATACCTCTCCCATCTCCACCAGTACCTTCACCGCCACCTACACTACCTCCACCACAGTTTCCACCTCCAAAAATCACTTTACAGCCTCCTCCCCAACAAATGGACTCTCTTTCACCCCAACATGAACTCTTTAAAAAATATCACCGCCCCTACAAAATCCCACTCCCCAGATCTCAGTCTGCTGAAAGGGCACAACCCTCGGGCCTAGCCCGAACCCCATCCCTTCCCTCACTCAGCCCAGCAGACTTTTCATCTCAGGAACTCTTCCCAGCAATCATTTCCCCAAAAAGAAAAACTGACCCCCCAAAGAAAACAAACCACAATGAACTATCCATCGGACAGATACAGCGGGCAGCGGCTTTGTGCTCTGCGGAGCTGGAGGCAGTTGGGGACTTCCAGCTCCGGAAGGCACTAAAGCCGTTGCTCAGCTTGGAAAAAATTAAAAACCTCAGTGTATCAAATCCAGTGAATTTCAGGAGTGCAGCCATGGTGACCACTTTTGTCCGGTCAGCTGGCGACCGTACCAAGGGCGTATGGAAGTTCTTGAGTACGGTCTGTCAGACTGATACGGGCATAAAGCTGGCGGAGTTGGAGCACTCCTCCCTCAAAAAATGTTTTACTTACTGTTCAGGGAGGGTCCCCATTTTGGTTCACCCGTCTCTTTACAGGGCCCTAAAGCTGAAGTTCCCCATAGATGTCGGCGGAATCACCAGGGACAACCGAGTGACGACTGAACTCGGTACCGGTTCCCTGCGTCAGGCTGTCGGCATTCTCACGCCCAAGGATTTCCGGCCCGTAGTCGACGATGAGTAAGGTAAGTCGGATTGATGGCTTTAAACGTTGCCAGTTTGAATGTGAGGGGACTGAGGGATTCAAGCAAGTGTGCGCGCCTGCTTGGTGAACTCAAGAACCTCTGCGTAGATGTTGCTGCAGTGCAGGAGACCCACTTCACTTGCGACGCTGACTGTCGGGTGCTGAAGAACGACTTTAACGTTTTCTCAGCATACGGCAGCCACGTCAGCGCTGGGGTCTCCTTGCTAGTTGGACGCAGCCTTGATGCTGATGTTGACGTTGTTTTTGCAGGTGACGGGGGCCGGCTGGTTGTGACCGATGTTGCCGTGAAAAGTTTCAAGTTTCGTCTGGTTGCGGTTTATGCGTCCAATATCGCTGCGGAGAGGGTTTCCTTTTTTCGTCGGTTGGCGCCGTTCCTGGACGATACGAAGCGGCTAGTCTTAATGGGAGATTGGAATGCGATCCTTGATCCCAAGATAGATAAGGTCGGTTGGGGAGCTAGTCGTGCGGGAAGGTGTGAGAGCAGCCTTGTCGGCTTCGTGACTCGTCACGGTCTCGTCGACAGGTTTCGTCTCGATCACCCAGGGCGGGAGATGTGGACGTGGCTAGATAGTTCGCCCTCTGCCAAAGTAGGTTCCTACTTGGACAGAGTGTTAGTGAGACGAGCTGACATTGACTTTGTTAGTTGTCCCACGTTCCACTTGATAGCGTGGACTGACCATAAACTTGTTAGAGTCAGTCTACGGTTAGTAAATAGGCCTAGTCTGGCCGGTTACTGGAAGTTCAATACCTCCTTACTGGAGATACGGGACTTCCGGGACCGGCTGGAATCCCTAATTCAGCGGGCGTTAGTGGGGGCGGTTACCGGGAATAGGTGGTGGGCTTCTCTCAAATATAGGATTAGAGACTTCGCCACCAAATACGGTCAACAGCTCAAACTAGATAAGGCCAAGGAGGCGAAGGCTATAGACGATAGACTTTCCCGGGCGGTGGCTGGGGGGGACTCCCTAGGTGTAGAACTAGCTAGGAGGGACCTTGAGCGTGAGAATAGCGAGCGCTACAAGGGATACGTAGTTAGATCTAGGTTAAATAGAGTTCTCTACGAAGCTGTGAAATCGAACGCGACTGCGCGTGAAGAAGAAGTGCGAAGGTTCCCCGATCGGTACGTCGCGTCTGTCAAGACCGCGGACGGGCGACTGCTGCATTCGAGTCGTGAGATACGTGATGCCTTTCGGGCGCACTTTCGGGATCGCTTTGCCCGCTGTACTGATCTCCCGATCCGGGAGTTTCGTAGCTATCTTGCCGACTTTCCCCGCCTCCGGGTGGCTAAAGCGGCTGGCTGCGAGGGTGTGGTTACTGAATGCGAAGTCCGTGATGCGTTGAAGCAGGTCGGCCTGAACAAGTCGCCGGGACTAGATGGTTTGCCCTACGAAGTGTACTTGAGGATGTCGCACATGTTTGTGCCTATTCTGACGGATATGTTCAACCATTGGTTCGCCCAGGGAGCCATCCCTGGTAGCGTTACCAAGGGCGTGATCACATTGCTGAAGAAAGGTGGCAGGCATGTTTGGGAGGGTTTAGATGACTACAGGCCCATAACTCTGCTTAACACAGAGTTAAAGATTTTGGCCCGGGTCTTGGCGAATCGTTTACAGCGTGTCATCAGTGATCTGATCGGACCTGAACAGACCTTTGCTGTGAAGGGAAGATCGATCCAGGACAATCTGCACTTGATTCGCGGGGTCCTAGAGGGGATAGAAGACGACACAGAAGCCGCGCTGATCAGTTTAGATCAGTCCAAGGCCTTCGATAGGGTTGACCATCGGTTCTTGGCGTCTGTTTTGGAGACTGCCGGATTCAAACCGGAGTTCCGCAGATGGATTAGCATGATGTACCACAACCCTCAGGCAGTGGTGCAGGTGAACGGAAGGCGTTCGAGGGTATTCGCGATCGAGCGTTCGGTGCGGCAGGGCTGCCCGTTGTCTCCTCTACTCTATGTCCTCACGTTGGAGCCCCTCCTGCGCAGGCTTAGGGATGAGGGGACAAGTCCGTCCCTGCGCGGTATACCTTTTGTTGGCAGCTTTGCGGCAAGGGTTTCCGCGTTCGCTGATGACATCACAGTCTTTGTATCCCGCCGTCTGGATATAAAGGCTGTGAAAGAGGCGGTTGTCGAGTACGAGCGGATCGCAGGAGCCAAGGTCAATTTTGACAAAAGCGAAGGTTTGCGGCTTGGTGCTTGGAGGGGTAGCAATACTCTTCCGGGGCCTTTCCGCTGGAGTGACGGACCCATCCGCATCCTCGGGGTGTGGTTCGGGCCCGGCCTCCAACTGGAGCGAAATTGGTCGGAAGTACAAACCAAGGTGAATGCTCAGGTGGGAATCTGGCTTTCAAGGAGGTTGTCCTTAAAGGGCAGGGCGGAGGCGTGCGCCACGTACGTCTTCCCTCTGATCCTTTACCGATTGGCTGTACTTCCTCTGCCTAAGGCACGTCGGTTGGCACTGCAACAATCCCTCTCCAGATTACTCTGGGGAGGTGCAAGGCCGATGGTCCGTAGGCAGGTCTGTATCCAACGTACACGCAACGGGGGTCTGGGTATGCCTGATCTGGAGAGCCACTGGCTTGCTGAAAGACTTGCATACCTCGGCCGGTCCTTGACAGGGGACTCAGTGTGGAGACGAAAGGCTAGTCGGACTTTTCCTCGCCTCAAGTCAGACCCAAAGGCTGAAGGTCGACGTAGGCCTTTGGGCGAAGCACTGTTTTTTAGCGAGTGCCGAAAGGCCCTTCGTAACCTTCTTGGGTCCAGTGACCTTTCATGGCCTCGGAAAGAGCTATATCGGGAGTTAGTGGTGGGTTCCGCTTCTGATCCTCTTAGCGAGCGGCGAGGCTGGACGGCGGAGGAGATCCGCTCTCACTGGAATTGGGCGCCAGGATCGAGCTTCTTGAACAACTCCGAGTTCTCGCTCACCTGGCGACTTGTACGGAATGCGTTACCCCTTCTCGGCTTGAACTACAAAGCGGGCCTAGCAGACATGCCTGATTGTCCTCGCTGCGCCAGTGGATTGGAAGAAACGGCTGAGCACGCCTTCTACTACTGCGAGCGAGTTCGCCCGTTTTGGGATCACGTCGGGGAGTGGACGGCTCGCATCGAACCCAAGCAGCTCGTGCTGCTCGACGTTGGTTACGTCGTGGACAACGTTCTTCCTCCGTTTCAGGGTGAGAAGCGTGTGGTGTTTCTCGCGATCCTGGCTGTAGCTCGAATGGTGATTTGGAACACGCGAAAGAAGGGATTGTATGACGATGCAAACTTTTCTCATCGCGATCTGGTTTTGTATTTTCGGCACCAGCTGAGGGTCAAAATCAGATGCGATAGAAAATGCTTGGATCGCATAACATTCAACAGAAGGTGGGTGAATGCAGCGAGCCTGGTCGTACGAAAGGGGGCAACGTTGGAGTCATCCTTCCCTCCTCTGCCCGCTCATGGCGTCTACGGTACGGGTCCTTCGGGACCCCACCCCCGGTAAGTAGGCAAAGCTTTTTCCCTTGTAACCTAGTTAGCAGTATGTTGTCAGTCATTGTCCCCGTCATCTAGTCTTTAGTATTCAAGATCTTCCCCACCCCCATTATTTTTCGACCTCAACCTATATCCCAGTCCGCTTTTATTGAAGATCTTGAACATTCATATGTAAAAAAATCATATTACCGTCTTGTATCGACCCACACCGTGTCCGACCCTTGATTTTCCTTTTTTTCCCCCCTATAGATTAGGATCCCAGTCCCACCTAGGGCAGGTCCGACTTGTTTCCGGTTCTTTCGCCCCGGAAAACAGTCGGCCTCCAATTTTATAGACGGGGGGATGGGAGGGCAACCAAACGGGGGATTTTTCCTTGTTTTTTTGTTGTTGTATATATTTCGGGGTTTTTTCTCCCATCTCCATCATATGAATCCATTTGTAAAAAATCATAATTTGTAAATAAAATCATACATCACTTCCGGGGTTTTAAGTAGGACTTTCTCCATAGAGCAAATGTGGTATTTTGGTGGTAGCAGCGCGCAAGGCGACGGATGAATGACTATATATTGTATTGTTGAATGGGTCGGCGAATGTGGCTAGCTAGGTTTCCTTAGTAAAAACATAGATAAAGCAAGACCACACCCTTCCCCTTCCCCCCAAAACATAAGGCCTAGTGCCTTCCTGTAAAGTCTCTACAGGAAATAAACAGTCGCGTTCCTCCACGTCAGACTTGTTATTTCACGTTTGCTTGTTTTGAAGACCAGTCTATATTGTTATTACCTTTGTCACGTGAATTGTTAAATTGGTTATCTCGGTAAGACTTTGTTTTTTTCTGTTTGAATTTTTTATTTTTTTATTTTTTATTTTTCATTTTTTTAAAAGTCTTACCGAGAATTCGTTATTTGTGACGCTTGTTTAAATCACTTGTTTTTGTTATCCGACTTGTGTTTGTGTCGTCGGAATTTATTATTTTTGTGTCTTTTTTGTCGTTTCTTATTTTTTTCAGGGGTTCTACGTGTTTTTTTGTGGCCTTCTTTTTCACTGTTTTTGTGTCTAATTAATTTTTTTGCGTCTTTTTTAACAGTAGAACCCCCCTCCATACTTGCAACAGGTGGAGGTTTTAGTTCCTTTACCCTCCTTGGCTGCTAATTCTACCTCAGCCATGGAGGGTGAAACGGCAACCCCTACAAAGACTACAAGCCTTATAGGATCAAATTGGCCTTCGCTGCCGATCCCCGACGATCCCCAAGTCTCCGAAGACAGTCCGATTCAGCCGGCCCAACAAAGCCCCACAGCCTGGAAAGGCCAGCAGAGAGGACCAAATGAATATGAAAAGGACCGGGTGGGCAGATTTGCCAAGTATTTCAAAGGCAACGAAATACTGCCCATCCCGGAAATCGCCGAGAAAATCGCGCCCAGAGTCCTCTCGCTGGTCGTTTCCGACCTCAAAACAAAAAGGCTAGTGGGGCTAACAAAGGATGTCTTTGAGGAGCTGCTGAGGAAGGCGGGCATCCCGTGCCAATACTTTTGCCGTAAAAGTTTCGCGACATGGGATGTCCTCCTTCCTACAGAGAAACAAGCGGCAAAAACGGCTGAATCGGACATCATAACAAAACACTTCAGGCTACAGCCGGAGTATAAAGGCACCCGTAGGCTTCGAGTCACGGTATGTAATGTCCCGGCCATCATCACTGGGGAGGTCCTCGCGGCATATCTAAGTGCCTTTGGCCACGTTGAGGAAGTTAACCTCCTCAGATCCCCGGCCGGGACAGCCTACGGGGATTATGCCTTCCGGCTGTGCCTGTCAAGGGATGGCTTTAAAGCCATCCCCGAAACTCTGATATGCGGGGATCGGCAGATGATGGTGATGGTGGAAGGGAGACGCCCCAGGTGCTGGGGGTGCAAACAAATCGGGCACATCGCTAAGTTTTGCCCCCAGCGACCTGATAACAAGGCGTCAACAACAACAACAACAACAAAAGACGTAGCGGCCACCACCATCACCATCAACAAAGAAGCGGAGGCCAAGGGCCCGGGTCAGGTCCAGCCCAAAAACAATCAGGAGGGCTGGACTGAAGTGACCAAAAAGAGGAGGGGATCCCCTAAACAAGGGGAAAAAAGTCAAACTTCATCCCCTCCTCAAAAACAAACCAGGGCCCCAGCAGCAGCAGCAGCAGCAAAAACAACACCGGAACCATCGGCAGCAGTAGCAGCAAAATCTCCGACAGCAGCAAGAACAACAACAACAACAACAACAGAACCACCGGCAGCAGCAGCAGCAGCAAAAACACCAACAAAACCACGGGCAACAGCAGCAGCAATCACAACAACATCAACAGAATCACCGGCAGCACCAGCAACAATGACACCAAAGAAACCAGCAACAACAACAGCACCATCACCAAAAAAAACTAAAAAGAAAAATAAACAAATCATTGAAGATATGGAAACATCGACCAATCTGAAGAGGAGAAGGGACAGTGGGGAAGGGGCAGCAAAAAAAATGTGCCCCGAAAAAAACCAACCTGAGGCAGGCCCCTCCTCTCAAATACCTCTCCCATCTCCACCAGTACCTTCACCGCCACCTACACTACCTCCACCACAGTTTCCACCTCCAAAAATCACTTTACAGCCTCCTCCCCAACAAATGGACTCTCTTTCACCCCAACATGAACTCTTTAAAAAATATCACCGCCCCTACAAAATCCCACTCCCCAGATCTCAGTCTGCTGAAAGGGCACAACCCTCGGGCCTAGCCCGAACCCCATCCCTTCCCTCACTCAGCCCAGCAGACTTTTCATCTCAGGAACTCTTCCCAGCAATCATTTCCCCAAAAAGAAAAACTGACCCCCCAAAGAAAACAAACCACAATGAACTATCCATCGGACAGATACAGCGGGCAGCGGCTTTGTGCTCTGCGGAGCTGGAGGCAGTTGGGGACTTCCAGCTCCGGAAGGCACTAAAGCCGTTGCTCAGCTTGGAAAAAATTAAAAACCTCAGTGTATCAAATCCAGTGAATTTCAGGAGTGCAGCCATGGTGACCACTTTTGTCCGGTCAGCTGGCGACCGTACCAAGGGCGTATGGAAGTTCTTGAGTACGGTCTGTCAGTCTGATACGGGCATAAAGCTGGCGGAGTTGGAGCACTCCTCCCTCAAAAAATGTTTAACTTACTGTTCAGGGAGGGTCCCCATTTTGGTTCACCCGTCTCTTTACAGGGCCCTAAAGCTGAAGTTCCCCATAGATGTCGGCGGAATCACCAGGGACAACCGAGTGACGACTGAACTCGGTACCGGTTCCCTGCGTCAGGCTGTCGGCATTCTCACGCCCAAGGATTTCCGGCCCGTAGTCGACGATGAGTAAGGTAAGTCGGATTGATGGCTTTAAACGTTGCCAGTTTGAATGTGAGGGGACTGAGGGATTCAAGCAAGTGTGCGCGCCTGCTTGGTGAACTCAAGAACCTCTGCGTAGATGTTGCTGCAGTGCAGGAGACCCACTTCACTTGCGACGCTGACTGTCGGGTGCTGAAGAACGACTTTAACGTTTTCTCAGCATACGGCAGCCACGTCAGCGCTGGGGTCTCCTTGCTAGTTGGACGCAGCCTTGATGCTGATGTTGACGTTGTTTTTGCAGGTGACGGGGGCCGGCTGGTTGTGGCCGATGTTGCCGTGAAAAGTTTCAAGTTTCGTCTGGTTGCGGTTTATGCGTCCAATATCGCTGCGGAGAGGGTTTCCTTTTTTCGTCGGTTGGCGCCGTTCCTGGACGATACGAAGCGGCTAGTCTTAATGGGAGATTGGAATGCGATCCTTGATCCCAAGATAGATAAGGTCGGTTGGGGAGCTAGTCGTGCGGGAAGGTGTGAGAGCAGCCTTGTCGGCTTCGTGACTCGTCACGGTCTCGTCGACAGGTTTCGTCTCGATCACCCAGGGCGGGAGATGTGGACGTGGCTAGATAGTTCGCCCTCTGCCAAAGTAGGTTCCTACTTGGACAGAGTGTTAGTGAGACGAGCTGACATTGACTTTGTTAGTTGTCCCACGTTCCACTTGATAGCGTGGACTGACCATAAACTTGTTAGAGTCAGTCTACGGTTAGTAAATAGGCCTAGTCTGGCCGGTTACTGGAAGTTCAATACCTCCTTACTGGAGATACGGGACTTCCGGGACCGGCTGGAATCCCTAATTCAGCGGGCGTTAGTGGGGGCGGTTACCGGGAATAGGTGGTGGGCTTCTCTCAAATATAGGATTAGAGACTTCGCCACCAAATACGGTCAACAGCTCAAACTAGATAAGGCCAAGGAGGCGAAGGCTATAGACGATAGACTTTCCCGGGCGGTGGCTGGGGGGGACTCCCTAGGTGTAGAACTAGCTAGGAGGGACCTTGAGCGTGAGAATAGCGAGCGCTACAAGGGATACGTAGTTAGATCTAGGTTAAATAGAGTTCTCTACGAAGCTGTGAAATCGAACGCGACTGCGCGTGAAGAAGAAGTGCGAAGGTTCCCCGATCGGTACGTCGCGTCTGTCAAGACCGCGGACGGGCGACTGCTGCATTCGAGTCGTGAGATACGTGATGCCTTTCGGGCGCACTTTCGGGATCGCTTTGCCCGCTGTACTGATCTCCCGATCCGGGAGTTTCGTAGCTATCTTGCCGACTTTCCCCGCCTCCGGGTGGCTAAAGCGGCTGGCTGCGAGGGTGTGGTTACTGAATGCGAAGTCCGTGATGCGTTGAAGCAGGTCGGCCTGAACAAGTCGCCGGGACTAGATGGTTTGCCCTACGAAGTGTACTTGAGGATGTCGCACATGTTTGTGCCTATTCTGACGGATGTGTTCAACCATTGGTTCGCCCAGGGAGCCATCCCTGGTAGCGTTACCAAGGGCGTGATCACATTGCTGAAGAAAGGTGGCAGGCATGTTTGGGAGGGTTTAGATGACTACAGGCCCATAACTCTGCTTAACACAGAGTTAAAGATTTTGGCCCGGGTCTTGGCGAATCGTTTACAGCGTGTCATCAGTGATCTGATCGGACCTGAACAGACCTTTGCTGTGAAGGGAAGATCGATCCAGGACAATCTGCACTTGATTCGCGGGGTCCTAGAGGGGATAGAAGACGACACAGAAGCCGCGCTGATCAGTTTAGATCAGTCCAAGGCCTTCGATAGGGTTGACCATCGGTTCTTGGCGTCTGTTTTGGAGACTGCCGGATTCAAACCGGAGTTCCGCAGATGGATTAGCATGATGTACCACAACCCTCAGGCAGTGGTGCAGGTGAACGGAAGGCGTTCGAGGGTATTCGCGATCGAGCGTTCGGTGCGGCAGGGCTGCCCGTTGTCTCCTCTACTCTATGTCCTCACGTTGGAGCCCCTCCTGCGCAGGCTTAGGGATGAGGGGACAAGTCCGTCCCTGCGCGGTATACCTTTTGTTGGCAGCTTTGCGGCAAGGGTTTCCGCGTTCGCTGATGACATCACAGTCTTTGTATCCCGCCGTCTGGATATAAAGGCTGTGAAAGAGGCGGTTGTCGAGTACGAGCGGATCGCAGGAGCCAAGGTCAATTTTGACAAAAGCGAAGGTTTGCGGCTTGGTGCTTGGAGGGGTAGCAATACTCTTCCGGGGCCTTTCCGCTGGAGTGACGGACCCATCCGCATCCTCGGGGTGTGGTTCGGGCCCGGCCTCCAACTGGAGCGAAATTGGTCGGAAGTACAAACCAAGGTGAATGCTCAGGTGGGAATCTGGCTTTCAAGGAGGTTGTCCTTAAAGGGCAGGGCGGAGGCGTGCGCCACGTACGTCTTCCCTCTGATCCTTTACCGATTGGCTGTACTTCCTCTGCCTAAGGCACGTCGGTTGGCACTGCAACAATCCCTCTCCAGATTACTCTGGGGAGGTGCAAGGCCGATGGTCCGTAGGCAGGTCTGTATCCAACGTACACGCAACGGGGGTCTGGGTATGCCTGATCTGGAGAGCCACTGGCTTGCTGAAAGACTTGCATACCTCGGCCGGTCCTTGACAGGGGACTCAGTGTGGAGACGAAAGGCGAGTCGGACTTTTCCTCGCCTCAAGTCAGACCCAAAGGCTGAAGGTCGACGTAGGCCTTTGGGCGAAGCACTGTTTTTTAGCGAGTGCCGAAAGGCCCTTCGTAACCTTCTTGGGTCCAGTGACCTTTCATGGCCTCGGAAAGAGCTATATCGGGAGTTAGTGGTGGGTTCCGCTTCTGATCCTCTTAGCGAGCGGCGAGGCTGGACGGCGGAGGAGATCCGCTCTCACTGGAATTGGGCGCCAGGATCGAGCTTCTTGAACAACTCCGAGTTCTCGCTCACCTGGCGACTTGTGCGGAATGCGTTACCCCTTCTCGGCTTGAACTACAAAGCGGGCCTAGCAGACATGCCTGATTGTCCTCGCTGCGCCAGTGGATTGGAAGAAACGGCTGAGCACGCCTTCTACTACTGCGAGCGAGTTCGCCCGTTTTGGGATCACGTCGGGGAGTGGACGGCTCGCATCGAACCCAAGCAGCTCGTGCTGCTCGACGTTGGTTACGTCGTGGACAACGTTCTTCCTCCGTTTCAGGGTGAGAAGCGTGTGGTGTTTCTCGCGATCCTGGCTGTAGCTCGAATGGTGATTTGGAACACGCGAAAGAAGGGATTGTATGACGATGCAAACTTTTCTCATCGCGATCTGGTTTTGTATTTTCGGCACCAGCTGAGGGTCAAAATCAGATGCGATAGAAAATGCTTGGATCGCATAACATTCAACAGAAGGTGGGTGAATGCAGCGAGCCTGGTCGTACGAAAGGGGGCAACGTTGGAGTCATCCTTCCCTCCTCTGCCCGCTCATGGCGTCTACGGTACGGGTCCTTCGGGACCCCACCCCCGGTAAGTAGGCAAAGCTTTTTCCCTTGTAACCTAGTTAGCAGTATGTTGTCAGTCATTGTCCCCGTCATCTAGTCTTTAGTATTCAAGATCTTCCCCACCCCCATTATTTTTCGACCTCAACCTATATCCCAGTCCGCTTTTATTGAAGATCTTGAACATTCATATGTAAAAAAATCATATTACCGTCTTGTATCGACCCACACCGTGTCCGACCCTTGATTTTCCTTTTTTTCCCCCCTATAGATTAGGATCCCAGTCCCACCTAGGGCAGGTCCGACTTGTTTCCGGTTCTTTCGCCCCGGAAAACAGTCGGCCTCCAATTTTATAGACGGGGGGATGGGAGGGCAACCAAACGGGGGATTTTTCCTTGTTTTTTTGTTGTTGTATATATTTCGGGGTTTTTTCTCCCATCTCCATCATATGAATCCATTTGTAAAAAATCATAATTTGTAAATAAAATCATACATCACTTCCGGGGTTTTAAGTAGGACTTTCTCCATAGAGCAAATGTGGTATTTTGGTGGTAGCAGCGCGCAAGGCGACGGATGAATGACTATATATTGTATTGTTGAATGGGTCGGCGAATGTGGCTAGCTAGGTTTCCTTAGTAAAAACATAGATAAAGCAAGACCACACCCTTCCCCTTCCCCCCAAAACATAAGGCCTAGTGCCTTCCTGTAAAGTCTCTACAGGAAATAAACAGTCGCGTTCCTCCACGTCAGACTTGTTATTTCACGTTTGCTTGTTTTGAAGACCAGTCTATATTGTTATTACCTTTGTCACGTGAATTGTTAAATTGGTTATCTCGGTAAGACTTTGTTTTTTTCTGTTTGAATTTTTTATTTTTTTATTTTTTATTTTTCATTTTTTTAAAAGTCTTACCGAGAATTCGTTATTTGTGACGCTTGTTTAAATCACTTGTTTTTGTTATCCGACTTGTGTTTGTGTCGTCGGAATTTATTATTTTTGTGTCTTTTTTGTCGTTTCTTATTTTTTTCAGGGGTTCTACGTGTTTTTTTGTGGCCTTCTTTTTCACTGTTTTTGTGTCTAATTAATTTTTTTGCGTCTTTTTTAACAGTAGAACCCCCCTCCATACTTGCAACAGGTGGAGGTTTTAGTTCCTTTACCCTCCTTGGCTGCTAATTCTACCTCAGCCATGGAGGGTGAAACGGCAACCCCTACAAAGACTACAAGCCTTATAGGATCAAATTGGCCTTCGCTGCCGATCCCCGACGATCCCCAAGTCTCCGAAGACAGTCCGATTCAGCCGGCCCAACAAAGCCCCACAGCCTGGAAAGGCCAGCAGAGAGGACCAAATGAATATGAAAAGGACCGGGTGGGCAGATTTGCCAAGTATTTCAAAGGCAACGAAATACTGCCCATCCCGGAAATCGCCGAGAAAATCGCGCCCAGAGTCCTCTCGCTGGTCGTTTCCGACCTCAAAACAAAAAGGCTAGTGGGGCTAACAAAGGATGTCTTTGAGGAGCTGCTGAGGAAGGCGGGCATCCCGTGCCAATACTTTTGCCGTAAAAGTTTCGCGACATGGGATGTCCTCCTTCCTACAGAGAAACAAGCGGCAAAAACGGCTGAATCGGACATCATAACAAAACACTTCAGGCTACAGCCGGAGTATAAAGGCACCCGTAGGCTTCGAGTCACGGTATGTAATGTCCCGGCCATCATCACTGGGGAGGTCCTCGCGGCATATCTAAGTGCCTTTGGCCACGTTGAGGAAGTTAACCTCCTCAGATCCCCGGCCGGGACAGCCTACGGGGATTATGCCTTCCGGCTGTGCCTGTCAAGGGATGGCTTTAAAGCCATCCCCGAAACTCTGATATGCGGGGATCGGCAGATGATGGTGATGGTGGAAGGGAGACGCCCCAGGTGCTGGGGGTGCAAACAAATCGGGCACATCGCTAAGTTTTGCCCCCAGCGACCTGATAACAAGGCGTCAACAACAACAACAACAACAAAAGACGTAGCGGCCACCACCATCACCATCAACAAAGAAGCGGAGGCCAAGGGCCCGGGTCAGGTCCAGCCCAAAAACAATCAGGAGGGCTGGACTGAAGTGACCAAAAAGAGGAGGGGATCCCCTAAACAAGGGGAAAAAAGTCAAACTTCATCCCCTCCTCAAAAACAAACCAGGGCCCCAGCAGCAGCAGCAGCAGCAAAAACAACACCGGAACCATCGGCAGCAGTAGCAGCAAAATCTCCGACAGCAGCAAGAACAACAACAACAACAACAACAGAACCACCGGCAGCAGCAGCAGCAGCAAAAACACCAACAAAACCACGGGCAACAGCAGCAGCAATCACAACAACATCAACAGAATCACCGGCAGCACCAGCAACAATGACACCAAAGAAACCAGCAACAACAACAGCACCATCACCAAAAAAAACTAAAAAAAAAAATAAACAAATCATTGAAGATATGGAAACATCGACCAATCTGAAGAGGAGAAGGGACAGTGGGGAAGGGGCAGCAAAAAAAATGTGCCCCGAAAAAAACCAACCTGAGGCAGGCCCCTCCTCTCAAATACCTCTCCCATCTCCACCAGTACCTTCACCGCCACCTACACTACCTCCACCACAGTTTCCACCTCCAAAAATCACTTTACAGCCTCCTCCCCAACAAATGGACTCTCTTTCACCCCAACATGAACTCTTTAAAAAATATCACCGCCCCTACAAAATCCCACTCCCCAGATCTCAGTCTGCTGAAAGGGCACAACCCTCGGGCCTAGCCCGAACCCCATCCCTTCCCTCACTCAGCCCAGCAGACTTTTCATCTCAGGAACTCTTCCCAGCAATCATTTCCCCAAAAAGAAAAACTGACCCCCCAAAGAAAACAAACCACAATGAACTATCCATCGGACAGATACAGCGGGCAGCGGCTTTGTGCTCTGCGGAGCTGGAGGCAGTTGGGGACTTCCAGCTCCGGAAGGCACTAAAGCCGTTGCTCAGCTTGGAAAAAATTAAAAACCTCAGTGTATCAAATCCAGTGAATTTCAGGAGTGCAGCCATGGTGACCACTTTTGTCCGGTCAGCTGGCGACCGTACCAAGGGCGTATGGAAGTTCTTGAGTACGGTCTGTCAGACTGATACGGGCATAAAGCTGGCGGAGTTGGAGCACTCCTCCCTCAAAAAATGTTTAACTTACTGTTCAGGGAGGGTCCCCATTTTGGTTCACCCGTCTCTTTACAGGGCCCTAAAGCTGAAGTTCCCCATAGATGTCGGCGGAATCACCAGGGACAACCGAGTGACGACTGAACTCGGTACCGGTTCCCTGCGTCAGGCTGTCGGCATTCTCACGCCCAAGGATTTCCGGCCCGTAGTCGACGATGAGTAAGGTAAGTCGGATTGATGGCTTTAAACGTTGCCAGTTTGAATGTGAGGGGACTGAGGGATTCAAGCAAGTGTGCGCGCCTGCTTGGTGAACTCAAGAACCTCTGCGTAGATGTTGCTGCAGTGCAGGAGACCCACTTCACTTGCGACGCTGACTGTCGGGTGCTGAAGAACGACTTTAACGTTTTCTCAGCATACGGCAGCCACGTCAGCGCTGGGGTCTCCTTGCTAGTTGGACGCAGCCTTGATGCTGATGTTGACGTTGTTTTTGCAGGTGACGGGGGCCGGCTGGTTGTGGCCGATGTTGCCGTGAAAAGTTTCAAGTTTCGTCTGGTTGCGGTTTATGCGTCCAATATCGCTGCGGAGAGGGTTTCCTTTTTTCGTCGGTTGGCGCCGTTCCTGGACGATACGAAGCGGCTAGTCTTAATGGGAGATTGGAATGCGATCCTTGATCCCAAGATAGATAAGGTCGGTTGGGGAGCTAGTCGTGCGGGAAGGTGTGAGAGCAGCCTTGTCGGCTTCGTGACTCGTCACGGTCTCGTCGACAGGTTTCGTCTCGATCACCCAGGGCGGGAGATGTGGACGTGGCTAGATAGTTCGCCCTCTGCCAAAGTAGGTTCCTACTTGGACAGAGTGTTAGTGAGACGAGCTGACATTGACTTTGTTAGTTGTCCCACGTTCCACTTGATAGCGTGGACTGACCATAAACTTGTTAGAGTCAGTCTACGGTTAGTAAATAGGCCTAGTCTGGCCGGTTACTGGAAGTTCAATACCTCCTTACTGGAGATACGGGACTTCCGGGACCGGCTGGAATCCCTAATTCAGCGGGCGTTAGTGGGGGCGGTTACCGGGAATAGGTGGTGGGCTTCTCTCAAATATAGGATTAGAGACTTCGCCACCAAATACGGTCAACAGCTCAAACTAGATAAGGCCAAGGAGGCGAAGGCTATAGACGATAGACTTTCCCGGGCGGTGGCTGGGGGGGACTCCCTAGGTGTAGAACTAGCTAGGAGGGACCTTGAGCGTGAGAATAGCGAGCGCTACAAGGGATACGTAGTTAGATCTAGGTTAAATAGAGTTCTCTACGAAGCTGTGAAATCGAACGCGACTGCGCGTGAAGAAGAAGTGCGAAGGTTCCCCGATCGGTACGTCGCGTCTGTCAAGACCGCGGACGGGCGACTGCTGCATTCGAGTCGTGAGATACGTGATGCCTTTCGGGCGCACTTTCGGGATCGCTTTGCCCGCTGTACTGATCTCCCGATCCGGGAGTTTCGTAGCTATCTTGCCGACTTTCCCCGCCTCCGGGTGGCTAAAGCGGCTGGCTGCGAGGGTGTGGTTACTGAATGCGAAGTCCGTGATGCGTTGAAGCAGGTCGGCCTGAACAAGTCGCCGGGACTAGATGGTTTGCCCTACGAAGTGTACTTGAGGATGTCGCACATGTTTGTGCCTATTCTGACGGATATGTTCAACCATTGGTTCGCCCAGGGAGCCATCCCTGGTAGCGTTACCAAGGGCGTGATCACATTGCTGAAGAAAGGTGGCAGGCATGTTTGGGAGGGTTTAGATGACTACAGGCCCATAACTCTGCTTAACACAGAGTTAAAGATTTTGGCCCGGGTCTTGGCGAATCGTTTACAGTGTGTCATCAGTGATCTGATCGGACCTGAACAGACCTTTGCTGTGAAGGGAAGATCGATCCAGGACAATCTGCACTTGATTCGCGGGGTCCTAGAGGGGATAGAAGACGACACAGAAGCCGCGCTGATCAGTTTAGATCAGTCCAAGGCCTTCGATAGGGTTGACCATCGGTTCTTGGCGTCTGTTTTGGAGACTGCCGGATTCAAACCGGAGTTCCGCAGATGGATTAGCATGATGTACCACAACCCTCAGGCAGTGGTGCAGGTGAACGGAAGGCGTTCGAGGGTATTCGCGATCGAGCGTTCGGTGCGGCAGGGCTGCCCGTTGTCTCCTCTACTCTATGTCCTCACGTTGGAGCCCCTCCTGCGCAGGCTTAGGGATGAGGGGACAAGTCCGTCCCTGCGCGGTATACCTTTTGTTGGCAGCTTTGCGGCAAGGGTTTCCGCGTTCGCTGATGACATCACAGTCTTTGTATCCCGCCGTCTGGATATAAAGGCTGTGAAAGAGGCGGTTGTCGAGTACGAGCGGATCGCAGGAGCCAAGGTCAATTTTGACAAAAGCGAAGGTTTGCGGCTTGGTGCTTGGAGGGGTAGCAATACTCTTCCGGGGCCTTTCCGCTGGAGTGACGGACCCATCCGCATCCTCGGGGTGTGGTTCGGGCCCGGCCTCCAACTGGAGCGAAATTGGTCGGAAGTACAAACCAAGGTGAATGCTCAGGTGGGAATCTGGCTTTCAAGGAGGTTGTCCTTAAAGGGCAGGGCGGAGGCGTGCGCCACGTACGTCTTCCCTCTGATCCTTTACCGATTGGCTGTACTTCCTCTGCCTAAGGCACGTCGGTTGGCACTGCAACAATCCCTCTCCAGATTACTCTGGGGAGGTGCAAGGCCGATGGTCCGTAGGCAGGTCTGTATCCAACGTACACGCAACGGGGGTCTGGGTATGCCTGATCTGGAGAGCCACTGGCTTGCTGAAAGACTTGCATACCTCGGCCGGTCCTTGACAGGGGACTCAGTGTGGAGACGAAAGGCGAGTCGGACTTTTCCTCGCCTCAAGTCAGACCCAAAGGCTGAAGGTCGACGTAGGCCTTTGGGCGAAGCACTGTTTTTTAGCGAGTGCCGAAAGGCCCTTCGTAACCTTATTGGGTCCAGTGACCTTTCATGGCCTCGGAAAGAGCTATATCGGGAGTTAGTGGTGGGTTCCGCTTCTGATCCTCTTAGCGAGCGGCGAGGCTGGACGGCGGAGGAGATCCGCTCTCACTGGAATTGGGCGCCAGGATCGAGCTTCTTGAACAACTCCGAGTTCTCGCTCACCTGGCGACTTGTACGGAATGCGTTACCCCTTCTCGGCTTGAACTACAAAGCGGGCCTAGCAGACATGCCTGATTGTCCTCGCTGCGCCAGTGGATTGGAAGAAACGGCTGAGCACGCCTTCTACTACTGCGAGCGAGTTCGCCCGTTTTGGGATCACGTCGGGGAGTGGACGGCTCGCATCGAACCCAAGCAGCTCGTGCTGCTCGACGTTGGTTACGTCGTGGACAACGTTCTTCCTCCGTTTCAGGGTGAGAAGCGTGTGGTGTTTCTCGCGATCCTGGCTGTAGCTCGAATGGTGATTTGGAACACGCGAAAGAAGGGATTGTATGACGATGCAAACTTTTCTCATCGCGATCTGGTTTTGTATTTTCGGCACCAGCTGAGGGTCAAAATCAGATGCGATAGAAAATGCTTGGATCGCATAACATTCAACAGAAGGTGGGTGAATGCAGCGAGCCTGGTCGTACGAAAGGGGGCAACGTTGGAGTCATCCTTCCCTCCTCTGCCCGCTCATGGCGTCTACGGTACGGGTCCTTCGGGACCCCACCCCCGGTAAGTAGGCAAAGCTTTTTCCCTTGTAACCTAGTTAGCAGTATGTTGTCAGTCATTGTCCCCGTCATCTAGTCTTTAGTATTCAAGATCTTCCCCACCCCCATTATTTTTCGACCTCAACCTATATCCCAGTCCGCTTTTATTGAAGATCTTGAACATTCATATGTAAAAAAATCATATTACCGTCTTGTATCGACCCACACCGTGTCCGACCCTTTATTTTCCTTTTTTTCCCCCCTATAGATTAGGATCCCAGTCCCACCTAGGGCAGGTCCGACTTGTTTCCGGTTCTTTCGCCCCGGAAAACAGTCGGCCTCCAATTTTATAGACGGGGGGATGGGAGGGCAACCAAACGGGGGATTTTTCCTTGTTTTTTTGTTGTTGTATATATTTCGGGGTTTTTTCTCCCATCTCCATCATATGAATCCATTTGTAAAAAATCATAATTTGTAAATAAAATCATACATCACTTCCGGGGTTTTAAGTAGGACTTTCTCCATAGAGCAAATGTGGTATTTTGGTGGTAGCAGCGCGCAAGGCGACGGATGAATGACTATATATTGTATTGTTGAATGGGTCGGCGAATGTGGCTAGCTAGGTTTCCTTAGTAAAAACATAGATAAAGCAAGACCACACCCTTCCCCTTCCCCCCAAAACATAAGGCCTAGTGCCTTCCTGTAAAGTCTCTACAGGAAATAAACAGTCGCGTTCCTCCACGTCAGACTTGTTATTCCACGTTTGCTTGACCAGTCTATATTGTTATTACCTTTGTTACGTGAATTGTTAAATTGGTTATCTCGGTAAGACTTTGTTTTTTCTGATTGAATTTTTTATTTTTTATTTTTTATTTTTTATTTTTTTTTTAGTCTTACCGAGAATTCTCTATTTGTGACGCTTGTTTAAATCACTTGTTTTTGTTATCCGACTTGTGTTTGTGTCGTCGGAATTTATTATTTTTGTGTCTTTTTTGTCGTTTCTTATTTTTTCAGGGGTTCTACGTGTTTTTTTTTGTGGCCTTCTTTTTCACTGTTTTTGTGTCTAATTAATTTTTTTGCGTCTTTTTTAACAGTAGAACCCCCCTCCATACTTGCAACAGGTGGAGGTTTTAGTTCCTTTACCCTCCTTGGCTGCTAATTCTACCTCAGCCATGGAGGGTGAAACGGCAACCCCTACAAAGACTACAAGCCTTATAGGATCAAATTGGCCTTCGCTGCCGATCCCCGACGATCCCCAAGTCTCCGAAGACAGTCCGATTCAGCCGGCCCAACAAAGCCCCACAGCCTGGAAGGGCCAGCAGAGAGGACCAAATGAATATGAAAAGGACCGGGTGGGCAGATTTGCCAAGTATTTCAAAGGCAACGAAATACTGCCCATCCCGGAAATCGCCGAGAAAATCGCGCCCAGAGTCCTCTCGCTGGTCGTTTCCGACCTCAAAACAAAAAGGCTAGTGGGGCTAACAAAGGATGTCTTTGAGGAGCTGCTGAGGAAGGCGGGCATCCCGTGCCAATACTTTTGCCGTAAAAGTTTCGCGACATGGGATGTCCTCCTTCCTACAGAGAAACAAGCGGCAAAAACGGCTGAATCGGACATCATAACAAAACACTTCAGGCTACAGCCGGAGTATAAAGGCACCCGTAGGCTTCGAGTCACGGTATGTAATGTCCCGGCCATCATCACTGGGGAGGTCCTCGCGGCATATCTTAGTGCCTTTGGCCACGTTGAGGAAGTTAACCTCCTCAGATCCCCGGCCGGGACAGCCTACGGGGATTATGCCTTCCGGCTGTGCCTGTCAAGGGATGGCTTTAAAGCCATCCCCGAAACTCTGATATGCGGGGATCGGCAGATGATGGTGATGGTGGAAGGGAGACGCCCCAGGTGCTGGGGGTGCAAACAAATCGGGCACATCGCTAAGTTTTGCCCCCAGCGACCTGATAACAAGGCGTCAACAACAACAACAACAACAAAAGACGTAGCGGCCACCACCATCACCATCAACAAAGAAGCGGAGGCCAAGGGCCCGGGTCAGGTCCAGCCCAAAAACAATCAGGAGGGCTGGACTGAAGTGACCAAAAAGAGGAGGGGATCCCCTAAACAAGGGGAAAAAAGTCAAACTTCATCCCCTCCTCAAAAACAAACCAGGGCCCCAGCAGCAGCAGCAGCAGTAGCAAAAACAACACCGGAACCATCGGCAGTAGTAGCAGCAAAATCTCCGACAGCAGCAAGAACAACAACAACAACAACAACAGAACCACCGGCAGCAGCAGCAGCAGCAAAAACACCAACAAAACCACGGGCAACAGCAGCAGCAATCACAACAACATCAACAGAATCACCGGCAGCACCAGCAACAATGACACCAAAGAAACCAGCAACAACAACAGCACCATCACCAAAAAAAACTAAAAAGAAAAATAAACAAATCATCGAAGATATGGAAACATCGACCAATCTGAAGAGGAGAAGGGACAGTGGGGAAGGGGCAGCAAAAAAAATGTGCCCCGAAAAAAACCAACCTGAGGCAGGCCCCTCCTCTCAAATACCTCTCCCATCTCCACCAGTACCTTCACCGCCACCTACACTACCTCCACCACAGTTTCCACCTCCAAAAATCACTTTACAGCCTCCTCCCCAACAAATGGACTCTCTTTCACCCCAACATGAACTCTTTAAAAAATATCACCGCCCCTACAAAATCCCACTCCCCAGATCTCAGTCTGCTGAAAGGGCACAACCCTCGGGCCTAGCCCGAACCCCATCCCTTCCCTCACTCAGCCCAGCAGACTTTTCATCTCAGGAACTCTTCCCAGCAATCATTTCCCCAAAAAGAAAAACTGACCCCCCAAAGAAAACAAACCACAATGAACTATCCATCGGACAGATACAGCGGGCAGCGGCTTTGTGCTCTGCGGAGCTGGAGGCAGTTGGGGACTTCCAGCTCCGGAAGGCACTAAAGCCGTTGCTCAGCTTGGAAAAAATTAAAAACCTCAGTGTATCAAATCCAGTGAATTTCAGGAGTGCAGCCATGGTGACCACTTTTGTCCGGTCAGCTGGCGACCGTACCAAGGGCGTATGGAAGTTCTTGAGTACGGTCTGTCAGACTGATACGGGCATAAAGCTGGCGGAGTTGGAGCACTCCTCCCTCAAAAAATGTTTTACTTACTGTTCAGGGAGGGTCCCCATTTTGGTTCACCCGTCTCTTTACAGGGCCCTAAAGCTGAAGTTCCCCATAGATGTCGGCGGAATCACCAGGGACAACCGAGTGACGACTGAACTCGGTACCGGTTCCCTGCGTCAGGCTGTCGGCATTCTCACGCCCAAGGATTTCCGGCCCGTAGTCGACGATGAGTAAGGTAAGTCGGATTGATGGCTTTAAACGTTGCCAGTTTGAATGTGAGGGGACTGAGGGATTCAAGCAAGTGTGCGCGCTTGCTTGGTGAACTCAAGAACCTCTGCGTAGATGTTGCTGCAGTGCAGGAGACCCACTTCACTTGCGACGCTGACTGTCGGGTGCTGAAGAACGACTTTAACGTTTTCTCAGCATACGGCAGCCACGTCAGCGCTGGGGTCTCCTTGCTAGTTGGACGCAGCCTTGATGCTGATGTTGACGTTGTTTTTGCAGGTGACGGGGGCCGGCTGGTTGTGGCCGATGTTGCCGTGAAAAGTTTCAAGTTTCGTCTGGTTGCGGTTTATGCGTCCAATATCGCTGCGGAGAGGGTTTCCTTTTTTCGTCGGTTGGCGCCGTTCCTGGACGATACGAAGCGGCTAGTCTTAATGGGAGATTGGAATGCGATCCTTGATCCCAAGATAGATAAGGTCGGTTGGGGAGCTAGTCGTGCGGGAAGGTGTGAGAGCAGCCTTGTCGGCTTCGTGACTCGTCACGGTCTCGTCGACAGGTTTCGTCTCGATCACCCAGGGCGGGAGATGTGGACGTGGCTAGATAGTTCGCCCTCTGCCAAAGTAGGTTCCTACTTGGACAGAGTGTTAGTGAGACGAGCTGACATTGACTTTGTTAGTTGTCCCACGTTCCACTTGATAGCGTGGACTGACCATAAACTTGTTAGAGTCAGTCTACGGTTAGTAAATAGGCCTAGTCTGGCCGGTTACTGGAAGTTCAATACCTCCTTACTGGAGATACGGGACTTCCGGGACCGGCTGGAATCCCTAATTCAGCGGGCGTTAGTGGGGGCGGTTACCGGGAATAGGTGGTGGGCTTCTCTCAAATATAGGATTAGAGACTTCGCCACCAAATACGGTCAACAGCTCAAACTAGATAAGGCCAAGGAGGCGAAGGCTATAGACGATAGACTTTCCCGGGCGGTGGCTGGGGGGGACTCCCTAGGTGTAGAACTAGCTAGGAGGGACCTTGAGCGTGAGAATAGCGAGCGCTACAAGGGATACGTAGTTAGATCTAGGTTAAATAGAGTTCTCTACGAAGCTGTGAAATCGAACGCGACTGCGCGTGAAGAAGAAGTGCGAAGGTTCCCCGATCGGTACGTCGCGTCTGTCAAGACCGCGGACGGGCGACTGCTGCATTCGAGTCGTGAGATACGTGATGCCTTTCGGGCGCACTTTCGGGATCGCTTTGCCCGCTGTACTGATCTCCCGATCCGGGAGTTTCGTAGCTATCTTGCCGACTTTCCCCGCCTCCGGGTGGCTAAAGCGGCTGGCTGCGAGGGTGTGGTTACTGAATGCGAAGTCCGTGATGCGTTGAAGCAGGTCGGCCTGAACAAGTCGCCGGGACTAGATGGTTTGCCCTACGAAGTGTACTTGAGGATGTCGCACATGTTTGTGCCTATTCTGACGGATGTGTTCAACCATTGGTTCGCCCAGGGAGCCATCCCTGGTAGCGTTACCAAGGGCGTGATCACATTGCTGAAGAAAGGTGGCAGGCATGTTTGGGAGGGTTTAGATGACTACAGGCCCATAACTCTGCTTAACACAGAGTTAAAGATTTTGGCCCGGGTCTTGGCGAATCGTTTACAGCGTGTCATCAGTGATCTGATCGGACCTGAACAGACCTTTGCTGTGAAGGGAAGATCGATCCAGGACAATCTGCACTTGATTCGCGGGGTCCTAGAGGGGATAGAAGACGACACAGAAGCCGCGCTGATCAGTTTAGATCAGTCCAAGGCCTTCGATAGGGTTGACCATCGGTTCTTGGCGTCTGTTTTGGAGACTGCCGGATTCAAACCGGAGTTCCGCAGATGGATTAGCATGATGTACCACAACCCTCAGGCAGTGGTGCAGGTGAACGGAAGGCGTTCGAGGGTATTCGCGATCGAGCGTTCGGTGCGACAGGGCTGCCCGTTGTCACCTCTACTCTATGTCCTCACGTTGGAGCCCCTCCTGCGCAGGCTTAGGGATGAGGGGACAAGTCCGTCCCTGCGCGGTATACCTTTTGTTGGCAGCTTTGCGGCAAGGGTTTCCGCGTTCGCTGATGACATCACAGTCTTTGTATCCCGCCGTCTGGATATAAAGGCTGTGAAAGAGGCGGTTGTCGAGTACGAGCGGATCGCAGGAGCCAAGGTCAATTTTGACAAAAGCGAAGGTTTGCGGCTTGGTGCTTGGAGGGGTAGCAATACTCTTCCGGGGCCTTTCCGCTGGAGTGACGGACCCATCCGCATCCTCGGGGTGTGGTTCGGGCCCGGCCTCCAACTGGAGCGAAATTGGTCGGAAGTACAAACCAAGGTGAATGCTCAGGTGGGAATCTGGCTTTCAAGGAGGTTGTCCTTAAAGGGCAGGGCGGAGGCGTGCGCCACGTACGTCTTCCCTCTGATCCTTTACCGATTGGCTGTACTTCCTCTGCCTAAGGCACGTCGGTTGGCACTGCAACAATCCCTCTCCAGATTACTCTGGGGAGGTGCAAGGCCAATGGTCCGTAGGCAGGTCTGTATCCAACGTACACGCAACGGGGGTCTGGGTATGCCTGATCTGGAGAGCCACTGGCTTGCTGAAAGACTTGCATACCTCGGCCGGTCCTTGACAGGGGACTCAGTGTGGAGACGAAAGGCGAGTCGGACTTTTCCTCGCCTCAAGTCAGACCCAAAGGCTGAAGGTCGACGTAGGCCTTTGGGCGAAGCACTGTTTTTTAGCGAGTGCCGAAAGGCCCTTCGTAACCTTCTTGGGTCCAGTGACCTTTCATGGCCTCGGAAAGAGCTATATCGGGAGTTAGTGGTGGGTTCCGCTTCTGATCCTCTTAGCGAGCGGCGAGGCTGGACGGCGGAGGAGATCCGCTCTCACTGGAATTGGGCGCCAGGATCGAGCTTCTTGAACAACTCCGAGTTCTCGCTCACCTGGCGACTTGTGCGGAATGCGTTACCCCTTCTCGGCTTGAACTACAAAGCGGGCCTAGCAGACATGCCTGATTGTCCTCGCTGCGCCAGTGGATTGGAAGAAACGGCTGAGCACGCCTTCTACTACTGCGAGCGAGTTCGCCCGTTTTGGGATCACGTCGGGGAGTGGACGGCTCGCATCGAACCCAAGCAGCTCGTGCTGCTCGACGTTGGTTACGTCGTGGACAACGTTCTTCCTCCGTTTCAGGGTGAGAAGCGTGTGGTGTTTCTCGCGATCCTGGCTGTAGCTCGAATGGTGATTTGGAACACGCGAAAGAAGGGATTGTATGACGATGCAAACTTTTCTCATCGCGATCTGGTTTTGTATTTTCGGCACCAGCTGAGGGTCAAAATCAGATGCGATAGAAAATGCTTGGATCGCATAACATTCAACAGAAGGTGGGTGAATGCAGCGAGCCTGGTCGTACGAAAGGGGGCAACGTTGGAGTCATCCTTCCCTCCTCTGCCCGCTCATGGCGTCTACGGTACGGGTCCTTCGGGACCCCACCCCCGGTAAGTAGGCAAAGCTTTTTCCCTTGTAACCTAGTTAGCAGTATGTTGTCAGTCATTGTCCCCGTCATCTAGTCTTTAGTATTCAAGATCTTCCCCACCCCCATTATTTTTCGACCTCAACCTATATCCCAGTCCGCTTTTATTGAAGATCTTGAACATTCATATGTAAAAAATCATATTACCGTCTTGTATCGACCCACACCGTGCCCGACCCTTTATTTTCCTTTTTTTCCCCCCTATAGATTAGGATCCCAGTCCCACCTAGGGCAGGTCCGACTTGTTTCCGGCTCTTTCGCACCGGAAAACAGTCGGCCTCCAATTTTATAGACGGGGGGATGGGAGGGCAACCAAACGGGGGATTTTTCCTTGTTTTTTTGTTGTTGTATATATTTCGGGGTTTTTTCTCCCATCTCCATCATATGAATCCATTTGTAAAAAATCATAATTTGTAAATAAAATCATACATCACTTCCGGGGTTTTAAGTAGGACTTTCTCCATAGAGCAAATGTGGTATTTTGGTGGTAGCAGCGCGCAAGGCGACGGATGAATGACTATATATTGTATTGTTGAATGGGTCGGCGAATGTGGCTAGCTAGGTTTCCTTAGTAAAAACATAGATAAAGCAAGACCACACCCTTCCCCTTCCCCCCAAAACATAAGGCCTAGTGCCTTCCTGTAAAGTCTCTACAGGAAATAAACAGTCGCGTTCCTCCACGTCAGACTTGTTATTTCACGTTTGCTTGTTTTGAAGACCAGTCTATATTGTTATTACCTTTGTCACGTGAATTGTTAAATTGGTTATCTCGGTAAGACTTTGTTTTTTTCTGTTTGAATTTTTTATTTTTTTATTTTTTATTTTTCATTTTTTTAAAAGTCTTACCGAGAATTCGTTATTTGTGACGCTTGTTTAAATCACTTGTTTTTGTTATCCGACTTGTGTTTGTGTCGTCGGAATTTATTATTTTTGTGTCTTTTTTGTCGTTTCTTATTTTTTCAGGGGTTCTACGTGTTTTTTTGTGGCCTTCTTTTTCACTGTTTTTGTGTCTAATTAATTTTTTTGCGTCTTTTTTAACAGTAGAACCCCCCTCCATACTTGCAACAGGTGGAGGTTTTGGTTCCTTTACCCTCCTTGGCTGCTAATTCTACCTCAGCCATGGAGGGTGAAACGGCAACCCCTACAACACCAAGTTTAATTGGATCCAATTGGCCTTCGCTGCCGATCCCCGACGATGTAAATGAAGTCTCACAAGACAGTCCGATTCAGCCGGCCCAACAAAGCCCCACAGCCTGGAAAGGCCAGCAGAGAGGACCAAATGAATATGAAAAGGACCGGGTGGGCAGATTTGCCAAGTATTTCAAAGGCAACGAAATACTGCCCATCCCGGAAATCGCCGAGAAAATCGCGCCCAGAGTCCTCTCGCTGGTCGTTTCCGACCTCAAAACAAAAAGGCTAGTGGGGCTAACAAAGGATGTCTTTGAGGAGCTGCTGAGGAAGGCGGGCATCCCGTGCCAATACTTTTGCCGTAAAAGTTTCGCGACATGGGATGTCCTCCTTCCTACAGAAAAACAAGCGGCAAAAACGGCTGAATCGGACATCATAACGAAACACTTCAGGCTACAGCCGGAGTATAAAGGCACCCGTAGGCTTCGAGTCACGGTATGTAATGTCCCGGCCATCATCACTGGGGAGGTCCTCGCGGCATATCTAAGTGCCTTTGGCCACGTTGAGGAAGTTAACCTCCTCAGATCCCCGGCCGGGACAGCCTACGGGGATTATGCCTTCCGGCTGTGCCTGTCAAGGGATGGCTTTAAAGCCATCCCCGAAACTCTGATATGCGGGGATCGGCAGATGATGGTGATGGTGGAAGGGAGACGCCCCAGGTGCTGGGGGTGCAAACAAATCGGGCACATCGCTAAGTTTTGCCCCCAGCGACCTGATAACAAGGCGTCAACAACAACAACAACAACAAAAGACGTAGCGGCCACCACCATCACCATCAACAAAGAAGCGGAGGCCAAGGGCCCGGGTCAGGTCCAGCCCAAAAACAATCAGGAGGGCTGGACTGAAGTGACCAAAAAGAGGAGGGGATCCCCTAAACAAGGGGAAAAAAGTCAAACTTCATCCCCTCCTCAAAAACAAACCAGGGCCCCAGCAGCAGCAGCAAAAACAACACCGGAACCATCGGCAGCAGTAGCAGCAAAATCTCCGACAGCAGCAAGAACAACAACAACAACAACAACAACAGAACCACCGGCAGCAGCAGCAGCAGCAAAAACACCAACAAAACCACGGGCAACAGCAGCAGCAATCACAACAACATCAACAGAATCACCGGCAGCACCAGCAACAATGACACCAAAGAAACCAGCAACAACAACAGCACCATCACCAAAAAAAACTAAAAAGAAAAATAAACAAATCATCGAAGATATGGAAACATCGACCAATCTGAAGAGGAGAAGGGACAGTGGAGAAGGGGCAGCAAAAAAAATGTGCCCCGAAAAAAACCAACCTGAGGCAGGCCCCTCCTCTCAAATACCTCTCCCATCTCCACCAGTACCTTCACCGCCACCTAGACTACCTCCACCACAGTTTCCACCTCCAAAAATCACTTTACAGCCTCCTCCCCAACAAATGGACTCTCTTTCACCCCAACATGAACTCTTTAAAAAATATCACCGCCCCTACAAAATCCCACTCCCCAGATCTCAGTCTGCTGAAAGGGCACAACCCTCGGGCCTAGCCCGAACCCCATCCCTTCCCTCACTCAGCCCAGCAGACTTTTCATCTCAGGAACTCTTCCCAGCAATCATTTCCCCAAAAAGAAAAACTGACCCCCCAAAGAAAACAAACCACAATGAACTATCCATCGGACAGATACAGCGGGCAGCGGCTTTGTGCTCTGCGGAGCTGGAGGCAGTTGGGGACTTCCAGCTCCGGAAGGCACTAAAGCCGTTGCTCAGCTTGGAAAAAATTAAAAACCTCAGTGTATCAAATCCAGTGAATTTCAGGAGTGCAGCCATGGTGACCACTTTTGTCCGGTCAGCTGGCGACCGTACCAAGGGCGTATGGAAGTTCTTGAGTACGGTCTGTCAGACTGATACGGGCATAAAGCTGGCGGAGTTGGAGCACTCCTCCCTCAAAAAATGTTTAACTTACTGTTCAGGGAGGGTCCCCATTTTGGTTCACCCGTCTCTTTACAGGGCCCTAAAGCTGAAGTTCCCCATAGATGTCGGCGGAATCACCAGGGACAACCGAGTGACGACTGAACTCGGTACCGGTTCCCTGCGTCAGGCTGTCGGCATTCTCACGCCCAAGGATTTCCGGCCCGTAGTCGACGATGAGTAAGGTAAGTCGGATTGATGGCTTTAAACGTTGCCAGTTTGAATGTGAGGGGACTGAGGGATTCAAGCAAGTGTGCGCGCCTGCTTGGTGAACTCAAGAACCTCTGCGTAGATGTTGCTGCAGTGCAGGAGACCCACTTCACTTGCGACGCTGACTGTCGGGTGCTGAAGAACGACTTTAACGTTTTCTCAGCATACGGCAGCCACGTCAGCGCTGGGGTCTCCTTGCTAGTTGGACGCAGCCTTGATGCTGATGTTGACGTTGTTTTTGCAGGTGACGGGGGCCGGCTGGTTGTGGCCGATGTTGCCGTGAAAAGTTTCAAGTTTCGTCTGGTTGCGGTTTATGCGTCCAATATCGCTGCGGAGAGGGTTTCCTTTTTTCGTCGGTTGGCGCCGTTCCTGGACGATACGAAGCGGCTAGTCTTAATGGGTGATTGGAATGCGATCCTTGATCCCAAGATAGATAAGGTCGGTCGGGGAGCTAGTCGTGCGGGAAGGTGTGAGAGCAGCCTTGTCGGCTTCGTGACTCGTCACGGTCTCGTCGACAGGTTTCGTCTCGATCACCCAGGGCGGGAGATGTGGACGTGGCTAGATAGTTCGCCCTCTGCCAAAGTAGGTTCCTACTTGGACAGAGTGTTAGTGAGACGAGCTGACATTGACTTTGTTAGTTGTCCCACGTTCCACTTGATAGCGTGGACTGACCATAAACTTGTTAGAGTCAGTCTACGGTTAGTAAATAGGCCTAGTCTGGCCGGTTACTGGAAGTTCAATACCTCCTTACTGGAGATACGGGACTTCCGGGACCGGCTGGAATCCCTAATTCAGCGGGCGTTAGTGGGGGCGGTTACCGGGAATAGGTGGTGGGCTTCTCTCAAATATAGGATTAGAGACTTCGCCACCAAATACGGTCAACAGCTCAAACTAGATAAGGCCAAGGAGGCGAAGGCTATAGACGATAGACTTTCCCGGGCGGTGGCTGGGGGGGACTCCCTAGGTGTAGAACTAGCTAGGAGGGACCTTGAGCGTGAGAATAGCGAGCGCTACAAGGGATACGTAGTTAGATCTAGGTTAAATAGAGTTCTCTACGAAGCTGTGAAATCGAACGCGACTGCGCGTGAAGAAGAAGTGCGAAGGTTCCCCGATCGGTACGTCGCGTCTGTCAAGACCGCGGACGGGCGACTGCTGCATTCGAGTCGTGAGATACGTGATGCCTTTCGGGCGCACTTTCGGGATCGCTTTGCCCGCTGTACTGATCTCCCGATCCGGGAGTTTCGTAGCTATCTTGCCGACTTTCCCCGCCTCCGGGTGGCTAAAGCGGCTGGCTGCGAGGGTGTGGTTACTGAATGCGAAGTCCGTGATGCGTTGAAGCAGGTCGGCCTGAACAAGTCGCCGGGACTAGATGGTTTGCCCTACGAAGTGTACTTGAGGATGTCGCACATGTTTGTGCCTATTCTGACGGATGTGTTCAACCATTGGTTCGCCCAGGGAGCCATCCCTGGTAGCGTTACCAAGGGCGTGATCACATTGCTGAAGAAAGGTGGCAGGCATGTTTGGGAGGGTTTAGATGACTACAGGCCCATAACTCTGCTTAACACAGAGTTAAAGATTTTGGCCCGGGTCTTGGCGAATCGTTTACAGCGTGTCATCAGTGATCTGATCGGACCTGAACAGACCTTTGCTGTGAAGGGAAGATCGATCCAGGACAATCTGCACTTGATTCGCGGGGTCCTAGAGGGGATAGAAGACGACACAGAAGCCGCGCTGATCAGTTTAGATCAGTCCAAGGCCTTCGATAGGGTTGACCATCGGTTCTTGGCGTCTGTTTTGGAGACTGCCGGATTCAAACCGGAGTTCCGCAGATGGATTAGCATGATGTACCACAACCCTCAGGCAGTGGTGCAGGTGAACGGAAGGCGTTCGAGGGTATTCGCGATCGAGCGTTCGGTGCGACAGGGCTGCCCGTTGTCACCTCTACTCTATGTCCTCACGTTGGAGCCCCTCCTGCGCAGGCTTAGGGATGAGGGGACAAGTCCGTCCCTGCGCGGTATACCTTTTGTTGGCAGCTTTGCGGCAAGGGTTTCCGCGTTCGCTGATGACATCACAGTCTTTGTATCCCGCCGTCTGGATATAAAGGCTGTGAAAGAGGCGGTTGTCGAGTACGAGCGGATCGCAGGAGCCAAGGTCAATTTTGACAAAAGCGAAGGTTTGCGGCTTGGTGCTTGGAGGGGTAGCAATACTCTTCCGGGGCCTTTCCGCTGGAGTGACGGACCCATCCGCATCCTCGGGGTGTGGTTCGGGCCCGGCCTCCAACTGGAGCGAAATTGGTCGGAAGTACAAACCAAGGTGAATGCTCAGGTGGGAATCTGGCTTTCAAGGAGGTTGTCCTTAAAGGGCAGGGCGGAGGCGTGCGCCACGTACGTCTTCCCTCTGATCCTTTACCGATTGGCTGTACTTCCTCTGCCTAAGGCACGTCGGTTGGCACTGCAACAATCCCTCTCCAGATTACTCTGGGGAGGTGCAAGGCCAATGGTCCGTAGGCAGGTCTGTATCCAACGTACACGCAACGGGGGTCTGGGTATGCCTGATCTGGAGAGCCACTGGCTTGCTGAAAGACTTGCATACCTCGGCCGGTCCTTGACAGGGGACTCAGTGTGGAGACGAAAGGCGAGTCGGACTTTTCCTCGCCTCAAGTCAGACCCAAAGGCTGAAGGTCGACGTAGGCCTTTGGGCGAAGCACTGTTTTTTAGCGAGTGCCGAAAGGCCCTTCGTAACCTTCTTGGGTCCAGTGACCTTTCATGGCCTCGGAAAGAGCTATATCGGGAGTTAGTGGTGGGTTCCGCTTCTGATCCTCTTAGCGAGCGGCGAGGCTGGACGGCGGAGGAGATCCGCTCTCACTGGAATTGGGCGCCAGGATCGAGCTTCTTGAACAACTCCGAGTTCTCGCTCACCTGGCGACTTGTGCGGAATGCGTTACCCCTTCTCGGCTTGAACTACAAAGCGGGCCTAGCAGACATGCCTGATTGTCCTCGCTGCGCCAGTGGATTGGAAGAAACGGCTGAGCACGCCTTCTACTACTGCGAGCGAGTTCGCCCGTTTTGGGATCACGTCGGGGAGTGGACGGCTCGCATCGAACCCAAGCAGCTCGTGCTGCTCGACGTTGGTTACGTCGTGGACAACGTTCTTCCTCCGTTTCAGGGTGAGAAGCGTGTGGTGTTTCTCGCGATCCTGGCTGTAGCTCGAATGGTGATTTGGAACACGCGAAAGAAGGGATTGTATGACGATGCAAACTTTTCTCATCGCGATCTGGTTTTGTATTTTCGGCACCAGCTGAGGGTCAAAATCAGATGCGATAGAAAATGCTTGGATCGCATAACATTCAACAGAAGGTGGGTGAATGCAGCGAGCCTGGTCGTACGAAAGGGGGCAACGTTGGAGTCATCCTTCCCTCCTCTGCCCGCTCATGGCGTCTACGGTACGGGTCCTTCGGGACCCCACCCCCGGTAAGTAGGCAAAGCTTTTTCCCTTGTAACCTAGTTAGCAGTATGTTGTCAGTCATTGTCCCCGTCATCTAGTCTCTAGTATTCAAGATCTTCCCCACCCCCATTATTTTTCGACCTCAACCTATATCCCAGTCCGCTTTTATTGAAGATCTTGAACATTCATATGTAAAAAAATCATATTACCGTCTTGTATCGACCCACACCGTGCCCGACCCTTTATTTTCCTTTTTTTCCCCCCTATAGATTAGGATCCCAGTCCCACCTAGGGCAGGTCCGACTTGTTTCCGGTTCTTTCGCTCCGGAAAACAGTCGGCCTCTAATTTTATAGACGGGGGGATGGGAGGGCAACCAAACGGGGGATTTTTCCTTGTTTTTTTGTTGTTGTATATATTTCGGGGTTTTTTCTCCCATCTCCATCATATGAATCCATTTGTAAAAAATCATAATTTGTAAATAAAATCATACATCACTTCCGGGGTTTTAAGTAGGACTTTCTCCATAGAGCAAATGTGGTATTTTGGTGGTAGCAGCGCGCAAGGCGACGGATGAATGACTATATATTGTATTGTTGATTGGGTCGGCGAATGTGGCTAGCTAGGTTCCCTTAGTAAAAACATAGATAAAGCAAGACCACACCCTTCCCCTTCCCCCCAAAACATAAGGCCTAGTGCCTTCCTGTAAAGTCTCTACAGGAAATAAACAGTCGCGTTCCTCCACGTCAGACTTGTTATTTCACGTTTGCTTGTTTTGAAGACCAGTCTATATTGTTATTACCTTTGTCACGTGAATTGTTAAATTGGTTATCTCGGTAAGACTTTGTTTTTTTCTGTTTGAATTTTTTATTTTTTTATTTTTTATTTTTCATTTTTTTAAAAGTCTTACCGAGAATTCGTTATTTGTGACGCTTGTTTAAATCACTTGTTTTTGTTATCCGACTTGTGTTTGTGTCGTCGGAATTTATTATTTTTGTGTCTTTTTTGTCGTTTCTTATTTTTTCAGGGGTTCTACGTGTTTTTTTGTGGCCTTCTTTTTCACTGTTTTTGTGTCTAATTAATTTTTTTGCGTCTTTTTTAACAGTAGAACCCCCCTCCATACTTGCAACAGGTGGAGGTTTTGGTTCCTTTACCCTCCTTGGCTGCTAATTCTACCTCAGCCATGGAGGGTGAAACGGCAACCCCTACAAAGACTACAAGCCTTATAGGATCAAATTGGCCTTCGCTGCCGATCCCCGACGATCCCCAAGTCTCCGAAGACAGTCCGATTCAGCCGGCCCAACAAAGCCCCACAGCCTGGAAGGGCCAGCAGAGAGGACCAAATGAATATGAAAAGGACCGGGTGGGCAGATTTGCCAAGTATTTCAAAGGCAACGAAATACTGCCCATCCCGGAAATCGCCGAGAAAATCGCGCCCAGAGTCCTCTCGCTGGTCGTTTCCGACCTCAAAACAAAAAGGCTAGTGGGGCTAACAAAGGATGTCTTTGAGGAGCTGCTGAGGAAGGCGGGCATCCCGTGCCAATACTTTTGCCGTAAAAGTTTCGCGACATGGGATGTCCTCCTTCCTACAGAGAAACAGGCGGCAAAAACGGCTGAATCGGACATCATAACAAAACACTTCAGGCTACAGCCGGAGTATAAAGGCACCCGTAGGCTTCGAGTCACGGTATGTAATGTCCCGGCCATCATCACTGGGGAGGTCCTCGCGGCATATCTTAGTGCCTTTGGCCACGTTGAGGAAGTTAACCTCCTCAGATCCCCGGCCGGGACAGCCTACGGGGATTATGCCTTCCGGCTGTGCCTGTCAAGGGATGGCTTTAAAGCCATCCCCGAAACTCTGATATGCGGGGATCGGCAGATGATGGTGATGGTGGAAGGGAGACGCCCCAGGTGCTGGGGGTGCAAACAAATCGGGCACATCGCTAAGTTTTGCCCCCAGCGACCTGATAACAAGGCGTCAACAACAACAACAACAACAAAAGACGTAGCGGCCACCACCATCACCATCAACAAAGAAGCGGAGGCCAAGGGCCCGGGTCAGGTCCAGCCCAAAAACAATCAGGAGGGCTGGACTGAAGTGACCAAAAAGAGGAGGGGATCCCCTAAACAAGGGGAAAAAAGTCAAACTTCATCCCCTCCTCAAAAACAAACCAGGGCCCCAGCAGCAGCAGCAGCAGTAGCAAAAACAACACCGGAACCATCGGCAGTAGTAGCAGCAAAATCTCCGACAGCAGCAAGAACAACAACAACAACAACAACAGAACCACCGGCAGCAGCAGCAGCAGCAAAAACACCAACAAAACCACGGGCAACAGCAGCAGCAATCACAACAACATCAACAGAATCACCGGCAGCACCAGCAACAATGACACCAAAGAAACCAGCAACAACAACAGCACCATCACCAAAAAAAACTAAAAAGAAAAATAAACAAATCATCGAAGATATGGAAACATCGACCAATCTGAAGAGGAGAAGGGACAGTGGGGAAGGGGCAGCAAAAAAAATGTGCCCCGAAAAAAACCAACCTGAGGCAGGCCCCTCCTCTCAAATACCTCTCCCATCTCCACCAGTACCTTCACCGCCACCTACACTACCTCCACCACAGTTTCCACCTCCAAAAATCACTTTACAGCCTCCTCCCCAACAAATGGACTCTCTTTCACCCCAACATGAACTCTTTAAAAAATATCACCGCCCCTACAAAATCCCACTCCCCAGATCTCAGTCTGCTGAAAGGGCACAACCCTCGGGCCTAGCCCGAACCCCATCCCTTCCCTCACTCAGCCCAGCAGACTTTTCATCTCAGGAACTCTTCCCAGCAATCATTTCCCCAAAAAGAAAAACTGACCCCCCAAAGAAAACAAACCACAATGAACTATCCATCGGACAGATACAGCGGGCAGCGGCTTTGTGCTCTGCGGAGCTGGAGGCAGTTGGGGACTTCCAGCTCCGGAAGGCACTAAAGCCGTTGCTCAGCTTGGAAAAAATTAAAAACCTCAGTGTATCAAATCCAGTGAATTTCAGGAGTGCAGCCATGGTGACCACTTTTGTCCGGTCAGCTGGCGACCGTACCAAGGGCGTATGGAAGTTCTTGAGTACGGTCTGTCAGACTGATACGGGCATAAAGCTGGCGGAGTTGGAGCACTCCTCCCTCAAAAAATGTTTTACTTACTGTTCAGGGAGGGTCCCCATTTTGGTTCACCCGTCTCTTTACAGGGCCCTAAAGCTGAAGTTCCCCATAGATGTCGGCGGAATCACCAGGGACAACCGAGTGACGACTGAACTCGGTACCGGTTCCCTGCGTCAGGCTGTCGGCATTCTCACGCCCAAGGATTTCCGGCCCGTAGTCGACGATGAGTAAGGTAAGTCGGATTGATGGCTTTAAACGTTGCCAGTTTGAATGTGAGGGGACTGAGGGATTCAAGCAAGTGTGCGCGCTTGCTTGGTGAACTCAAGAACCTCTGCGTAGATGTTGCTGCAGTGCAGGAGACCCACTTCACTTGCGACGCTGACTGTCGGGTGCTGAAGAACGACTTTAACGTTTTCTCAGCATACGGCAGCCACGTCAGCGCTGGGGTCTCCTTGCTAGTTGGACGCAGCCTTGATGCTGATGTTGACGTTGTTTTTGCAGGTGACGGGGGCCGGCTGGTTGTGGCCGATGTTGCCGTGAAAAGTTTCAAGTTTCGTCTGGTTGCGGTTTATGCGTCCAATATCGCTGCGGAGAGGGTTTCCTTTTTTCGTCGGTTGGCGCCGTTCCTGGACGATACGAAGCGGCTAGTCTTAATGGGAGATTGGAATGCGATCCTTGATCCCAAGATAGATAAGGTCGGTTGGGGAGCTAGTCGTGCGGGAAGGTGTGAGAGCAGCCTTGTCGGCTTCGTGACTCGTCACGGTCTCGTCGACAGGTTTCGTCTCGATCACCCAGGGCGGGAGATGTGGACGTGGCTAGATAGTTCGCCCTCTGCCAAAGTAGGTTCCTACTTGGACAGAGTGTTAGTGAGACGAGCTGACATTGACTTTGTTAGTTGTCCCACGTTCCACTTGATAGCGTGGACTGACCATAAACTTGTTAGAGTCAGTCTACGGTTAGTAAATAGGCCTAGTCTGGCCGGTTACTGGAAGTTCAATACCTCCTTACTGGAGATACGGGACTTCCGGGACCGGCTGGAATCCCTAATTCAGCGGGCGTTAGTGGGGGCGGTTACCGGGAATAGGTGGTGGGCTTCTCTCAAATATAGGATTAGAGACTTCGCCACCAAATACGGTCAACAGCTCAAACTAGATAAGGCCAAGGAGGCGAAGGCTATAGACGATAGACTTTCCCGGGCGGTGGCTGGGGGGGACTCCCTAGGTGTAGAACTAGCTAGGAGGGACCTTGAGCGTGAGAATAGCGAGCGCTACAAGGGATACGTAGTTAGATCTAGGTTAAATAGAGTTCTCTACGAAGCTGTGAAATCGAACGCGACTGCGCGTGAAGAAGAAGTGCGAAGGTTCCCCGATCGGTACGTCGCGTCTGTCAAGACCGCGGACGGGCGACTGCTGCATTCGAGTCGTGAGATACGTGATGCCTTTCGGGCGCACTTTCGGGATCGCTTTGCCCGCTGTACTGATCTCCCGATCCGGGAGTTTCGTAGCTATCTTGCCGACTTTCCCCGCCTCCGGGTGGCTAAAGCGGCTGGCTGCGAGGGTGTGGTTACTGAATGCGAAGTCCGTGATGCGTTGAAGCAGGTCGGCCTGAACAAGTCGCCGGGACTAGATGGTTTGCCCTACGAAGTGTACTTGAGGATGTCGCACATGTTTGTGCCTATTCTGACGGATGTGTTCAACCATTGGTTCGCCCAGGGAGCCATCCCTGGTAGCGTTACCAAGGGCGTGATCACATTGCTGAAGAAAGGTGGCAGGCATGTTTGGGAGGGTTTAGATGACTACAGGCCCATAACTCTGCTTAACACAGAGTTAAAGATTTTGGCCCGGGTCTTGGCGAATCGTTTACAGCGTGTCATCAGTGATCTGATCGGACCTGAACAGACCTTTGCTGTGAAGGGAAGATCGATCCAGGACAATCTGCACTTGATTCGCGGGGTCCTAGAGGGGATAGAAGACGACACAGAAGCCGCGCTGATCAGTTTAGATCAGTCCAAGGCCTTCGATAGGGTTGACCATCGGTTCTTGGCGTCTGTTTTGGAGACTGCCGGATTCAAACCGGAGTTCCGCAGATGGATTAGCATGATGTACCACAACCCTCAGGCAGTGGTGCAGGTGAACGGAAGGCGTTCGAGGGTATTCGCGATCGAGCGTTCGGTGCGACAGGGCTGCCCGTTGTCACCTCTACTCTATGTCCTCACGTTGGAGCCCCTCCTGCGCAGGCTTAGGGATGAGGGGACAAGTCCGTCCCTGCGCGGTATACCTTTTGTTGGCAGCTTTGCGGCAAGGGTTTCCGCGTTCGCTGATGACATCACAGTCTTTGTATCCCGCCGTCTGGATATAAAGGCTGTGAAAGAGGCGGTTGTCGAGTACGAGCGGATCGCAGGAGCCAAGGTCAATTTTGACAAAAGCGAAGGTTTGCGGCTTGGTGCTTGGAGGGGTAGCAATACTCTTCCGGGGCCTTTCCGCTGGAGTGACGGACCCATCCGCATCCTCGGGGTGTGGTTCGGGCCCGGCCTCCAACTGGAGCGAAATTGGTCGGAAGTACAAACCAAGGTGAATGCTCAGGTGGGAATCTGGCTTTCAAGGAGGTTGTCCTTAAAGGGCAGGGCGGAGGCGTGCGCCACGTACGTCTTCCCTCTGATCCTTTACCGATTGGCTGTACTTCCTCTGCCTAAGGCACGTCGGTTGGCACTGCAACAATCCCTCTCCAGATTACTCTGGGGAGGTGCAAGGCCGATGGTCCGTAGGCAGGTCTGTATCCAACGTACACGCAACGGGGGTCTGGGTATGCCTGATCTGGAGAGCCACTGGCTTGCTGAAAGACTTGCATACCTCGGCCGGTCCTTGACAGGGGACTCAGTGTGGAGACGAAAGGCGAGTCGGACTTTTCCTCGCCTCAAGTCAGACCCAAAGGCTGAAGGTCGACGTAGGCCTTTGGGCGAAGCACTGTTTTTTAGCGAGTGCCGAAAGGCCCTTCGTAACCTTCTTGGGTCCAGTGACCTTTCATGGCCTCGGAAAGAGCTATATCGGGAGTTAGTGGTGGGTTCCGCTTCTGATCCTCTTAGCGAGCGGCGAGGCTGGACGGCGGAGGAGATCCGCTCTCACTGGAATTGGGCGCCAGGATCGAGCTTCTTGAACAACTCCGAGTTCTCGCTCACCTGGCGACTTGTACGGAATGCGTTACCCCTTCTCGGCTTGAACTACAAAGCGGGCCTAGCAGACATGCCTGATTGTCCTCGCTGCGCCAGTGGATTGGAAGAAACGGCTGAGCACGCCTTCTACTACTGCGAGCGAGTTCGCCCGTTTTGGGATCACGTCGGGGAGTGGACGGCTCGCATCGAACCCAAGCAGCTCGTGCTGCTCGACGTTGGTTACGTCGTGGACAACGTTCTTCCTCCGTTTCAGGGTGAGAAGCGTGTGGTGTTTCTCGCGATCCTGGCTGTAGCTCGAATGGTGATTTGGAACACGCGAAAGAAGGGATTGTATGACGATGCAAACTTTTCTCATCGCGATCTGGTTTTGTATTTTCGGCACCAGCTGAGGGTCAAAATCAGATGCGATAGAAAATGCTTGGATCGCATAACATTCAACAGAAGGTGGGTGAATGCAGCGAGCCTGGTCGTACGAAAGGGGGCAACGTTGGAGTCATCCTTCCCTCCTCTGCCCGCTCATGGCGTCTACGGTACGGGTCCTTCGGGACCCCACCCCCGGTAAGTAGGCAAAGCTTTTTCCCTTGTAACCTAGTTAGCAGTATGTTGTCAGTCATTGTCCCCGTCATCTAGTCTTTAGTATTCAAGATCTTCCCCACCCCCATTATTTTTCGACCTCAACCTATATCCCAGTCCGCTTTTATTGAAGATCTTGAACATTCATATGTAAAAAATCATATTACCGTCTTGTATCGACCCACACCGTGCCCGACCCTTTATTTTCCTTTTTTTCCCCCCTATAGATTAGGATCCCAGTCCCACCTAGGGCAGGTCCGACTTGTTTCCGGCTCTTTCGCACCGGAAAACAGTCGGCCTCCAATTTTATAGACGGGGGGATGGGAGGGCAACCAAACGGGGGATTTTTCCTTGTTTTTTTGTTGTTGTATATATTTCGGGTTTTTTTCTCCCATCTCCATCATATGAATCCATTTGTAAAAAATCATAATTTGTAAATAAAATCATACATCACTTCCGGGGTTTTAAGTAGGACTTTCTCCATAGAGCAAATGTGGTATTTTGGTGGTAGCAGCGCGCAAGGCGACGGATGAATGACTATATATTGTATTGTTGAATGGGTCGGCGAATGTGGCTAGCTAGGTTTCCTTAGTAAAAACATAGATAAAGCAAGACCACACCCTTCCCCTTCCCCCCAAAACATAAGGCCTAGTGCCTTCCTGTAAAGTCTCTACAGGAAATAAACAGTCGCGTTCCTCCACGTCAGACTTGTTATTTCACGTTTGCTTGTTTTGAAGACCAGTCTATATTGTTATTACCTTTGTCACGTGAATTGTTAAATTGGTTATCTCGGTAAGACTTTGTTTTTTTCTGTTTGAATTTTTTATTTTTTTATTTTTTATTTTTCATTTTTTTAAAAGTCTTACCGAGAATTCGTTATTTGTGACGCTTGTTTAAATCACTTGTTTTTGTTATCCGACTTGTGTTTGTGTCGTCGGAATTTATTATTTTTGTGTCTTTTTTGTCGTTTCTTATTTTTTCAGGGGTTCTACGTGTTTTTTTGTGGCCTTCTTTTTCACTGTTTTTGTGTCTAATTAATTTTTTTGCGTCTTTTTTAACAGTAGAACCCCCCTCCATACTTGCAACAGGTGGAGGTTTTGGTTCCTTTACCCTCCTTGGCTGCTAATTCTACCTCAGCCATGGAGGGTGAAACGGCAACCCCTACAAAGACTACAAGCCTTATAGGATCAAATTGGCCTTCGCTGCCGATCCCCGACGATCCCCAAGTCTCCGAAGACAGTCCGATTCAGCCGGCCCAACAAAGCCCCACAGCCTGGAAGGGCCAGCAGAGAGGACCAAATGAATATGAAAAGGACCGGGTGGGCAGATTTGCCAAGTATTTCAAAGGCAACGAAATACTGCCCATCCCGGAAATCGCCGAGAAAATCGCGCCCAGAGTCCTCTCGCTGGTCGTTTCCGACCTCAAAACAAAAAGGCTAGTGGGGCTAACAAAGGATGTCTTTGAGGAGCTGCTGAGGAAGGCGGGCATCCCGTGCCAGTACTTTTGCCGTAAAAGTTTCGCGACATGGGATGTCCTCCTTCCTACAGAGAAACAAGCGGCAAAAACGGCTGAATCGGACATCATAACAAAACACTTCAGGCTACAGCCGGAGTATAAAGGCACCCGTAGGCTTCGAGTCACGGTATGTAATGTCCCGGCCATCATCACTGGGGAGGTCCTCGCGGCATATCTTAGTGCCTTTGGCCACGTTGAGGAAGTTAACCTCCTCAGATCCCCGGCCGGGACAGCCTACGGGGATTATGCCTTCCGGCTGTGCCTGTCAAGGGATGGCTTTAAAGCCATCCCCGAAACTCTGATATGCGGGGATCGGCAGATGATGGTGATGGTGGAAGGGAGACGCCCCAGGTGCTGGGGGTGCAAACAAATCGGGCACATCGCTAAGTTTTGCCCCCAGCGACCTGATAACAAGGCGTCAACAACAACAACAACAACAAAAGACGTAGCGGCCACCACCATCACCATCAACAAAGAAGCGGAGGCCAAGGGCCCGGGTCAGGTCCAGCCCAAAAACAATCAGGAGGGCTGGACTGAAGTGACCAAAAAGAGGAGGGGATCCCCTAAACAAGGGGAAAAAAGTCAAACTTCATCCCCTCCTCAAAAACAAACCAGGGCCCCAGCAGCAGCAGCAAAAACAACACCGGAACCATCGGCAGCAGTAGCAGCAAAATCTCCGACAGCAGCAAGAACAACAACAACAACAACAACAGAACCACCGGCAGCAGCAGCAGCAGCAAAAACACCAACAAAACCACGGGCAACAGCAGCAGCAATCACAACAACATCAACAGAATCACCGGCAGCACCAGCAACAATGACACCAAAGAAACCAGCAACAACAACAGCACCATCACCAAAAAAAACTAAAAAGAAAAATAAACAAATCATTGAAGATATGGAAACATCGACCAATCTGAAGAGGAGAAGGGACAGTGGGGAAGGGGCAGCAAAAAAAATGTGCCCCGAAAAAAACCAACCTGAGGCAGGCCCCTCCTCTCAAATACCTCTCCCATCTCCACCAGTACCTTCACCGCCACCTACACTACCTCCACCACAGTTTCCACCTCCAAAAATCACTTTACAGCCTCCTCCCCAACAAATGGACTCTCTTTCACCCCAACATGAACTCTTTAAAAAATATCACCGCCCCTACAAAATCCCACTCCCCAGATCTCAGTCTGCTGAAAGGGCACAACCCTCGGGCCTAGCCCGAACCCCATCCCTTCCCTCACTCAGCCCAGCAGACTTTTCATCTCAGGAACTCTTCCCAGCAATCATTTCCCCAAAAAGAAAAACTGACCCCCCAAAGAAAACAAACCACAATGAACTATCCATCGGACAGATACAGCGGGCAGCGGCTTTGTGCTCTGCGGAGCTGGAGGCAGTTGGGGACTTCCAGCTCCGGAAGGCACTAAAGCCGTTGCTCAGCTTGGAAAAAATTAAAAACCTCAGTGTATCAAATCCAGTGAATTTCAGGAGTGCAGCCATGGTGACCACTTTTGTCCGGTCAGCTGGCGACCGTACCAAGGGCGTATGGAAGTTCTTGAGTACGGTCTGTCAGACTGATACGGGCATAAAGCTGGCGGAGTTGGAGCACTCCTCCCTCAAAAAATGTTTTACTTACTGTTCAGGGAGGGTCCCCATTTTGGTTCACCCGTCTCTTTACAGGGCCCTAAAGCTGAAGTTCCCCATAGATGTCGGCGGAATCACCAGGGACAACCGAGTGACGACTGAACTCGGTACCGGTTCCCTGCGTCAGGCTGTCGGCATTCTCACGCCCAAGGATTTCCGGCCCGTAGTCGACGATGAGTAAGGTAAGTCGGATTGATGGCTTTAAACGTTGCCAGTTTGAATGTGAGGGGACTGAGGGATTCAAGCAAGTGTGCGCGCTTGCTTGGTGAACTCAAGAACCTCTGCGTAGATGTTGCTGCAGTGCAGGAGACCCACTTCACTTGCGACGCTGACTGTCGGGTGCTGAAGAACGACTTTAACGTTTTCTCAGCATACGGCAGCCACGTCAGCGCTGGGGTCTCCTTGCTAGTTGGACGCAGCCTTGATGCTGATGTTGACGTTGTTTTTGCAGGTGACGGGGGCCGGCTGGTTGTGGCCGATGTTGCCGTGAAAAGTTTCAAGTTTCGTCTGGTTGCGGTTTATGCGTCCAATATCGCTGCGGAGAGGGTTTCCTTTTTTCGTCGGTTGGCGCCGTTCCTGGACGATACGAAGCGGCTAGTCTTAATGGGAGATTGGAATGCGATCCTTGATCCCAAGATAGATAAGGTCGGTTGGGGAGCTAGTCGTGCGGGAAGGTGTGAGAGCAGCCTTGTCGGCTTCGTGACTCGTCACGGTCTCGTCGACAGGTTTCGTCTCGATCACCCAGGGCGGGAGATGTGGACGTGGCTAGATAGTTCGCCCTCTGCCAAAGTAGGTTCCTACTTGGACAGAGTGTTAGTGAGACGAGCTGACATTGACTTTGTTAGTTGTCCCACGTTCCACTTGATAGCGTGGACTGACCATAAACTTGTTAGAGTCAGTCTACGGTTAGTAAATAGGCCTAGTCTGGCCGGTTACTGGAAGTTCAATACCTCCTTACTGGAGATACGGGACTTCCGGGACCGGCTGGAATCCCTAATTCAGCGGGCGTTAGTGGGGGCGGTTACCGGGAATAGGTGGTGGGCTTCTCTCAAATATAGGATTAGAGACTTCGCCACCAAATACGGTCAACAGCTCAAACTAGATAAGGCCAAGGAGGCGAAGGCTATAGACGATAGACTTTCCCGGGCGGTGGCTGGGGGGGACTCCCTAGGTGTAGAACTAGCTAGGAGGGACCTTGAGCGTGAGAATAGCGAGCGCTACAAGGGATACGTAGTTAGATCTAGGTTAAATAGAGTTCTCTACGAAGCTGTGAAATCGAACGCGACTGCGCGTGAAGAAGAAGTGCGAAGGTTCCCCGATCGGTACGTCGCGTCTGTCAAGACCGCGGACGGGCGACTGCTGCATTCGAGTCGTGAGATACGTGATGCCTTTCGGGCGCACTTTCGGGATCGCTTTGCCCGCTGTACTGATCTCCCGATCCGGGAGTTTCGTAGCTATCTTGCCGACTTTCCCCGCCTCCGGGTGGCTAAAGCGGCTGGCTGCGAGGGTGTGGTTACTGAATGCGAAGTCCGTGATGCGTTGAAGCAGGTCGGCCTGAACAAGTCGCCGGGACTAGATGGTTTGCCCTACGAAGTGTACTTGAGGATGTCGCACATGTTTGTGCCTATTCTGACGGATGTGTTCAACCATTGGTTCGCCCAGGGAGCCATCCCTGGTAGCGTTACCAAGGGCGTGATCACATTGCTGAAGAAAGGTGGCAGGCATGTTTGGGAGGGTTTAGATGACTACAGGCCCATAACTCTGCTTAACACAGAGTTAAAGATTTTGGCCCGGGTCTTGGCGAATCGTTTACAGCGTGTCATCAGTGATCTGATCGGACCTGAACAGACCTTTGCTGTGAAGGGAAGATCGATCCAGGACAATCTGCACTTGATTCGCGGGGTCCTAGAGGGGATAGAAGACGACACAGAAGCCGCGCTGATCAGTTTAGATCAGTCCAAGGCCTTCGATAGGGTTGACCATCGGTTCTTGGCGTCTGTTTTGGAGACTGCCGGATTCAAACCGGAGTTCCGCAGATGGATTAGCATGATGTACCACAACCCTCAGGCAGTGGTGCAGGTGAACGGAAGGCGTTCGAGGGTATTCGCGATCGAGCGTTCGGTGCGACAGGGCTGCCCGTTGTCACCTCTACTCTATGTCCTCACGTTGGAGCCCCTCCTGCGCAGGCTTAGGGATGAGGGGACAAGTCCGTCCCTGCGCGGTATACCTTTTGTTGGCAGCTTTGCGGCAAGGGTTTCCGCGTTCGCTGATGACATCACAGTCTTTGTATCCCGCCGTCTGGATATAAAGGCTGTGAAAGAGGCGGTTGTCGAGTACGAGCGGATCGCAGGAGCCAAGGTCAATTTTGACAAAAGCGAAGGTTTGCGGCTTGGTGCTTGGAGGGGTAGCAATACTCTTCCGGGGCCTTTCCGCTGGAGTGACGGACCCATCCGCATCCTCGGGGTGTGGTTCGGGCCCGGCCTCCAACTGGAGCGAAATTGGTCGGAAGTACAAACCAAGGTGAATGCTCAGGTGGGAATCTGGCTTTCAAGGAGGTTGTCCTTAAAGGGCAGGGCGGAGGCGTGCGCCACGTACGTCTTCCCTCTGATCCTTTACCGATTGGCTGTACTTCCTCTGCCTAAGGCACGTCGGTTGGCACTGCAACAATCCCTCTCCAGATTACTCTGGGGAGGTGCAAGGCCGATGGTCCGTAGGCAGGTCTGTATCCAACGTACACGCAACGGGGGTCTGGGTATGCCTGATCTGGAGAGCCACTGGCTTGCTGAAAGACTTGCATACCTCGGCCGGTCCTTGACAGGGGACTCAGTGTGGAGACGAAAGGCGAGTCGGACTTTTCCTCGCCTCAAGTCAGACCCAAAGGCTGAAGGTCGACGTAGGCCTTTGGGCGAAGCACTGTTTTTTAGCGAGTGCCGAAAGGCCCTTCGTAACCTTCTTGGGTCCAGTGACCTTTCATGGCCTCGGAAAGAGCTATATCGGGAGTTAGTGGTGGGTTCCGCTTCTGATCCTCTTAGCGAGCGGCGAGGCTGGACGGCGGAGGAGATCCGCTCTCACTGGAATTGGGCGCCAGGATCGAGCTTCTTGAACAACTCCGAGTTCTCGCTCACCTGGCGACTTGTACGGAATGCGTTACCCCTTCTCGGCTTGAACTACAAAGCGGGCCTAGCAGACATGCCTGATTGTCCTCGCTGCGCCAGTGGATTGGAAGAAACGGCTGAGCACGCCTTCTACTACTGCGAGCGAGTTCGCCCGTTTTGGGATCACGTCGGGGAGTGGACGGCTCGCATCGAACCCAAGCAGCTCGTGCTGCTCGACGTTGGTTACGTCGTGGACAACGTTCTTCCTCCGTTTCAGGGTGAGAAGCGTGTGGTGTTTCTCGCGATCCTGGCTGTAGCTCGAATGGTGATTTGGAACACGCGAAAGAAGGGATTGTATGACGATGCAAACTTTTCTCATCGCGATCTGGTTTTGTATTTTCGGCACCAGCTGAGGGTCAAAATCAGATGCGATAGAAAATGCTTGGATCGCATAACATTCAACAGAAGGTGGGTGAATGCAGCGAGCCTGGTCGTACGAAAGGGGGCAACGTTGGAGTCATCCTTCCCTCCTCTGCCCGCTCATGGCGTCTACGGTACGGGTCCTTCGGGACCCCACCCCCGGTAAGTAGGCAAAGCTTTTTCCCTTGTAACCTAGTTAGCAGTATGTTGTCAGTCATTGTCCCCGTCATCTAGTCTTTAGTATTCAAGATCTTCCCCACCCCCATTATTTTTCGACCTCAACCTATATCCCAGTCCGCTTTTATTGAAGATCTTGAACATTCATATGTAAAAAATCATATTACCGTCTTGTATCGACCCACACCGTGCCCGACCCTTTATTTTCCTTTTTTTCCCCCCTATAGATTAGGATCCCAGTCCCACCTAGGGCAGGTCCGACTTGTTTCCGGCTCTTTCGCACCGGAAAACAGTCGGCCTCCAATTTTATAGACGGGGGGATGGGAGGGCAACCAAACGGGGGATTTTTCCTTGTTTTTTTGTTGTTGTATATATTTCGGGTTTTTTTCTCCCATCTCCATCATATGAATCCATTTGTAAAAAATCATAATTTGTAAATAAAATCATACATCACTTCCGGGGTTTTAAGTAGGACTTTCTCCATAGAGCAAATGTGGTATTTTGGTGGTAGCAGCGCGCAAGGCGACGGATGAATGACTATATATTGTATTGTTGAATGGGTCGGCGAATGTGGCTAGCTAGGTTTCCTTAGTAAAAACATAGATAAAGCAAGACCACACCCTTCCCCTTCCCCCCAAAACATAAGGCCTAGTGCCTTCCTGTAAAGTCTCTACAGGAAATAAACAGTCGCGTTCCTCCACGTCAGACTTGTTATTTCACGTTTGCTTGTTTTGAAGACCAGTCTATATTGTTATTACCTTTGTCACGTGAATTGTTAAATTGGTTATCTCGGTAAGACTTTGTTTTTTTCTGTTTGAATTTTTTATTTTTTTATTTTTTATTTTTCATTTTTTTAAAAGTCTTACCGAGAATTCGTTATTTGTGACGCTTGTTTAAATCACTTGTTTTTGTTATCCGACTTGTGTTTGTGTCGTCGGAATTTATTATTTTTGTGTCTTTTTTGTCGTTTCTTATTTTTTCAGGGGTTCTACGTGTTTTTTTGTGGCCTTCTTTTTCACTGTTTTTGTGTCTAATTAATTTTTTTGCGTCTTTTTTAACAGTAGAACCCCCCTCCATACTTGCAACAGGTGGAGGTTTTGGTTCCTTTACCCTCCTTGGCTGCTAATTCTACCTCAGCCATGGAGGGTGAAACGGCAACCCCTACAAAGACTACAAGCCTTATAGGATCAAATTGGCCTTCGCTGCCGATCCCCGACGATCCCCAAGTCTCCGAAGACAGTCCGATTCAGCCGGCCCAACAAAGCCCCACAGCCTGGAAGGGCCAGCAGAGAGGACCAAATGAATATGAAAAGGACCGGGTGGGCAGATTTGCCAAGTATTTCAAAGGCAACGAAATACTGCCCATCCCGGAAATCGCCGAGAAAATCGCGCCCAGAGTCCTCTCGCTGGTCGTTTCCGACCTCAAAACAAAAAGGCTAGTGGGGCTAACAAAGGATGTCTTTGAGGAGCTGCTGAGGAAGGCGGGCATCCCGTGCCAGTACTTTTGCCGTAAAAGTTTCGCGACATGGGATGTCCTCCTTCCTACAGAGAAACAAGCGGCAAAAACGGCTGAATCGGACATCATAACAAAACACTTCAGGCTACAGCCGGAGTATAAAGGCACCCGTAGGCTTCGAGTCACGGTATGTAATGTCCCGGCCATCATCACTGGGGAGGTCCTCGCGGCATATCTTAGTGCCTTTGGCCACGTTGAGGAAGTTAACCTCCTCAGATCCCCGGCCGGGACAGCCTACGGGGATTATGCCTTCCGGCTGTGCCTGTCAAGGGATGGCTTTAAAGCCATCCCCGAAACTCTGATATGCGGGGATCGGCAGATGATGGTGATGGTGGAAGGGAGACGCCCCAGGTGCTGGGGGTGCAAACAAATCGGGCACATCGCTAAGTTTTGCCCCCAGCGACCTGATAACAAGGCGTCAACAACAACAACAACAACAAAAGACGTAGCGGCCACCACCATCACCATCAACAAAGAAGCGGAGGCCAAGGGCCCGGGTCAGGTCCAGCCCAAAAACAATCAGGAGGGCTGGACTGAAGTGACCAAAAAGAGGAGGGGATCCCCTAAACAAGGGGAAAAAAGTCAAACTTCATCCCCTCCTCAAAAACAAACCAGGGCCCCAGCAGCAGCAGCAAAAACAACACCGGAACCATCGGCAGCAGTAGCAGCAAAATCTCCGACAGCAGCAAGAACAACAACAACAACAACAACAGAACCACCGGCAGCAGCAGCAGCAGCAAAAACACCAACAAAACCACGGGCAACAGCAGCAGCAATCACAACAACATCAACAGAATCACCGGCAGCACCAGCAACAATGACACCAAAGAAACCAGCAACAACAACAGCACCATCACCAAAAAAAACTAAAAAGAAAAATAAACAAATCATTGAAGATATGGAAACATCGACCAATCTGAAGAGGAGAAGGGACAGTGGGGAAGGGGCAGCAAAAAAAATGTGCCCCGAAAAAAACCAACCTGAGGCAGGCCCCTCCTCTCAAATACCTCTCCCATCTCCACCAGTACCTTCACCGCCACCTACACTACCTCCACCACAGTTTCCACCTCCAAAAATCACTTTACAGCCTCCTCCCCAACAAATGGACTCTCTTTCACCCCAACATGAACTCTTTAAAAAATATCACCGCCCCTACAAAATCCCACTCCCCAGATCTCAGTCTGCTGAAAGGGCACAACCCTCGGGCCTAGCCCGAACCCCATCCCTTCCCTCACTCAGCCCAGCAGACTTTTCATCTCAGGAACTCTTCCCAGCAATCATTTCCCCAAAAAGAAAAACTGACCCCCCAAAGAAAACAAACCACAATGAACTATCCATCGGACAGATACAGCGGGCAGCGGCTTTGTGCTCTGCGGAGCTGGAGGCAGTTGGGGACTTCCAGCTCCGGAAGGCACTAAAGCCGTTGCTCAGCTTGGAAAAAATTAAAAACCTCAGTGTATCAAATCCAGTGAATTTCAGGAGTGCAGCCATGGTGACCACTTTTGTCCGGTCAGCTGGCGACCGTACCAAGGGCGTATGGAAGTTCTTGAGTACGGTCTGTCAGACTGATACGGGCATAAAGCTGGCGGAGTTGGAGCACTCCTCCCTCAAAAAATGTTTTACTTACTGTTCAGGGAGGGTCCCCATTTTGGTTCACCCGTCTCTTTACAGGGCCCTAAAGCTGAAGTTCCCCATAGATGTCGGCGGAATCACCAGGGACAACCGAGTGACGACTGAACTCGGTACCGGTTCCCTGCGTCAGGCTGTCGGCATTCTCACGCCCAAGGATTTCCGGCCCGTAGTCGACGATGAGTAAGGTAAGTCGGATTGATGGCTTTAAACGTTGCCAGTTTGAATGTGAGGGGACTGAGGGATTCAAGCAAGTGTGCGCGCCTGCTTGGTGAACTCAAGAACCTCTGCGTAGATGTTGCTGCAGTGCAGGAGACCCACTTCACTTGCGACGCTGACTGTCGGGTGCTGAAGAACGACTTTAACGTTTTCTCAGCATACGGCAGCCACGTCAGCGCTGGGGTCTCCTTGCTAGTTGGACGCAGCCTTGATGCTGATGTTGACGTTGTTTTTGCAGGTGACGGGGGCCGGCTGGTTGTGGCCGATGTTGCCGTGAAAAGTTTCAAGTTTCGTCTGGTTGCGGTTTATGCGTCCAATATCGCTGCGGAGAGGGTTTCCTTTTTTCGTCGGTTGGCGCCGTTCCTGGACGATACGAAGCGGCTAGTCTTAATGGGAGATTGGAATGCGATCCTTGATCCCAAGATAGATAAGGTCGGTTGGGGAGCTAGTCGTGCGGGAAGGTGTGAGAGCAGCCTTGTCGGCTTCGTGACTCGTCACGGTCTCGTCGACAGGTTTCGTCTCGATCACCCAGGGCGGGAGATGTGGACGTGGCTAGATAGTTCGCCCTCTGCCAAAGTAGGTTCCTACTTGGACAGAGTGTTAGTGAGACGAGCTGACATTGACTTTGTTAGTTGTCCCACGTTCCACTTGATAGCGTGGACTGACCATAAACTTGTTAGAGTCAGTCTACGGTTAGTAAATAGGCCTAGTCTGGCCGGTTACTGGAAGTTCAATACCTCCTTACTGGAGATACGGGACTTCCGGGACCGGCTGGAATCCCTAATTCAGCGGGCGTTAGTGGGGGCGGTTACCGGGAATAGGTGGTGGGCTTCTCTCAAATATAGGATTAGAGACTTCGCCACCAAATACGGTCAACAGCTCAAACTAGATAAGGCCAAGGAGGCGAAGGCTATAGACGATAGACTTTCCCGGGCGGTGGCTGGGGGGGACTCCCTAGGTGTAGAACTAGCTAGGAGGGACCTTGAGCGTGAGAATAGCGAGCGCTACAAGGGATACGTAGTTAGATCTAGGTTAAATAGAGTTCTCTACGAAGCTGTGAAATCGAACGCGACTGCGCGTGAAGAAGAAGTGCGAAGGTTCCCCGATCGGTACGTCGCGTCTGTCAAGACCGCGGACGGGCGACTGCTGCATTCGAGTCGTGAGATACGTGATGCCTTTCGGGCGCACTTTCGGGATCGCTTTGCCCGCTGTACTGATCTCCCGATCCGGGAGTTTCGTAGCTATCTTGCCGACTTTCCCCGCCTCCGGGTGGCTAAAGCGGCTGGCTGCGAGGGTGTGGTTACTGAATGCGAAGTCCGTGATGCGTTGAAGCAGGTCGGCCTGAACAAGTCGCCGGGACTAGATGGTTTGCCCTACGAAGTGTACTTGAGGATGTCGCACATGTTTGTGCCTATTCTGACGGATATGTTCAACCATTGGTTCGCCCAGGGAGCCATCCCTGGTAGCGTTACCAAGGGCGTGATCACATTGCTGAAGAAAGGTGGCAGGCATGTTTGGGAGGGTTTAGATGACTACAGGCCCATAACTCTGCTTAACACAGAGTTAAAGATTTTGGCCCGGGTCTTGGCGAATCGTTTACAGCGTGTCATCAGTGATCTGATCGGACCTGAACAGACCTTTGCTGTGAAGGGAAGATCGATCCAGGACAATCTGCACTTGATTCGCGGGGTCCTAGAGGGGATAGAAGACGACACAGAAGCCGCGCTGATCAGTTTAGATCAGTCCAAGGCCTTCGATAGGGTTGACCATCGGTTCTTGGCGTCTGTTTTGGAGACTGCCGGATTCAAACCGGAGTTCCGCAGATGGATTAGCATGATGTACCACAACCCTCAGGCAGTGGTGCAGGTGAACGGAAGGCGTTCGAGGGTATTCGCGATCGAGCGTTCGGTGCGGCAGGGCTGCCCGTTGTCTCCTCTACTCTATGTCCTCACGTTGGAGCCCCTCCTGCGCAGGCTTAGGGATGAGGGGACAAGTCCGTCCCTGCGCGGTATACCTTTTGTTGGCAGCTTTGCGGCAAGGGTTTCCGCGTTCGCTGATGACATCACAGTCTTTGTATCCCGCCGTCTGGATATAAAGGCTGTGAAAGAGGCGGTTGTCGAGTACGAGCGGATCGCAGGAGCCAAGGTCAATTTTGACAAAAGCGAAGGTTTGCGGCTTGGTGCTTGGAGGGGTAGCAATACTCTTCCGGGGCCTTTCCGCTGGAGTGACGGACCCATCCGCATCCTCGGGGTGTGGTTCGGGCCCGGCCTCCAACTGGAGCGAAATTGGTCGGAAGTACAAACCAAGGTGAATGCTCAGGTGGGAATCTGGCTTTCAAGGAGGTTGTCCTTAAAGGGCAGGGCGGAGGCGTGCGCCACGTACGTCTTCCCTCTGATCCTTTACCGATTGGCTGTACTTCCTCTGCCTAAGGCACGTCGGTTGGCACTGCAACAATCCCTCTCCAGATTACTCTGGGGAGGTGCAAGGCCGATGGTCCGTAGGCAGGTCTGTATCCAACGTACACGCAACGGGGGTCTGGGTATGCCTGATCTGGAGAGCCACTGGCTTGCTGAAAGACTTGCATACCTCGGCCGGTCCTTGACAGGGGACTCAGTGTGGAGACGAAAGGCGAGTCGGACTTTTCCTCGCCTCAAGTCAGACCCAAAGGCTGAAGGTCGACGTAGGCCTTTGGGCGAAGCACTGTTTTTTAGCGAGTGCCGAAAGGCCCTTCGTAACCTTCTTGGGTCCAGTGACCTTTCATGGCCTCGGAAAGAGCTATATCGGGAGTTAGTGGTGGGTTCCGCTTCTGATCCTCTTAGCGAGCGACGAGGCTGGACGGCGGAGGAGATCCGCTCTCACTGGAATTGGGCGCCAGGATCGAGCTTCTTGAACAACTCCGAGTTCTCGCTCACCTGGCGACTTGTACGGAATGCGTTACCCCTTCTCGGCTTGAACTACAAAGCGGGCCTAGCAGACATGCCTGATTGTCCTCGCTGCGCCAGTGGATTGGAAGAAACGGCTGAGCACGCCTTCTACTACTGCGAGCGAGTTCGCCCGTTTTGGGATCACGTCGGGGAGTGGACGGCTCGCATCGAACCCAAGCAGCTCGTGCTGCTCGACGTTGGTTACGTCGTGGACAACGTTCTTCCTCCGTTTCAGGGTGAGAAGCGTGTGGTGTTTCTCGCGATCCTGGCTGTAGCTCGAATGGTGATTTGGAACACGCGAAAGAAGGGATTGTATGACGATGCAAACTTTTCTCATCGCGATCTGGTTTTGTATTTTCGGCACCAGCTGAGGGTCAAAATCAGATGCGATAGAAAATGCTTGGATCGCATAACATTCAACAGAAGGTGGGTGAATGCAGCGAGCCTGGTCGTACGAAAGGGGGCAACGTTGGAGTCATCCTTCCCTCCTCTGCCCGCTCATGGCGTCTACGGTACGGGTCCTTCGGGACCCCACCCCCGGTAAGTAGGCAAAGCTTTTTCCCTTGTAACCTAGTTAGCAGTATGTTGTCAGTCATTGTCCCCGTCATCTAGTCTTTAGTATTCAAGATCTTCCCCACCCCCATTATTTTTCGACCTCAACCTATATCCCAGTCCGCTTTTATTGAAGATCTTGAACATTCATATGTAAAAAAATCATATTACCGTCTTGTATCGACCCACACCGTGTCCGACCCTTTATTTTCCTTTTTTTCCCCCCTATAGATTAGGATCCCAGTCCCACCTAGGGCAGGTCCGACTTGTTTCCGGTTCTTTCGCCCCGGAAAACAGTCGGCCTCCAATTTTATAGACGGGGGGATGGGAGGGCAACCAAACGGGGGATTTTTCCTTGTTTTTTTGTTGTTGTATATATTTCGGGGTTTTTTCTCCCATCTCCATCATATGAATCCATTTGTAAAAAATCATAATTTGTAAATAAAATCATACATCACTTCCGGGGTTTTAAGTAGGACTTTCTCCATAGAGCAAATGTGGTATTTTGGTGGTAGCAGCGCGCAAGGCGACGGATGAATGACTATATATTGTATTGTTGAATGGGTCGGCGAATGTGGCTAGCTAGGTTTCCTTAGTAAAAACATAGATAAAGCAAGACCACACCCTTCCCCTTCCCCCCAAAACATAAGGCCTAGTGCCTTCCTGTAAAGTCTCTACAGGAAATAAACAGTCGCGTTCCTCCACGTCAGACTTGTTATTTCACGTTTGCTTGTTTTGAAGACCAGTCTATATTGTTATTACCTTTGTTACGTGAATTGTTAAATTGGTTATCTCGGTAAGACTTTGTTTTTTCTGATTGAATTTTTTATTTTTTATTTTTTATTTTTTATTTTTTTTTTAGTCTTACCGAGAATTCTCTATTTGTGACGCTTGTTTAAATCACTTGTTTTTGTTATCCGACTTGTGTTTGTGTCGTCGGAATTTATTATTTTTGTGTCTTTTTTGTCGTTTCTTATTTTTTCAGGGGTTCTACGTGTTTTTTTTGTGGCCTTCTTTTTCACTGTTTTTGTGTCTAATTAATTTTTTTGCGTCTTTTTTAACAGTAGAACCCCCCTCCATACTTGCAACAGGTGGAGGTTTTAGTTCCTTTACCCTCCTTGGCTGCTAATTCTACCTCAGCCATGGAGGGTGAAACGGCAACCCCTACAAAGACTACAAGCCTTATAGGATCAAATTGGCCTTCGCTGCCGATCCCCGACGATCCCCAAGTCTCCGAAGACAGTCCGATTCAGCCGGCCCAACAAAGCCCCACAGCCTGGAAGGGCCAGCAGAGAGGACCAAATGAATATGAAAAGGACCGGGTGGGCAGATTTGCCAAGTATTTCAAAGGCAACGAAATACTGCCCATCCCGGAAATCGCCGAGAAAATCGCGCCCAGAGTCCTCTCGCTGGTCGTTTCCGACCTCAAAACAAAAAGGCTAGTGGGGCTAACAAAGGATGTCTTTGAGGAGCTGCTGAGGAAGGCGGGCATCCCGTGCCAATACTTTTGCCGTAAAAGTTTCGCGACATGGGATGTCCTCCTTCCTACAGAGAAACAAGCGGCAAAAACGGCTGAATCGGACATCATAACAAAACACTTCAGGCTACAGCCGGAGTATAAAGGCACCCGTAGGCTTCGAGTCACGGTATGTAATGTCCCGGCCATCATCACTGGGGAGGTCCTCGCGGCATATCTTAGTGCCTTTGGCCACGTTGAGGAAGTTAACCTCCTCAGATCCCCGGCCGGGACAGCCTACGGGGATTATGCCTTCCGGCTGTGCCTGTCAAGGGATGGCTTTAAAGCCATCCCCGAAACTCTGATATGCGGGGATCGGCAGATGATGGTGATGGTGGAAGGGAGACGCCCCAGGTGCTGGGGGTGCAAACAAATCGGGCACATCGCTAAGTTTTGCCCCCAGCGACCTGATAACAAGGCGTCAACAACAACAACAACAACAAAAGACGTAGCGGCCACCACCATCACCATCAACAAAGAAGCGGAGGCCAAGGGCCCGGGTCAGGTCCAGCCCAAAAACAATCAGGAGGGCTGGACTGAAGTGACCAAAAAGAGGAGGGGATCCCCTAAACAAGGGGAAAAAAGTCAAACTTCATCCCCTCCTCAAAAACAAACCAGGGCCCCAGCAGCAGCAGCAGCAGTAGCAAAAACAACACCGGAACCATCGGCAGTAGTAGCAGCAAAATCTCCGACAGCAGCAAGAACAACAACAACAACAACAACAGAACCACCGGCAGCAGCAGCAGCAGCAAAAACACCAACAAAACCACGGGCAACAGCAGCAGCAATCACAACAACATCAACAGAATCACCGGCAGCACCAGCAACAATGACACCAAAGAAACCAGCAACAACAACAGCACCATCACCAAAAAAAACTAAAAAGAAAAATAAACAAATCATCGAAGATATGGAAACATCGACCAATCTGAAGAGGAGAAGGGACAGTGGGGAAGGGGCAGCAAAAAAAATGTGCCCCGAAAAAAACCAACCTGAGGCAGGCCCCTCCTCTCAAATACCTCTCCCATCTCCACCAGTACCTTCACCGCCACCTACACTACCTCCACCACAGTTTCCACCTCCAAAAATCACTTTACAGCCTCCTCCCCAACAAATGGACTCTCTTTCACCCCAACATGAACTCTTTAAAAAATATCACCGCCCCTACAAAATCCCACTCCCCAGATCTCAGTCTGCTGAAAGGGCACAACCCTCGGGCCTAGCCCGAACCCCATCCCTTCCCTCACTCAGCCCAGCAGACTTTTCATCTCAGGAACTCTTCCCAGCAATCATTTCCCCAAAAAGAAAAACTGACCCCCCAAAGAAAACAAACCACAATGAACTATCCATCGGACAGATACAGCGGGCAGCGGCTTTGTGCTCTGCGGAGCTGGAGGCAGTTGGGGACTTCCAGCTCCGGAAGGCACTAAAGCCGTTGCTCAGCTTGGAAAAAATTAAAAACCTCAGTGTATCAAATCCAGTGAATTTCAGGAGTGCAGCCATGGTGACCACTTTTGTCCGGTCAGCTGGCGACCGTACCAAGGGCGTATGGAAGTTCTTGAGTACGGTCTGTCAGACTGATACGGGCATAAAGCTGGCGGAGTTGGAGCACTCCTCCCTCAAAAAATGTTTTACTTACTGTTCAGGGAGGGTCCCCATTTTGGTTCACCCGTCTCTTTACAGGGCCCTAAAGCTGAAGTTCCCCATAGATGTCGGCGGAATCACCAGGGACAACCGAGTGACGACTGAACTCGGTACCGGTTCCCTGCGTCAGGCTGTCGGCATTCTCACGCCCAAGGATTTCCGGCCCGTAGTCGACGATGAGTAAGGTAAGTCGGATTGATGGCTTTAAACGTTGCCAGTTTGAATGTGAGGGGACTGAGGGATTCAAGCAAGTGTGCGCGCTTGCTTGGTGAACTCAAGAACCTCTGCGTAGATGTTGCTGCAGTGCAGGAGACCCACTTCACTTGCGACGCTGACTGTCGGGTGCTGAAGAACGACTTTAACGTTTTCTCAGCATACGGCAGCCACGTCAGCGCTGGGGTCTCCTTGCTAGTTGGACGCAGCCTTGATGCTGATGTTGACGTTGTTTTTGCAGGTGACGGGGGCCGGCTGGTTGTGGCCGATGTTGCCGTGAAAAGTTTCAAGTTTCGTCTGGTTGCGGTTTATGCGTCCAATATCGCTGCGGAGAGGGTTTCCTTTTTTCGTCGGTTGGCGCCGTTCCTGGACGATACGAAGCGGCTAGTCTTAATGGGAGATTGGAATGCGATCCTTGATCCCAAGATAGATAAGGTCGGTTGGGGAGCTAGTCGTGCGGGAAGGTGTGAGAGCAGCCTTGTCGGCTTCGTGACTCGTCACGGTCTCGTCGACAGGTTTCGTCTCGATCACCCAGGGCGGGAGATGTGGACGTGGCTAGATAGTCCGCCCTCTGCCAAAGTAGGTTCCTACTTGGACAGAGTGTTAGTGAGACGAGCTGACATTGACTTTGTTAGTTGTCCCACGTTCCACTTGATAGCGTGGACTGACCATAAACTTGTTAGAGTCAGTCTACGGTTAGTAAATAGGCCTAGTCTGGCCGGTTACTGGAAGTTCAATACCTCCTTACTGGAGATACGGGACTTCCGGGACCGGCTGGAATCCCTAATTCAGCGGGCGTTAGTGGGGGCGGTTACCGGGAATAGGTGGTGGGCTTCTCTCAAATATAGGATTAGAGACTTCGCCACCAAATACGGTCAACAGCTCAAACTAGATAAGGCCAAGGAGGCGAAGGCTATAGACGATAGACTTTCCCGGGCGGTGGCTGGGGGGGACTCCCTAGGTGTAGAACTAGCTAGGAGGGACCTTGAGCGTGAGAATAGCGAGCGCTACAAGGGATACGTAGTTAGATCTAGGTTAAATAGAGTTCTCTACGAAGCTGTGAAATCGAACGCGACTGCGCGTGAAGAAGAAGTGCGAAGGTTCCCCGATCGGTACGTCGCGTCTGTCAAGACCGCGGACGGGCGACTGCTGCATTCGAGTCGTGAGATACGTGATGCCTTTCGGGCGCACTTTCGGGATCGCTTTGCCCGCTGTACTGATCTCCCGATCCGGGAGTTTCGTAGCTATCTTGCCGACTTTCCCCGCCTCCGGGTGGCTAAAGCGGCTGGCTGCGAGGGTGTGGTTACTGAATGCGAAGTCCGTGATGCGTTGAAGCAGGTCGGCCTGAACAAGTCGCCGGGACTAGATGGTTTGCCCTACGAAGTGTACTTGAGGATGTCGCACATGTTTGTGCCTATTCTGACGGATGTGTTCAACCATTGGTTCGCCCAGGGAGCCATCCCTGGTAGCGTTACCAAGGGCGTGATCACATTGCTGAAGAAAGGTGGCAGGCATGTTTGGGAGGGTTTAGATGACTACAGGCCCATAACTCTGCTTAACACAGAGTTAAAGATTTTGGCCCGGGTCTTGGCGAATCGTTTACAGCGTGTCATCAGTGATCTGATCGGACCTGAACAGACCTTTGCTGTGAAGGGAAGATCGATCCAGGACAATCTGCACTTGATTCGCGGGGTCCTAGAGGGGATAGAAGACGACACAGAAGCCGCGCTGATCAGTTTAGATCAGTCCAAGGCCTTCGATAGGGTTGACCATCGGTTCTTGGCGTCTGTTTTGGAGACTGCCGGATTCAAACCGGAGTTCCGCAGATGGATTAGCATGATGTACCACAACCCTCAGGCAGTGGTGCAGGTGAACGGAAGGCGTTCGAGGGTATTCGCGATCGAGCGTTCGGTGCGACAGGGCTGCCCGTTGTCACCTCTACTCTATGTCCTCACGTTGGAGCCCCTCCTGCGCAGGCTTAGGGATGAGGGGACAAGTCCGTCCCTGCGCGGTATACCTTTTGTTGGCAGCTTTGCGGCAAGGGTTTCCGCGTTCGCTGATGACATCACAGTCTTTGTATCCCGCCGTCTGGATATAAAGGCTGTGAAAGAGGCGGTTGTCGAGTACGAGCGGATCGCAGGAGCCAAGGTCAATTTTGACAAAAGCGAAGGTTTGCGGCTTGGTGCTTGGAGGGGTAGCAATACTCTTCCGGGGCCTTTCCGCTGGAGTGACGGACCCATCCGCATCCTCGGGGTGTGGTTCGGGCCCGGCCTCCAACTGGAGCGAAATTGGTCGGAAGTACAAACCAAGGTGAATGCTCAGGTGGGAATCTGGCTTTCAAGGAGGTTGTCCTTAAAGGGCAGGGCGGAGGCGTGCGCCACGTACGTCTTCCCTCTGATCCTTTACCGATTGGCTGTACTTCCTCTGCCTAAGGCACGTCGGTTGGCACTGCAACAATCCCTCTCCAGATTACTCTGGGGAGGTGCAAGGCCGATGGTCCGTAGGCAGGTCTGTATCCAACGTACACGCAACGGGGGTCTGGGTATGCCTGATCTGGAGAGCCACTGGCTTGCTGAAAGACTTGCATACCTCGGCCGGTCCTTGACAGGGGACTCAGTGTGGAGACGAAAGGCGAGTCGGACTTTTCCTCGCCTCAAGTCAGACCCAAAGGCTGAAGGTCGACGTAGGCCTTTGGGCGAAGCACTGTTTTTTAGCGAGTGCCGAAAGGCCCTTCGTAACCTTCTTGGGTCCAGTGACCTTTCATGGCCTCGGAAAGAGCTATATCGGGAGTTAGTGGTGGGTTCCGCTTCTGATCCTCTTAGCGAGCGGCGAGGCTGGACGGCGGAGGAGATCCGCTCTCACTGGAATTGGGCGCCAGGATCGAGCTTCTTGAACAACTCCGAGTTCTCGCTCACCTGGCGACTTGTACGGAATGCGTTACCCCTTCTCGGCTTGAACTACAAAGCGGGCCTAGCAGACATGCCTGATTGTCCTCGCTGCGCCAGTGGATTGGAAGAAACGGCTGAGCACGCCTTCTACTACTGCGAGCGAGTTCGCCCGTTTTGGGATCACGTCGGGGAGTGGACGGCTCGCATCGAACCCAAGCAGCTCGTGCTGCTCGACGTTGGTTACGTCGTGGACAACGTTCTTCCTCCGTTTCAGGGTGAGAAGCGTGTGGTGTTTCTCGCGATCCTGGCTGTAGCTCGAATGGTGATTTGGAACACGCGAAAGAAGGGATTGTATGACGATGCAAACTTTTCTCATCGCGATCTGGTTTTGTATTTTCGGCACCAGCTGAGGGTCAAAATCAGATGCGATAGAAAATGCTTGGATCGCATAACATTCAACAGAAGGTGGGTGAATGCAGCGAGCCTGGTCGTACGAAAGGGGGCAACGTTGGAGTCATCCTTCCCTCCTCTGCCCGCTCATGGCGTCTACGGTACGGGTCCTTCGGGACCCCACCCCCGGTAAGTAGGCAAAGCTTTTTCCCTTGTAACCTAGTTAGCAGTATGTTGTCAGTCATTGTCCCCGTCATCTAGTCTTTAGTATTCAAGATCTTCCCCACCCCCATTATTTTTCGACCTCAACCTATATCCCAGTCCGCTTTTATTGAAGATCTTGAACATTCATATGTAAAAAATCATATTACCGTCTTGTATCGACCCACACCGTGCCCGACCCTTTATTTTCCTTTTTTTCCCCCCTATAGATTAGGATCCCAGTCCCACCTAGGGCAGGTCCGACTTGTTTCCGGCTCTTTCGCACCGGAAAACAGTCGGCCTCCAATTTTATAGACGGGGGGATGGGAGGGCAACCAAACGGGGGATTTTTCCTTGTTTTTTTGTTGTTGTATATATTTCGGGGTTTTTTCTCCCATCTCCATCATATGAATCCATTTGTAAAAAATCATAATTTGTAAATAAAATCATACATCACTTCCGGGGTTTTAAGTAGGACTTTCTCCATAGAGCAAATGTGGTATTTTGGTGGTAGCAGCGCGCAAGGCGACGGATGAATGACTATATATTGTATTGTTGAATGGGTCGGCGAATGTGGCTAGCTAGGTTTCCTTAGTAAAAACATAGATAAAGCAAGACCACACCCTTCCCCTTCCCCCCAAAACATAAGGCCTAGTGCCTTCCTGTAAAGTCTCTACAGGAAATAAACAGTCGCGTTCCTCCACGTCAGACTTGTTATTTCACGTTTGCTTGTTTTGAAGACCAGTCTATATTGTTATTACCTTTGTTACGTGAATTGTTAAATTGGTTATCTCGGTAAGACTTTGTTTTTTCTGATTGAATTTTTTATTTTTTATTTTTTATTTTTTATTTTTTTTTTAGTCTTACCGAGAATTCTCTATTTGTGACGCTTGTTTAAATCACTTGTTTTTGTTATCCGACTTGTGTTTGTGTCGTCGGAATTTATTATTTTTGTGTCTTTTTTGTCGTTTCTTATTTTTTCAGGGGTTCTACGTGTTTTTTTTGTGGCCTTCTTTTTCACTGTTTTTGTGTCTAATTAATTTTTTTGCGTCTTTTTTAACAGTAGAACCCCCCTCCATACTTGCAACAGGTGGAGGTTTTAGTTCCTTTACCCTCCTTGGCTGCTAATTCTACCTCAGCCATGGAGGGTGAAACGGCAACCCCTACAAAGACTACAAGCCTTATAGGATCAAATTGGCCTTCGCTGCCGATCCCCGACGATCCCCAAGTCTCCGAAGACAGTCCGATTCAGCCGGCCCAACAAAGCCCCACAGCCTGGAAGGGCCAGCAGAGAGGACCAAATGAATATGAAAAGGACCGGGTGGGCAGATTTGCCAAGTATTTCAAAGGCAACGAAATACTGCCCATCCCGGAAATCGCCGAGAAAATCGCGCCCAGAGTCCTCTCGCTGGTCGTTTCCGACCTCAAAACAAAAAGGCTAGTGGGGCTAACAAAGGATGTCTTTGAGGAGCTGCTGAGGAAGGCGGGCATCCCGTGCCAATACTTTTGCCGTAAAAGTTTCGCGACATGGGATGTCCTCCTTCCTACAGAGAAACAAGCGGCAAAAACGGCTGAATCGGACATCATAACAAAACACTTCAGGCTACAGCCGGAGTATAAAGGCACCCGTAGGCTTCGAGTCACGGTATGTAATGTCCCGGCCATCATCACTGGGGAGGTCCTCGCGGCATATCTTAGTGCCTTTGGCCACGTTGAGGAAGTTAACCTCCTCAGATCCCCGGCCGGGACAGCCTACGGGGATTATGCCTTCCGGCTGTGCCTGTCAAGGGATGGCTTTAAAGCCATCCCCGAAACTCTGATATGCGGGGATCGGCAGATGATGGTGATGGTGGAAGGGAGACGCCCCAGGTGCTGGGGGTGCAAACAAATCGGGCACATCGCTAAGTTTTGCCCCCAGCGACCTGATAACAAGGCGTCAACAACAACAACAACAACAAAAGACGTAGCGGCCACCACCATCACCATCAACAAAGAAGCGGAGGCCAAGGGCCCGGGTCAGGTCCAGCCCAAAAACAATCAGGAGGGCTGGACTGAAGTGACCAAAAAGAGGAGGGGATCCCCTAAACAAGGGGAAAAAAGTCAAACTTCATCCCCTCCTCAAAAACAAACCAGGGCCCCAGCAGCAGCAGCAGCAGTAGCAAAAACAACACCGGAACCATCGGCAGTAGTAGCAGCAAAATCTCCGACAGCAGCAAGAACAACAACAACAACAACAACAGAACCACCGGCAGCAGCAGCAGCAGCAAAAACACCAACAAAACCACGGGCAACAGCAGCAGCAATCACAACAACATCAACAGAATCACCGGCAGCACCAGCAACAATGACACCAAAGAAACCAGCAACAACAACAGCACCATCACCAAAAAAAACTAAAAAGAAAAATAAACAAATCATCGAAGATATGGAAACATCGACCAATCTGAAGAGGAGAAGGGACAGTGGGGAAGGGGCAGCAAAAAAAATGTGCCCCGAAAAAAACCAACCTGAGGCAGGCCCCTCCTCTCAAATACCTCTCCCATCTCCACCAGTACCTTCACCGCCACCTACACTACCTCCACCACAGTTTCCACCTCCAAAAATCACTTTACAGCCTCCTCCCCAACAAATGGACTCTCTTTCACCCCAACATGAACTCTTTAAAAAATATCACCGCCCCTACAAAATCCCACTCCCCAGATCTCAGTCTGCTGAAAGGGCACAACCCTCGGGCCTAGCCCGAACCCCATCCCTTCCCTCACTCAGCCCAGCAGACTTTTCATCTCAGGAACTCTTCCCAGCAATCATTTCCCCAAAAAGAAAAACTGACCCCCCAAAGAAAACAAACCACAATGAACTATCCATCGGACAGATACAGCGGGCAGCGGCTTTGTGCTCTGCGGAGCTGGAGGCAGTTGGGGACTTCCAGCTCCGGAAGGCACTAAAGCCGTTGCTCAGCTTGGAAAAAATTAAAAACCTCAGTGTATCAAATCCAGTGAATTTCAGGAGTGCAGCCATGGTGACCACTTTTGTCCGGTCAGCTGGCGACCGTACCAAGGGCGTATGGAAGTTCTTGAGTACGGTCTGTCAGACTGATACGGGCATAAAGCTGGCGGAGTTGGAGCACTCCTCCCTCAAAAAATGTTTTACTTACTGTTCAGGGAGGGTCCCCATTTTGGTTCACCCGTCTCTTTACAGGGCCCTAAAGCTGAAGTTCCCCATAGATGTCGGCGGAATCACCAGGGACAACCGAGTGACGACTGAACTCGGTACCGGTTCCCTGCGTCAGGCTGTCGGCATTCTCACGCCCAAGGATTTCCGGCCCGTAGTCGACGATGAGTAAGGTAAGTCGGATTGATGGCTTTAAACATTGCCAGTTTGAATGTGAGGGGACTGAGGGATTCAAGCAAGTGTGCGCGCCTGCTTGGTGAACTCAAGAACCTCTGCGTAGATGTTGCTGCAGTGCAGGAGACTCACTTCACTTGCGACGCTGACTGTCGGGTGCTGAAGAACGACTTTAACGTTTTCTCAGCATACGGCAGCCACGTCAGCGCTGGGGTCTCCTTGCTAGTTGGACGCAGCCTTGATGCTGATGTTGACGTTGTTTTTGCAGGTGACGGGGGCCGGCTGGTTGTGGCCGATGTTGCCGTGAAAAGTTTCAAGTTTCGTCTGGTTGCGGTTTATGCGTCCAATATCGCTGCGGAGAGGGTTTCCTTTTTTCGTCGGTTGGCGCCGTTCCTGGACGATACGAAGCGGCTAGTCTTAATGGGAGATTGGAATGCGATCCTTGATCCCAAGATAGATAAGGTCGGTTGGGGAGCTAGTCGTGCGGGAAGGTGTGAGAGCAGCCTTGTCGGCTTCGTGACTCGTCACGGTCTCGTCGACAGGTTTCGTCTCGATCACCCAGGGCGGGAGATGTGGACGTGGCTAGATAGTTCGCCCTCTGCCAAAGTAGGTTCCTACTTGGACAGAGTGTTAGTGAGACGAGCTGACATTGACTTTGTTAGTTGTCCCACGTTCCACTTGATAGCGTGGACTGACCATAAACTTGTTAGAGTCAGTCTACGGTTAGTAAATAGGCCTAGTCTGGCCGGTTACTGGAAGTTCAATACCTCCTTACTGGAGATACGGGACTTCCGGGACCGGCTGGAATCCCTAATTCAGCGGGCGTTAGTGGGGGCGGTTACCGGGAATAGGTGGTGGGCTTCTCTCAAATATAGGATTAGAGACTTCGCCACCAAATACGGTCAACAGCTCAAACTAGATAAGGCCAAGGAGGCGAAGGCTATAGACGATAGACTTTCCCGGGCGGTGGCTGGGGGGGACTCCCTAGGTGTAGAACTAGCTAGGAGGGACCTTGAGCGTGAGAATAGCGAGCGCTACAAGGGATACGTAGTTAGATCTAGGTTAAATAGAGTTCTCTACGAAGCTGTGAAATCGAACGCGACTGCGCGTGAAGAAGAAGTGCGAAGGTTCCCCGATCGGTACGTCGCGTCTGTCAAGACCGCGGACGGGCGACTGCTGCATTCGAGTCGTGAGATACGTGATGCCTTTCGGGCGCACTTTCGGGATCGCTTTGCCCGCTGTACTGATCTCCCGATCCGGGAGTTTCGTAGCTATCTTGCCGACTTTCCCCGCCTCCGGGTGGCTAAAGCGGCTGGCTGCGAGGGTGTGGTTACTGAATGCGAAGTCCGTGATGCGTTGAAGCAGGTCGGCCTGAACAAGTCGCCGGGACTAGATGGTTTGCCCTACGAAGTGTACTTGAGGATGTCGCACATGTTTGTGCCTATTCTGACGGATGTGTTCAACCATTGGTTCGCCCAGGGAGCCATCCCTGGTAGCGTTACCAAGGGCGTGATCACATTGCTGAAGAAAGGTGGCAGGCATGTTTGGGAGGGTTTAGATGACTACAGGCCCATAACTCTGCTTAACACAGAGTTAAAGATTTTGGCCCGGGTCTTGGCGAATCGTTTACAGCGTGTCATCAGTGATCTGATCGGACCTGAACAGACCTTTGCTGTGAAGGGAAGATCGATCCAGGACAATCTGCACTTGATTCGCGGGGTCCTAGAGGGGATAGAAGACGACACAGAAGCCGCGCTGATCAGTTTAGATCAGTCCAAGGCCTTCGATAGGGTTGACCATCGGTTCTTGGCGTCTGTTTTGGAGACTGCCGGATTCAAACCGGAGTTCCGCAGATGGATTAGCATGATGTACCACAACCCTCAGGCAGTGGTGCAGGTGAACGGAAGGCGTTCGAGGGTATTCGCGATCGAGCGTTCGGTGCGGCAGGGCTGCCCGTTGTCTCCTCTACTCTATGTCCTCACGTTGGAGCCCCTCCTGCGCAGGCTTAGGGATGAGGGGACAAGTCCGTCCCTGCGCGGTATGCCTTTTGTTGGCAGCTTTGCGGCAAGGGTTTCCGCGTTCGCTGATGACATCACAGTCTTTGTATCCCGCCGTCTGGATATAAAGGCTGTGAAAGAGGCGGTTGTCGAGTACGAGCGGATCGCAGGAGCCAAGGTCAATTTTGACAAAAGCGAAGGTTTGCGGCTTGGTGCTTGGAGGGGTAGCAATACTCTTCCGGGGCCTTTCCGCTGGAGTGACGGACCCATCCGCATCCTCGGGGTGTGGTTCGGGCCCGGCCTCCAACTGGAGCGAAATTGGTCGGAAGTACAAACCAAGGTGAATGCTCAGGTGGGAATCTGGCTTTCAAGGAGGTTGTCCTTAAAGGGCAGGGCGGAGGCGTGCGCCACGTACGTCTTCCCTCTGATCCTTTACCGATTGGCTGTACTTCCTCTGCCTAAGGCACGTCGGTTGGCACTGCAACAATCCCTCTCCAGATTACTCTGGGGAGGTGCAAGGCCGATGGTCCGTAGGCAGGTCTGTATCCAACGTACACGCAACGGGGGTCTGGGTATGCCTGATCTGGAGAGCCACTGGCTTGCTGAAAGACTTGCATACCTCGGCCGGTCCTTGACAGGGGACTCAGTGTGGAGACGAAAGGCGAGTCGGACTTTTCCTCGCCTCAAGTCAGACCCAAAGGCTGAAGGTCGACGTAGGCCTTTGGGCGAAGCACTGTTTTTTAGCGAGTGCCGAAAGGCCCTTCGTAACCTTCTTGGGTCCAGTGACCTTTCATGGCCTCGGAAAGAGCTATATCGGGAGTTAGTGGTGGGTTCCGCTTCTGATCCTCTTAGCGAGCGGCGAGGCTGGACGGCGGAGGAGATCCGCTCTCACTGGAATTGGGCGCCAGGATCGAGCTTCTTGAACAACTCCGAGTTCTCGCTCACCTGGCGACTTGTACGGAATGCGTTACCCCTTCTCGGCTTGAACTACAAGGCGGGCCTAGCAGACATGCCTGATTGTCCTCGCTGCGCCAGTGGATTGGAAGAAACGGCTGAGCACGCCTTCTACTACTGCGAGCGAGTTCGCCCGTTTTGGGATCACGTCGGGGAGTGGACGGCTCGCATCGAACCCAAGCAGCTCGTGCTGCTCGACGTTGGTTACGTCGTGGACAACGTTCTTCCTCCGTTTCAGGGTGAGAAGCGTGTGGTGTTTCTCGCGATCCTGGCTGTAGCTCGAATGGTGATTTGGAACACGCGAAAGAAGGGATTGTATGACGATGCAAACTTTTCTCATCGCGATCTGGTTTTGTATTTTCGGCACCAGCTGAGGGTCAAAATCAGATGCGATAGAAAATGCTTGGATCGCATAACATTCAACAGAAGGTGGGTGAATGCAGCGAGCCTGGTCGTACGAAAGGGGGCAACGTTGGAGTCATCCTTCCCTCCTCTGCCCGCTCATGGCGTCTACGGTACGGGTCCTTCGGGACCCCACCCCCGGTAAGTAGGCAAAGCTTTTTCCCTTGTAACCTAGTTAGCAGTATGTTGTCAGTCATTGTCCCCGTCATCTAGTCTTTAGTATTCAAGATCTTCCCCACCCCCATTATTTTTCGACCTCAACCTATATCCCAGTCCGCTTTTATTGAAGATCTTGAACATTCATATGTAAAAAAATCATATTACCGTCTTGTATCGACCCACACCGTGTCCGACCCTTTATTTTCCTTTTTTTCCCCCCTATAGATTAGGATCCCAGTCCCACCTAGGGCAGGTCCGACTTGTTTCCGGTTCTTTCGCCCCGGAAAACAGTCGGCCTCCAATTTTATAGACGGGGGGATGGGAGGGCAACCAAACGGGGGATTTTTCCTTGTTTTTTTGTTGTTGTATATATTTCGGGGTTTTTTCTCCCATCTCCATCATATGAATCCATTTGTAAAAAATCATAATTTGTAAATAAAATCATACATCACTTCCGGGGTTTTAAGTAGGACTTTCTCCATAGAGCAAATGTGGTATTTTGGTGGTAGCAGCGCGCAAGGCGACGGATGAATGACTATATATTGTATTGTTGAATGGGTCGGCGAATGTGGCTAGCTAGGTTTCCTTAGTAAAAACATAGATAAAGCAAGACCACACCCTTCCCCTTCCCCCCAAAACATAAGGCCTAGTGCCTTCCTGTAAAGTCTCTACAGGAAATAAACAGTCGCGTTCCTCCACGTCAGACTTGTTATTTCACGTTTGCTTGTTTTGAAGACCAGTCTATATTGTTATTACCTTTGTTACGTGAATTGTTAAATTGGTTATCTCGGTAAGACTTTGTTTTTTCTGATTGAATTTTTTATTTTTTATTTTTTATTTTTTATTTTTTTTTTAGTCTTACCGAGAATTCTCTATTTGTGACGCTTGTTTAAATCACTTGTTTTTGTTATCCGACTTGTGTTTGTGTCGTCGGAATTTATTATTTTTGTGTCTTTTTTGTCGTTTCTTATTTTTTCAGGGGTTCTACGTGTTTTTTTTGTGGCCTTCTTTTTCACTGTTTTTGTGTCTAATTAATTTTTTTGCGTCTTTTTTAACAGTAGAACCCCCCTCCATACTTGCAACAGGTGGAGGTTTTAGTTCCTTTACCCTCCTTGGCTGCTAATTCTACCTCAGCCATGGAGGGTGAAACGGCAACCCCTACAAAGACTACAAGCCTTATAGGATCAAATTGGCCTTCGCTGCCGATCCCCGACGATCCCCAAGTCTCCGAAGACAGTCCGATTCAGCCGGCCCAACAAAGCCCCACAGCCTGGAAGGGCCAGCAGAGAGGACCAAATGAATATGAAAAGGACCGGGTGGGCAGATTTGCCAAGTATTTCAAAGGCAACGAAATACTGCCCATCCCGGAAATCGCCGAGAAAATCGCGCCCAGAGTCCTCTCGCTGGTCGTTTCCGACCTCAAAACAAAAAGGCTAGTGGGGCTAACAAAGGATGTCTTTGAGGAGCTGCTGAGGAAGGCGGGCATCCCGTGCCAATACTTTTGCCGTAAAAGTTTCGCGACATGGGATGTCCTCCTTCCTACAGAGAAACAAGCGGCAAAAACGGCTGAATCGGACATCATAACAAAACACTTCAGGCTACAGCCGGAGTATAAAGGCACCCGTAGGCTTCGAGTCACGGTATGTAATGTCCCGGCCATCATCACTGGGGAGGTCCTCGCGGCATATCTTAGTGCCTTTGGCCACGTTGAGGAAGTTAACCTCCTCAGATCCCCGGCCGGGACAGCCTACGGGGATTATGCCTTCCGGCTGTGCCTGTCAAGGGATGGCTTTAAAGCCATCCCCGAAACTCTGATATGCGGGGATCGGCAGATGATGGTGATGGTGGAAGGGAGACGCCCCAGGTGCTGGGGGTGCAAACAAATCGGGCACATCGCTAAGTTTTGCCCCCAGCGACCTGATAACAAGGCGTCAACAACAACAACAACAACAAAAGACGTAGCGGCCACCACCATCACCATCAACAAAGAAGCGGAGGCCAAGGGCCCGGGTCAGGTCCAGCCCAAAAACAATCAGGAGGGCTGGACTGAAGTGACCAAAAAGAGGAGGGGATCCCCTAAACAAGGGGAAAAAAGTCAAACTTCATCCCCTCCTCAAAAACAAACCAGGGCCCCAGCAGCAGCAGCAGCAGTAGCAAAAACAACACCGGAACCATCGGCAGTAGTAGCAGCAAAATCTCCGACAGCAGCAAGAACAACAACAACAACAACAACAGAACCACCGGCAGCAGCAGCAGCAGCAAAAACACCAACAAAACCACGGGCAACAGCAGCAGCAATCACAACAACATCAACAGAATCACCGGCAGCACCAGCAACAATGACACCAAAGAAACCAGCAACAACAACAGCACCATCACCAAAAAAAACTAAAAAGAAAAATAAACAAATCATCGAAGATATGGAAACATCGACCAATCTGAAGAGGAGAAGGGACAGTGGGGAAGGGGCAGCAAAAAAAATGTGCCCCGAAAAAAACCAACCTGAGGCAGGCCCCTCCTCTCAAATACCTCTCCCATCTCCACCAGTACCTTCACCGCCACCTACACTACCTCCACCACAGTTTCCACCTCCAAAAATCACTTTACAGCCTCCTCCCCAACAAATGGACTCTCTTTCACCCCAACATGAACTCTTTAAAAAATATCACCGCCCCTACAAAATCCCACTCCCCAGATCTCAGTCTGCTGAAAGGGCACAACCCTCGGGCCTAGCCCGAACCCCATCCCTTCCCTCACTCAGCCCAGCAGACTTTTCATCTCAGGAACTCTTCCCAGCAATCATTTCCCCAAAAAGAAAAACTGACCCCCCAAAGAAAACAAACCACAATGAACTATCCATCGGACAGATACAGCGGGCAGCGGCTTTGTGCTCTGCGGAGCTGGAGGCAGTTGGGGACTTCCAGCTCCGGAAGGCACTAAAGCCGTTGCTCAGCTTGGAAAAAATTAAAAACCTCAGTGTATCAAATCCAGTGAATTTCAGGAGTGCAGCCATGGTGACCACTTTTGTCCGGTCAGCTGGCGACCGTACCAAGGGCGTATGGAAGTTCTTGAGTACGGTCTGTCAGACTGATACGGGCATAAAGCTGGCGGAGTTGGAGCACTCCTCCCTCAAAAAATGTTTTACTTACTGTTCAGGGAGGGTCCCCATTTTGGTTCACCCGTCTCTTTACAGGGCCCTAAAGCTGAAGTTCCCCATAGATGTCGGCGGAATCACCAGGGACAACCGAGTGACGACTGAACTCGGTACCGGTTCCCTGCGTCAGGCTGTCGGCATTCTCACGCCCAAGGATTTCCGGCCCGTAGTCGACGATGAGTAAGGTAAGTCGGATTGATGGCTTTAAACGTTGCCAGTTTGAATGTGAGGGGACTGAGGGATTCAAGCAAGTGTGCGCGCCTGCTTGGTGAACTCAAGAACCTCTGCGTAGATGTTGCTGCAGTGCAGGAGACTCACTTCACTTGCGACGCTGACTGTCGGGTGCTGAAGAACGACTTTAACGTTTTCTCAGCATACGGCAGCCACGTCAGCGCTGGGGTCTCCTTGCTAGTTGGACGCAGCCTTGATGCTGATGTTGACGTTGTTTTTGCAGGTGACGGGGGCCGGCTGGTTGTGGCCGATGTTGCCGTGAAAAGTTTCAAGTTTCGTCTGGTTGCGGTTTATGCGTCCAATATCGCTGCGGAGAGGGTTTCCTTTTTTCGTCGGTTGGCGCCGTTCCTGGACGATACGAAGCGGCTAGTCTTAATGGGAGATTGGAATGCGATCCTTGATCCCAAGATAGATAAGGTCGGTTGGGGAGCTAGTCGTGCGGGAAGGTGTGAGAGCAGCCTTGTCGGCTTCGTGACTCGTCACGGTCTCGTCGACAGGTTTCGTCTCGATCACCCAGGGCGGGAGATGTGGACGTGGCTAGATAGTTCGCCCTCTGCCAAAGTAGGTTCCTACTTGGACAGAGTGTTAGTGAGACGAGCTGACATTGACTTTGTTAGTTGTCCCACGTTCCACTTGATAGCGTGGACTGACCATAAACTTGTTAGAGTCAGTCTACGGTTAGTAAATAGGCCTAGTCTGGCCGGTTACTGGAAGTTCAATACCTCCTTACTGGAGATACGGGACTTCCGGGACCGGCTGGAATCCCTAATTCAGCGGGCGTTAGTGGGGGCGGTTACCGGGAATAGGTGGTGGGCTTCTCTCAAATATAGGATTAGAGACTTCGCCACCAAATACGGTCAACAGCTCAAACTAGATAAGGCCAAGGAGGCGAAGGCTATAGACGATAGACTTTCCCGGGCGGTGGCTGGGGGGGACTCCCTAGGTGTAGAACTAGCTAGGAGGGACCTTGAGCGTGAGAATAGCGAGCGCTACAAGGGATACGTAGTTAGATCTAGGTTAAATAGAGTTCTCTACGAAGCTGTGAAATCGAACGCGACTGCGCGTGAAGAAGAAGTGCGAAGGTTCCCCGATCGGTACGTCGCGTCTGTCAAGACCGCGGACGGGCGACTGCTGCATTCGAGTCGTGAGATACGTGATGCCTTTCGGGCGCACTTTCGGGATCGCTTTGCCCGCTGTACTGATCTCCCGATCCGGGAGTTTCGTAGCTATCTTGCCGACTTTCCCCGCCTCCGGGTGGCTAAAGCGGCTGGCTGCGAGGGTGTGGTTACTGAATGCGAAGTCCGTGATGCGTTGAAGCAGGTCGGCCTGAACAAGTCGCCGGGACTAGATGGTTTGCCCTACGAAGTGTACTTGAGGATGTCGCACATGTTTGTGCCTATTCTGACGGATGTGTTCAACCATTGGTTCGCCCAGGGAGCCATCCCTGGTAGCGTTACCAAGGGCGTGATCACATTGCTGAAGAAAGGTGGCAGGCATGTTTGGGAGGGTTTAGATGACTACAGGCCCATAACTCTGCTTAACACAGAGTTAAAGATTTTGGCCCGGGTCTTGGCGAATCGTTTACAGCGTGTCATCAGTGATCTGATCGGACCTGAACAGACCTTTGCTGTGAAGGGAAGATCGATCCAGGACAATCTGCACTTGATTCGCGGGGTCCTAGAGGGGATAGAAGACGACACAGAAGCCGCGCTGATCAGTTTAGATCAGTCCAAGGCCTTCGATAGGGTTGACCATCGGTTCTTGGCGTCTGTTTTGGAGACTGCCGGATTCAAACCGGAGTTCCGCAGATGGATTAGCATGATGTACCACAACCCTCAGGCAGTGGTGCAGGTGAACGGAAGGCGTTCGAGGGTATTCGCGATCGAGCGTTCGGTGCGGCAGGGCTGCCCGTTGTCTCCTCTACTCTATGTCCTCACGTTGGAGCCCCTCCTGCGCAGGCTTAGGGATGAGGGGACAAGTCCGTCCCTGCGCGGTATGCCTTTTGTTGGCAGCTTTGCGGCAAGGGTTTCCGCGTTCGCTGATGACATCACAGTCTTTGTATCCCGCCGTCTGGATATAAAGGCTGTGAAAGAGGCGGTTGTCGAGTACGAGCGGATCGCAGGAGCCAAGGTCAATTTTGACAAAAGCGAAGGTTTGCGGCTTGGTGCTTGGAGGGGTAGCAATACTCTTCCGGGGCCTTTCCGCTGGAGTGACGGACCCATCCGCATCCTCGGGGTGTGGTTCGGGCCCGGCCTCCAACTGGAGCGAAATTGGTCGGAAGTACAAACCAAGGTGAATGCTCAGGTGGGAATCTGGCTTTCAAGGAGGTTGTCCTTAAAGGGCAGGGCGGAGGCGTGCGCCACGTACGTCTTCCCTCTGATCCTTTACCGATTGGCTGTACTTCCTCTGCCTAAGGCACGTCGGTTGGCACTGCAACAATCCCTCTCCAGATTACTCTGGGGAGGTGCAAGGCCGATGGTCCGTAGGCAGGTCTGTATCCAACGTACACGCAACGGGGGTCTGGGTATGCCTGATCTGGAGAGCCACTGGCTTGCTGAAAGACTTGCATACCTCGGCCGGTCCTTGACAGGGGACTCAGTGTGGAGACGAAAGGCGAGTCGGACTTTTCCTCGCCTCAAGTCAGACCCAAAGGCTGAAGGTCGACGTAGGCCTTTGGGCGAAGCACTGTTTTTTAGCGAGTGCCGAAAGGCCCTTCGTAACCTTCTTGGGTCCAGTGACCTTTCATGGCCTCGGAAAGAGCTATATCGGGAGTTAGTGGTGGGTTCCGCTTCTGATCCTCTTAGCGAGCGGCGAGGCTGGACGGCGGAGGAGATCCGCTCTCACTGGAATTGGGCGCCAGGATCGAGCTTCTTGAACAACTCCGAGTTCTCGCTCACCTGGCGACTTGTACGGAATGCGTTACCCCTTCTCGGCTTGAACTACAAGGCGGGCCTAGCAGACATGCCTGATTGTCCTCGCTGCGCCAGTGGATTGGAAGAAACGGCTGAGCACGCCTTCTACTACTGCGAGCGAGTTCGCCCGTTTTGGGATCACGTCGGGGAGTGGACGGCTCGCATCGAACCCAAGCAGCTCGTGCTGCTCGACGTTGGTTACGTCGTGGACAACGTTCTTCCTCCGTTTCAGGGTGAGAAGCGTGTGGTGTTTCTCGCGATCCTGGCTGTAGCTCGAATGGTGATTTGGAACACGCGAAAGAAGGGATTGTATGACGATGCAAACTTTTCTCATCGCGATCTGGTTTTGTATTTTCGGCACCAGCTGAGGGTCAAAATCAGATGCGATAGAAAATGCTTGGATCGCATAACATTCAACAGAAGGTGGGTGAATGCAGCGAGCCTGGTCGTACGAAAGGGGGCAACGTTGGAGTCATCCTTCCCTCCTCTGCCCGCTCATGGCGTCTACGGTACGGGTCCTTCGGGACCCCACCCCCGGTAAGTAGGCAAAGCTTTTTCCCTTGTAACCTAGTTAGCAGTATGTTGTCAGTCATTGTCCCCGTCATCTAGTCTTTAGTATTCAAGATCTTCCCCACCCCCATTATTTTTCGACCTCAACCTATATCCCAGTCCGCTTTTATTGAAGATCTTGAACATTCATATGTAAAAAAATCATATTACCGTCTTGTATCGACCCACACCGTGTCCGACCCTTTATTTTCCTTTTTTTCCCCCCTATAGATTAGGATCCCAGTCCCACCTAGGGCAGGTCCGACTTGTTTCCGGTTCTTTCGCCCCGGAAAACAGTCGGCCTCCAATTTTATAGACGGGGGGATGGGAGGGCAACCAAACGGGGGATTTTTCCTTGTTTTTTTGTTGTTGTATATATTTCGGGGTTTTTTCTCCCATCTCCATCATATGAATCCATTTGTAAAAAATCATAATTTGTAAATAAAATCATACATCACTTCCGGGGTTTTAAGTAGGACTTTCTCCATAGAGCAAATGTGGTATTTTGGTGGTAGCAGCGCGCAAGGCGACGGATGAATGACTATATATTGTATTGTTGAATGGGTCGGCGAATGTGGCTAGCTAGGTTTCCTTAGTAAAAACATAGATAAAGCAAGACCACACCCTTCCCCTTCCCCCCAAAACATAAGGCCTAGTGCCTTCCTGTAAAGTCTCTACAGGAAATAAACAGTCGCGTTCCTCCACGTCAGACTTGTTATTTCACGTTTGCTTGTTTTGAAGACCAGTCTATATTGTTATTACCTTTGTTACGTGAATTGTTAAATTGGTTATCTCGGTAAGACTTTGTTTTTTTCTGTTTGAATTTTTTATTTTTTTATTTTTTATTTTTCATTTTTTTTAAAAGTCTTACCGAGAATTCGTTATTTGTGACGCTTGTTTAAATCACTTGTTTTTGTTATCCGACTTGTGTTTGTGTCGTCGGAATTTATTATTTTTGTGTCTTTTTTGTCGTTTCTTATTTTTTTCAGGGGTTCTACGTGTTTTTTTTGGCCTTCTTTTTCACTGTTTTTGTGTCTAATTAATTTTTTTGCGTCTTTTTTAACAGTAGAACCCCCCTCCATACTTGCAACAGGTGGAGGTTTTAGTTCCTTTACCCTCCTTGGCTGCTAATTCTACCTCAGCCATGGAGGGTGAAACGGCAACCCCTACAAAGACTACAAGCCTTATAGGATCAAATTGGCCTTCGCTGCCGATCCCCGACGATGTAAATGAAGTCTCACAAGACAGTCCGATTCAGCCGGCCCAACAAAGCCCCACAGCCTGGAAAGGCCAGCAGAGAGGACCAAATGAATATGAAAAGGACCGGGTGGGCAGATTTGCCAAGTATTTCAAAGGCAACGAAATACTGCCCATCCCGGAAATCGCCGAGAAAATCGCGCCCAGAGTCCTCTCGCTGGTCGTTTCCGACCTCAAAACAAAAAGGCTAGTGGGGCTAACAAAGGATGTCTTTGAGGAGCTGCTGAGGAAGGCGGGCATCCCGTGCCAATACTTTTGCCGTAAAAGTTTCGCGACATGGGATGTCCTCCTTCCTACAGAAAAACAAGCGGCAAAAACGGCTGAATCGGACATCATAACGAAACACTTCAGGCTACAGCCGGAGTATAAAGGCACCCGTAGGCTTCGAGTCACGGTATGTAATGTCCCGGCCATCATCACTGGGGAGGTCCTCGCGGCATATCTAAGTGCCTTTGGCCACGTTGAGGAAGTTAACCTCCTCAGATCCCCGGCCGGGACAGCCTACGGGGATTATGCCTTCCGGCTGTGCCTGTCAAGGGATGGCTTTAAAGCCATCCCCGAAACTCTGATATGCGGGGATCGGCAGATGATGGTGATGGTGGAAGGGAGACGCCCCAGGTGCTGGGGGTGCAAACAAATCGGGCACATCGCTAAGTTTTGCCCCCAGCGACCTGATAACAAGGCGTCAACAACAACAACAACAACAAAAGACGTAGCGGCCACCACCATCACCATCAACAAAGAAGCGGAGGCCAAGGGCCCGGGTCAGGTCCAGCCCAAAAACAATCAGGAGGGCTGGACTGAAGTGACCAAAAAGAGGAGGGGATCCCCTAAACAAGGGGAAAAAAGTCAAACTTCATCCCCTCCTCAAAAACAAACCAGGGCCCCAGCAGCAGCAGCAGCAAAAACAACACCGGAACCATCGGCAGCAGTAGCAGCAAAATCTCCGACAGCAGCAAGAACAACAACAACAACAACAACAGAACCACCGGCAGCAGCAGCAGCAGCAAAAACACCAACAAAACCACGGGCAACAGCAGCAGCAATCACAACAACATCAACAGAATCACCGGCAGCACCAGCAACAATGACACCAAAGAAACCAGCAACAACAACAGCACCATCACCAAAAAAAACTAAAAAGAAAAATAAACAAATCATTGAAGATATGGAAACATCGACCAATCTGAAGAGGAGAAGGGACAGTGGGGAAGGGGCAGCAAAAAAAATGTGCCCCGAAAAAAACCAACCTGAGGCAGGCCCCTCCTCTCAAATACCTCTCCCATCTCCACCAGTACCTTCACCGCCACCTACACTACCTCCACCACAGTTTCCACCTCCAAAAATCACTTTACAGCCTCCTCCCCAACAAATGGACTCTCTTTCACCCCAACATGAACTCTTTAAAAAATATCACCGCCCCTACAAAATCCCACTCCCCAGATCTCAGTCTGCTGAAAGGGCACAACCCTCGGGCCTAGCCCGAACCCCATCCCTTCCCTCACTCAGCCCAGCAGACTTTTCATCTCAGGAACTCTTCCCAGCAATCATTTCCCCAAAAAGAAAAACTGACCCCCCAAAGAAAACAAACCACAATGAACTATCCATCGGACAGATACAGCGGGCAGCGGCTTTGTGCTCTGCGGAGCTGGAGGCAGTTGGGGACTTCCAGCTCCGGAAGGCACTAAAGCCGTTGCTCAGCTTGGAAAAAATTAAAAACCTCAGTGTATCAAATCCAGTGAATTTCAGGAGTGCAGCCATGGTGACCACTTTTGTCCGGTCAGCTGGCGACCGTACCAAGGGCGTATGGAAGTTCTTGAGTACGGTCTGTCAGACTGATACGGGCATAAAGCTGGCGGAGTTGGAGCACTCCTCCCTCAAAAAATGTTTAACTTACTGTTCAGGGAGGGTCCCCATTTTGGTTCACCCGTCTCTTTACAGGGCCCTAAAGCTGAAGTTCCCCATAGATGTCGGCGGAATCACCAGGGACAACCGAGTGACGACTGAACTCGGTACCGGTTCCCTGCGTCAGGCTGTCGGCATTCTCACGCCCAAGGATTTCCGGCCCGTAGTCGACGATGAGTAAGGTAAGTCGGATTGATGGCTTTAAACGTTGCCAGTTTGAATGTGAGGGGACTGAGGGATTCAAGCAAGTGTGCGCGCCTGCTTGGTGAACTCAAGAACCTCTGCGTAGATGTTGCTGCAGTGCAGGAGACCCACTTCACTTGCGACGCTGACTGTCGGGTGCTGAAGAACGACTTTAACGTTTTCTCAGCATACGGCAGCCACGTCAGCGCTGGGGTCTCCTTGCTAGTTGGACGCAGCCTTGATGCTGATGTTGACGTTGTTTTTGCAGGTGACGGGGGCCGGCTGGTTGTGGCCGATGTTGCCGTGAAAAGTTTCAAGTTTCGTCTGGTTGCGGTTTATGCGTCCAATATCGCTGCGGAGAGGGTTTCCTTTTTTCGTCGGTTGGCGCCGTTCCTGGACGATACGAAGCGGCTAGTCTTAATGGGAGATTGGAATGCGATCCTTGATCCCAAGATAGATAAGGTCGGTTGGGGAGCTAGTCGTGCGGGAAGGTGTGAGAGCAGCCTTGTCGGCTTCGTGACTCGTCACGGTCTCGTCGACAGGTTTCGTCTCGATCACCCAGGGCGGGAGATGTGGACGTGGCTAGATAGTTCGCCCTCTGCCAAAGTAGGTTCCTACTTGGACAGAGTGTTAGTGAGACGAGCTGACATTGACTTTGTTAGTTGTCCCACGTTCCACTTGATAGCGTGGACTGACCATAAACTTGTTAGAGTCAGTCTACGGTTAGTAAATAGGCCTAGTCTGGCCGGTTACTGGAAGTTCAATACCTCCTTACTGGAGATACGGGACTTCCGGGACCGGCTGGAATCCCTAATTCAGCGGGCGTTAGTGGGGGCGGTTACCGGGAATAGGTGGTGGGCTTCTCTCAAATATAGGATTAGAGACTTCGCCACCAAATACGGTCAACAGCTCAAACTAGATAAGGCCAAGGAGGCGAAGGCTATAGACGATAGACTTTCCCGGGCGGTGGCTGGGGGGGACTCCCTAGGTGTAGAACTAGCTAGGAGGGACCTTGAGCGTGAGAATAGCGAGCGCTACAAGGGATACGTAGTTAGATCTAGGTTAAATAGAGTTCTCTACGAAGCTGTGAAATCGAACGCGACTGCGCGTGAAGAAGAAGTGCGAAGGTTCCCCGATCGGTACGTCGCGTCTGTCAAGACCGCGGACGGGCGACTGCTGCATTCGAGTCGTGAGATACGTGATGCCTTTCGGGCGCACTTTCGGGATCGCTTTGCCCGCTGTACTGATCTCCCGATCCGGGAGTTTCGTAGCTATCTTGCCGACTTTCCCCGCCTCCGGGTGGCTAAAGCGGCTGGCTGCGAGGGTGTGGTTACTGAATGCGAAGTCCGTGATGCGTTGAAGCAGGTCGGCCTGAACAAGTCGCCGGGACTAGATGGTTTGCCCTACGAAGTGTACTTGAGGATGTCGCACATGTTTGTGCCTATTCTGACGGATGTGTTCAACCATTGGTTCGCCCAGGGAGCCATCCCTGGTAGCGTTACCAAGGGCGTGATCACATTGCTGAAGAAAGGTGGCAGGCATGTTTGGGAGGGTTTAGATGACTACAGGCCCATAACTCTGCTTAACACAGAGTTAAAGATTTTGGCCCGGGTCTTGGCGAATCGTTTACAGCGTGTCATCAGTGATCTGATCGGACCTGAACAGACCTTTGCTGTGAAGGGAAGATCGATCCAGGACAATCTGCACTTGATTCGCGGGGTCCTAGAGGGGATAGAAGACGACACAGAAGCCGCGCTGATCAGTTTAGATCAGTCCAAGGCCTTCGATAGGGTTGACCATCGGTTCTTGGCGTCTGTTTTGGAGACTGCCGGATTCAAACCGGAGTTCCGCAGATGGATTAGCATGATGTACCACAACCCTCAGGCAGTGGTGCAGGTGAACGGAAGGCGTTCGAGGGTATTCGCGATCGAGCGTTCGGTGCGGCAGGGCTGCCCGTTGTCTCCTCTACTCTATGTCCTCACGTTGGAGCCCCTCCTGCGCAGGCTTAGGGATGAGGGGACAAGTCCGTCCCTGCGCGGTATGCCTTTTGTTGGCAGCTTTGCGGCAAGGGTTTCCGCGTTCGCTGATGACATCACAGTCTTTGTATCCCGCCGTCTGGATATAAAGGCTGTGAAAGAGGCGGTTGTCGAGTACGAGCGGATCGCAGGAGCCAAGGTCAATTTTGACAAAAGCGAAGGTTTGCGGCTTGGTGCTTGGAGGGGTAGCAATACTCTTCCGGGGCCTTTCCGCTGGAGTGACGGACCCATCCGCATCCTCGGGGTGTGGTTCGGGCCCGGCCTCCAACTGGAGCGAAATTGGTCGGAAGTACAAACCAAGGTGAATGCTCAGGTGGGAATCTGGCTTTCAAGGAGGTTGTCCTTAAAGGGCAGGGCGGAGGCGTGCGCCACGTACGTCTTCCCTCTGATCCTTTACCGATTGGCTGTACTTCCTCTGCCTAAGGCACGTCGGTTGGCACTGCAACAATCCCTCTCCAGATTACTCTGGGGAGGTGCAAGGCCGATGGTCCGTAGGCAGGTCTGTATCCAACGTACACGCAACGGGGGTCTGGGTATGCCTGATCTGGAGAGCCACTGGCTTGCTGAAAGACTTGCATACCTCGGCCGGTCGTTGACAGGGGACTCAGTGTGGAGACGAAAGGCGAGTCGGACTTTTCCTCGCCTCAAGTCAGACCCAAAGGCTGAAGGTCGACGTAGGCCTTTGGGCGAAGCACTGTTTTTTAGCGAGTGCCGAAAGGCCCTTCGTAACCTTCTTGGGTCCAGTGACCTTTCATGGCCTCGGAAAGAGCTATATCGGGAGTTAGTGGTGGGTTCCGCTTCTGATCCTCTTAGCGAGCGGCGAGGCTGGACGGCGGAGGAGATCCGCTCTCACTGGAATTGGGCGCCAGGATCGAGCTTCTTGAACAACTCCGAGTTCTCGCTCACCTGGCGACTTGTACGGAATGCGTTACCCCTTCTCGGCTTGAACTACAAAGCGGGCCTAGCAGACATGCCTGATTGTCCTCGCTGCGCCAGTGGATTGGAAGAAACGGCTGAGCACGCCTTCTACTACTGCGAGCGAGTTCGCCCGTTTTGGGATCACGTCGGGGAGTGGACGGCTCGCATCGAACCCAAGCAGCTCGTGCTGCTCGACGTTGGTTACGTCGTGGACAACGTTCTTCCTCCGTTTCAGGGTGAGAAGCGTGTGGTGTTTCTCGCGATCCTGGCTGTAGCTCGAATGGTGATTTGGAACACGCGAAAGAAGGGATTGTATGACGATGCAAACTTTTCTCATCGCGATCTGGTTTTGTATTTTCGGCACCAGCTGAGGGTCAAAATCAGATGCGATAGAAAATGCTTGGATCGCATAACATTCAACAGAAGGTGGGTGAATGCAGCGAGCCTGGTCGTACGAAAGGGGGCAACGTTGGAGTCATCCTTCCCTCCTCTGCCCGCTCATGGCGTCTACGGTACGGGTCCTTCGGGACCCCACCCCCGGTAAGTAGGCAAAGCTTTTTCCCTTGTAACCTAGTTAGCAGTATGTTGTCAGTCATTGTCCCCGTCATCTAGTCTTTAGTATTCAAGATCTTCCCCACCCCCATTATTTTTCGACCTCAACCTATATCCCAGTCCGCTTTTATTGAAGATCTTGAACATTCATATGTAAAAAATCATATTACCGTCTTGTATCGACCCACACCGTGCCCGACCCTTTATTTTCCTTTTTTTCCCCCCTATAGATTAGGATCCCAGTCCCACCTAGGGCAGGTCCGACTTGTTTCCGGCTCTTTCGCACCGGAAAACAGTCGGCCTCCAATTTTATAGACGGGGGGATGGGAGGGCAACCAAACGGGGGATTTTTCCTTGTTTTTTTGTTGTTGTATATATTTCGGGGTTTTTTCTCCCATCTCCATCATATGAATCCATTTGTAAAAAATCATAATTTGTAAATAAAATCATACATCACTTCCGGGGTTTTAAGTAGGACTTTCTCCATAGAGCAAATGTGGTATTTTGGTGGTAGCAGCGCGCAAGGCGACGGATGAATGACTATATATTGTATTGTTGAATGGGTCGGCGAATGTGGCTAGCTAGGTTTCCTTAGTAAAAACATAGATAAAGCAAGACCACACCCTTCCCCTTCCCCCCAAAACATAAGGCCTAGTGCCTTCCTGTAAAGTCTCTACAGGAAATAAACAGTCGCGTTCCTCCACGTCAGACTTGTTATTTCACGTTTGCTTGTTTTGAAGACCAGTCTATATTGTTATTACCTTTGTTACGTGAATTGTTAAATTGGTTATCTCGGTAAGACTTTGTTTTTTTCTGTTTGAATTTTTTATTTTTTTATTTTTTATTTTTCATTTTTTTTAAAAGTCTTACCGAGAATTCGTTATTTGTGACGCTTGTTTAAATCACTTGTTTTTGTTATCCGACTTGTGTTTGTGTCGTCGGAATTTATTATTTTTGTGTCTTTTTTGTCGTTTCTTATTTTTTTCAGGGGTTCTACGTGTTTTTTTTGGCCTTCTTTTTCACTGTTTTTGTGTCTAATTAATTTTTTTGCGTCTTTTTTAACAGTAGAACCCCCCTCCATACTTGCAACAGGTGGAGGTTTTAGTTCCTTTACCCTCCTTGGCTGCTAATTCTACCTCAGCCATGGAGGGTGAAACGGCAACCCCTACAAAGACTACAAGCCTTATAGGATCAAATTGGCCTTCGCTGCCGATCCCCGACGATCCCCAAGTCTCCGAAGACAGTCCGATTCAGCCGGCCCAACAAAGCCCCACAGCCTGGAAGGGCCAGCAGAGAGGACCAAATGAATATGAAAAGGACCGGGTGGGCAGATTTGCCAAGTATTTCAAAGGCAACGAAATACTGCCCATCCCGGAAATCGCCGAGAAAATCGCGCCCAGAGTCCTCTCGCTGGTCGTTTCCGACCTCAAAACAAAAAGGCTAGTGGGGCTAACAAAGGATGTCTTTGAGGAGCTGCTGAGGAAGGCGGGCATCCCGTGCCAATACTTTTGCCGTAAAAGTTTCGCGACATGGGATGTCCTCCTTCCTACAGAGAAACAGGCGGCAAAAACGGCTGAATCGGACATCATAACAAAACACTTCAGGCTACAGCCGGAGTATAAAGGCACCCGTAGGCTTCGAGTCACGGTATGTAATGTCCCGGCCATCATCACTGGGGAGGTCCTCGCGGCATATCTTAGTGCCTTTGGCCACGTTGAGGAAGTTAACCTCCTCAGATCCCCGGCCGGGACAGCCTACGGGGATTATGCCTTCCGGCTGTGCCTGTCAAGGGATGGCTTTAAAGCCATCCCCGAAACTCTGATATGCGGGGATCGGCAGATGATGGTGATGGTGGAAGGGAGACGCCCCAGGTGCTGGGGGTGCAAACAAATCGGGCACATCGCTAAGTTTTGCCCCCAGCGACCTGATAACAAGGCGTCAACAACAACAACAACAACAAAAGACGTAGCGGCCACCACCATCACCATCAACAAAGAAGCGGAGGCCAAGGGCCCGGGTCAGGTCCAGCCCAAAAACAATCAGGAGGGCTGGACTGAAGTGACCAAAAAGAGGAGGGGATCCCCTAAACAAGGGGAAAAAAGTCAAACTTCATCCCCTCCTCAAAAACAAACCAGGGCCCCAGCAGCAGCAGCAGCAGTAGCAAAAACAACACCGGAACCATCGGCAGTAGTAGCAGCAAAATCTCCGACAGCAGCAAGAACAACAACAACAACAACAACAGAACCACCGGCAGCAGCAGCAGCAGCAAAAACACCAACAAAACCACGGGCAACAGCAGCAGCAATCACAACAACATCAACAGAATCACCGGCAGCACCAGCAACAATGACACCAAAGAAACCAGCAACAACAACAGCACCATCACCAAAAAAAACTAAAAAGAAAAATAAACAAATCATCGAAGATATGGAAACATCGACCAATCTGAAGAGGAGAAGGGACAGTGGGGAAGGGGCAGCAAAAAAAATGTGCCCCGAAAAAAACCAACCTGAGGCAGGCCCCTCCTCTCAAATACCTCTCCCATCTCCACCAGTACCTTCACCGCCACCTACACTACCTCCACCACAGTTTCCACCTCCAAAAATCACTTTACAGCCTCCTCCCCAACAAATGGACTCTCTTTCACCCCAACATGAACTCTTTAAAAAATATCACCGCCCCTACAAAATCCCACTCCCCAGATCTCAGTCTGCTGAAAGGGCACAACCCTCGGGCCTAGCCCGAACCCCATCCCTTCCCTCACTCAGCCCAGCAGACTTTTCATCTCAGGAACTCTTCCCAGCAATCATTTCCCCAAAAAGAAAAACTGACCCCCCAAAGAAAACAAACCACAATGAACTATCCATCGGACAGATACAGCGGGCAGCGGCTTTGTGCTCTGCGGAGCTGGAGGCAGTTAGGGACTTCCAGCTCCGGAAGGCACTAAAGCCGTTGCTCAGCTTGGAAAAAATTAAAAACCTCAGTGTATCAAATCCAGTGAATTTCAGGAGTGCAGCCATGGTGACCACTTTTGTCCGGTCAGCTGGCGACCGTACCAAGGGCGTATGGAAGTTCTTGAGTACGGTCTGTCAGACTGATACGGGCATAAAGCTGGCGGAGTTGGAGCACTCCTCCCTCAAAAAATGTTTTACTTACTGTTCAGGGAGGGTCCCCATTTTGGTTCACCCGTCTCTTTACAGGGCCCTAAAGCTGAAGTTCCCCATAGATGTCGGCGGAATCACCAGGGACAACCGAGTGACGACTGAACTCGGTACCGGTTCCCTGCGTCAGGCTGTCGGCATTCTCACGCCCAAGGATTTCCGGCCCGTAGTCGACGATGAGTAAGGTAAGTCGGATTGATGGCTTTAAACGTTGCCAGTTTGAATGTGAGGGGACTGAGGGATTCAAGCAAGTGTGCGCGCTTGCTTGGTGAACTCAAGAACCTCTGCGTAGATGTTGCTGCAGTGCAGGAGACCCACTTCACTTGCGACGCTGACTGTCGGGTGCTGAAGAACGACTTTAACGTTTTCTCAGCATACGGCAGCCACGTCAGCGCTGGGGTCTCCTTGCTAGTTGGACGCAGCCTTGATGCTGATGTTGACGTTGTTTTTGCAGGTGACGGGGGCCGGCTGGTTGTGGCCGATGTTGCCGTGAAAAGTTTCAAGTTTCGTCTGGTTGCGGTTTATGCGTCCAATATCGCTGCGGAGAGGGTTTCCTTTTTTCGTCGGTTGGCGCCGTTCCTGGACGATACGAAGCGGCTAGTCTTAATGGGAGATTGGAATGCGATCCTTGATCCCAAGATAGATAAGGTCGGTTGGGGAGCTAGTCGTGCGGGAAGGTGTGAGAGCAGCCTTGTCGGCTTCGTGACTCGTCACGGTCTCGTCGACAGGTTTCGTCTCGATCACCCAGGGCGGGAGATGTGGACGTGGCTAGATAGTTCGCCCTCTGCCAAAGTAGGTTCCTACTTGGACAGAGTGTTAGTGAGACGAGCTGACATTGACTTTGTTAGTTGTCCCACGTTCCACTTGATAGCGTGGACTGACCATAAACTTGTTAGAGTCAGTCTACGGTTAGTAAATAGGCCTAGTCTGGCCGGTTACTGGAAGTTCAATACCTCCTTACTGGAGATACGGGACTTCCGGGACCGGCTGGAATCCCTAATTCAGCGGGCGTTAGTGGGGGCGGTTACCGGGAATAGGTGGTGGGCTTCTCTCAAATATAGGATTAGAGACTTCGCCACCAAATACGGTCAACAGCTCAAACTAGATAAGGCCAAGGAGGCGAAGGCTATAGACGATAGACTTTCCCGGGCGGTGGCTGGGGGGGACTCCCTAGGTGTAGAACTAGCTAGGAGGGACCTTGAGCGTGAGAATAGCGAGCGCTACAAGGGATACGTAGTTAGATCTAGGTTAAATAGAGTTCTCTACGAAGCTGTGAAATCGAACGCGACTGCGCGTGAAGAAGAAGTGCGAAGGTTCCCCGATCGGTACGTCGCGTCTGTCAAGACCGCGGACGGGCGACTGCTGCATTCGAGTCGTGAGATACGTGATGCCTTTCGGGCGCACTTTCGGGATCGCTTTGCCCGCTGTACTGATCTCCCGATCCGGGAGTTTCGTAGCTATCTTGCCGACTTTCCCCGCCTCCGGGTGGCTAAAGCGGCTGGCTGCGAGGGTGTGGTTACTGAATGCGAAGTCCGTGATGCGTTGAAGCAGGTCGGCCTGAACAAGTCGCCGGGACTAGATGGTTTGCCCTACGAAGTGTACTTGAGGATGTCGCACATGTTTGTGCCTATTCTGACGGATGTGTTCAACCATTGGTTCGCCCAGGGAGCCATCCCTGGTAGCGTTACCAAGGGCGTGATCACATTGCTGAAGAAAGGTGGCAGGCATGTTTGGGAGGGTTTAGATGACTACAGGCCCATAACTCTGCTTAACACAGAGTTAAAGATTTTGGCCCGGGTCTTGGCGAATCGTTTACAGCGTGTCATCAGTGATCTGATCGGACCTGAACAGACCTTTGCTGTGAAGGGAAGATCGATCCAGGACAATCTGCACTTGATTCGCGGGGTCCTAGAGGGGATAGAAGACGACACAGAAGCCGCGCTGATCAGTTTAGATCAGTCCAAGGCCTTCGATAGGGTTGACCATCGGTTCTTGGCGTCTGTTTTGGAGACTGCCGGATTCAAACCGGAGTTCCGCAGATGGATTAGCATGATGTACCACAACCCTCAGGCAGTGGTGCAGGTGAACGGAAGGCGTTCGAGGGTATTCGCGATCGAGCGTTCGGTGCGGCAGGGCTGCCCGTTGTCTCCTCTACTCTATGTCCTCACGTTGGAGCCCCTCCTGCGCAGGCTTAGGGATGAGGGGACAAGTCCGTCCCTGCGCGGTATACCTTTTGTTGGCAGCTTTGCGGCAAGGGTTTCCGCGTTCGCTGATGACATCACAGTCTTTGTATCCCGCCGTCTGGATATAAAGGCTGTGAAAGAGGCGGTTGTCGAGTACGAGCGGATCGCAGGAGCCAAGGTCAATTTTGACAAAAGCGAAGGTTTGCGGCTTGGTGCTTGGAGGGGTAGCAATACTCTTCCGGGGCCTTTCCGCTGGAGTGACGGACCCATCCGCATCCTCGGGGTGTGGTTCGGGCCCGGCCTCCAACTGGAGCGAAATTGGTCGGAAGTACAAACCAAGGTGAATGCTCAGGTGGGAATCTGGCTTTCAAGGAGGTTGTCCTTAAAGGGCAGGGCGGAGGCGTGCGCCACGTACGTCTTCCCTCTGATCCTTTACCGATTGGCTGTACTTCCTCTGCCTAAGGCACGTCGGTTGGCACTGCAACAATCCCTCTCCAGATTACTCTGGGGAGGTGCAAGGCCGATGGTCCGTAGGCAGGTCTGTATCCAACGTACACGCAACGGGGGTCTGGGTATGCCTGATCTGGAGAGCCACTGGCTTGCTGAAAGACTTGCATACCTCGGCCGGTCCTTGACAGGGGACTCAGTGTGGAGACGAAAGGCGAGTCGGACTTTTCCTCGCCTCAAGTCAGACCCAAAGGCTGAAGGTCGACGTAGGCCTTTGGGCGAAGCACTGTTTTTTAGCGAGTGCCGAAAGGCCCTTCGTAACCTTCTTGGGTCCAGTGACCTTTCATGGCCTCGGAAAGAGCTATATCGGGAGTTAGTGGTGGGTTCCGCTTCTGATCCTCTTAGCGAGCGGCGAGGCTGGACGGCGGAGGAGATCCGCTCTCACTGGAATTGGGCGCCAGGATCGAGCTTCTTGAACAACTCCGAGTTCTCGCTCACCTGGCGACTTGTACGGAATGCGTTACCCCTTCTCGGCTTGAACTACAAAGCGGGCCTAGCAGACATGCCTGATTGTCCTCGCTGCGCCAGTGGATTGGAAGAAACGGCTGAGCACGCCTTCTACTACTGCGAGCGAGTTCGCCCGTTTTGGGATCACGTCGGGGAGTGGACGGCTCGCATCGAACCCAAGCAGCTCGTGCTGCTCGACGTTGGTTACGTCGTGGACAACGTTCTTCCTCCGTTTCAGGGTGAGAAGCGTGTGGTGTTTCTCGCGATCCTGGCTGTAGCTCGAATGGTGATTTGGAACACGCGAAAGAAGGGATTGTATGACGATGCAAACTTTTCTCATCGCGATCTGGTTTTGTATTTTCGGCACCAGCTGAGGGTCAAAATCAGATGCGATAGAAAATGCTTGGATCGCATAACATTCAACAGAAGGTGGGTGAATGCAGCGAGCCTGGTCGTACGAAAGGGGGCAACGTTGGAGTCATCCTTCCCTCCTCTGCCCGCTCATGGCGTCTACGGTACGGGTCCTTCGGGACCCCACCCCCGGTAAGTAGGCAAAGCTTTTTCCCTTGTAACCTAGTTAGCAGTATGTTGTCAGTCATTGTCCCCGTCATCTAGTCTTTAGTATTCAAGATCTTCCCCACCCCCATTATTTTTCGACCTCAACCTATATCCCAGTCCGCTTTTATTGAAGATCTTGAACATTCATATGTAAAAAAATCATATTACCGTCTTGTATCGACCCACACCGTGTCCGACCCTTTATTTTCCTTTTTTTCCCCCCTATAGATTAGGATCCCAGTCCCACCTAGGGCAGGTCCGACTTGTTTCCGGTTCTTTCGCCCCGGAAAACAGTCGGCCTCCAATTTTATAGACGGGGGGATGGGAGGGCAACCAAACGGGGGATTTTTCCTTGTTTTTTTGTTGTTGTATATATTTCGGGGTTTTTTCTCCCATCTCCATCATATGAATCCATTTGTAAAAAATCATAATTTGTAAATAAAATCATACATCACTTCCGGGGTTTTAAGTAGGACTTTCTCCATAGAGCAAATGTGGTATTTTGGTGGTAGCAGCGCGCAAGGCGACGGATGAATGACTATATATTGTATTGTTGAATGGGTCGGCGAATGTGGCTAGCTAGGTTTCCTTAGTAAAAACATAGATAAAGCAAGACCACACCCTTCCCCTTCCCCCCAAAACATAAGGCCTAGTGCCTTCCTGTAAAGTCTCTACAGGAAATAAACAGTCGCGTTCCTCCACGTCAGACTTGTTATTTCACGTTTGCTTGTTTTGAAGACCAGTCTATATTGTTATTACCTTTGTTACGTGAATTGTTAAATTGGTTATCTCGGTAAGACTTTGTTTTTTCTGATTGAATTTTTTATTTTTTATTTTTTATTTTTTATTTTTTTTTTAGTCTTACCGAGAATTCTCTATTTGTGACGCTTGTTTAAATCACTTGTTTTTGTTATCCGACTTGTGTTTGTGTCGTCGGAATTTATTATTTTTGTGTCTTTTTTGTCGTTTCTTATTTTTTCAGGGGTTCTACGTGTTTTTTTTGTGGCCTTCTTTTTCACTGTTTTTGTGTCTAATTAATTTTTTTGCGTCTTTTTTAACAGTAGAACCCCCCTCCATACTTGCAACAGGTGGAGGTTTTAGTTCCTTTACCCTCCTTGGCTGCTAATTCTACCTCAGCCATGGAGGGTGAAACGGCAACCCCTACAAAGACTACAAGCCTTATAGGATCAAATTGGCCTTCGCTGCCGATCCCCGACGATCCCCAAGTCTCCGAAGACAGTCCGATTCAGCCGGCCCAACAAAGCCCCACAGCCTGGAAGGGCCAGCAGAGAGGACCAAATGAATATGAAAAGGACCGGGTGGGCAGATTTGCCAAGTATTTCAAAGGCAACGAAATACTGCCCATCCCGGAAATCGCCGAGAAAATCGCGCCCAGAGTCCTCTCGCTGGTCGTTTCCGACCTCAAAACAAAAAGGCTAGTGGGGCTAACAAAGGATGTCTTTGAGGAGCTGCTGAGGAAGGCGGGCATCCCGTGCCAATACTTTTGCCGTAAAAGTTTCGCGACATGGGATGTCCTCCTTCCTACAGAGAAACAAGCGGCAAAAACGGCTGAATCGGACATCATAACAAAACACTTCAGGCTACAGCCGGAGTATAAAGGCACCCGTAGGCTTCGAGTCACGGTATGTAATGTCCCGGCCATCATCACTGGGGAGGTCCTCGCGGCATATCTTAGTGCCTTTGGCCACGTTGAGGAAGTTAACCTCCTCAGATCCCCGGCCGGGACAGCCTACGGGGATTATGCCTTCCGGCTGTGCCTGTCAAGGGATGGCTTTAAAGCCATCCCCGAAACTCTGATATGCGGGGATCGGCAGATGATGGTGATGGTGGAAGGGAGACGCCCCAGGTGCTGGGGGTGCAAACAAATCGGGCACATCGCTAAGTTTTGCCCCCAGCGACCTGATAACAAGGCGTCAACAACAACAACAACAACAAAAGACGTAGCGGCCACCACCATCACCATCAACAAAGAAGCGGAGGCCAAGGGCCCGGGTCAGGTCCAGCCCAAAAACAATCAGGAGGGCTGGACTGAAGTGACCAAAAAGAGGAGGGGATCCCCTAAACAAGGGGAAAAAAGTCAAACTTCATCCCCTCCTCAAAAACAAACCAGGGCCCCAGCAGCAGCAGCAGCAGTAGCAAAAACAACACCGGAACCATCGGCAGTAGTAGCAGCAAAATCTCCGACAGCAGCAAGAACAACAACAACAACAACAACAGAACCACCGGCAGCAGCAGCAGCAGCAAAAACACCAACAAAACCACGGGCAACAGCAGCAGCAATCACAACAACATCAACAGAATCACCGGCAGCACCAGCAACAATGACACCAAAGAAACCAGCAACAACAACAGCACCATCACCAAAAAAAACTAAAAAGAAAAATAAACAAATCATCGAAGATATGGAAACATCGACCAATCTGAAGAGGAGAAGGGACAGTGGGGAAGGGGCAGCAAAAAAAATGTGCCCCGAAAAAAACCAACCTGAGGCAGGCCCCTCCTCTCAAATACCTCTCCCATCTCCACCAGTACCTTCACCGCCACCTACACTACCTCCACCACAGTTTCCACCTCCAAAAATCACTTTACAGCCTCCTCCCCAACAAATGGACTCTCTTTCACCCCAACATGAACTCTTTAAAAAATATCACCGCCCCTACAAAATCCCACTCCCCAGATCTCAGTCTGCTGAAAGGGCACAACCCTCGGGCCTAGCCCGAACCCCATCCCTTCCCTCACTCAGCCCAGCAGACTTTTCATCTCAGGAACTCTTCCCAGCAATCATTTCCCCAAAAAGAAAAACTGACCCCCCAAAGAAAACAAACCACAATGAACTATCCATCGGACAGATACAGCGGGCAGCGGCTTTGTGCTCTGCGGAGCTGGAGGCAGTTGGGGACTTCCAGCTCCGGAAGGCACTAAAGCCGTTGCTCAGCTTGGAAAAAATTAAAAACCTCAGTGTATCAAATCCAGTGAATTTCAGGAGTGCAGCCATGGTGACCACTTTTGTCCGGTCAGCTGGCGACCGTACCAAGGGCGTATGGAAGTTCTTGAGTACGGTCTGTCAGACTGATACGGGCATAAAGCTGGCGGAGTTGGAGCACTCCTCCCTCAAAAAATGTTTAACTTACTGTTCAGGGAGGGTCCCCATTTTGGTTCACCCGTCTCTTTACAGGGCCCTAAAGCTGAAGTTCCCCATAGATGTCGGCGGAATCACCAGGGACAACCGAGTGACGACTGAACTCGGTACCGGTTCCCTGCGTCAGGCTGTCGGCATTCTCACGCCCAAGGATTTCCGGCCCGTAGTCGACGATGAGTAAGGTAAGTCGGATTGATGGCTTTAAACGTTGCCAGTTTGAATGTGAGGGGACTGAGGGATTCAAGCAAGTGTGCGCGCCTGCTTGGTGAACTCAAGAACCTCTGCGTAGATGTTGCTGCAGTGCAGGAGACCCACTTCACTTGCGACGCTGACTGTCGGGTGCTGAAGAACGACTTTAACGTTTTCTCAGCATACGGCAGCCACGTCAGCGCTGGGGTCTCCTTGCTAGTTGGACGCAGCCTTGATGCTGATGTTGACGTTGTTTTTGCAGGTGACGGGGGCCGGCTGGTTGTGGCCGATGTTGCCGTGAAAAGTTTCAAGTTTCGTCTGGTTGCGGTTTATGCGTCCAATATCGCTGCGGAGAGGGTTTCCTTTTTTCGTCGGTTGGCGCCGTTCCTGGACGATACGAAGCGGCTAGTCTTAATGGGAGATTGGAATGCGATCCTTGATCCCAAGATAGATAAGGTCGGTTGGGGAGCTAGTCGTGCGGGAAGGTGTGAGAGCAGCCTTGTCGGCTTCGTGACTCGTCACGGTCTCGTCGACAGGTTTCGTCTCGATCACCCAGGGCGGGAGATGTGGACGTGGCTAGATAGTTCGCCCTCTGCCAAAGTAGGTTCCTACTTGGACAGAGTGTTAGTGAGACGAGCTGACATTGACTTTGTTAGTTGTCCCACGTTCCACTTGATAGCGTGGACTGACCATAAACTTGTTAGAGTCAGTCTACGGTTAGTAAATAGGCCTAGTCTGGCCGGTTACTGGAAGTTCAATACCTCCTTACTGGAGATACGGGACTTCCGGGACCGGCTGGAATCCCTAATTCAGCGGGCGTTAGTGGGGGCGGTTACCGGGAATAGGTGGTGGGCTTCTCTCAAATATAGGATTAGAGACTTCGCCACCAAATACGGTCAACAGCTCAAACTAGATAAGGCCAAGGAGGCGAAGGCTATAGACGATAGACTTTCCCGGGCGGTGGCTGGGGGGGACTCCCTAGGTGTAGAACTAGCTAGGAGGGACCTTGAGCGTGAGAATAGCGAGCGCTACAAGGGATACGTAGTTAGATCTAGGTTAAATAGAGTTCTCTACGAAGCTGTGAAATCGAACGCGACTGCGCGTGAAGAAGAAGTGCGAAGGTTCCCCGATCGGTACGTCGCGTCTGTCAAGACCGCGGACGGGCGACTGCTGCATTCGAGTCGTGAGATACGTGATGCCTTTCGGGCGCACTTTCGGGATCGCTTTGCCCGCTGTACTGATCTCCCGATCCGGGAGTTTCGTAGCTATCTTGCCGACTTTCCCCGCCTCCGGGTGGCTAAAGCGGCTGGCTGCGAGGGTGTGGTTACTGAATGCGAAGTCCGTGATGCGTTGAAGCAGGTCGGCCTGAACAAGTCGCCGGGACTAGATGGTTTGCCCTACGAAGTGTACTTGAGGATGTCGCACATGTTTGTGCCTATTCTGACGGATATGTTCAACCATTGGTTCGCCCAGGGAGCCATCCCTGGTAGCGTTACCAAGGGCGTGATCACATTGCTGAAGAAAGGTGGCAGGCATGTTTGGGAGGGTTTAGATGACTACAGGCCCATAACTCTGCTTAACACAGAGTTAAAGATTTTGGCCCGGGTCTTGGCGAATCGTTTACAGCGTGTCATCAGTGATCTGATCGGACCTGAACAGACCTTTGCTGTGAAGGGAAGATCGATCCAGGACAATCTGCACTTGATTCGCGGGGTCCTAGAGGGGATAGAAGACGACACAGAAGCCGCGCTGATCAGTTTAGATCAGTCCAAGGCCTTCGATAGGGTTGACCATCGGTTCTTGGCGTCTGTTTTGGAGACTGCCGGATTCAAACCGGAGTTCCGCAGATGGATTAGCATGATGTACCACAACCCTCAGGCAGTGGTGCAGGTGAACGGAAGGCGTTCGAGGGTATTCGCGATCGAGCGTTCGGTGCGGCAGGGCTGCCCGTTGTCTCCTCTACTCTATGTCCTCACGTTGGAGCCCCTCCTGCGCAGGCTTAGGGATGAGGGGACAAGTCCGTCCCTGCGCGGTATACCTTTTGTTGGCAGCTTTGCGGCAAGGGTTTCCGCGTTCGCTGATGACATCACAGTCTTTGTATCCCGCCGTCTGGATATAAAGGCTGTGAAAGAGGCGGTTGTCGAGTACGAGCGGATCGCAGGAGCCAAGGTCAATTTTGACAAAAGCGAAGGTTTGCGGCTTGGTGCTTGGAGGGGTAGCAATACTCTTCCGGGGCCTTTCCGCTGGAGTGACGGACCCATCCGCATCCTCGGGGTGTGGTTCGGGCCCGGCCTCCAACTGGAGCGAAATTGGTCGGAAGTACAAACCAAGGTGAATGCTCAGGTGGGAATCTGGCTTTCAAGGAGGTTGTCCTTAAAGGGCAGGGCGGAGGCGTGCGCCACGTACGTCTTCCCTCTGATCCTTTACCGATTGGCTGTACTTCCTCTGCCTAAGGCACGTCGGTTGGCACTGCAACAATCCCTCTCCAGATTACTCTGGGGAGGTGCAAGGCCGATGGTCCGTAGGCAGGTCTGTATCCAACGTACACGCAACGGGGGTCTGGGTATGCCTGATCTGGAGAGCCACTGGCTTGCTGAAAGACTTGCATACCTCGGCCGGTCCTTGACAGGGGACTCAGTGTGGAGACGAAAGGCGAGTCGGACTTTTCCTCGCCTCAAGTCAGACCCAAAGGCTGAAGGTCGACGTAGGCCTTTGGGCGAAGCACTGTTTTTTAGCGAGTGCCGAAAGGCCCTTCGTAACCTTCTTGGGTCCAGTGACCTTTCATGGCCTCGGAAAGAGCTATATCGGGAGTTAGTGGTGGGTTCCGCTTCTGATCCTCTTAGCGAGCGGCGAGGCTGGACGGCGGAGGAGATCCGCTCTCACTGGAATTGGGCGCCAGGATCGAGCTTCTTGAACAACTCCGAGTTCTCGCTCACCTGGCGACTTGTACGGAATGCGTTACCCCTTCTCGGCTTGAACTACAAAGCGGGCCTAGCAGACATGCCTGATTGTCCTCGCTGCGCCAGTGGATTGGAAGAAACGGCTGAGCACGCCTTCTACTACTGCGAGCGAGTTCGCCCGTTTTGGGATCACGTCGGGGAGTGGACGGCTCGCATCGAACCCAAGCAGCTCGTGCTGCTCGACGTTGGTTACGTCGTGGACAACGTTCTTCCTCCGTTTCAGGGTGAGAAGCGTGTGGTGTTTCTCGCGATCCTGGCTGTAGCTCGAATGGTGATTTGGAACACGCGAAAGAAGGGATTGTATGACGATGCAAACTTTTCTCATCGCGATCTGGTTTTGTATTTTCGGCACCAGCTGAGGGTCAAAATCAGATGCGATAGAAAATGCTTGGATCGCATAACATTCAACAGAAGGTGGGTGAATGCAGCGAGCCTGGTCGTACGAAAGGGGGCAACGTTGGAGTCATCCTTCCCTCCTCTGCCCGCTCATGGCGTCTACGGTACGGGTCCTTCGGGACCCCACCCCCGGTAAGTAGGCAAAGCTTTTTCCCTTGTAACCTAGTTAGCAGTATGTTGTCAGTCATTGTCCCCGTCATCTAGTCTTTAGTATTCAAGATCTTCCCCACCCCCATTATTTTTCGACCTCAACCTATATCCCAGTCCGCTTTTATTGAAGATCTTGAACATTCATATGTAAAAAAATCATATTACCGTCTTGTATCGACCCACACCGTGTCCGACCCTTTATTTTCCTTTTTTTCCCCCCTATAGATTAGGATCCCAGTCCCACCTAGGGCAGGTCCGACTTGTTTCCGGTTCTTTCGCCCCGGAAAACAGTCGGCCTCCAATTTTATAGACGGGGGGATGGGAGGGCAACCAAACGGGGGATTTTTCCTTGTTTTTTTGTTGTTGTATATATTTCGGGGTTTTTTCTCCCATCTCCATCATATGAATCCATTTGTAAAAAATCATAATTTGTAAATAAAATCATACATCACTTCCGGGGTTTTAAGTAGGACTTTCTCCATAGAGCAAATGTGGTATTTTGGTGGTAGCAGCGCGCAAGGCGACGGATGAATGACTATATATTGTATTGTTGAATGGGTCGGCGAATGTGGCTAGCTAGGTTTCCTTAGTAAAAACATAGATAAAGCAAGACCACACCCTTCCCCTTCCCCCCAAAACATAAGGCCTAGTGCCTTCCTGTAAAGTCTCTACAGGAAATAAACAGTCGCGTTCCTCCACGTCAGACTTGTTATTCCACGTTTGCTTGACCAGTCTATATTGTTATTACCTTTGTTACGTGAATTGTTAAATTGGTTATCTCGGTAAGACTTTGTTTTTTCTGATTGAATTTTTTATTTTTTATTTTTTATTTTTTATTTCTTTTTTAGTCTTACCGAGAATTCTCTATTTGTGACGCTTGTTTAAATCACTTGTTTTTGTTATCCGACTTGTGTTTGTGTCGTCGGAATTTATTATTTTTGTGTCTTTTTTGTCGTTTCTTATTTTTTCAGGGGTTCTACGTGTTTTTTTTTGTGGCCTTCTTTTTCACTGTTTTTGTGTCTAATTAATTTTTTTGCGTCTTTTTTAACAGTAGAACCCCCCTCCATACTTGCAACAGGTGGAGGTTTTAGTTCCTTTACCCTCCTTGGCTGCTAATTCTACCTCAGCCATGGAGGGTGAAACGGCAACCCCTACAAAGACTACAAGCCTTATAGGATCAAATTGGCCTTCGCTGCCGATCCCCGACGATCCCCAAGTCTCCGAAGACAGTCCGATTCAGCCGGCCCAACAAAGCCCCACAGCCTGGAAGGGCCAGCAGAGAGGACCAAATGAATATGAAAAGGACCGGGTGGGCAGATTTGCCAAGTATTTCAAAGGCAACGAAATACTGCCCATCCCGGAAATCGCCGAGAAAATCGCGCCCAGAGTCCTCTCGCTGGTCGTTTCCGACCTCAAAACAAAAAGGCTAGTGGGGCTAACAAAGGATGTCTTTGAGGAGCTGCTGAGGAAGGCGGGCATCCCGTGCCAATACTTTTGCCGTAAAAGTTTCGCGACATGGGATGTCCTCCTTCCTACAGAGAAACAAGCGGCAAAAACGGCTGAATCGGACATCATAACAAAACACTTCAGGCTACAGCCGGAGTATAAAGGCACCCGTAGGCTTCGAGTCACGGTATGTAATGTCCCGGCCATCATCACTGGGGAGGTCCTCGCGGCATATCTTAGTGCCTTTGGCCACGTTGAGGAAGTTAACCTCCTCAGATCCCCGGCCGGGACAGCCTACGGGGATTATGCCTTCCGGCTGTGCCTGTCAAGGGATGGCTTTAAAGCCATCCCCGAAACTCTGATATGCGGGGATCGGCAGATGATGGTGATGGTGGAAGGGAGACGCCCCAGGTGCTGGGGGTGCAAACAAATCGGGCACATCGCTAAGTTTTGCCCCCAGCGACCTGATAACAAGGCGTCAACAACAACAACAACAACAAAAGACGTAGCGGCCACCACCATCACCATCAACAAAGAAGCGGAGGCCAAGGGCCCGGGTCAGGTCCAGCCCAAAAACAATCAGGAGGGCTGGACTGAAGTGACCAAAAAGAGGAGGGGATCCCCTAAACAAGGGGAAAAAAGTCAAACTTCATCCCCTCCTCAAAAACAAACCAGGGCCCCAGCAGCAGCAGCAGCAGCAAAAACAACACCGGAACCATCGGCAGCAGTAGCAGCAAAATCTCCGACAGCAGCAAGAACAACAACAACAACAACAACAGAACCACCGGCAGCAGCAGCAGCAGCAAAAACACCAACAAAACCACGGGCAACAGCAGCAGCAATCGCAACAACATCAACAGAATCACCGGCAGCACCAGCAACAATGACACCAAAGAAACCAGCAACAACAACAGCACCATCACCAAAAAAAACTAAAAAGAAAAATAAACAAATCATTGAAGATATGGAAACATCGACCAATCTGAAGAGGAGAAGGGACAGTGGGGAAGGGGCAGCCAAAAAAATGTGCCCCGAAAAAAACCAACCTGAGGCAGGCCCCTCCTCTCAAATACCTCTCCCATCTCCACCAGTACCTTCACCGCCACCTACACTACCTCCACCACAGTTTCCACCTCCAAAAATCACTTTACAGCCTCCTCCCCAACAAATGGACTCTCTTTCACCCCAACATGAACTCTTTAAAAAATATCACCGCCCCTACAAAATCCCACTCCCCAGATCTCAGTCTGCTGAAAGGGCACAACCCTCGGGCCTAGCCCGAACCCCATCCCTTCCCTCACTCAGCCCAGCAGACTTTTCATCTCAGGAACTCTTCCCAGCAATCATTTCCCCAAAAAGAAAAACTGACCCCCCAAAGAAAACAAACCACAATGAACTATCCATCGGACAGATACAGCGGGCAGCGGCTTTGTGCTCTGCGGAGCTGGAGGCAGTTGGGGACTTCCAGCTCCGGAAGGCACTAAAGCCGTTGCTCAGCTTGGAAAAAATTAAAAACCTCAGTGTATCAAATCCAGTGAATTTCAGGAGTGCAGCCATGGTGACCACTTTTGTCCGGTCAGCTGGCGACCGTACCAAGGGCGTATGGAAGTTCTTGAGTACGGTCTGTCAGACTGATACGGGCATAAAGCTGGCGGAGTTGGAGCACTCCTCCCTCAAAAAATGTTTAACTTACTGTTCAGGGAGGGTCCCCATTTTGGTTCACCCGTCTCTTTACAGGGCCCTAAAGCTGAAGTTCCCCATAGATGTCGGCGGAATCACCAGGGACAACCGAGTGACGACTGAACTCGGTACCGGCTCCCTGCGTCAGGCTGTCGGCATTCTCACGCCCAAGGATTTCCGGCCCGTAGTCGACGATGAGTAAGGTAAGTCGGATTGATGGCTTTAAACGTTGCCAGTTTGAATGTGAGGGGACTGAGGGATTCAAGCAAGTGTGCGCGCCTGCTTGGTGAACTCAAGAACCTCTGCGTAGATGTTGCTGCAGTGCAGGAGACCCACTTCACTTGCGACGCTGACTGTCGGGTGCTGAAGAACGACTTTAACGTTTTCTCAGCATACGGCAGCCACGTCAGCGCTGGGGTCTCCTTGCTAGTTGGACGCAGCCTTGATGCTGATGTTGACGTTGTTTTTGCAGGTGACGGGGGCCGGCTGGTTGTGGCCGATGTTGCCGTGAAAAGTTTCAAGTTTCGTCTGGTTGCGGTTTATGCGTCCAATATCGCTGCGGAGAGGGTTTCCTTTTTTCGTCGGTTGGCGCCGTTCCTGGACGATACGAAGCGGCTAGTCTTAATGGGAGATTGGAATGCGATCCTTGATCCCAAGATAGATAAGGTCGGTTGGGGAGCTAGTCGTGCGGGAAGGTGTGAGAGCAGCCTTGTCGGCTTCGTGACTCGTCACGGTCTCGTCGACAGGTTTCGTCTCGATCACCCAGGGCGGGAGATGTGGACGTGGCTAGATAGTTCGCCCTCTGCCAAAGTAGGTTCCTACTTGGACAGAGTGTTAGTGAGACGAGCTGACATTGACTTTGTTAGTTGTCCCACGTTCCACTTGATAGCGTGGACTGACCATAAACTTGTTAGAGTCAGTCTACGGTTAGTAAATAGGCCTAGTCTGGCCGGTTACTGGAAGTTCAATACCTCCTTACTGGAGATACGGGACTTCCGGGACCGGCTGGAATCCCTAATTCAGCGGGCGTTAGTGGGGGCGGTTACCGGGAATAGGTGGTGGGCTTCTCTCAAATATAGGATTAGAGACTTCGCCACCAAATACGGTCAACAGCTCAAACTAGATAAGGCCAAGGAGGCGAAGGCTATAGACGATAGACTTTCCCGGGCGGTGGCTGGGGGGGACTCCCTAGGTGTAGAACTAGCTAGGAGGGACCTTGAGCGTGAGAATAGCGAGCGCTACAAGGGATACGTAGTTAGATCTAGGTTAAATAGAGTTCTCTACGAAGCTGTGAAATCGAACGCGACTGCGCGTGAAGAAGAAGTGCGAAGGTTCCCCGATCGGTACGTCGCGTCTGTCAAGACCGCGGACGGGCGACTGCTGCATTCGAGTCGTGAGATACGTGATGCCTTTCGGGCGCACTTTCGGGATCGCTTTGCCCGCTGTACTGATCTCCCGATCCGGGAGTTTCGTAGCTATCTTGCCGACTTTCCCCGCCTCCGGGTGGCTAAAGCGGCTGGCTGCGAGGGTGTGGTTACTGAATGCGAAGTCCGTGATGCGTTGAAGCAGGTCGGCCTGAACAAGTCGCCGGGACTAGATGGTTTGCCCTACGAAGTGTACTTGAGGATGTCGCACATGTTTGTGCCTATTCTGACGGATGTGTTCAACCATTGGTTCGCCCAGGGAGCCATCCCTGGTAGCGTTACCAAGGGCGTGATCACATTGCTGAAGAAAGGTGGCAGGCATGTTTGGGAGGGTTTAGATGACTACAGGCCCATAACTCTGCTTAACACAGAGTTAAAGATTTTGGCCCGGGTCTTGGCGAATCGTTTACAGCGTGTCATCAGTGATCTGATCGGACCTGAACAGACCTTTGCTGTGAAGGGAAGATCGATCCAGGACAATCTGCACTTGATTCGCGGGGTCCTAGAGGGGATAGAAGACAACACAGAAGCCGCGCTGATCAGTTTAGATCAGTCCAAGGCCTTCGATAGGGTTGACCATCGGTTCTTGGCGTCTGTTTTGGAGACTGCCGGATTCAAACCGGAGTTCCGCAGATGGATTAGCATGATGTACCACAACCCTCAGGCAGTGGTGCAGGTGAACGGAAGGCGTTCGAGGGTATTCGCGATCGAGCGTTCGGTGCGACAGGGCTGCCCGTTGTCACCTCTACTCTATGTCCTCACGTTGGAGCCCCTCCTGCGCAGGCTTAGGGATGAGGGGACAAGTCCGTCCCTGCGCGGTATACCTTTTGTTGGCAGCTTTGCGGCAAGGGTTTCCGCGTTCGCTGATGACATCACAGTCTTTGTATCCCGCCGTCTGGATATAAAGGCTGTGAAAGAGGCGGTTGTCGAGTACGAGCGGATCGCAGGAGCCAAGGTCAATTTTGACAAAAGCGAAGGTTTGCGGCTTGGTGCTTGGAGGGGTAGCAATACTCTTCCGGGGCCTTTCCGCTGGAGTGACGGACCCATCCGCATCCTCGGGGTGTGGTTCGGGCCCGGCCTCCAACTGGAGCGAAATTGGTCGGAAGTACAAACCAAGGTGAATGCTCAGGTGGGAATCTGGCTTTCAAGGAGGTTGTCCTTAAAGGGCAGGGCGGAGGCGTGCGCCACGTACGTCTTCCCTCTGATCCTTTACCGATTGGCTGTACTTCCTCTGCCTAAGGCACGTCGGTTGGCACTGCAACAATCCCTCTCCAGATTACTCTGGGGAGGTGCAAGGCCAATGGTCCGTGGGCAGGTCTGTATCCAACGTACACGCAACGGGGGTCTGGGTATGCCTGATCTGGAGAGCCACTGGCTTGCTGAAAGACTTGCATACCTCGGCCGGTCCTTGACAGGGGACTCAGTGTGGAGACGAAAGGCGAGTCGGACTTTTCCTCGCCTCAAGTCAGACCCAAAGGCTGAAGGTCGACGTAGGCCTTTGGGCGAAGCACTGTTTTTTAGCGAGTGCCGAAAGGCCCTTCGTAACCTTCTTGGGTCCAGTGACCTTTCATGGCCTCGGAAAGAGCTATATCGGGAGTTAGTGGTGGGTTCCGCTTCTGATCCTCTTAGCGAGCGGCGAGGCTGGACGGCGGAGGAGATCCGCTCTCACTGGAATTGGGCGCCAGGATCGAGCTTCTTGAACAACTCCGAGTTCTCGCTCACCTGGCGACTTGTGCGGAATGCGTTACCCCTTCTCGGCTTGAACTACAAAGCGGGCCTAGCAGACATGCCTGATTGTCCTCGCTGCGCCAGTGGATTGGAAGAAACGGCTGAGCACGCCTTCTACTACTGCGAGCGAGTTCGCCCGTTTTGGGATCACGTCGGGGAGTGGACGGCTCGCATCGAACCCAAGCAGCTCGTGCTGCTCGACGTTGGTTACGTCGTGGACAACGTTCTTCCTCCGTTTCAGGGTGAGAAGCGTGTGGTGTTTCTCGCGATCCTGGCTGTAGCTCGAATGGTGATTTGGAACACGCGAAAGAAGGGATTGTATGACGATGCAAACTTTTCTCATCGCGATCTGGTTTTGTATTTTCGGCACCAGCTGAGGGTCAAAATCAGATGCGATAGAAAATGCTTGGATCGCATAACATTCAACAGAAGGTGGGTGAATGCAGCGAGCCTGGTCGTACGAAAGGGGGCAACGTTGGAGTCATCCTTCCCTCCTCTGCCCGCTCATGGCGTCTACGGTACGGGTCCTTCGGGACCCCACCCCCGGTAAGTAGGCAAAGCTTTTTCCCTTGTAACCTAGTTAGCAGTATGTTGTCAGTCATTGTCCCCGTCATCTAGTCTCTAGTATTCAAGATCTTCCCCACCCCCATTATTTTTCGACCTCAACCTATATCCCAGTCCGCTTTTATTGAAGATCTTGAACATTCATATGTAAAAAAATCATATTACCGTCTTGTATCGACCCACACCGTGCCCGACCCTTTATTTTCCTTTTTTTCCCCCCTATAGATTAGGATCCCAGTCCCACCTAGGGCAGGTCCGACTTGTTTCCGGTTCTTTCGCTCCGGAAAACAGTCGGCCTCTAATTTTATAGACGGGGGGATGGGAGGGCAACCAAACGGGGGATTTTTCCTTGTTTTTTTGTTGTTGTATATATTTCGGGGTTTTTTCTCCCATCTCCATCATATGAATCCATTTGTAAAAAATCATAATTTGTAAATAAAATCATACATCACTTCCGGGGTTTTAAGTAGGACTTTCTCCATAGAGCAAATGTGGTATTTTGGTGGTAGCAGCGCGCAAGGCGACGGATGAATGACTATATATTGTATTGTTGATTGGGTCGGCGAATGTGGCTAGCTAGGTTCCCTTAGTAAAAACATAGATAAAGCAAGACCACACCCTTCCCCTTCCCCCCAAAACATAAGGCCTAGTGCCTTCCTGTAAAGTCTCTACAGGAAATAAACAGTCGCGTTCCTCCACGTCAGACTTGTTATTTCACGTTTGCTTGTTTTGAAGACCAGTCTATATTGTTATTACCTTTGTTACGTGAATTGTTAAATTGGTTATCTCGGTAAGACTTTGTTTTTTCTGATTGAATTTTTTATTTTTTATTTTTTATTTTTTATTTTTTTTTTAGTCTTACCGAGAATTCTCTATTTGTGACGCTTGTTTAAATCACTTGTTTTTGTTATCCGACTTGTGTTTGTGTCGTCGGAATTTATTATTTTTGTGTCTTTTTTGTCGTTTCTTATTTTTTCAGGGGTTCTACGTGTTTTTTTTTGTGGCCTTCTTTTTCACTGTTTTTGTGTCTAATTAATTTTTTTGCGTCTTTTTTAACAGTAGAACCCCCCTCCATACTTGCAACAGGTGGAGGTTTTAGTTCCTTTACCCTCCTTGGCTGCTAATTCTACCTCAGCCATGGAGGGTGAAACGGCAACCCCTACAAAGACTACAAGCCTTATAGGATCAAATTGGCCTTCGCTGCCGATCCCCGACGATCCCCAAGTCTCCGAAGACAGTCCGATTCAGCCGGCCCAACAAAGCCCCACAGCCTGGAAGGGCCAGCAGAGAGGACCAAATGAATATGAAAAGGACCGGGTGGGCAGATTTGCCAAGTATTTCAAAGGCAACGAAATACTGCCCATCCCGGAAATCGCCGAGAAAATCGCGCCCAGAGTCCTCTCGCTGGTCGTTTCCGACCTCAAAACAAAAAGGCTAGTGGGGCTAACAAAGGATGTCTTTGAGGAGCTGCTGAGGAAGGCGGGCATCCCGTGCCAATACTTTTGCCGTAAAAGTTTCGCGACATGGGATGTCCTCCTTCCTACAGAGAAACAAGCGGCAAAAACGGCTGAATCGGACATCATAACAAAACACTTCAGGCTACAGCCGGAGTATAAAGGCACCCGTAGGCTTCGAGTCACGGTATGTAATGTCCCGGCCATCATCACTGGGGAGGTCCTCGCGGCATATCTTAGTGCCTTTGGCCACGTTGAGGAAGTTAACCTCCTCAGATCCCCGGCCGGGACAGCCTACGGGGATTATGCCTTCCGGCTGTGCCTGTCAAGGGATGGCTTTAAAGCCATCCCCGAAACTCTGATATGCGGGGATCGGCAGATGATGGTGATGGTGGAAGGGAGACGCCCCAGGTGCTGGGGGTGCAAACAAATCGGGCACATCGCTAAGTTTTGCCCCCAGCGACCTGATAACAAGGCGTCAACAACAACAACAACAACAAAAGACGTAGCGGCCACCACCATCACCATCAACAAAGAAGCGGAGGCCAAGGGCCCGGGTCAGGTCCAGCCCAAAAACAATCAGGAGGGCTGGACTGAAGTGACCAAAAAGAGGAGGGGATCCCCTAAACAAGGGGAAAAAAGTCAAACTTCATCCCCTCCTCAAAAACAAACCAGGGCCCCAGCAGCAGCAGCAGCAGCAGCAAAAACAACACCGGAACCATCGGCAGCAGTAGCAGCAAAATCTCCGACAGCAGCAAGAACAACAACAACAACAACAACAGAACCACCGGCAGCAGCAGCAGCAGCAAAAACACCAACAAAACCACGGGCAACAGCAGCAGCAATCGCAACAACATCAACAGAATCACCGGCAGCACCAGCAACAATGACACCAAAGAAACCAGCAACAACAACAGCACCATCACCAAAAAAACTAAAAAGAAAAATAAACAAATCATTGAAGATATGGAAACATCGACCAATCTGAAGAGGAGAAGGGACAGTGGGGAAGGGGCAGCAAAAAAAATGTGCCCCGAAAAAAACCAACCTGAGGCAGGCCCCTCCTCTCAAATACCTCTCCCATCTCCACCAGTACCTTCACCGCCACCTACACTACCTCCACCACAGTTTCCACCTCCAAAAATCACTTTACAGCCTCCTCCCCAACAAATGGACTCTCTTTCACCCCAACATGAACTCTTTAAAAAATATCACCGCCCCTACAAAATCCCACTCCCCAGATCTCAGTCTGCTGAAAGGGCACAACCCTCGGGCCTAGCCCGAACCCCATCCCTTCCCTCACTCAGCCCAGCAGACTTTTCATCTCAGGAACTCTTCCCAGCAATCATTTCCCCAAAAAGAAAAACTGACCCCCCAAAGAAAACAAACCACAATGAACTATCCATCGGACAGATACAGCGGGCAGCGGCTTTGTGCTCTGCGGAGCTGGAGGCAGTTGGGGACTTCCAGCTCCGGAAGGCACTAAAGCCGTTGCTCAGCTTGGAAAAAATTAAAAACCTCAGTGTATCAAATCCAGTGAATTTCAGGAGTGCAGCCATGGTGACCACTTTTGTCCGGTCAGCTGGCGACCGTACCAAGGGCGTATGGAAGTTCTTGAGTACGGTCTGTCAGACTGATACGGGCATAAAGCTGGCGGAGTTGGAGCACTCCTCCCTCAAAAAATGTTTAACTTACTGTTCAGGGAGGGTCCCGATTTTGGTTCACCCGTCTCTTTACAGGGCCCTAAAGCTGAAGTTCCCCATAGATGTCGGCGGAATCACCAGGGACAACCGAGTGACGACTGAACTCGGTACCGGTTCCCTGCGTCAGGCTGTCGGCATTCTCACGCCCAAGGATTTCCGGCCCGTAGTCGACGATGAGTAAGGTAAGTCGGATTGATGGCTTTAAACGTTGCCAGTTTGAATGTGAGGGGACTGAGGGATTCAAGCAAGTGTGCGCGCCTGCTTGGTGAACTCAAGAACCTCTGCGTAGATGTTGCTGCAGTGCAGGAGACCCACTTCACTTGCGACGCTGACTGTCGGGTGCTGAAGAACGACTTTAACGTTTTCTCAGCATACGGCAGCCACGTCAGCGCTGGGGTCTCCTTGCTAGTTGGACGCAGCCTTGATGCTGATGTTGACGTTGTTTTTGCAGGTGACGGGGGCCGGCTGGTTGTGGCCGATGTTGCCGTGAAAAGTTTCAAGTTTCGTCTGGTTGCGGTTTATGCGTCCAATATCGCTGCGGAGAGGGTTTCCTTTTTTCGTCGGTTGGCGCCGTTCCTGGACGATACGAAGCGGCTAGTCTTAATGGGAGATTGGAATGCGATCCTTGATCCCAAGATAGATAAGGTCGGTTGGGGAGCTAGTCGTGCGGGAAGGTGTGAGAGCAGCCTTGTCGGCTTCGTGACTCGTCACGGTCTCGTCGACAGGTTTCGTCTCGATCACCCAGGGCGGGAGATGTGGACGTGGCTAGATAGTTCGCCCTCTGCCAAAGTAGGTTCCTACTTGGACAGAGTGTTAGTGAGACGAGCTGACATTGACTTTGTTAGTTGTCCCACGTTCCACTTGATAGCGTGGACTGACCATAAACTTGTTAGAGTCAGTCTACGGTTAGTAAATAGGCCTAGTCTGGCCGGTTACTGGAAGTTCAATACCTCCTTACTGGAGATACGGGACTTCCGGGACCGGCTGGAATCCCTAATTCAGCGGGCGTTAGTGGGGGCGGTTACCGGGAATAGGTGGTGGGCTTCTCTCAAATATAGGATTAGAGACTTCGCCACCAAATACGGTCAACAGCTCAAACTAGATAAGGCCAAGGAGGCGAAGGCTATAGACGATAGACTTTCCCGGGCGGTGGCTGGGGGGGACTCCCTAGGTGTAGAACTAGCTAGGAGGGACCTTGAGCGTGAGAATAGCGAGCGCTACAAGGGATACGTAGTTAGATCTAGGTTAAATAGAGTTCTCTACGAAGCTGTGAAATCGAACGCGACTGCGCGTGAAGAAGAAGTGCGAAGGTTCCCCGATCGGTACGTCGCGTCTGTCAAGACCGCGGACGGGCGACTGCTGCATTCGAGTCGTGAGATACGTGATGCCTTTCGGGCGCACTTTCGGGATCGCTTTGCCCGCTGTACTGATCTCCCGATCCGGGAGTTTCGTAGCTATCTTGCCGACTTTCCCCGCCTCCGGGTGGCTAAAGCGGCTGGCTGCGAGGGTGTGGTTACTGAATGCGAAGTCCGTGATGCGTTGAAGCAGGTCGGCCTGAACAAGTCGCCGGGACTAGATGGTTTGCCCTACGAAGTGTACTTGAGGATGTCGCACATGTTTGTGCCTATTCTGACGGATATGTTCAACCATTGGTTCGCCCAGGGAGCCATCCCTGGTAGCGTTACCAAGGGCGTGATCACATTGCTGAAGAAAGGTGGCAGGCATGTTTGGGAGGGTTTAGATGACTACAGGCCCATAACTCTGCTTAACACAGAGTTAAAGATTTTGGCCCGGGTCTTGGCGAATCGTTTACAGCGTGTCATCAGTGATCTGATCGGACCTGAACAGACCTTTGCTGTGAAGGGAAGATCGATCCAGGACAATCTGCACTTGATTCGCGGGGTCCTAGAGGGGATAGAAGACGACACAGAAGCCGCGCTGATCAGTTTAGATCAGTCCAAGGCCTTCGATAGGGTTGACCATCGGTTCTTGGCGTCTGTTTTGGAGACTGCCGGATTCAAACCGGAGTTCCGCAGATGGATTAGCATGATGTACCACAACCCTCAGGCAGTGGTGCAGGTGAACGGAAGGCGTTCGAGGGTATTCGCGATCGAGCGTTCGGTGCGGCAGGGCTGCCCGTTGTCTCCTCTACTCTATGTCCTCACGTTGGAGCCCCTCCTGCGCAGGCTTAGGGATGAGGGGACAAGTCCGTCCCTGCGCGGTATACCTTTTGTTGGCAGCTTTGCGGCAAGGGTTTCCGCGTTCGCTGATGACATCACAGTCTTTGTATCCCGCCGTCTGGATATAAAGGCTGTGAAAGAGGCGGTTGTCGAGTACGAGCGGATCGCAGGAGCCAAGGTCAATTTTGACAAAAGCGAAGGTTTGCGGCTTGGTGCTTGGAGGGGTAGCAATACTCTTCCGGGGCCTTTCCGCTGGAGTGACGGACCCATCCGCATCCTCGGGGTGTGGTTCGGGCCCGGCCTCCAACTGGAGCGAAATTGGTCGGAAGTACAAACCAAGGTGAATGCTCAGGTGGGAATCTGGCTTTCAAGGAGGTTGTCCTTAAAGGGCAGGGCGGAGGCGTGCGCCACGTACGTCTTCCCTCTGATCCTTTACCGATTGGCTGTACTTCCTCTGCCTAAGGCACGTCGGTTGGCACTGCAACAATCCCTCTCCAGATTACTCTGGGGAGGTGCAAGGCCGATGGTCCGTAGGCAGGTCTGTATCCAACGTACACGCAACGGGGGTCTGGGTATGCCTGATCTGGAGAGCCACTGGCTTGCTGAAAGACTTGCATACCTCGGCCGGTCCTTGACAGGGGACTCAGTGTGGAGACGAAAGGCGAGTCGGACTTTTCCTCGCCTCAAGTCAGACCCAAAGGCTGAAGGTCGACGTAGGCCTTTGGGCGAAGCACTGTTTTTTAGCGAGTGCCGAAAGGCCCTTCGTAACCTTCTTGGGTCCAGTGACCTTTCATGGCCTCGGAAAGAGCTATATCGGGAGTTAGTGGTGGGTTCCGCTTCTGATCCTCTTAGCGAGCGGCGAGGCTGGACGGCGGAGGAGATCCGCTCTCACTGGAATTGGGCGCCAGGATCGAGCTTCTTGAACAACTCCGAGTTCTCGCTCACCTGGCGACTTGTGCGGAATGCGTTACCCCTTCTCGGCTTGAACTACAAAGCGGGCCTAGCAGACATGCCTGATTGTCCTCGCTGCGCCAGTGGATTGGAAGAAACGGCTGAGCACGCCTTCTACTACTGCGAGCGAGTTCGCCCGTTTTGGGATCACGTCGGGGAGTGGGCGGCTCGCATCGAACCCAAGCAGCTCGTGCTGCTCGACGTTGGTTACGTCGTGGACAACGTTCTTCCTCCGTTTCAGGGTGAGAAGCGTGTGGTGTTTCTCGCGATCCTGGCTGTAGCTCGAATGGTGATTTGGAACACGCGAAAGAAGGGATTGTATGACGATGCAAACTTTTCTCATCGCGATCTGGTTTTGTATTTTCGGCACCAGCTGAGGGTCAAAATCAGATGCGATAGAAAATGCTTGGATCGCATAACATTCAACAGAAGGTGGGTGAATGCAGCGAGCCTGGTCGTACGAAAGGGGGCAACGTTGGAGTCATCCTTCCCTCCTCTGCCCGCTCATGGCGTCTACGGTACGGGTCCTTCGGGACCCCACCCCCGGTAAGTAGGCAAAGCTTTTTCCCTTGTAACCTAGTTAGCAGTATGTTGTCAGTCATTGTCCCCGTCATCTAGTCTTTAGTATTCAAGATCTTCCCCACCCCCATTATTTTTCGACCTCAACCTATATCCCAGTCCGCTTTTATTGAAGATCTTGAACATTCATATGTAAAAAAATCATATTACCGTCTTGTATCGACCCACACCGTGTCCGACCCTTGATTTTCCTTTTTTTCCCCCCTATAGATTAGGATCCCAGTCCCACCTAGGGCAGGTCCGACTTGTTTCCGGTTCTTTCGCCCCGGAAAACAGTCGGCCTCCAATTTTATAGACGGGGGGATGGGAGGGCAACCAAACGGGGGATTTTTCCTTGTTTTTTTGTTGTTGTATATATTTCGGGGTTTTTTCTCCCATCTCCATCATATGAATCCATTTGTAAAAAATCATAATTTGTAAATAAAATCATACATCACTTCCGGGGTTTTAAGTAGGACTTTCTCCATAGAGCAAATGTGGTATTTTTGTGGTAGCAGCGCGCAAGGCGACGGATGAATGACTATATATTGTATTGTTGAATGGGTCGGCGAATGTGGCTAGCTAGGTTTCCTTAGTAAAAACATAGATAAAGCAAGACCACACCCTTCCCCTTCCCCCCAAAACATAAGGCCTAGTGCCTTCCTGTAAAGTCTCTACAGGAAATAAACAGTCGCGTTCCTACACGTCAGACTTGTTATTTCACGTTTGCTTGTTTTGAAGACCAGTCTATATTGTTATTACCTTTGTCACGTGAATTGTTAAATTGGTTATCTCGGTAAGACTTTGTTTTTTTCTGTTTGAATTTTTTATTTTTTTTTTATTTTTTATTTTTCATTTTTTTAAAAGTCTTACCGAGAATTCGTTATTTGTGACGCTTGTTTAAATCACTTGTTTTTGTTATCCGACTTGTGTTTGTGTCGTCGGAATTTATTATTTTTGTGTCTTTTTTGTCGTTTCTTATTTTTTTCAGGGGTTCTACGTGTTTTTTTGTGGCCTTCTTTTTCACTGTTTTTGTGTCTAATTAATTTTTTTGCGTCTTTTTTAACAGTAGAACCCCCCTCCATACTTGCAACAGGTGGAGGTTTTAGTTCCTTTACCCTCCTTGGCTGCTAATTCTACCTCAGCCATGGAGGGTGAAACGGCAACCCCTACAAAGACTACAAGCCTTATAGGATCAAATTGGCCTTCGCTGCCGATCCCCGACGATCCCCAAGTCTCCGAAGACAGTCCGATTCAGCCGGCCCAACAAAGCCCCACAGCCTGGAAGGGCCAGCAGAGAGGACCAAATGAATATGAAAAGGACCGGGTGGGCAGATTTGCCAAGTATTTCAAAGGCAACGAAATACTGCCCATCCCGGAAATCGCCGAGAAAATCGCGCCCAGAGTCCTCTCGCTGGTCGTTTCCGACCTCAAAACAAAAAGGCTAGTGGGGCTAACAAAGGATGTCTTTGAGGAGCTGCTGAGGAAGGCGGGCATCCCGTGCCAATACTTTTGCCGTAAAAGTTTCGCGACATGGGATGTCCTCCTTCCTACAGAGAAACAAGCGGCAAAAACGGCTGAATCGGACATCATAACAAAACACTTCAGGCTACAGCCGGAGTATAAAGGCACCCGTAGGCTTCGAGTCACGGTATGTAATGTCCCGGCCATCATCACTGGGGAGGTCCTCGCGGCATATCTTAGTGCCTTTGGCCACGTTGAGGAAGTTAACCTCCTCAGATCCCCGGCCGGGACAGCCTACGGGGATTATGCCTTCCGGCTGTGCCTGTCAAGGGATGGCTTTAAAGCCATCCCCGAAACTCTGATATGCGGGGATCGGCAGATGATGGTGATGGTGGAAGGGAGACGCCCCAGGTGCTGGGGGTGCAAACAAATCGGGCACATCGCTAAGTTTTGCCCCCAGCGACCTGATAACAAGGCGTCAACAACAACAACAACAACAAAAGACGTAGCGGCCACCACCATCACCATCAACAAAGAAGCGGAGGCCAAGGGCCCGGGTCAGGTCCAGCCCAAAAACAATCAGGAGGGCTGGACTGAAGTGACCAAAAAGAGGAGGGGATCCCCTAAACAAGGGGAAAAAAGTCAAACTTCATCCCCTCCTCAAAAACAAACCAGGGCCCCAGCAGCAGCAGCAGCAGTAGCAAAAACAACACCGGAACCATCGGCAGTAGTAGCAGCAAAATCTCCGACAGCAGCAAGAACAACAACAACAACAACAACAGAACCACCGGCAGCAGCAGCAGCAGCAAAAACACCAACAAAACCACGGGCAACAGCAGCAGCAATCACAACAACATCAACAGAATCACCGGCAGCACCAGCAACAATGACACCAAAGAAACCAGCAACAACAACAGCACCATCACCAAAAAAAACGAAAAAAAAAAATAAACAAAGCATCGAAGATATGGAAACATCGACCAATCTGAAGAGGAGAAGGGACAGTGGGGAAGGGGCAGCAAAAAAAATGTGCCCCGAAAAAAACCAACCTGAGGCAGGCCCCTCCTCTCAAATACCTCTCCCATCTCCACCAGTACCTTCACCGCCACCTACACTACCTCCACCACAGTTTCCACCTCCAAAAATCACTTTACAGCCTCCTCCCCAACAAATGGACTCTCTTTCACCCCAACATGAACTCTTTAAAAAATATCACCGCCCCTACAAAATCCCACTCCCCAGATCTCAGTCTGCTGAAAGGGCACAACCCTCGGGCCTAGCCCGAACCCCATCCCTTCCCTCACTCAGCCCAGCAGACTTTTCATCTCAGGAACTCTTCCCAGCAATCATTTCCCCAAAAAGAAAAACTGACCCCCCAAAGAAAACAAACCACAATGAACTATCCATCGGACAGATACAGCGGGCAGCGGCTTTGTGCTCTGCGGAGCTGGAGGCAGTTGGGGACTTCCAGCTCCGGAAGGCACTAAAGCCGTTGCTCAGCTTGGAAAAAATTAAAAACCTCAGTGTATCAAATCCAGTGAATTTCAGGAGTGCAGCCATGGTGACCACTTTTGTCCGGTCAGCTGGCGACCGTACCAAGGGCGTATGGAAGTTCTTGAGTACGGTCTGTCAGACTGATACGGGCATAAAGCTGGCGGAGTTGGAGCACTCCTCCCTCAAAAAATGTTTTACTTACTGTTCAGGGAGGGTCCCCATTTTGGTTCACCCGTCTCTTTACAGGGCCCTAAAGCTGAAGTTCCCCATAGATGTCGGCGGAATCACCAGGGACAACCGAGTGACGACTGAACTCGGTACCGGTTCCCTGCGTCAGGCTGTCGGCATTCTCACGCCCAAGGATTTCCGGCCCGTAGTCGACGATGAGTAAGGTAAGTCGGATTGATGGCTTTAAACGTTGCCAGTTTGAATGTGAGGGGACTGAGGGATTCAAGCAAGTGTGCGCGCCTGCTTGGTGAACTCAAGAACCTCTGCGTAGATGTTGCTGCAGTGCAGGAGACCCACTTCACTTGCGACGCTGACTGTCGGGTGCTGAAGAACGACTTTAACGTTTTCTCAGCATACGGCAGCCACGTCAGCGCTGGGGTCTCCTTGCTAGTTGGACGCAGCCTTGATGCTGATGTTGACGTTGTTTTTGCAGGTGACGGGGGCCGGCTGGTTGTGGCCGATGTTGCCGTGAAAAGTTTCAAGTTTCGTCTGGTTGCGGTTTATGCGTCCAATATCGCTGCGGAGAGGGTTTCCTTTTTTCGTCGGTTGGCGCCGTTCCTGGACGATACGAAGCGGCTAGTCTTAATGGGAGATTGGAATGCGATCCTTGATCCCAAGATAGATAAGGTCGGTTGGGGAGCTAGTCGTGCGGGAAGGTGTGAGAGCAGCCTTGTCGGCTTCGTGACTCGTCACGGTCTCGTCGACAGGTTTCGTCTCGATCACCCAGGGCGGGAGATGTGGACGTGGCTAGATAGTTCGCCCTCTGCCAAAGTAGGTTCCTACTTGGACAGAGTGTTAGTGAGACGAGCTGACATTGACTTTGTTAGTTGTCCCACGTTCCACTTGATAGCGTGGACTGACCATAAACTTGTTAGAGTCAGTCTACGGTTAGTAAATAGGCCTAGTCTGGCCGGTTACTGGAAGTTCAATACCTCCTTACTGGAGATACGGGACTTCCGAGACCGGCTGGAATCCCTAATTCAGCGGGCGTTAGTGGGGGCGGTTACCGGGAATAGGTGGTGGGCTTCTCTCAAATATAGGATTAGAGACTTCGCCACCAAATACGGTCAACAGCTCAAACTAGATAAGGCCAAGGAGGCGAAGGCTATAGACGATAGACTTTCCCGGGCGGTGGCTGGGGGGGACTCCCTAGGTGTAGAACTAGCTAGGAGGGACCTTGAGCGTGAGAATAGCGAGCGCTACAAGGGATACGTAGTTAGATCTAGGTTAAATAGAGTTCTCTACGAAGCTGTGAAATCGAACGCGACTGCGCGTGAAGAAGAAGTGCGAAGGTTCCCCGATCGGTACGTCGCGTCTGTCAAGACCGCGGACGGGCGACTGCTGCATTCGAGTCGTGAGATACGTGATGCCTTTCGGGCGCACTTTCGGGATCGCTTTGCCCGCTGTACTGATCTCCCGATCCGGGAGTTTCGTAGCTATCTTGCCGACTTTCCCCGCCTCCGGGTGGCTAAAGCGGCTGGCTGCGAGGGTGTGGTTACTGAATGCGAAGTCCGTGATGCGTTGAAGCAGGTCGGCCTGAACAAGTCGCCGGGACTAGATGGTTTGCCCTACGAAGTGTACTTGAGGATGTCGCACATGTTTGTGCCTATTCTGACGGATATGTTCAACCATTGGTTCGCCCAGGGAGCCATCCCTGGTAGCGTTACCAAGGGCGTGATCACATTGCTGAAGAAAGGTGGCAGGCATGTTTGGGAGGGTTTAGATGACTACAGGCCCATAACTCTGCTTAACACAGAGTTAAAGATTTTGGCCCGGGTCTTGGCGAATCGTTTACAGCGTGTCATCAGTGATCTGATCGGACCTGAACAGACCTTTGCTGTGAAGGGAAGATCGATCCAGGACAATCTGCACTTGATTCGCGGGGTCCTAGAGGGGATAGAAGACGACACAGAAGCCGCGCTGATCAGTTTAGATCAGTCCAAGGCCTTCGATAGGGTTGACCATCGGTTCTTGGCGTCTGTTTTGGAGACTGCCGGATTCAAACCGGAGTTCCGCAGATGGATTAGCATGATGTACCACAACCCTCAGGCAGTGGTGCAGGTGAACGGAAGGCGTTCGAGGGTATTCGCGATCGAGCGTTCGGTGCGGCAGGGCTGCCCGTTGTCTCCTCTACTCTATGTCCTCACGTTGGAGCCCCTCCTGCGCAGGCTTAGGGATGAGGGGACAAGTCCGTCCCTGCGCGGTATACCTTTTGTTGGCAGCTTTGCGGCAAGGGTTTCCGCGTTCGCTGATGACATCACAGTCTTTGTATCCCGCCGTCTGGATATAAAGGCTGTGAAAGAGGCGGTTGTCGAGTACGAGCGGATCGCAGGAGCCAAGGTCAATTTTGACAAAAGCGAAGGTTTGCGGCTTGGTGCTTGGAGGGGTAGCAATACTCTTCCGGGGCCTTTCCGCTGGAGTGACGGACCCATCCGCATCCTCGGGGTGTGGTTCGGGCCCGGCCTCCAACTGGAGCGAAATTGGTCGGAAGTACAAACCAAGGTGAATGCTCAGGTGGGAATCTGGCTTTCAAGGAGGTTGTCCTTAAAGGGCAGGGCGGAGGCGTGCGCCACGTACGTCTTCCCTCTGATCCTTTACCGATTGGCTGTACTTCCTCTGCCTAAGGCACGTCGGTTGGCACTGCAACAATCCCTCTCCAGATTACTCTGGGGAGGTGCAAGGCCAATGGTCCGTAGGCAGGTCTGTATCCAACGTACACGCAACGGGGGTCTGGGTATGCCTGATCTGGAGAGCCACTGGCTTGCTGAAAGACTTGCATACCTCGGCCGGTCCTTGACAGGGGACTCAGTGTGGAGACGAAAGGCGAGTCGGACTTTTCCTCGCCTCAAGTCAGACCCAAAGGCTGAAGGTCGACGTAGGCCTTTGGGCGAAGCACTGTTTTTTAGCGAGTGCCGAAAGGCCCTTCGTAACCTTCTTGGGTCCAGTGACCTTTCATGGCCTCGGAAAGAGCTATATCGGGAGTTAGTGGTGGGTTCCGCTTCTGATCCTCTTAGCGAGCGGCGAGGCTGGACGGCGGAGGAGATCCGCTCTCACTGGAATTGGGCGCCAGGATCGAGCTTCTTGAACAACTCCGAGTTCTCGCTCACCTGGCGACTTGTGCGGAATGCGTTACCCCTTCTCGGCTTGAACTACAAAGCGGGCCTAGCAGACATGCCTGATTGTCCTCGCTGCGCCAGTGGATTGGAAGAAACGGCTGAGCACGCCTTCTACTACTGCGAGCGAGTTCGCCCGTTTTGGGATCACGTCGGGGAGTGGACGGCTCGCATCGAACCCAAGCAGCTCGTGCTGCTCGACGTTGGTTACGTCGTGGACAACGTTCTTCCTCCGTTTCAGGGTGAGAAGCGTGTGGTGTTTCTCGCGATCCTGGCTGTAGCTCGAATGGTGATTTGGAACACGCGAAAGAAGGGATTGTATGACGATGCAAACTTTTCTCATCGCGATCTGGTTTTGTATTTTCGGCACCAGCTGAGGGTCAAAATCAGATGCGATAGAAAATGCTTGGATCGCATAACATTCAACAGAAGGTGGGTGAATGCAGCGAGCCTGGTCGTACGAAAGGGGGCAACGTTGGAGTCATCCTTCCCTCCTCTGCCCGCTCATGGCGTCTACGGTACGGGTCCTTCGGGACCCCACCCCCGGTAAGTAGGCAAAGCTTTTTCCCTTGTAACCTAGTTAGCAGTATGTTGTCAGTCATTGTCCCCGTCATCTAGTCTTTAGTATTCAAGATCTTCCCCACCCCCATTATTTTTCGACCTCAACCTATATCCCAGTCCGCTTTTATTGAAGATCTTGAACATTCATATGTAAAAAATCATATTACCGTCTTGTATCGACCCACACCGTGCCCGACCCTTTATTTTCCTTTTTTTCCCCCCTATAGATTAGGATCCCAGTCCCACCTAGGGCAGGTCCGACTTGTTTCCGGCTCTTTCGCACCGGAAAACAGTCGGCCTCCAATTTTATAGACGGGGGGATGGGAGGGCAACCAAACGGGGGATTTTTCCTTGTTTTTTTGTTGTTGTATATATTTCGGGGTTTTTTCTCCCATCTCCATCATATGAATCCATTTGTAAAAAATCATAATTTGTAAATAAAATCATACATCACTTCCGGGGTTTTAAGTAGGACTTTCTCCATAGAGCAAATGTGGTATTTTTGTGGTAGCAGCGCGCAAGGCGACGGATGAATGACTATATATTGTATTGTTGAATGGGTCGGCGAATGTGGCTAGCTAGGTTTCCTTAGTAAAAACATAGATAAAGCAAGACCACACCCTTCCCCTTCCCCCCAAAACATAAGGCCTAGTGCCTTCCTGTAAAGTCTCTACAGGACATAAACAGTTGCGTTCCTACACCACAGATTTGTTCCCTCACACGACCCGTGTTAAGGATTCTTCACCCCGTCTGGCGCCTGTCATCCGATACATCAAACGCTTTCCGCAGCTACCAACGTTATCCTAATTCCGAGAAAACCATCCCTTCACCACGAGACAAGTACAGTACATGAACTTTATATCTACTACCACTGAATTCATTCTTTGACTGTGAACGTATTTCTCCGTTCTACTCTCTGTACTTACTCTATCTATAAAAAATTTCTATAACCTCATTACTGTGTTATTGTGAGTATATATACGTTCTTTGTTTTGCAACCATACGCATTTCTCGCCCACAACTCAGAATATAACAGCCAGGAAGGCTTTAAATTAGAAATTTGTTTTTTCTGAAATTATTTTAAATTCATTTATTTTTTCTTCTTAACGGTGTTCCTTATACTTAATAATATAAGTATGGATCATTGGAGTATCCTTTCCTGTTTTTTAGGCTAGATATTATTTTGGGTCCTTTAGGTAAATGATTTCTTTTTGAAATGCTTGCTATTGCATTGTTTTTGTCAATGAAGCTCTTTATTGTAGGCACTGTCTTTGAAATGAATGAAATCTTCAATTTTTTTTATTCGACATTTGTCATAATCACGGACAAATTCTTTGTCATCAGCAGATGAGACAAATGAATCAACATCAAAAATTTTCTCCAGGTGATGTTCAACTGAACTTTCATTGATTCAAATATATCTGGCTCCTTGCCGCTGAATTTTGAGCACTGTAGTCTTGGGGCCGAAGCGTTAGTCGGCATGTTAAGAATGGACGGGAGTGTTTCCTCGCACTTAGCCACACCGTTGGAAATGGATTCGCTTGACTGTGAAAGCGACACTTCTCACATATTCACTTTATGGTCGACTTCCGACAGATAAGTGGATTCATTTACTTCGTCGGTTTTAAGGTCTATACAATTCTTTACGCAAGCTTCATTCATTTCATTTTTAAAGCTTTCATTTTTTTTTTCATCCAAACTTTAATTTGTTGTTTCACTTCTTGCAAGAGAATCGATTAAATTTTATCCGGTCTGCTGGTATTCTTTTTTTTTTTTTTTGAGTTCTGTAGAGGTCATTAGAGAATTCACCCCTTTTACATATTTGAATTCTGCCATATGGAATATTGGTAATTAATTTCTTCTATTTTACTCGAAGAGAATTTCCCTTATTTTTATATTTTACTCCTAACTTTGAACCAGTTGCCAAATTTCCATACAGAATTTTCGACAATACGCGTATTTATCAGCAAGTAGATGTAAATTTTTGTCCCTAGGAAAAGAACTGTTTTAACCCTAAGATTTGTAGAAGAAGAAACTGCACTTACAACGCAGTGAGGAGATGGGTGCCGCTTTTTAAGAAAGGACACAAACGACTTTTATCAGCTACAAAAGGTATACTGTACGCATACGCAATATCCAACAATAACATTCAAAACAACAAACGAGTTCCAATAATTAGGGTGGATAAGGTTGTTGATATATATACCCGCAGAAACTTAACTGTTAAGTTATTTCTAGTAACTTGTTAGGATATTGTCGCAAGGCTCATTGCAGTGGTTGCGTTTGTCTGTTCTCAACTGTTAGGTGGTGGACAAGTTGTCCGAATCGTAGCCGACAGGGGCTCATAGGATGTGGTCTTAGTTGGAACTGCTAGCTCGGATTCTGGCAAAAAAGAACGATTCCTCTGTGACCGTTTCTTTTATAGCCATCCTCGGGTGAACTCAAGGGCTGTGATTGGCCACTTTGGCCCTTGACGCATGTCCTTTATCGAATTCCGAAACCATTTCCGTAGAGAAAAAGATGTTATCTATTAAAATGAAATTGAAATTTGTTTTGAAAAAGGAAAAAAATCACTGGCAAACTTTAACAATAATTTAAACATTTTAAATATAAAAATTATATTTTCATAATCGTGTTATTAAATTATTTTGGTGTTTTTTCCGTAATTCAACTTTCGTGGCATCTTCACCACACCAACACTACGTCCCGTTTTAGAAATATTTTTAGCAGAAATTGTTGCGAATTTGTTGACTTAAATCGTTAAAATTAAAGGAGACATACCTTTTTCTTTCTGGCGGGCGAAGTTAATTTAGACACGAGATAACTTCCAGTCAAATAACGAAGCAACACATTAGGACATCTATCAACACACGAGGTGTTTCATTTATTTTTTAACAACTAAAAAACAAACAAAAGTCTAAGGGCAGGTAACTCACCCCTACAAAAATGGTTTATTACTGACTCAAGTGAATTTCAACACTCCTCCTCACTTGCAGTCAGACTTATTCAATAATTTCTCTAACACCTAACATTTCTCTGAGCTTCACAAATCGTAAGCTCAGAAGTGCTTTTGTCAACATATCAGCAACCATGTTCTGGCTTTCACAATGTTCAAGTTGAATAGCTTTCTTTTCAACTTGTTCACGGATATAATGGAACTTTATATCAATGTGTTTTGCTCGCCCATGTTATTGTGGATTTTTCACCATGCATATTGTGGATTGGTTATCCTCATATATGAGTGTTGATTTAATTGAGGCTTCATTGAGATCATTTTGAAGACGTTGCATCCATACAGCTTCTTGTGCTGCACTTGCCGATGCCATGTATTCTGCTTCAGCAGTAGATAATGCCACACATGAATGTTTTTGGCTTCTCCAACTGACAGCAGCTCCACTTAATTTAAATATGTAGCCTGAAGATGACCAGCGGTCATCCAAATCACCAGCCCAGTCTGCATCAGAATATCCAATGAAATCCGTCACCTTCTCCTTGTCATACAGCAACCCATAGTTCCGTGTACCATTTAGATAACCCATAATGTGTTTAATGGACTTCCAGTGTTCTATAGTAGGCTTGGAACAAAATCTGGCTACATTACTGACAGCATAGGCAATATCGCGTCTTGTTCTTGTTGAAAGATTTAATAGACTTTCGATTGCCGACTGATACAATTCTTGATTGAATAACTTGCTGTCCTCAGTGGCTTTAGTTAGCTTTGCACCAGTATCAATTGGTGTTGCAGTAGGTTTGGAATTTTCCATTTGAAATCTTTTCAAGACTTCTGCTGTATATGCCGGTTGTCCGATCCAGATCTTTCCTGGCCCTGTATAAGCAATTTTGACACCCAAAAAGTAATGGAGTTTTCCCATATCTTTGATGACAAAACTTTCTGAGGTGCTTTTAATGAATTCTTGGATGCGTGTCGAAGACTTGCTCGCCAGAATAATATCATCAACATAAACAGCAGCTATGAAGATCTCTCCTCCTGAAGTTAGTGTGTAGATACAAGGATCATGTTCTGTTTGAAATGCATCTTCTTCAGCTAACTGTTAAGGGCTTCATTCCAACATCTTGGCGACTGTTTCAAACCATATAGGCTTCGATTCAGTTTACAGGCAAGATGCTCTTTCCCTTTGACTTCAAATCCTTCCGGCTGCTTCATATAGATGTCTTCATTTAACTTACCATTCAAAAATGCCATGGTTATGTCCAACTGGTGTAGTTTGAGATCATGTTTAGCTGCCAATGCTATAACAGTTCGAACGGATTCGAACCTTACAACTGGACAGAAGGTCTCATCGTAGTCAACTCCATATTTTTGAAGAAAACCTTGAGCTATAAGTCGAGCTTTGTGCTGTTTCATGTTTCCCCCACTATCATATTTTCTTTTAAGTACCCACTCACTTCCAATACCTTTTCTTCCATAGAGTAATTCAGCAAGATCCCATACTTTATTAGTATTTAGTGAATTTATTTCACTTTCCATTGCTTTCATCCATTCCCTTTTCTCAGGACTGGAAAGTGCTTCTTTCCCTGTTAATGGGTCATTCAACCTGTGAGCAATGTATCCCCATTCACCATACTGATCTGGAGCTTTTCTAATCCTTGGAGATCTTCGGGATTCTGTGGCCTCTCGTGAATTCTCATCATCATCACTGCTGATGTTTTCACATTCAACCTCCACTAAAGGTTCATTTTCATCTTCTTTTGTCCCTTGATCATTTATGGATGCTGTTTCATTAAATGTGACATCTCTGCTATGGAAGACTTTCGATGTGTCTGTATCAAAGAGTCCATACCCTTTAACACTAATGCCATATCCAAGGAAGATGTTCTTCTTTGCTTTAGGATCCATTTTAGATCTTTCATCCTTTGGTATATGAGCATAAGCACTACATCCAAAAATGCGTAAACGATTAACGTTTGGTTTGTAGCCTTTCCACACTTCATATGATGTCATTGCTTTTACGGCATTTATTGGGCTCCGGTTTCGAACATATTTTGTAACAACAACTAAAATAAAACAAAAGTCTAAGGGCAGGTAACTCGCCCCTACAAAAATGGTTTTGGGCAGATAACCTCTGGCCCCACTGTTATTACTGACTCAAGCGAATTTCAACAGAAATTTCTTCAGTAAATAATCCATACTAAAACTAAATATGATAACTTTCAAGTCTTGTTTTAACAAGAAAAATAGTTTTTACTTCATTTCGTTTTTATTTAAATTATTGTACACTAGCATTTTGGAGGATTCATTTGAAAATTTAAACAAATATTAGGCAAAAAAAAAGTTAAAAAAACAAAAACAAACATAAATAAACATTATTTTGAATGAAACCTTATTATTGTACTTATATATAATAGCAAAATTTTGATTGAAGTTGCTTTATAAAAAGTTTCATCAATACATTTACAATTTACCAAATAATATTTTAAGTTTCTGTCAAAATAGTCTTTTTCCTCAAGTGCGTCGTTTCAAAGTAACAAAACATAGTCAATGAACAATAATTTATACATACTCTTCAGACATAAGTTTTAGTTACAATAAAAAAATTGTAAGTGAAATTCGAAATACAAGGGAAATAATTTTTATATTTCCCCTAAAACTTAAACACGTTTATATTTAAATACCTTTTTAAAGCATCCAGTTTTTACTGTAAAATATCAAACACAAATCATGTTTAAAATAATCCAGAGTATATTTGTTAACTGTAACAATAACATTAATTTTATCTCAGATAATTTAAATTTTCCACGACATAATAAAAAAACACCACTTTATCCAGGTTTTCAAGTCCTGAAAAATTTACATTTTAATAACCAGGGTTTCCAGGACGCTTGGGAACCCTTGTAGACAAACAATGGCGCCTCCTTTGGTGTAGTGGTACCCATTCATATGGCTTTGTATCACATCTAAGCAAAGAGCTTATGAAATTATGTTAAAGTCGTCATTTGTTTGAGAAATGAAAACTGAGAAGGCACATGTATTTATGCCACGTTTAATACATGTTAACACATACAAAAACATTTACAAAGCCCAATTCACAGTTCTGTAGTTCTTCTTTCCTCACAGTCATTATGCCTATATCAATGCTCGACGTTTGGAGCCGAAAATTTCACGTCTTGAGGGTTCAGGGACTTCTGTTAAAAGAGAGCGAACTCTTCATCCCATCCAAGTTTATTTACTGTAACAAAAAATTACTAATACGGCAAAAGGCCTAAAAATGGAGTGGGGGAGGCTGGTCATCCCTATCCTAAACTCTAACTTAACTAGAGTCATTCACTGGCTAATACATATTTCCAAATTAAAAAACACCATAATACCTCAATTAAACATATCACTATCAAACTACGTTCACCAAAACAACACTAGTGCTCCATGGACTTCTAACTAAATTCCCATATTTACAGTGTGAGGGGAGGGGAATAATTTAAAAATCAAAGAAAACTATATACAAATATATACATCTTCCCCTAAAAACGAAAAATGAACAAAATATTAACACAAAATGATGGTTAGTATGGGGTCCACCCACGACAAACTAATAATGGTAGAAAGAGGAGTTAACCTCATCCCATCCAAGAGAGTTAATCCCGAACTTAATGTGTCCCTTAACACAGGACAGTTCATATTTTAGAATCTTACAATTACAACTATGAATGGATTTGTAAATGCTAACGAGTAAATTGAATCCTTGTGAATCCCTTTGCTTTTATTTAACCAGGTTAAATTTTATTTACCCCACAGATATCTTTACAGACCATTTTCAGAAGCACTGGTTGAAATGTTAAGTGTATTTACAAATTTCGTAGAAGCCAACAAATGATGAGCCTTCATTTCCTGGCTTCATATTCAATTCTAAATGTAAAAACATTTATTCATCCCTATATCAGAAATCTAAAGTAAGCTGCAATCACAGTGAAAGATAACACCCGAGTTTTACTATGTTGATGAAAAAATACTTCTTTCTATCATACTGACATTTCCAAACAAACTCAGTCGAAACTACCAAAAGAGAAGGCTGAAAAACAATGGTAGGAGGAAAACGTATGAAGTCATCATCTTGAGTCCTCCAACTTTCAAGAAGGGTGTCTTTTGTGAATTAAATTTTTTACAGCAGAGTTTTAAAATCATTTATCAATTTTTTCTTTTAAATATCAAATTAATTCATAAGCAAAAACAATGCCTCTTATTTGTCTCATCACTTTTGTTTACGTTCCTCCTCCTCAGATTTCACAATGAAAAGGTTTCTCTCCAGTGTGTACTGATATATGAGATTTAAGACTAGAATACCATGAAAATTTAGACCCACAGATTTCACAATGAAAATGTTTCTCTCCTCTGTGAGTCGACATATGACTTTTTAGATGTGAATTCAGGGAAAATTTAGCTTCACAAATTTAACAATGAAAAGGTTTCTTTCCAGTGTGTGTTGACATACGTCGTTTTAGAACAAAATTCAGTGAAAATTTAGCACCATAGCTTTAACAAAGAAAACTTTTCTCCCCACTGTGTGTTGACATATGAAATTTAAGACGACAATCTGAGCAAATTTAGCCCCACAGATTTCTCAGTGAAAAGGTTTCTCTCCACTGTGTATTTACACGTGTCTTTTCCAAGGTGTATTCCTGGAAAATTTAACTCCACAGATTTCGCAATGAAAAGGTTTCTCTCCATTGTCTATCGACATGCGTCTCGCAGATTTCACAATGAAAAGATTTCTTTCCAGTGTGTGTTGAACTGTGTCTTTTTAGATCAAAATCCCCTGAAAATTAAGCCACACAAATTTCACAATGAAAAGGTATCTTTCAGTGTATATTGACATAAGTTTTCTTAGATCAAAATTCCATAAAAATTTAGTGCCACAGCTTTCACAATGAAAAATTTACTCTCCAGTGTGTGTTTACACAGGAGATTTAAGACTACAATTTCGGGTAAATTTAGCCCTACAGATTTCTCAATGAAGATGTTTCTCTTAATTATGTATTGACACGTGCCTTTTGAGATGTGTATTCCAGTATAATTTAGCCCCACAGATTTCTCAATGAAAAGGTTTCTCTTCAGTGTGTGTTGAAATGTGTCTTTCTAGATCAAAATTCCATGAAAATTTAGCACCAAAGATTTCTCAATGAAAAGGTTTCTCTCCATTGTGTGTTAGCATGTGTCTTTTGAGATGTGTATTCTGGGAAAATTTAGCACCACAAACTTCACAATGAAAAGGTTTCTCTCCAGTGTGTGTTGACATGTGTCTTTTTAGATGAATATTCTGTGAAAATTTAGCTCCACAGGTTTCACAATGAAAAGGTTTCTCTCCAGTGTGTATTGACATGTGACGTTTTAGAGGTGATTTCCTGGAAAATCTAGCACCACAAATTTCACATTGAAAAGGTTTCTCTCCTGTGTGTGTTGACATGTGTCTTTTTAGATTAATATTCTGTGAAAATTTAGTTCCACAGATTTTACAATGAAAAGGTTTCTCTCCAGTGTGTGTTGACATATGAGATTTAAGACTAGAATTCCATGAAAATTTTGCCCCACAGAATCCACAATTAAAAGGTTTCTCTCCAGTGTGTATTAACATGTGTCCTTTGAGACGTGCATTCCTGGAAAATTTAGCCCCACAGATTTCACAATGAAAAGGTTTCTCTCCAGTGTGTGTTGACATGTGTCCTTTGAGATGTGTATTCAGTGTAAATTTAGCTCCACAGATTTCACAATGAAAACGTTTCTCTCCAGTGTGTGTTACTATGTGCTTTTTGAGACTAGAATTCTGCGAAAATTTAGCTCCACAGATTTGACAATGAAAACGTTTCTCTCCAGTGTGTGTTACTATGTGCTGTTTGAGACTAGAATTCTGTGAAAATTTAGCCCCACAGATTTCACAATGAAAACGCTTCTCTCCAGTATGTGTGTACATGTGTTGTTTGAGATTAGAATTTTGGGAAAATTTAGCTCCACAGATTTCACAGTGAAAATGCTTCTCTCCAGTATGTGTGTACATGTGTTGTTTGAGATTAGAATTCTGTGAAAATTTACTTCCACAGACTTTACAATGAAAACTTTTCTTGCCAGTGTGTGTTGACATGTCTCTTTTGAGATGTGTATTCTGGGAATATTTAGCTTCACAGATTTCACTATGAAAACTTTTCTCTCAAAATGTGTATTGACATGTGTCCCTGGAGATATGAATGCTGCCTTTTTAAAATGGAATTCTGTGAAATTTTACCTGCATAGATTACACAAATTAAAGGTTTCCACTATTAATGCACAAATGTCACAGTGTAATAATCTCTCTTTTTCATCACTGCTCATTATTCTCAAACCTGCAAAAAAAAAAGACAAATTAGAAATGTAATTCTATAAAAAGTTATACATAAATCTTTATTAATAATGAATAAATAAATTTCTTAATTTTTTAAAATTCGAATTATGATTCCATGCAATTAATATTGTACAATTAATCAAAGACTATGAAGAATTTTAGACTGAAACAAATATAGGAATTTAGAAACATTGATAAACTACTGTTCGAATTTAAGAGAAAGATTCTATAAAGATTTGTTTTATAAGTAAAAAAATATATATTTAACAAAAAAAAGGTAGACTATTAGTCCAAATAAATGAATCTCAAAAGATTGATGGACAAAAATGAATGATATAATCTTTTATTTTATAAACAATCTAAGACTTTTTGATAAAGAGGTAAAAAAACTTAAGAGATTGATTAACTATTTTTGGATGTCTAATACAGAAAGTAAATAGGCGTTTTTGATATTTTATAAGTAAACTAAAATCCAGAACATTTTTAGACACAAACAAATGAAATAAAAAGATTGATGAACAACAATTCAAACTTCATACAGAGATAACAAAGGGTTTTTTTTTTATTCGTAACCTAAAATTTGTGTAGACTTTTAGACATACAGAAATGATGTAAAAATTTTGATGAACTAGTTATCAATACAGACATAATATAGACTTGTATTTTTAATCAAAGATTATGTAGACTGTTTCCCACCCAAACAGATGACGGTAGAAAGATTGAGTCTTATTGTAATTTAATACATTGAAGTACAATTTTACTGTAAATCCAAATTAAAATTTGAACCTAGTCAAAAAAAGCTAACACCACTGGAATTAATCGAACCCAGAAAACCAAAGTAAACGTAAAATAGAATGTCTGTAACTTTAACTAAGTTAAAACATAATAATGAAAAATGGAGGAAAACAAGAAAAAAAATTTTTTTTAAAGAGATAGGAAGCAGCATGGTGGGTGTATAGATAAGTGGAAAAACCCACTGATGGGTCAACGCAATGCCTAACCCAGTCCTCGGCATATGAGCCCTATTGTTCAATGGCCAGGATCGATTAGTTTGATCGGGGAACTACTGTGGAAACAGCATTTCAAGAATTTACTCAGAAACCCTCCAAAAGTTACACATGAACCAATGATGAGAATTATAAGTGAGTAATTAGACATCAAACAAGAACAGTTAACTCAAGAAGAACTCAACTCAGTAACCCCTTGAAGTATGGAAGACAAGATAATTTGACGACATACTGCTCCAATCCTATAATGTTGGATATGCTCAAAACCCTATACACAGATGGATGAAGGGATGTATCCTCCGCTTCCCTAAAAAGGGTGACCTCAGATTAGCCAAGAACTACCGAGGTATAACACTTACATCCATAGCAGTCAAGATATACAATGCCCTACTATGCAACTGCATAGAACCCAAAATGGACAACATACTTAGGAAGAAGCAAACTGGCTGCTAGAGAAATATATCCATGACCTCACAAAGTTTTACTATCTGTTGAATTCGTGCAGGTGTACTTGCCAAAACCTACAGGCAACAATATTATTTGTAGACTTTACTAAGGTATTTGACCCCATCCACAGAAAAAAGACGGAGCAAATTCTACTCACTTACAGCCTACCAAAAGAAACCGTTGCAGCCATAATGATTCCCTAAAGAAACACCAACAGAAAACAAAACAACTAAATCTGACTGAATAATAAAGCCACCGGCAACATACAGTGAATAAAATATGGGAAAAATACTTTTTTCTTTATATTTCTTATATGTATAAAAAAAAAGAAAAATGCAGTTTCCCTATGTAAACACAACAGGACAGTTATTTTTTCTTGTTTTTTAATGTGTGTGTGCGTTGTGTGAAAGATAAAAACTAAAATAAAAAAACAACGTAATCTTTTCAGCTTACTCAAGAGTAACTTCCCTTCGTCTAAGTGGACAATGAGTCATCAAGAGTCAGACATTAAAACATGGCTTCTATCATTAACAAACATTCCTGTGTTGCTCCTTTCATTAACATAGCAAAGACCATCAATAAAAAAAAAAATCAACGCCATTCACAAAATCTTTCCTTATTATTTGTAATTACCTTTCACTTTTTAACTCATAAACGAATTTTACAAAAGGAAAAAGTGTGAAGTTTTCTAGAAAATTTTTATCAGGAAAACAAAAACTGTCGTTCAAATTTCGCTACGTTATTTCAGTGGGGATTTCTTTGTCTTTAGAAATGTTTAGATTATTCCACTTATTTTTAAATCTTTAAATTATTCGGAATTTTCAAATATTTTCCTTAAACAACCAACAAATCCAACGTTGTATCTGACTTCCAACACAAACAGCCAAGAGAAAAACAAGTTTAAAAACCGTTGTGTATGAAGAATTTCTTCTCTGCTTTTAAAATCCAATACATTTGGTCTACACAACCACATTCTAAACTAGATTGGGAATGTAAATATCAATTTTAGGTTTCATTTTCTACATTACTTCAGATATTAGAATGAAAATAAGAAAGTAGATGGGAAAAGAAAGTCTTTACTTACACTTTCATCGAGTTTCTCATTCACTTGTAAAATTAACACGTATTAAACTAACCTCCACAACAGTTGATTGTATCAATCGTTTGTTTTGTCTCTACTTTTTCTGTTTTAAGTGCTGACTCACTCAAAAGGGAGATAATTCTTGTCAGCTTTCTTGACTGAACTGGTTTGGAAATGTTGGAGCGAAAGAAAGTGAAGTATTATTTAATCAACAAAGCAAAACTTAGCGGTTTTCAGCTTTCTCCATGGTTATGAGTAAGTTTGCCTTTTATAAGAGGAGGGTGAGAAATTATAGACTCATCGTATTATTTACTTCAAATTTTTTACCATGTACAATTGAATATAAAGGCCGAAAATGTAGCCTCATTATCTGTTGGCTTATTCGAAACATGAAATATACTAATCATCTCTGAATGAAAGCATAGGAATCCACAGGGATTGAATTTACTCGTTTGCATTTATAAATCCCTTTGCAGTCGTAATTCAGTTTTTTTGCTTTCACGTGGCATAAGGCCATATGTTTAGGACATCCAATGAGACTCGAACTAACGCGTAAAGATTTGCAAGTCTAGTTTGCCAATAATTACAACAGCGGGTGTGCCTTTGTTGGTCTGTAAGGGTTCCCAAGCTTCCTGGAAAACCTGGAATTTAAAATATAAATTTTTCAGTACTTGAAAACCACGTAAGAAACTTTTAATAAAGCATTTTCAATCAAAATTTACCGGTTTCATTCAAAATAATGTTGTTGTTTTTATTTTTATCAATTTTTAAAATATTTTTTGTCAAATATTTGTTTAACTGTTCAAATTAATGCTCCCTAATGCTAGTGTACAATAATTGAAGTAAAAACGAAACTAAGAAGAAACTATTTTTACTTGTTAAAACAAGACTTGAAAGTTGCCAAATAGGTTTTAACTCTAATGTAGGAATTTTTTTACTGAAGATATTCTTACTAAAATATTTTTTAAAATAAGGGTTAGTGTTGATGTGGTGCAGAGCCACAAACGTTTATTTACAGACTAAAACTCTCATAAAAATTAATAATTATATTTTTAGATTTAAATTGCTTAAATTGTCGATAATTTTGCCATTGTTTTTCTCCTTTTTAATAACAAATTGCTTATATCACTTTTATGGATGACTTTTTTTTTTCTTTAGGGAAATGGTACTTCAGTGGAAATGTCACCTGGATGTTATGTGTACCTTATTTTTTAATGTATCACTTTTTTCAGTTAACTCGTAAAAACTGCATGTTTAAAGATTGCTAAGTAATTCATGAATTAGGCCTATTTGTGGGGATTTTTGTCCTCGGGAAAAACACTGACTACACCCAAAATTTTATAGGAGAATAAACCGTACTTAGAACGTAGTGAGGATGTGGGCGCCGCTTTCGAAGAAAGGACACAAGGGAGCTTTGCTGCAACAAAAGGTTGACTGTTGATATACACAATATACATCAGGTAGATAAAACATGCCAAACTTAGCTGTTTAGTGTTTTTTGGTAACTTGTTAGGACATTGTCGCAAGGTTCATCTTAGTTGTTTACGTTTGTTAAACTTTTAGGTATTGATGTGGTGTTATCCATTAATATTGTTTTTAAAATGACACTATGTCAAATGGTCCCTCGTTTAACATTGTATCTTTCATAAAGTAATTTAAAGTGACATCATGTTTGTTGAGTATTGTGTTTTTAATGCAAATGCTTAAATATAATAAATTTGTACATAAACATTTAGTGATACAATAATTTAATTCATCAAAAAAAACTAACCATGAAATTAATTATCTCGATAAATATTTTAATGAATTTATTATTTAAACTTTTTTCAAAAATGCATTTCAGCACCAATACCCAGCCCGGAAAATTCGGTCATCATAAAATAAAAAAGTTGATTAAAGATTGATTTTAGGGCCTCGTGGAATTTTTTTGGGAGATATTTTATTTGTAATTAACAGAAAATTTACTTAATTATTAGAATTTTTTTTAAAGAGGCAAGAACTTCCCTGAGATAAATAAAGTGATTTGATTTGCTTGAAAATAGTAGCAAATACTGAATTTGAAAAATATGTTGCGGAGCCGATAAGCGCGTCGACTCCGCAAATAAATTAAGTTAAATGCGTGCAAGTGTAGTGTCAGCCAGAGACAATGAAGGAAACAAAAGGCAGGATAATAGATACAACAAAAGTGATGATTTTATTGCCGGAATTACAAACGTGTATGTAAATGTCCGTGGCGGTTGTATGTAGTCTTCAGCAAGGATGGGTTACGTCGTTAGCTGGTATGGTCGCGTTGTAGATGTTCGCAGCTGGACGTTCGACGAGGGTAGCTGGCGTAGGTCGAGTCGTGGAGATACAGCTGGATGTTTGATGCTGGTAAGCTGAGATTCGGTCGGGTCGTTGGATACCGTTGGACAGTCGTCGCGAGCAGCTGAGGTCGGTCGAGTCGTTGCGGAAAGCCGAAGTTGGTCGCTGGTAAATCGATGTCCCGGTTTTGACATTTCGTTGGTATGGTCGAGTCGTGGTTGTTAGCTCGTAACAGCGAGTCGTTACGTGAGCTAGTTGTTGCGATGCTAGTGTAGTCCGTAACAGCGAGTCGTTACGTGGACTAGATGCTGCATTGCTAGGGTAGTCCGTAACGGCGAGTCGTTACGTGGACTAGATGCTGCATTGCTAGGGTAGTCCGTAACAGCGAGTCGTTACGTGGACTGCATTGCAGGAGCGTCGTGGTCGGTAGATCGATATCCCGGTTTTGACAGTACGTTGGGTTAACCGGGGGGGTGTCGATCTGGTTTCTGGCTCGTACAGCGGGTCGTAGGTGAGCCAGTTGTTGTAGTGGTAGGACAGTCCGTAACAGCGAGTCGTTACGTGGACTGCGTGATACCTTGCAAGAGCGTCGAGGTCGAGTTCGGTTATGGCAGCTTGGTCATGTAGTGTCGGGCGAGCTGGTGACTAAGACTGAGCCGTGTCTTAGTGTTATGGACCAAGTGAAAGGTCTGAGACCGAGGTTAAGGTTTGCCGGGCCTTAGTACAGACGAGATCGAGCGAACGAGTCGAGGAAAGGCTAGGGCTTTGTCGTGCCCTCTAGCCGTGCGGACGTATCGGACGGGAGCGAAGGCTTTGCCGTGTCAAAGCCGTGCAGACGATGACTGGCTGGGTCGCGCCAAAGCCGTGCGGACGATGACTATGGCTGGGTCGTGCCAAAGGCGTGCGGACGATGACTATGGCTGGGTCGTGCCAAAGCCGTGCGGACGTGTTGACAGGCCAGGAGGCCGAGGCTAAGATGGGAGTTATCTTAACGCTGCGCAGATATCGAAGCGGTAGCTAAAGGCTAGCCCGTGCCATTAGCGCTGCGCAGCTTATCGGACTATCGGAACCGAGCGAGGGTTAAGACCGGCTGGTCTTAGAACCTGTCTTCGTGTTTGCCTCCAGGCCGTCTATTTCGACTGGTCATTACTAACCGCCAAAGATGCACCGACCCGCAGAAGGTGACCTCTCATAGCCCTTAAAAAGGACCGTAAAAAAGGTTGTTGAATCCACCACTAGAAGTGGCGGTGAGGTGGGTGCAACCACGATAACGTAGGACCCGAGCCGAGTGGCCCCTGAGAGCGTCCACGTAGACCTCTGAATTTTCGTCGCCTGAAGCCTTTTTATATGGAAGAAAGGGAACTCTACTTCTGTCGCGCCACGTGGAGAGAAAGTTCTTCTACAAAAAATGGACGCAGAAAATAAGTATTTCTTTAGCCCAGTATAGGCTAGCGAAAAGTATTACTTCCATTTTTATAGAATTATTTCTGGCAGAAGTGTTTTGCAAATGTTGATAAATATTAATTTATCCCTTTCTTAGCTGTAACGGCTGGTTAAAATCGAAAAAGGGCTTCATCATTTCCGGCCGCGCCCGGATGTTATTTCTCTAGGGCGAAATATAATCCGATCTGTTGATGTTCGTAGGCCGGTCGCGGCAAATATTTATAAATAAAATATTGAAGGAGGGTTTAGCCCTTTTTATTGATATAAATGGGATTTTATCAGGGACTCAATATTTTGAAGTCTTTTGAAATAGCCCCCACACACTCCTAAAATAAATTATTAATCGTCTACTTTGCAACACGTCAAGTCATTTCAAAATTTAATAAAGATGGATGACCTTGACCAATCCCATTGAACTGTAGCATGCAAACAGATGCAATTATGAAGTTCAAAATGATAATTAATTGCAAATTAGAACTATTATTATTTGTTATGTTTATTGTTAACGACTAAGAATGACCTAAAACTAAAAGAGATAAATTACAAAAATACTACGGTGTACTCGCTTGGTTACCCCATTTTAGGAATACCTCCCATTTAAAGTTACCAGCTACTTCTTACAATATCACATTTTATCCCTTAATGAACCTAACCCTCTTTTCGGCATACGTGTCTGTCAACTGAACTTTGACCACCCTTCACTCTGTCCTGCCTAGCAAAAAAGCCATGAACATACTGAACAGAGTTTAATGGGGCTCAAAGTTTCATTATATTGATCCACTATTTTTTCTTTTTCTTTCTGTCATTTTTTCTTTCTCCAGTCATTATTTCTTTTAGAGTACTTAGTACCTGTGTTTCTGAAGGCTAGAAAATCATCTGAGTTCCTTGGCCAGGAAGGCTTTAAATTAGAAATTTGTTTTTTCTGAAATTATTTTAAATTCATTTACTTTTTCTTCTTAGCGGTGTTTCTTATACTTAATAATATAAGTATGGATCATTGGAGTATCCTTTCCTGTTTTTTAGGCTAGATATTCTTTTGGGTCCTTTAGGTAAATGATTTCGTTTTGAAATGCTTGCTGTTGCAGTGTTTTTGCCAAGGAAGCCCTGTCTTTGAAATAAATGAAATCTTAAATTTTTTTATTCGACATTTGTCATAATCACAGACGAATTCTTTGTCATCAGCAGATGAGCCAAATGAATCAACATCAAGCATTTTCTCCAGGTTATGCTCAATTGAACCTTCATCGAAAATTCAAATATATCTAGCTCCTTACCACTGAGTTTTGAGCACTGTAGTCTTGGGGCCGAAGCTTAAATCGGCATGTTAAGAATGGACGGGAGTGTTTCCCCGTACTTAGCCATACTGTTTGAAATGGATTCGCTTGACTGTGAAAGCGACATTTCTCTCATGTTCACTTTATGGTCGACTTCCGACTGATAAGGTGATTCATTAACTTCGTCGGCTAAATAGCCGCCTGTTTTAAGGTCTGTGAAAGTCTTTACGCAAGCTTCATTAATTTTTTTTTTTAAATTTCTTTCATCCAAACTTTAATTTGTTGTTTCACTTATGTAAGAGAATCGATTAAATTTTGTCCGATCTGCTGGTATTCTTCTTTTTTGGAGTTCTGTAGAGGTCATTAGAGAATTCACCCCTTTTACATATTTGAATTCTGTCATATTGAATATTGGAAATTCATTTCTTCTATTTTACTCGAAGAGAATTTCCCTTATTTTTATACTTTATTCCTGACTTTGAAGCAGTTGCCAAGTTTTTATACTGAATTTTCGACCATACGCGTATTTATCAGCAAGTAGATGTAGATTTTTGTCCCCAGGAAAAGAACTGTTTCAACCTTAAGATTTGTAGAAGAAGAAACCGCACTTATAACGCAGTGAGGAGATGGGTGCCGCTTTTTAAGAAAGGACACAAACGACTTTTATCAGCTACAAAAGGTATACTGTACGCATACGCAATATCCAACAGGTAGATATAACATTCAAAACATCAAACGAGTTCCAATAATTAGGGTGGGTAAGGTTGTTGATATATATGCCCGCAGAAACTTAACTGTTAAGTTATTTCTAGTAACTTGTTAGGATATTGTCGCAAGGCTCATTGCAGTGGTTGCGTTTGTCTGTTCTCAACTGTTAGGTGGTGGACAAGTTGTCCGAATCGTCGCCGATTGGGGTTCATACGATGTGGTCTTAGCTAGAACTGCTCGCTCGGATTGTGGCAAAAAGAACAATTCATCTGCGACCGTTTCTTTTATAGCCATCCTCGGGTGAACTCAGGGGCTGTGATTGGCCACTTTGGCCCTTCACGCGTGTCGTCTATCAAATTCCGAAACCATATCCGTAAAGAAAAATATGTTATCTATTAAAAATGAAAATAGAAATTTGTTTTGAAAAAAGAAAAAATCCTGGCAAACCTTAACAATAATTTCAAGAATTTCAATAATTTGATAACTTTCAATTTTTGTTTTAAAAAGAAAAATAGTTCCAACTTTGTTTCGTTTTTACTTAAATTATTGTACACTAGCATTTGGGAGGATTAATTTGAAAAGTTAAACAAATATTAGACAAAAAAGTTGAAAATAAAAAGATAAGTAAACATTATTTTGAATGAAACCTTATTTTTGTACTTATATATAATAGCAAAATTTTGATTGAAGTTGCTTTATAAAAAGTTTCATCAATACATTTACAATTTACCAAATAATATTTTAAGTTTCTGTCAAAATAGTCTTTTTCCTCAAGTGTGTCGTTTCAAAGTAACAAAACATAGTCAATGAACAATAATTTATTCATACTCTTCAGACATAAGTTTTAGTTACAATAAAAAATTGAAAGTGAAATTTGAAATACAAGGGAAATAATTTTTATATTTCCCCTAAAACTTAAACGCATTTATATTTAAATACCTTTTTAAAGCATCCAGTTTTTACTGTAAAATATCGAACACAAGTTATGTTTAAGATAATCTAGAGTATATTTGCTAACTGTAACAATAACATTAATTTTGTTTAAGGTAATTTAAATTTTCCACGACATAATAAAAAACACCACCTTATCCAGGTTTTCAAGTCCTGAAAAATTTACATTTTAATAACCAGGGTTTCCAGGACGTTTGGGAACCCTTGTAGACAAACAATGGCGCCTCCTTTGGTGTAGTGGTACCCATTCATATGGCTTTGTATCACATTTAAGCAAAGAGCTTAGGAAATTATGCTGGAGTCGTCATTTGTTTGAGAAATGAAAACTGAGAATGCAGATGTATTCATGCCAAGTTTAATAGATGTTAACACATACAAAAACATTTACAAGCCCAACTCACAGTTCTTTGTTCTTCCTTCCTCACGGTCATTATGCATATATAGGCGCTCGACGTTTGGAGCCGAAAATTACACGTCTTGAGGGTTCAAGGACTTCTGCTAAAAGAGAGCGAACTTCCCATTCCATGCAAGAGAGTTAATCCCGAACTTAATGTGTCCCTTAACACAGGAGAGTTCGTATTTTAGAATCTTACAATTACAACTACGAATGGATTTGTAAATGCTAACGAGTAAATTGAATCCCTGTGAATCCCTTTGCTTTTATTTAACCAGGCTAAATTTTATTTACTCCACAGGAATCTTTACAGAACATTTTCAGAAGCACTGATGGAAATGTTAAGTGTATTTTCAAGTTTCGTAGAAGCCAACAGATGATGAGCCTTCATTTTCTGGCTTCATATATAATTGTAAATGTAAAAACATTTATTCATCCCTATATCAGAAATCTAAACTAAGTTGCGAACACAGTGAAAGCTAACAGCTAAGTTGGTTGGTTGGTTGGATTTTATGGCATATCAACGCTAGTAGGTCATTGAACGCCAAATTCTGTCTATATATACATACATATTCAACCAAAGATTTCAAAACGAATATTAAGGTAGGTAAAATTTTCTATTAGCAGGATTTCCTTTGTTTGCACAAGACTAACCAGTTTTAAGTTGTCATATTTTTTGGTACAACTCAGTCTCTCTCAAGAAGGACAGAACGTCATCTATTTTGACGTTCTCGAACAGATTGGTTAAGTTATTTACTTTGAAAAATCGCTTTCTGATAACAGCAAAAGTTCTGCATTCTATAAGAATGTGTTTAACCGTGCAAGTTGTCTGGCAGGTTAAACACTGTGGATGTGGTTCCTGTTTCAAAATGAAAGAGTGAGTAAGACTTGTATAACCAATTCACAATCGGGATATAACAACTTGTTCTCTTCTTGATTTTCCCGATGCCAGTCTCCACTCTCTTAAGGTGGACTGAATTTGGAAGAGTTTATTGTGGATGTTATTGCTCCATTGTTATTGCCATTTTGTGTGAAGGAATTTATTAATTGTTGGTTTCAGGTCAGTATATGGGATCCTGGATTTATCGGGTGTCAGATCTAAGGCCGATTTGGCTGCCGAGTCTGCTCTTTCATTCCCTCTCACTCCAATGTAGCTTGGGGTCCAGCATATAATTATTTCTTTTCAATTTCACATTGAGTCTAATCTACTCAACAGTTTGATAAGAGGGTTCTGAAATTTTTTATTTTTCAAAGATAGCAAGACAGAGAGTGAGTCTGAAAATATTATAAATTTCTTATGCTTACTCTTTGAGATGATGTTGAGAGCTAGGTCTATTACATGGGCTTCTGCTGTGAAGATAGAGCAGCTTTCTTAAGAACTGTTTTGTCCAAAACAGCTGCGCACGCTGTCCTACCATTGTCCTTGGATCGATCCATAAAGACATAGAAGTGATCGGGGTGGTGTTGGGAAATATTGTAAAATTTCTCTTGATAAGTGCTGGGGTGGGTCTTAGTTTTGGAATGTTCATTCAGTTCGAGAATCACTTTGGGAGTTTTAATGATCCAGGGTGGTGTTTGTGGAAAAATGCCTTCATGTATATTATTTAGTGGTATTTTTGATTCTTGTAGGGTCGACATCATCTGAAGGCCAAAAAGTTTTATTGTTTTTTCTTTTCTTTCAAAGTGTTGCTTGTATTTCGGGTTGAAGGTGCAGTCATAAGCTGGGTTGGATGGGCAAGATTTCAGCTTTGTAGACTATTGGAGAGCCAGTTTTTTGCGTCTTAGTGTAAGAGGTGGTTCATCTCGTTCTGTGAATAGGCTTTCAATAGAAGTGCTATATGCTCCAAGGGTTTGTCTAAGTCCTTGGTGATGTACAGTGTTCAATTCTTTCAAGTATGTCTTTCTGGCTGCCCCATATATAAAGCAGCCATAATTGAGTCTTGATCTGATTAATGAACGATATAATTTTAATAATGTTTCCTTGCTTCCTCCCCAGTTAGTGTGTGCTATAGTTCTAAGTAACAGAATAGTTTTACTGTGTTGATGAAAAAATACTTCTTTCTTTCATACTGACATTTCCAAATAAGCTCAGTCGAAACTACCGAAAGAGAAGGCTGAAACACAATGGTAGGAGGAAAACATATGAAGTCATCATCTTGAGTCCTCCAACTTTCAAGAAGGGCGTCTTTTGTGAATAAATTTTTACAGCAGAGTTTTAAAATCCTTTATCATTTTTTTCTTTTAAATATCAAATTAATTTATAAGCAAAAACAATGCCTAATGGAAGTGTTAGACCAAATTGCAAAGGGAATTATAAAAATGGCCCTAAAGCTCATGGATTTTCTTTTCCTAAAGATAAAGAATTATTCAAGATTCATACAATCAAAAGAGATAATTTTTCACCCACTAAATTCAGCAGAGTGAGTATTTTTGTCTTAAAATGGATGGACAAATATGGATTGACTCATAAATATCTAAAAATACAAATGCCTAAGTTAGATATCTAACTGAAATAGGCATGGATCATTTGAAATGTACACTGGCAATGCTGAAGAAATACATTTTACGTGAAGAGTTTACTGGCACGTTTTTACAAAATCAGAAATCATAAAATGATTTGTTGACGACACTTGGATGAAAAAATGATTTTCATTAACGAATGGTTTGTGTGGATTATCAATTATTGCAAAAAAAATTCTCCTCAAAAGATGAAAAACTATGTAGTTGAGAAGTAAAATAAACAACTCCAAAGAAATATTCTTATTCATCTCATCACTTTTGTTTACGTACCTCCTCTCTCTTTATATATCTATATATATATATATAAGGATCATTAAATAAGTTTCCAGACTTTTTTCGTATGGGCACTTTTATTGATAGTACACACATGAAAATCTAGTCCCCTTCGAAGTAATCTGCTCCGGCTGCAATACACTTGTTGTGCCGTTTCAACAACTTCTGGAAGGCCCCATGGAAGTCCTTTTGTGTGAGCGTGTCAATGACCTCTTTCATCTCCTCAATTGTCTCATAACAACAGCCTCTGAGCTTAGGGAATAATCAAAAGTTACAGGGAGCAAGGTCTGGACAATAGGGAGGCTGAGGAACTGTCTTGATGCCCATCTTGGTCAAATAGTCTGTGACAAGGATGGAGTTGTGGACTGGTGTATTGTCCTGGTGGAAATGCCACTGACCCGATTTGAAGAGTGCTGGCCTCTTCTGACAGAATCTCTTCCTAACCCCCCTTAAAACCTCAGCATAGTAACCTAACTCTAACCCTTTGGCCAATCAACTCTGGTGTATTGAATTCCTTACTCCTGCCACACCTCTCATCATCCCTCACAGACTCCCTGCCTTCCTTGAATCTCTTATGCCACTCAAATACTGATGCTCGATTCATGCAAGATGGTCAAAAAGCAGTCTGAAGCATTACATACGTTTCTGTGGCATTTTTTCCAAGTTTAAAATAGAATTTTATTGCATATCGTTCTTCTAAAGTGTCAGATTGCATTTTGAAATTCACCAGCTGTGACAATCAGACTTTAGTAGGGTGTATTCTAATTGCTGCTGTAGCTGTTCCTTTGAACCTGAAATCATAAAAATTGGTCAGTCATCTCATAAGATGTATAGCAATAACATACTGAATTTTCAAGAGTCTACGACAATTCTAAATGCCTGTACAAAACAACTCTGGAAACTTATTTTATGCACCACGTATATATATATATATTTATATAATCGAAGCTTGCTGATATCATACATCCCTTGATACTCTCACCATTAGACATTTCTCTTGGTAAGTGCTTTAGCCAATATCCAGGGTTCACACAAAGCTGATGAGATGACATGTTTGTAGTTCAGTCTACATCATTGTAACCATGATTTTGGGTCTAGAGTAGAATGTTGCTTATGAGTTTGTCCTTAATTCATTATTATACAGCAGCTATATGTAAGGTTTTGAGATATATATATATATATATATATATATATATATATTAGGGTAGGTCGATTTTGGAACTGTAAAAAAAGGCACTCAAAGTTGAGATATATACATGTGCCCATATATATATAAGGGCATTTGTATATATCTCATTATACAAATTCCCATGATATGCCATTAAATCAAATAAAATAACTTAAAACCATTCAAGTTTGAACAAATAAATGATTAATACTAAAAAGAATTAACAATTTTTCAAAGAAATACTTAAAATCATTTAATTTTGTGCAAACAAACGAGCTCTGGCTTGTTTAAGAGTTACCTTCATGCTATTCCTTTACAAATTATATATATATATATATATATAGGCACATGTATATATCTCATCAAGCATGCTCATTATACAGATTCCCATGATACTCACTCCCGATCCATCTGTATAATTCCTCAGTCTTGATTATCAATCATGCAACTCTGTCAAAAGCGACATGAGTTCGAATCCTGGACGAGACTGATTGCATTTCACATAGCACTAATACCGTTGGGAAAGGTATGAATCCAATTATTCTCCCTCCAGCTATGGGTAAATAGTAGGACAGACTAGGTTCTTCAGCCTTGGTGAGGCAACTAGTCTAGGAGAAGGAAAACTCTGAATTCAAACCTGTTAAACTCCGCTTAAAAATTGACCTTGTGTCATATCCTGCCCAAGCGGAGAGGTTGGTAAATAGCAACTCTGTCAAAAGTATGAATTTTAAAATTTTTGGTCTGTTGAAGAGACTTAGATGCCAAAAAATAATTTTCATTCAACTAATGGTTCTTTAATGGCAGATCAACTATTTTACAAAGTTTTCTTCAAAAAAACTTATCTCCTGATGATGACTCCACTTGACCAATCAAATAAACATCAGAAGTTGCCATAAACCAGTCTAGAAAAATCCATATAAATACTAAAGTGTATAATGAAAAACCAAGGCTGTCTGGGGCATGGCCAGTACCCTGAGTGTCATATCGTCAAGTAGCTCTTCGTCAATACATATTTCAAGGTTTTCGTATCTCACTAACTTATGACATAATATTATAATAATGATAAACTACAGATATATATGGTTTGTTATAATTTTTAGTATATATATATACGCACAGAAAAAATGATTCTTTGTAAAAGCTTTACCTTTTGGAATGTACACCTGTTTTACTACCACCCCAACTATCAACACTCCAATTATGCTTTTGATGTAAGAATTAGTACCACAGATTTCACAATGAAAAGGTTTCTCTCTACTGTGTATTGACATGTATCCTATGAGATGTGTATTCCGGAAATACACAATTAAAAGTTTTCTCTCCATTGAGTATTGACATACGAGATTTAAGATTAGGATATTGTGAAAATTCAGAACCACAGATTTCATAATGAATAGTTTTCTCTCCAGTGTGTTGACATGCATCTTTTTAGAACAAAATTCCATGAAAATGTAGCACCACAGCTTTCTCAGAGAAAAGTTTTCTCAACAGTGTGTGTTGACATATGAGACTTAAGAGAAGAATTACATGAAAATTTAGCCCAACAGATTTCACAATGAAAAGGTTTCTCTCAACTGTGCATTGTCATGTGTCCTTTGACATGTGAATTCCAGAAAAAATTAGTGCCACAGCTTTCTCAAAGAAAAAATTAATCTCCAGTGTGTGTTCACATGTGAGGTTTAAGACTACAATTCCGGGCATGTTTAACCCCAGAGATTTCTCATTGAAAAGATTTCACTTCATTGTGTATTGACATGTGTCTTTTGAGATGTGTATTCCGGAAAAATTTAGCTCCTCAGATTTCACAATGAAAAGGTTTCTCACCAGAGTGTACTGATATATGAGATTTAAGACTAGAATACCATGAAAATTTAGACCCACAGATTTCACAATGAAAATGTTTCTCTCCTCTGTGAGTTGCCATATGACTTTTTAGATGTGAATTCTGGGAAAATTTAGAACTACAAATTTAACAATGAAAAGGTTCCTTTCCAGTGTGCATTGACATACACCTTTTTAGAACAAAATTCAGTGAAAATTTAGCACCATAGCTTTAACAAAAAAAATTTTTCTCTCCACTGTGTGTTGACATATGAGATTTAAGACTACAATTCAGGCAAATTTAGCCCCACAGATTTTTCAGTGGAAAGGTTTCTCTCCACTGTGTATTTACAGGTGTCTTTTCAGATGTGTATTCCTGGAAAATTTAACTCCACAGATTTCGCAATGAAAAGGTTTCTCTCCATTGTGTATCGAGATGTGTCTCACAGGGTGTTTTGAACTGTGTCTTTTTAGATCAATATCCCATGAAAATTTAGCCACACAAATTTCACTATGAAAAGGTATCTTTCAGTGTATATTGACATAAGTCTTCTTAGATCAAAATTCCATAAAAATTTAGTGCCACAGCTTTCACAATGAAAAATTTACTCTCCAGTGTGTGTTTACACAGGAGATTTAAGACTACAATTTCGGGCAAATTTAGCCCTACAGATTTCTCAATGAAGATGTTTCTCTTAATTATGTATTGCCACGTGCCTTTTGAGATGTGTATTCCAGTATAATTTAGCCCCACAGATTTCTCAATAAAAAGGTTTCTCTTCAGTGTGTGTTGAAATGTGTCTTTCTAGATCAAAATTCCTTGAAAATTTAGCACCACATTTTTCACAATGAAAAGGTTTCTCTCCATTGTGTGTTGACATGTGTCTTTTGAGATGTGTATTCTGGGAAAATTTAGCACCACAAACGTCACAATTAAAAGATTTCTCTCCAGTGTGTGTTGACATGTGTCTTTTTAGATGAATATTCTGTGAAAATTTAGCTCCACAGGTTTCACAATGAAAAGGTTTCTCTCCATTGTGTGTTGACATGTGACGTTTTAGAGGTGATTTCCTGGAAAATTTAGCACCACAAATTTCACAATGAAAAGGTTTCTCTCCGGTGTGTGTTAATATGTGTCTTTTTAGATGAATTTTCTGTGAAAATTTAGCGCCACAGGTTTCACAATGAAAAGGTTTCTCTCCAGTGTGTATTGACATGTGACGTTTTAGAGGTGATTTCCTGGAAAATTTAGCACAGCAAATTTCACACTGAAAAGGTTTCTCTCCAGTGTGTGTTAACATGTGTCTTTTTAGATGAATATTCTGTGAAAATTTAGCGCCACAGCTTTTACAATGAAAAGGTTTCTCTCCAGTGTGTGTTACCATGTGTCCTTTGAGATGTGTATTCCTGGAAAATTTAGCTCCACAGATTTCACATTGAAAAGGTTTCTCTCCAGTGTGTGTTGACATATGGAATTTAAGACTAGAATTCCATGAAAATTTTGCCCCACAGATTTCACAATGAAAAGGTTTCTCTCCAGTGTGAGTTAACATGTGTCCTTTGAGATCTGTATTCCTGGAAAATTTAGCACCACAGATTTCACATTGAAAAGGTTTCTCTCCAGTGTGTGTTGACATATGGAATTTAAGGCTAGAATTCCATGAAAATTCAGCACCACAGATTTCACAATGAAAAGGTTTCTCTCCAGTGTGTGTTACCATGTGTCCTTTGAGATGTGTTTTCCTGGAAAATTTAGCCCCACAGATTTCACAATGAAAAGGTTTCTCTCTAGTGTGTGTTGACATGTGTCCTTTGAGATGTGTATTCCGGGAAAATTTAGCTTCACAGATTTCACATTGAAAAGGTTTCTCTCCGGTGTGTGTTGACATATGAGATTTAAGACTAGAATTCCAGGCAAATTTTGCCCCACAGATTTCACAATTAAAAGGTTTCTCTCCAGTATGTGTTAACATGTGTCCTTTGAGATGTGTATTCCTGGAAAATTTAGCCCCACAGATTTCACAATGAAAAGGTTTCTCTCCAGTGTGTGTTAACATGTGTCCTTTGAGATGTGAATTCTTGGAAAATTTAGCTTCACAGATTTCACAATGAAAAGGCTTCTCTCCTTTGAGAGTAAAATTCTGGGATAATTTAGCCCCCGACATTTCACACTGGAAAGGTTTCTCTCCAGAGTGTGCGGACATGTCTTTTTTTAGAGTTGAATTCTGGGAAAATTAAGCTTGACAGGTTTCACAATGGAAAATTTTTCTCCAGCATATAATCCCTAAATTTTTCAGTGAAATAATCTCTCATGATTGCTCATCGTGATCAACCCTACAAATGGAAAAAAGATTAACAATGTAGTTATAGAAAGAATAAATATGCATATTGATAATTTTTTAATTCATATTTTTTAATGGTTCTAGAGGATGTGGCCCAAAAGATACATTTATGCAATAAATATTCTATAAAGAATCAAATACCATGTAGGATCTTAGATGAAAACAAATGAACGAAAGTAAACTAAAATCATTTTGACTTTTAAACACAGAGAAATGAAGGTAGAAACATTGATTATCTAAAATTCAAGTCTAATTCAGATATAACAGATACTTTTATTTTTAAGTAAAGGTCATGTAGACAACTGTCCGAGACAAATTAAGGTAGAAAGATTGACTTGTATTCTAATTTAACAAAGAGATTTGACGGACTATTATCTCAAAAGAAATCAAAGACTTTTAAACAAAAAGCTATCAAGGTATAAAGATTGATAAGCTACAATTCACACTTAATACAGAGATTATATAGTCTTTTATTTTATAAGCAATCAAAAACCATGGAAACTTTTAGATACAAAGGAATGAATGTAGAAATATTGACGTAATAGGATTCAGATTGAATGTAGAGATTATATAGACTTTTATCTTATAAGGAATCAAAGATCATGTAGACTTCTATACATGAATAAATACAGGTAGAAAATATGATAATCTAGTATTCAATGTCATACGGAGATCATATGGACTTTTGTTTTATAAGTAAACCACTTCTATAGTAAAATTCCGTGGTTTTTCTATTAATAAATTCTCGTGAAAGGCTTACCTTCACTAAATACTGTATACCTTGTGAATTTATTTTAAAGACCAATGAAAATCGAAAAGTAAAAAATTCTCATTTAGATAATTTTTATTTTATTTAGTTTCTTAATTTGATTTATTCAGTATTTTTATATAAATTAACAAAATCCCAATCACCTCCCGTGAGTGAAAGACTTCAATCTATGGATAAAATATTTTACCTTGAAAAAAAAAAAAAAAGAAAAAAACGAAAACATTCACCATGAATTCTTTCTCTTTTATTAAGCACATTTTCAGATTAACCTTCGAAAACAAATAAAGTGAGAAAAAATAACAACAAAAGCAATATTGTGCGTCATTTAATTGTTTTTTGAAAATCTATGGATGTGTTATACCACGGTAGTTCTTGGCTAATCCAAGGTCGCTCTTTTTAAGGAAAGGGAGGATTTCTACATTACTGCAGACATTCAGAAAAGAACAAAGAACCAGACACCCTACCCATCAAGTTCGCATTCCAACCCTATAACAAATGGCTTATAACATTCCTACTCACGTCACACACAAAGCATCCACTCAAGAACGACTTATACCTGCTTTCCTCTTGACCTGTTGTCTAGTGGAAAAAGAAGGCCTGTATCTCTTCTGACTTACCAATTTTATTTATTTAAAAATAAATGAAATTAAATCCATTCTTCTCGTCCGTTGTCTCTTGTAACCAGATGTTTATTTATAAAAGTTGGTTGGGTTTTTTTACGTTGTGTCGACACTTTTCAGGCCATTTAACGCTGAATGAAGTCATTTTGATAAAAGTTTAGTTTGGTTGGGTTTTATGGCATATCAACCATTGTAGGTTATTAAATGCCAAATCCATTCTTATACACAGGAACAGTTCTATTTCAAACTATTCAGTTTAGCATAAGTACACACTTTAAATGTGAAAAATATTTCTATTTCAAACAATTCAGTTGAGGGTAAGGACACATTTTAAATGTCAAAAATAGTTCTATTTCAAATAATTCAGTTTAGCATAAATACACAGTTTACTTTTATTTGAGCCATTAATTGGACCCTATCAGGTACTACAACTCCGGGGTAGAGTGAACCAGGGAGCAATGGCAATGAAGGGGTACACCACATTCCCTCAAGCTCCATCATTACTAAAGCCTCACCCTCAGATTGTTAAGTGTCATATCCAGGACACTCATTGGGGTAGTCTTACCCCTCTGCAGAGATGCAGACAGTGTAATCTGCAGTCCAGCCGACTGGACCAGCTGGATTATGAATTAGATTCAAACAAGGAAATAAATTAGATTAAAAAAATGAATCGATTTAAAAATCTCATGATACTTACAGAAAAAACACGTCACAGATACAAAATTTAGCTTTTTTAAATTTTTTGCTTAACTTGTTACTTGTAATATTTTCTCAGGGATAAAAAAATATTTAAAAGAGCATTTGTAGAGCTCCAGACAAACGTTGTTTGTATTTGTTAAAAAGAGGTAAATCAAGTCCGATAACCCAAGCAATTGTTTTGTGTAACTCTCCTTTTTGTATAATAAAATTTATCCTCTATTCTCCTTTTCAAGAAGCAAACGTGTCTTTATTTTCCTTCGTCTAATTTCGCTCTACATATCCTTATCTTAAGACATGGCAACTTTAACAGGTTATGAGCCAGCAGAAGAGATAATGGAAGTCGGTAGAGCAGGTTATTATTTGACGGAGATGAGACCAAATATGAAATTTGGGAAACGAAGTTCTTAGGATACCTTCACACGTTAGGTTTAACGGACGCCATTTTAAGTAAAAACCTTAACAGAGACGAAACAGATACGGAAAGGAATGAGGAAGCATATAATGAACTGATACAATTCCTGGATGACAAAAGCCTGTGCCTTATCATGAGAGAAGCCTAGGACAATAGGAGAGAAACTCTGAGGATATTGCGTGACCATTACGCAGGTAAGGGAAAACCAAGAATTATTTCTTTATATATCGAATTAACGTCACTAAGCAAGGAACAGAATGAAGGTGTTATTGACAATATCATTAGATCAGAAGCAACAGTAATGGCACTAAGAAATGCCGGAGAAACATTAAGCGATGGTTTAATAATCGCTATGGTTCTAAAAGGACTACCTAGAACATTTTATGCTTTTTCGATATATGTGACTCATAGCAGTAAGGAGCTAACGTCCTCCAAATTCAAAACGCAACTTCGAAGTTTCGAGGATGCGGATAAATATCATCAAAACTCAAATGATGACAATGTTATGAAATTAACCAATTCATTTTCAAAAATGAGTAAGGAAGTTTCGTGTTTTAAGTGTAATGGAAAAGAGCATGTAGCAAAAATATACCCAAACAATTTCAAGAAAAATAAAATGTGGTGTAACAACTGCAAAAGTCAGACCCATGCGAGGGAGTCATGCCGCTATAAAAAGCGAGATACCATCAAAGCAGCAACAGAAGAAGAACAAGAAGATAGTTCATTTGTTTTTAAAATAAATGACCGACCTCAGAGAACCGTTGAAAGCAAGAGAATTATGGTTGATACGGGGGCTACCACACACATTATCAAGGATATTGACAGATTAAAAAATTTGATGACTCATTCCAACCTGATAACCTTTTTAAAAAACTGGCTGACGGTACTAAGACGAACAGAGTCGCTTTAAAACGAGGTGACGCTGAGATATGCCAGGTGAATGCAAATAGAAACATGGAGTCAGTCACCTTAAAAGGGGCATAATCTATAGCCTCCTACCCACAAGATATATTTCTGTTAAGTCTGCCACGGCAAACATTTAAGAAAAACAAAAATGAGCTGATTCATAAAAATGGAACAAGATTTAATATATTCGTCCACAACAGGCTATTTATTTAATGTCTACAACGAATAAATCGGAAGATAGTCGCCAGGGCAGCTATGATATAGATACGTGGCATAGGATACTTGGTCATTGCAACTACGATGACATTAGAAAATTGCCAAATGTGGTTAAAGGAATGAAAATTAAAGAAAAAAATAGGCAATGTAAACAAGAACGGTGAAATGTGTATCCAGGGAAAATTTTGTCAGAGCAGAAATAGACAACCTGACAGACGTGCAGCATCTACCTTTGAATTAATACACACTGACTTAGCTGGCCCTATAGAACCAGCAGACATAAACGGGCACAGATATGCAATCACATTTATTGATGATTTTTCCGGTGCAATATTTGTGTATTTTTTAAAAACAAAGAAAGACACTGTATCTACCACAAAGAAATTGATCACTGATACTGCCCCCCCATGGAAGGATAAAATCCCTAAGATCTGATAACGGCTCAGAATTCAAGTTGAATGATTTTCAGAAATTACTCTGTGATAATAGTATTTGACACGAAACTTCTGCGCCTTATTCACCACACCAAAATGGGACCGCAGAAAGAAATTGGTGAACCCTATTTGAAATGGCTAGATGCATGGTCATTGAAAACAACTTACCTAAAAGTTTATGGACCTGCGCTGTAATGACAGCTGCAGTACTCAGAAACAAATGTTTTAACAACCGTCTAAAACAAACTCCCTACTATATGATAACAGGAAGGAAGCCTGATCTATCAAAGATGAATATCTTCGGGTCAACATGTTATGCATGCAAAAACTTAAAGAAGAAGCTAGACCCGAAATGTGAAAAACAGATATTCGTTGGGTATGACAGAAACAGTCCTGAATATTTAGATTTTATCCAGAGGATAACAGAGTTCTCAAACGCTGGCTAATAAATTTATTAGCAATGTGACAAATCAGTAGACTCAGCCCTAACCAACTGATGATGATGATGATGATCACTTCACCCAAAGGAAGTATGTAGAAAACAACACATCAACTACAACTCCCGACCCACAAATTAAGACAACAGAAACACAGGATAATGCACAGACCGAGGAAGAGAGTAGGCTTCGACATTGCCCCAGAAGGAAAGAAATCCTCCTGAATACCTAAATGACTACATTACAAATTCTGAGGATGATAGTGACCTTGCTTTGATTAACTTTGTCTATTGTTATAAAGCCACATGCAATATACCAAAAACCTATAGAGAAGCAATAGACTCCTCAGATGCAAACTGCTGAGTTGAGGAGATGCATGAAGAACTGGAATATCTAAAGGAAAATAATGTTTTTGAATTGACAAATTTACCTTAAGGCAAAAAGACAGTAGGTAGTAAATGGGTCAACACCATCAAGAAAAACCCTGATGGATCCAAAAGATATAAAGCAAGATTTGTTGCTCGAGGATTCAGCCAAAAATAGAGTATAGACTATGGAGAAACTTTCTCCCCTACTGCAAACATCACCTCAATACGCATCTTGATGCAAATGGTAGTGCAATATGATCTGATTGTCCACCAGATGGATGTAAAGACGGCGTATTTGCATGCACCAATTGACTATGAGATTTTTGTGGAGCAGCCTGAAGGATTTAAAACAAATAAATTAGTCTATAGGCTAAACAAATCTCTATATGGGCTGAAGCAATCAGACAGAAACTGGAACAAAATGTTACATGAATGCCTCATCCGAAATGATTTTATACAAAACCCAGCAGACCACTGTGTCTATATGAAAGAAAATGAGAGATTATTAATCGTATCCTGGGTTGACGATTTAATCATCGAAGTTGACAAAGTTATCTCCCTTAGTAATGTCAAGAAAATGTTGACGTCAGAATTTAAAATGAAAGATCTGGGAAAACTCAACCATTTCATTGGGATAAATTTTCACATAATATAAGGATGTGTTAAAATGAACCAAAACAAATACATAGGAAGGGCGTTGGAAAGATTTAATATGTCAAACTACAAACCAAGAGCAACACGATGCGAACTAAAAATAGATCTCAGAAACAACAGTGACCCTGTTGATTCAAGAAAATACCGTGAAATTATTGGTAGCCTAATCTACCTAATGACATGTACTAGACCAGATTTGAGTTATGCTGTAAGTAAATTATCACAGTAACTATCAGAGCGACGTCAACAGCATTGGGTAGCAGCAAAACATATTCTAAAGTATTTAAGAGGTACATCCCATTACGAACTGTGTTACCAGAAAAGTGAGGAGTTAGGGATCTTAGCTTACAGCGACGCAGATTGGGCGTCTGATCAGAGTGATCGACGTAGTACAACAGGATTTTGTTTTTATTAAAACAAAGAAAGCTCGCCTATCTCATGGAAGTCAAAGAAGCAACCTCCAGTTGCTCTGTCCATCTGTGAATCTGAGTACATGGCTCTCGCTAAAATAACACAACAGAGTTTATATCTAATTCAGCTATTAAATGGAAGGACCCTCAACAGAGATATGAACCTGCAAAAATACTTGGAGATTACCAAGGTGCAATCGATCTATCTATCTAAGGACCCTGTAAATAGACAGAGATGTAAAATATCATTTCATCAGAGATGCATTACACAAGAAGAAAATAGAGATTATCTATTGTCCAACCACAGATATGATTGCTGACATAATGACAAAACCCATGACAAAATTAAAGCTAGAGAGATTCAAAAGACTTTTATTTGAACTTTAAACTCTTTTTGGATTGTGCTCTCATATGTATGGAAATAATTAAAACTATTAATATGAGAGCATACGGGGGTGTTAAAAAGGGGTAAATCAAGTCCGATAACCCAAGCAGTTGTTTTGTGTAACTCTCCTTTTTTTGTATAATAAAATTAACCTTCTATTCTCCTTTTGAAGATGCACACGTGTTTTATTTTCCTGCGTCTAATTTCGTTCTACATATCCTTATCTTAAGACATGGCAACTTCAACAGTATTTTTTCTTTATTGTGACTCTCATCACAAGTGTCATAACATTTTCAATTCTATGCAATACTTGGTCAGTTCTAGAATGCATTGGTTGTACGCTGCAAAACAGTGATGGTTTCCTATGTTGATTTGCCATTTTTTCCAGAAATGCTATTCCAACATTCTGACCACTCAGAGAAAATACAGAGAAAAATCTAAAATTTTCTTCATTTACTCTAAGTAGATTACAGTATCTATTTCTAAGCCGACAACCTTTATATGATGTTTTTATTTTCATTATTTTTGATCAAATATAAAATATGTTTATATATTCTGCATCTGCAAAATCAGGCGAACATTTCTGTTTTTCTAAGGTTGTTAGACTTCGTAAATTCGGCATTTAATGTCTGCTTTAATTCGGATATTGGTTCAAAAAGATAACACGGACAATAAAGTTTTAGAAAGAAATTTTATACCAAAGAAACGATAAAGAAAAGGATGGAAACGATAAAGCTTCCAAATTTTAGTGTAATTCATAAATGAATACAGATAGAAAACGTGATAATCAAGTATTCAAAGTAAAAAAGAGAGATTATATAGACTTTAATTTCATAAGTAAACCACACCCTTTTCTTCTATAGTAACTATCCATGGTCTTTATGTAAATAAATTGTCATGAAAATCTTATCTTCATTAAATACTCTAATTCTAGTGGGTTTCCAATGAAATACCTCACACAAAACACAGAAACTAAAAAATTATTATTCAGATAGATTATTTTCTTTTATTTAATTTCTTAATTTGATTAATTCGGTATTCACATATTCCTTAACAAAAATGCAATTCGCCTGCATCTATAGACGATAATGTTTTACCCTGAATATTTTCTCTTTTATTAAATACATTTTCAGATTAACTTTCGAAAATAAATAAAGTAAGAAAAAATGCCCACAAAACCGATATTGGTCGTCATTTTTTGAACTTCAAAAATAAGGCATCCCTTCGAATAGTCATACTGTTAGAAAAAATGTAAAGAAAATCTCATTCTCCATGAAATTATGTCTTTGAAAAAAATAAAAATCATTAGGTTGAACCTTCATTACATGAGTCACGTCAACAAAATAATTGACGGTGGGTTGGCGCATTAGAACAAAACAATAAAAAATATGCAGTCTTTCGAATTTTGAGGGGAAATGTTATAGAAGAAACCTCATCTTTCATTGCTTTATATTAGAAAAATTAATTAAAATCCAGTAATCAGTCGATTTAAAAGGATTTTGTTAAAAGGTACTTTTAGCAGATATACTTTTTTGTACTTACGTATAAAAAAGGATTGTTTAAAGACCATTAATAAAAAATCGACTCTATTCACAAAACAGTTCACTAATATTTGTAATTACCTAGGATTTTAAATCTTGATCTTTCATTCCATTAAAAGAAATATACGAATTGACAAATCCGAGAAAGTGTAACATTTTCTTTAAGATTTTTATAACGTAAACAAAAACTGATTGCAGTTCAAATTTCGCCATGTTATTTCGTTCGGGATTTCTTTATGTTCAGAAATGTTTAGAATATTTCACTTACCTTCAAATCTTTAATTCATTAGGAATTTTCAAAAATTTTCATTAAACAACCTAAAAATCTAACGTTGTTTCTGCCTTCTAACACTAACAGCCAACAGAACAAAGATGTCGAGAGACCGGTGTCTATGAAGAATTCGTTCCCTGCTTTTAAAATCCTATACATTTTGTCTACACAACCACACTCTTATCTGGATGGGGAATATAAATATCAATTTTAGATTTCTTTTTCTATATTGCTGCTGATATTAGAATGAAAGTAAGAAAGTAGATGTAAAAGAAAGTCTTTACTTACACTTTTATCGTGTCTCTTATTCACTTGTAAAATTAACAAGTATTTAATTAACCTCATAAAGTGTCACTTTCATATCAGTTAAAGTAAGTGTATATTTGTCTCTGCCTCCCATCAGACAGGACTTGATTCAAGGTCAAATGACCCGAAGGTCAGATTATAGTGGGGGTAAGAGGAGGGGATGGTGGGACACGAGCAGAGGCTTGAGCCCTGCTGAACTATGCTGGTTATCAGCCCGCTTAGGGCAATGTGGGCCTAATGAACCAAGCTGAACACGGACCCAAACATGGACCCAGGCACGGATAAGTCGAAATGTGTCAATAATGCAGCTCCCTCACCCGAACGTGACCCAGCCGAAGTCGGGGGCCTTTCGGCAAGCCTACCACTGAGTATTTACCGTCCGGCACGGATGCCAGACAGTACGCTGAAAAGCCTCTGCGCGAAGCACAGTGGCTTCCTTCGGCACCTCCCCTTTTTAGTGTTCATTTGTGACTTAAAATTGATTTGTGAATGCTTCACTCTTGTGCGATTGCAATTTGGTGAGAACCTATGATATCTTGCTTCACTCCTACTTGCATTTGTCTGCACAGGAAATGACGGAGATTGTAATTCAAATGTATCGATTAATATATGAAATGGAATGTTTGACATGTTGTCAACCTGTTGGTCTAAGCGGATAGGGACCATATTTCGTTTCTATGTTATACCCAGAATTGTTTACCAACTTTTACGTCATTGGCAAACAATCCTTTTTTTCTGCGAATAATCCTTGGAATCCAGTTTTGGTTATCTAGGCCAGTAGTTTCTCACAAAAACTTGGGTCGGTTGAGAATGGTGTAGAGAAGAGGAAAATCTCGTATTTTGTTTTGGCGCGCTATTTAATTCAACACTGAATTTCACCCAATCAGGATGACTTATCCTATTCAGCCCGGACCTTCATTTCCGGCTAGCAAAACGGGTGAGCGGCCAAACACACTCTCTTCAGCTTGAGACGGCGACCAGAACAGACGTGTCTCTGGTCGTCCCTGCTTAGCGATGCTTTTTAGCTAAACAAGCCACCCAGTGGAACATCTCACTGTGGCTTTAACCCTAGCAGCAGCAACATGGACACTCGACGAGGGAACCATCTAATTTATGGATTCTTTGCGTCTAATATATTTTAGACCAAGGAATCCCAGTTGAATATGAATTAGATACTTTCAGCATGCCTTCCACAAGCACCACAAAAATTTACTATGTCGATCTGAGCGCCACTTCGCTCTCGACACACTAGCTCCCATTTCACCTCTGGTCCACATTAATGGAGATAACGCCTACTCTCCCCAATTACCAGACACACAAAACTACACGGTGACCTTGAATACTTCCCTCACACGTCCAACAACACGCTGCCATCTCAATATCCCGCTTAGCTATCGCGTCTCCAAAACCAACAAGCCTAACCACCACGAGTCTGGCAGCACCAAGAACAAACCGCCTCAAAGCTGCAAATAAAAACTTTCGTTGTTGTGTGTTGTTTAAAGAATAGTTTCGCAATTCATTTGTTGCCTTAAAAAATATAGCGTTAAACAAATAACAATCTCACTAACCGCTATAATGGTTTTATTTTATTTTGGGATGCGCGTTGCCTTTGTGGCTGTTTTTGTATGAGTAAGGTACAGAGATGAAAACACACATGGTCGACAAAAGAGGGTTTAATTTATTAAATCATTTATAATGGATAAATAAAGCATTTCATTCCATAACACACACAGCCTGTTGAAGTTCTAATAACAATATATATATATATATATATATATATATATAATAACAATATACAACAATATATATATATATATATAATAACAATATATATATATATATATATATATATATCAGAACCTTATAAAGCACCAACTGTGAGATCATTTAACTCCTTCCTTGCAAATAATCCAAGTCTCTTCAACTGATGATTTTATGATCTTTTTCCATCCAATTTGATAACATATTACGGGTTGAAAGTTATTTCCTTTAAACTACAATTGTTTACTACAGATGAGTGTTGTTAGTTACTTGAAACCATATCATAGCAAATTATTGGTGTTAGGAATAATCAAATATGTACAACTGTGTAAAAACAGATAATTATCGATAGAATTATTAACTTTACATAATATCATCGTGTATATAATTAGTATTAGATAAGAATAAGTTATTCTTACAATTTCTGAATTGGTTCATATTTATGTGACCCGAATCAGAGATTAGGATTGATCTTATTTTTAAGAATATACTCCAGTTGACCTTTGAATATATATAAATATATATACACTGAAATAAAAAACGAACTATATATATATATATATATATATATATATATATATATATATATAGTTTCTTACTGTTGAATATTTATGTGAAATGTTATTGAGACGCAGGAATCTAAAAATATTTCCCAGATTTATTTTCTTTTTATTTCAACCACCTCCTCCAACTACAATTACAATTATTTCAACAAATACGTTATTGTACAAAGAGGGTATCTTATGTTTTATGTCAGCTGATTTTGATGAGACAGACACAACTTTCTTTAAAAGAAAATTTATCAAGTTTTTTATGGTCAGTAAAACAAAGGCATTTTGTTGTGATATGCTTCCAGCAAAAAAAGTAATTTATTTGGCTCCAGAACCTAAAATTGACCTAGGGAAATATTTCCCCTGATTAAATGCAAAGAAGAAGACTCTTCTCTCTTCATTATAAAAAAATGGAAGACACCTTTCTTTCTTTCTGCAAAAATTACAAGAAAAAACAAAACAAAACAAAAACAAGAAAAAAAGGAAAAACAATGAAAAACTTCAACTTTTGGGAATATCACAATTTATATAGTCAAGGTTATGTCTTTTTTTCATATATATTTCTTCCAAAAATATTTTTTTAATTCCCGATCTGTGCACACAGTTACATAGTTGAAATATTCCTATCTAGCAGTAATAATTTCCAAGTATTCACTTTCATATATTTCATGACATATTATATGGGACAAATTTTAGTGGATAGATTATACATAAAACCTTTTCATGAGAATGTGTTAACAGGTGATATCCCTTAGATATGCAGATGATAGATTTAACAAAAAAATAGTTTCTCTCAGGTGAGTGTTGACATTTGTCTTTTCAGAGGAAAATTTCGGGAAAACATAGCTTTTCAGCTTTCATGATAAAATGTTTTTCTCCAGTATGAGTTGGGTTATGTTTTTGAAGATTTGAAATCCATGGAAATATATTTCTACGGATGTCGCAAAGGAAAAGTTTTTCTCCAGTAAGTCTTTTAAGACTTAAACTCTGGGAAAATGCAGCTCCGCAAATTTCACAAGGAAAATTCTGTCTCCAGTATGTGTATAGATGTGTATTTTGAGATATGAATTCTGGGAAAATTTGTTTCACAATTTCCACAATAAATGGCTTCTCTCTGATGTGTGGTAGTAAGTGTCTCGGGAGATTTGGATTATAGAAAAAGTATTTCCATAGACTTTTCAATAAAAAGGTTTCTCGCCAGTGTCTGTTGACAAGTGTTTTTGAGATTGGAAACCTGTGAAATGAACCTCCAGAAGTTTCAAAACGAAAATATTTCTGTCAAGTGTGTGGTGATGTGCATTTTGAGATTGGGATTTGGGGAAAATTAAGTTACACAGATTTCACAATGAAAATGTTTCTCAAAAGTGTGATGACAAGTGTCTTCTGAGATTTGAATTCACGATAAATTTATCCCCACAAATTTCACAAGCCAAGATGCGGAAGTAGTGCTTATAGCGTTTCGGGAAATTGTTAATTTCCCTAACACTATATATTTTAGGCAACACAAATGAATAACAAAACTTCTTTTAACAACACAACAAAGTAAGGTTTATTAGTTGCAGGCGCGAAGGAGTGAGAGTGAGAAAGTGTCTCTTTTGCGTCGCTGGTCTGTATGCTGGTCCTTGGTTCGTAGGAAGCGTGTTTAAAGCTAGTAGTGAGCGAAGTGTTCCAAGTGGAATCAGTGCAGTCATGTGAGAGAGATATGTTTCTTCTGCTAGCTCCAGACTCTCTCTGACGTTGTCCGTTCTTCAGAAAAGGGACCAGAAAAAATAGTTCCTGAGAGGGAGAAGGAATCAATGCGCTCTGCCAGTTGATTGGTCAGTGAGTGACCGATTCTCTTAACAGGGGCATTGATTCGCGAAAGGAAATAGATCTGTGGCTGCTACATGCTGCTATGGTCAAGAGAAGAACTTGGGTCAATATAGCAGTCTGTCCCTGTCACCACTCATCTCTCACACACCACAGAAACATCGAAAATAAAGTGTGAGAAGTATATTTTATTAAAGAAGTGTGTTTGTTCGTCATTGAAGTTCGTCATTATCTTCGCTTATATTATCGTTGACTATGTTTCCGCTAACATATTTATATTTGTATATGTTATTGGTTGGGTCAATGAGCCTCTACAACATATACGATTTGGTGCCTAAGGCCAGTTCACGCCCGCTAGGCGTGGTATCGAACCTGATTTTGAACTAGACGATTAACGAAACGCCCGATAAAGATGTTGGCCAATAGAGGAAAAGAAGCTGGAATAAATCTGATAGAAGAAAAAAAAAGGTGGGGGAAGCAAAAAGTAACAGAACGAACGAGATACGAAAACAAAAGAAAAATAGAGAGATAGAAGAAAAGAACAAAGAAAAATGCAACAGACTTGGAGAAAGAAGAAAACCAGAACAGACCAACAACGAAAAGCAGAAAAGATGAAGAAAAAGAAAAGAGAAACACTTCATCGTTGACTATGTTTCCACTTATATATTTATATTTGTATATGTTTTGGTTGGGTCAGTGAGACTCTACAACATGGGTTGATGGTGTCTTGTCTCAGAAAGAGACCTGGAGAACAGTTTGGGGAATGAGATAGGTTAGAGTGGGGACAGCGCTGAGTAGGGGGGTGGAGGGTTTTCAGAGGAATGAGATGGTGTGTCATGTGAGGTGGTATTGGTAAAATTTGCACAGGGCGCTGGGGTTGCTGTTTTTGTTGCGGTTGTGGAATTGTCTTTGGTGGCATGTTTTTGTTTTTACAGTTTTTTCTCCCCGTCACCTTCTGTTATAGAATCTCTGCTGTCCCTCCTCCTCTTTAGATTTGTTGATGTATCCATTTCCTCATGCGATACTTCCGGTACATTTGTTTTGTTTTGTTTTTTTCTTTCTTTTTTCTTTTCTCTGTTTTTGTATCAGAAACTTCTATTTTCTTCTCTGTTTTTCTGTTAGAGCTTTCTATTTTTTCCTCTTCCTCTGTACTCTTATCTTACCCCGTTTTAGCGGAGGATTGTTTTCCTGGAACTTTTTCTTGCCTCGTGTTACTCGGGCCCAACCCTCCCCCTTCTTTTTGTTGGGGTGATCCCCAGTTTCTGTACTTTGTGTGTTTGTTGTTAGTGGGGTAGCAGCTAGAATAGTAGCTTTTGAGGTTGGTGTTGTGTTTGTCGTTGTTGTTGTTACTGTTGTTGATGCTGATGATGCTGTTGCTGTCGTTGATGCTTGTTGAAGTTGCCATGTCTTAACATAAGGATATGTAGAGCGAAATTAAAAAACACGTGTGCTTCTTGAAAAGGAGAATAGAAGATTAATTTTATTTTAAAAAAAGGAGAGTTACACAAAACAACTGCTTGGGTTATCTAACTTGATTTACCTCTTTTTAACACCCCCGTATGCTCTCATATTAATACTTTTAATTATTTCCATACATATGAGAGCACAATCCAAAAAGAGTTTAAAGTCCAAATAAAAGTTTTTTTAATCTCTCTAGGTTTAATTTTCTCATGGGTATCGTCATTATGTCAGCAATTCGATACAAACAATAATGAGATTTAAAAATCAAATAATACTTATTGAAAAAATAGATTTCAGAGAGAAAATTTAAAGACTGAAATTCGGTCATAATTTTAAGTATTGAAAATTTGAAAACAATTTCTTATAAATTATAATGTAGAGAACGAATAGATAAATAAATAAAAATTAAAATTAAATCTAAAAAAAGAAAAGAAAAAGAAAACTATTAAATTTGCAGAAACTCCCAGAGGTCCCTAATAGGAAAAGGAGATAACGCATGCGTAAAAGAAAAAAAGGCATTCCTCTTGACAAAGGGAACCAGCTATTCTTTCTCTTTCAGGCAGTGACCCGCGGATTGATAACCTCGTTGCTGGCGTTTCTGGATACCACGCATACGTCTTTGGGCGTAACGTTGTTAGCCCCTTTCACTCAGTAGCAGCTCTCTCTCTCTCTCTCTCTCTCTCTCTCTCTCAGTCAGCATTATGCTGAAATATACAAGACCCACAACTGAACTATTAACTAACCCTTACCGGACATTGACAAACTTCCAAAAGGAAACTAACCCTTATGGAAGCCCGAAATACCAAATGCGGACACATACATACATGAAAACGATTAACGTATTTTTGACACCTTAACTGGGAGATTCAACCATTTCAATGTATTCAGGAAAAACTCCCTCGTCTATGGAATGGTTGTTGAACCCAGTAAATAAAGGAAAGTATAAAAGAAACGTCTTCGTCTCTTATCTATTGCTGTTTTTTCTTTTGCATAATCCTTTTTGGGACTTTCTTGGGCAAGACTCACCGACTAACCAACGTGGGGGTAAAATAAATATAACCAAAATATGGAGTCAGATATCTAACGGCAACACAGCCTTGCCCATTGCCCCTGACCTTCAGCCACAAACCCCACAATAATCAGTATTGTTTCAATTTGCATCTTTTTATTTGAAGGCTCGAACCCTGCTGGTCTATGCAGGTCATCGGCTCATTTAGTGCAATGTTAGCCTGTTGAGCCTAGCTGGATATGGTTTCAAACCAGATACGGATTCAGATTATAGCTTAAAATTGGACCAAGGAGTCCAGTGCTATAGGCTAATCAATGACGTCATCAGCCACCCTAAGGTAGCCCAGACGAAGCCGTGAGCCATTCGGCCTCAAATCTGTCCTCGACTTTGAAGAGTGGGAGAGGAACCGAAACTTTTTGGCTGGAGCCCACTGGCAGAGTTGAGTTTTGGCTACTTCCAGTTGTGTTTATATAGTGTCTACCGCCACTACATTGCTGGGCTAACTGAAATGTTTATGCACACAGGAAGTTCCTTTATTAAATATAAGTAATAATGGAATATTTCATTATACTTTGAAGAGGACTTTTTAATATAATCCAGTGGTTGGTCATTTGTTTCCGAAAGTCCATCAGAATTCGTCGCATTCGAAAATAGTTCGTGTCTTAGAAATAGAAGTTCTTTCATGATGTGTGTGTGTGTGTGTGTGTGTGTGTGTGTGTGTGTGTGTGTGTGTGTGTACACAGTTTTTGTTGTCTGACATCACGGATAACTCAGCGTTTTCTCTAAACCAGAAATTTTAGGTATCGTAGTAGTTCTTACTACGATAATAGTGTAGCAGAAAGAATTTCGTATTTTTGTTGGGCGCGTAATTTAATTCAACCGTTAGGGTCGACGCATAATTTCACCCAATCAGGATGACTTATCCTATTCAACCCGAACAATCTTTCCGGGCAGCACAAATTAGGGAAGCCGTCAAACACTTCTTAATTTTTCAGAACTGCATCGTTCAGGACAGACGTCTTACTGTCTGCTCTTTAATAGCAGCAGCAGCAGCATCACACCACCATGAGGGAAGATGTCTAATTTATGGACACCTTGCGTCTATTTCTCTTAGACCAAGGGTTCCCAGTTGAATATGAATTAGATGAATTCAATACGCCACACACAGGAACAACTTTACGTCACCCCCCAAATTGGCTATGTCGACTGCGATGCAAAATTTCGTTCCGACACCTAGCTACTTCTTTACTGGGCAACATTTTCAGGAGATATTCACGCTTCTCCACGAAACAACCAGAACCACAAACTCACAGTGACTACAAACGTTTATGTCCTCAAACAGCAAATACGACTTTTGCTACACTATGGTGAACATATTTCCCTCACACATTCAACAATGCCTTAACCTAACGATGCACTTTTCGCTCAGGCATTTGGCTGCTAACATGTTTTCTCAACTCTATCATAACTTCATTTCGTTTCTTTACTTGTTTCCTTCCTACGAGATTTGCAGCATAAACGTAAACCGTTTATTCCATGCTGCCAGTTAAAAAACCTTCATGTAAAACCTTACGTCATCTTCGTCTTCTTCATCCTCCTTTATTTTCCAACAACACTTAGCGAGGGAATAACAACACGTGCAAGAATACATTTCTTCGCTAAAATGGTAACAAACATTCCTATCGCTAAAATAGCAGCCACTGATTCATGATAGGTTTGTTGACCGGTTTTTAGGCGTGTCAACCCTTTTCGGGTCATTTAAAACCGAATCAAATCATTGTGATTAAAGTTTCGTCTGGTTTGGTTTGGTTTGACTTCATGGCATATAAACCATTGTTGGTTATTCAATGCCAAATCCACTCCTATACACATAACAGTTCTATTTTGAACAATTCAGTTTGGCATAAGTATAGTTTTTTTGTTTACGCTCAGTTAAATGTCAAAACACTTCTATTTCAAATTATTCAGTTTAGCATAATTACAGTTTTTTGGTTACACACAAACAGTTATATTTCAAACAATTCAGCTAAGTATAAATACAGAGTTTAAATGTTAAAGCAGTTCTATTTCAAACAGTTCTGTTTAGCATAAGTACACAGTTAAATATCAAAAACGGTTTTATTTCAAGCAATTAGATTTAGCATAAGTACAGTTTAAATATTGTCATCGCCTTGTTAGGAAATTATCATAACATGTAGTTTTAGGGTGGATAATCTCCCTGAGTGTTGAACCCGTTATTGAACCAGGAATCTTTAGATTTCTGTCTAAAGTGCTTGCTACACCACTTCCCTCTTTGCGTTCCTCCTCAACTTTCCTCCTTCTCTCTCTCACTCTCCTTTTCTGTCTCTCTCTCTCTCTCTCTCTCTCTCTCTCTCTCTCTCTCTCTCCGTGCTTCTTCTTTCGTTCCTCTTCCACCTTCTTTCCTGCTTCTGCTTCTCGCCGAGAAAAAGTGACGACAAAAAAACGAGTCGGTTTTTATTCACGTCACTCTACCCATAATCCATTTCCTTAGCCTATAAAAATTCCGGTCAGGGGCCTCCTCTCTTTTTTCCTTTAATGGGCTGAAGGTGGATTATTGAAACAGCGGTGAGTATTTATCTTTTCTTTCACCTCGTAATGGCGGTGTTTCTTCCTTCGTATCAGATTACTGACCTGCACGCCAGACACAAACGAACCCTCTTTTGTCGAGAGCTGCCGTTAGTCTCACTTTCATGTCCACATAACAAAAATAAAAACGGTTCTATTTCAAATAATTCAGTTGAGCATGAATTCACAGTATAGTTCTATTTGACCCATAAACAAAACCCTATCAGGTGCTACCACTCTAGGCAAGAATGGACCTGGGAGCGATGGCAACAACGGGGTAGTCCATATTCCCCAAAGCTCCAGCATTGCTGGAACCTCTCCATCAGATTGTTTAGTGTCATATCCAGGACACTCGTTGTCATATCCAATACACTGTTTGGTGGAGTCTTACCTCTCTGCAGAGATGCATTCGGTGTATTGTGCAGCTCCAGCCAACAGGGCCAAGATTGTTTAATGTCATATTCAAGACACTGTTGGTGGAGTCTTACCCCTTTGCAGAAATGCAGTCAGTGTATTATGCCGCCACAGCCAACAGGGCCAGCAGAATAACAATTCGGAAACAAACAATAATTAAATAAACAGACAAAAAATAATAAATAAATGATAAATGAATAAAACAATTAAATAAAAAATTAGAAACAAATAAACCAAATACTAAAAAGCAAATAAATTAGATAAAAAATTAACAGATTTAAAAATCAAATAAAACTTATAGAAAAATAGTTGACACATACAAAGTTTAGCAGAATGTTTCAAGTTTGTTTTTTTATTAACTTATTACATTAGATATTATTATTTTCCTTAGAACAAAAAAATATTTAAGAGCATTTGTAGAGCTCCAGACAAAGATTTTTGTATTGTTTTTATATTGTGAACCTCATAACAACATTTCATCATTAAAAAAGAAGGACATAAACTGCCAAAACATTCAATGTTATATACAGGGTAATTTTCTTTGAATTACTGAATGAAGAAAAGAATGATTTTTTATCAGCTTACCAATGACTACATAATTACATAGAACAATATTTGGAGTTGTATCATTCGGATATAAGAGAGAACCTCTATTAATCCCCAAGAAATAGCTATTTATTTCAGGTATTTCTTCCACTGTTTCTATTCCAGATATTAAATCTTTTGTTCTTTCCTGTATACAACAGAATATCCATAGCATAACTGCAAAAATTGGATTTAGTCTAATCTATTCTCCATCATCCATCATATTCACCCGACTTTATATCAAGTGATCTCCATCTTTTTCATTCCCAACAAAACACTCGGAATAACTAAAAAGTTTTCTTAGAAGATTAGATGAAAACCTTTGCGGAAAACTCAAAAACAGTTGAATTTTACTTGAAAGGAATCAACAAGCTTCCTGATAAATGGCAAGAGGTGATTCAAAATAATAGCAAATGTACAATAGATTGAAATTGATTTATTGTCAAATTATTCATGAATTACATTTTACTGAAACAGAAATTATTACTCAAGCCAATATATATTGGCACCTTGCAAAAACAGCAGCTGTATGGCCACTTTCCACCCATCTTGTAAACTATTTAAATAGAATGAGTAAGACATGGTGGGTATGTTGGGAATATAGATATTAATTTATGGACTCCTACTCAGTAAAGTTAGCTGACCAGCAAGAGTTTACATTCATCAGTTCTGTGCAGACACTGAATGCTGTCTAGAGGACTTACCAAGAGCGATGAGTGACATTGATGAATAGTAAGTGAGCATCAAGGGAATCTGTGCAATCAGCACGCTTGATGATATATACACATATGTCAGTGTATATATACATAAATATATTTGGAGAGTGAGAGAGACTCACAAAAGTGATAAGACAAATAAGATTTATATTAGTTTGTGTTTTATGGCATATCAAACTTAGTGGGTTAGTTAAAGTTAAATCCTGTTTAAAGAGTATTAGGTTTGTTTTATGGCCTATCAATCCTTGTTGATTATTTAATGTCAAATCTTGTTTATACAAAAATATTTATATCAAATATTTATGAATTGTAAATGAATAGTATGTAACTAAAATATTAAAGAAGCCACAGCTCATTTGTTTGTAGAAAATTAAATGATTTCAAGTATTCCTTTCTAAAACGAATAATTCTGTTTAGTAATTTGGCATGCCACTGACTGTCCATTACCATGAGCAAATTACCATTTCTAGTCTTTTTGACAGTCTGAGGTTCTGTTTCATCTGAAATAACCTTCTCTATTAAGAATAAAGACAATAGTAGTCAGAGTCTTTTTCTATGAACACACTTGACCAACAGCTACCACCATCTACCAAATGTAGGTTGATGAATACGGTTGGGACTAAACATATAACCGCTAGTGCTTGACATGACCAACTGATTGACTGGATCAGGCCACTCCAACTGTTTATCAAGCCCAGTAAGGGCCAAAATGGAGTGCTGCTGCTTCAAAGACTTCTCAGCTGCCACTATCCTGTCAGAAAACATTACAGGTTGTCTCCCATGGCCAACAAGTACTCTCATTTGTAAGAGTTTTACACCTTTGTACAGGTGCAGTCAAAGTATTCTACAGCCCTAGCCAATAGGGAAGCAACAATATTTCTTCATACCCAACTACTTTCAACCTTAGGTCATCATCAGGAAAAAAATTTTGTAAAGAAAACTTAGTAAAATAGTTGATATGCCATAAAAGAACTATTTGTAGAATGAAATGTATTTTTTGGCATCCAAGTGTCTTCAACAGACAAAAAACTTGATGGCCCACTTGACTAGAGCAACAAAATAAACCAACTGCATCTCTGCAAGGGGTAATGATTGTCCTTGTTATGACACTAAACAAGCTGATGGTGAATTTCCTAGTAATGTGAAATACCTCTTTAGTGCCATCGACCCCGAGTCCACTCTGGCCCAGAGTGGTAGCACTTGAGAGGGTCCTATCTATGGGTAAAATAGAACTCAACCGTGTGCTTATGATGAACGGAATTACTTGAAATAGAACTGTTTTGACATTTAACTGTGTAAATAAAAAATTGTACTAATTCAAAACTGAATTGTTTGAAGTATAACTGTTTTTGACATTTAAACTCTGTACTTATACAAAATTAAATTGTTTGAAATAGAACTGTTTATATATATATATATATATATATAAATGGATTTGACAGTAAATAACCTACAATGGTTAATATGCCATAAAACCAAATCAAACCAAAAACATTAAAACTCATACTTACTTCTTTTGACCTAGTTGCATAATTATTGTGTTGCTAATTCAGTTTTCAAGTCAATGGTTGGAATTTCAACCCTACAAAAATGCTTTAATTTTAACCCTTTTGCAAGCAGAATGACATTTTTGTTGTTTAGCTCAATGTAAATTTTTTTTCCAATTGGCAATTCACTAACAAATTAAATGTTTATGAATAGAAATATCACTAAGAGGCTGAACTTTGGTTTAGAATTTTGTAAAGGTTGTTTAGCAAAAAATCATAACTAAATGTGAGTGTTTTATTGTTTTCATATTATTGCACGATGAAAAATAATTGCTGATCAAATTACCATGGTTTGTTTTCTGAACTACTTTCAGACACAAACAAACGAAAGCAGCTATATTGATAAACTACAATTCAATTGTTATACACACAAAATAGAAGGTTTTATTTTATTAGCAATCAAAAACCCTTTAGATTTTAGATAAAGAAATGAAGGTAGGAAAATGGATGAACTACTATCTAAATTTCATTCAGAGATTATAAAGGTTTTTATTTTATATGTAATTTAAAATCATGTAGACTTTTAGACACACACAAATAAAGGTAGAAACATTAATGAACTAGAACTCAAGTCTAATACAGATATTATATTATCTTTTATTTATAAGTAAAGATCATGTAGGCTACTTTCCCATCCAAATGGATGAAGGCAGAAAGATGGATTGACTTGTATCCTAATTTAAAGCAGAGGTTTATTAAACAAGTATTTCATAAATAAAAAAATAAATAAATAAAATAGAAAATAAATAGAAAGGTATGGAGGTTGAAACATTCATAAGCTAAAATTCACAGTTAATACAGTTTATTCTTTAAATAAAAAGGTATGAAGGTTGAAACAGTCATAAGCTAAAATTCACAGTTAATACAGTTTATTCTATCAGGAAAAATCACGTAGAATTTTAAACATAAGGGAATTGCTGTAGAAAATTTGATTCTATAGGCTACCATAGATCATTTAGTCTTCTAAAAATAAATGAATACCAATAGAAAATATCATAATCTAGTATTCAAATATCATTCAGATATTATACAGACTTTTATTCTATAAGTAAATATGCCACACCTATTCTCTTTTACAGTAACAATCTATGGTTTCTATGTAAATAAATGGTCATAAAAGGATTATGGAGGTTGGTAGGTTAGTCAGACACATTAACTCCAATAAAAATAAGACAAAAGGAAATTAAATAAAAATTTTAATAAGTCCTAAGATAAGAATCTTTATAAAATAAAATTACAATTTTTCAAAAGTTTTTGTCATTTATGTATGTGAGAGTTTTTGGAGATAGAGTGTTTATTTTAGTTCTAAGACAAAGTCAATAATTCAAGTTTAAGAAATAGACATTAAGAATATTAATTGTAAAAAAAGAGATTTATATTGTCCTTGAGCAAGCCAGTAAAACATTCTTTTCAGGTGTGGTAGTGAAGAGGTAGGAAGATGTTAATCACTGAATGTTGAATCGTATCGGTCTGTCGTGTTTGGCATCACTCAGTATACTGAAAGTGGGAACTCTGTCTACTGGTTAAAAAGATCTCATCACAGAATACAGATAGAAATCAAAGATTTTCTTCATTTACTCAAAGAGGATTTCAGTATTTCTTTCCAAGCTCACAACTTATATATGGTGTTTTTACATTCATTATTGAACAGAAAATATAAAATATGCTTTTATATTTGGCAACTTTGTCAAATAGTTAACTACTTGGTAATCTCATTTAAGCTGATTTATGACTAATGGCTTTATAAAAAATGATATAATAGAGATTTTCATGAGATTTTTAAATGTAAAAATTATTTTCCAGCAAACTAATATATATATCTATCAACAAATCTCTATATATACAAGTCATCTGCTCACAGTTACATAGATCCAAGTATTACTATCTAGCACTAATCATTTGCAAGCAATCACTTTCATATGTTCCATGACATGTTCCATAGGGAAAATATCTTAGTGCCCAAATTATACATGGAAAAGCTTTCTCTAAACTGTGTCAACAGGTGATCTTCATCAAATAATGTAACTGATAAATTTAATAATGAAATAATCTCTCTCTGGTGTCTTTTTAAAGGAGAATCCAGAGAAAATATAGATTCAGAGCTTTTAGGATGAAATGTTTTTCTTTAGTAAGTGTTGGAAAATGTCTTTTTAGATTTGAAAGATATGAAAATATATCTCAACAGATTTCACTAAGTAAAAGTTTTTCTACAATATATGTTGATATGTATCTTTTAAGAATTAAATTCTGGGAACATTCAGTGCTGCAAATTTCACAAAGAAAACTTTTCTCTCCAGCATGTGCATTCCTATGTATTTTGAATTGTAAATTCTATGAAAATCTCCTACCATGAATTTCACATAGAAAATGTTTCCCTCTAGAATGTGCTTACATGTGTATTGTGAGATGTGAAAAGTATATCCAAAGATTTACAATAAGCAGTTTATCTAGTGTCTTTGGAGATCTGATTTGGGAAAATATATATCCACAGATTTCACAATCGGGATACTCTCCAGTATGTACTGACTAGTGTTTTTAAGATTTCAAATTAAAAGTTTCACAGATTCCCCAATAAAAATTATTCTATAAAGGGAAAATTTACCTCCATAGATTTCACAATGAAAATGTTTCTCTCCAGTATGTGTTTGACATATGACTTTTGAGATGGGAATTTTGGGAAAATTTAGCTGCACATATTTCACTATGAAAAGGTTTCTCTCCAGTGTGTGTGGATAAGTGTGTTTTAAGATTAGAATTCAGGGAAAATTTAGCCCTGTAAATTTCACAATGAAAAGGTTTCTCTTCAGTGTGCATTAAAAAGTGTTTTTTCAGATTTGAATTACAAGAAAATTTAGCTCCACAGAATTCACAACGAAAAGGTTTTTCTCCAGTGTGTGTGGCTATGTGTTTTTTCAGATGTCCCTTTTGGGAAAATTTAGCTCTACAGATTTCACAATGAAAAGGTTTCTCTCCAGAGTGTATTGATACATGTGTTTTAAAAGTGGAACTGAGAGAAAATTTAGCTCCACAGATTTCACAATGAAAACACTTCTTTCCATTGTGTGTTGACATATATCTTTTAATATCTGAGTCGCAGGAAAATTTAGCAACACAGATTTCCTAATGAAAAGGTTTCTCCCCAGCATGTGTTGACAAGTGTTTTTTGAGATATCCCTTCAGGGAAAACTCAACCCCACAAACTTCACAATGAAAAGTTTTCTCTCCAGTGTGTGTTGACATGTGTGTCTTAAGATTAGAATTATGGGGAAATCTTGCTCCACAGATTTCACAATGAAAACATTTCTTTCTAGTGTTTTGACATATGTCTTTTGAGAGTAAAATTCTGGAAAAGTTTAGCTCTATAGATTTTACAACAAAAAAGTTTCTCTTCAGTTTGTTTTTACATGTGTGTTTTCAGATGTAAATTTTGGGAAAACTTAGCTCCACACATTTCACAATGAAAAGGTTTCTCGTCAGTGTGTGTTGACATGTGTCTTCTGAGAGTAGAAGTGCGATAAAATTTATCTCCATAACTTTCAAAATGAAAAGGTTACTCTCCAGTGTGTTTTGACATGAGTCTTTTTAGACTTCTCTTCAGGGAAAATTTAGCTCCATAGATTTTACAAAGTAAAGGTTTCTCTCCAGTGGGTGACCACATGTGTAGTCTTAGACTGGAATTCTGGGAATTCTTAGCAGCACAAACTTCACAATGAACAGGTTTCTCTCCAGAGTTTGTTGACATATGACTTTTGAGATGTGAATTCCAGGAAAATTTAGCGCAACAAATTTCACAATGCAAAGGTTTCTCGCCAGTGTGTACTGACAGGTGGCTTATCAGGTTGGAATTTGGGGAAAATTTAGCTCCACAGATTTCACAATAAAAGGTTTCTCTTCAGTGTGTGTTAACATGTGTATTTTCAAATTGGAATTCCGGGAAAAATTAGCATTACAAATTTCACAATGAAAAGGTTTCTCTCCAGTGTGTGTTGACATGTGTGTTTTGAGATTGGAACTCTGGGAAAATTTAGCTCCACAGATTTTACAATAAAAACGTTTCTCTCCAGTGTGCATTGAAAAGTGTTTTTTCAGATTTGAATTACAGGAAAATTTAGCTTTACAGATTTCACAACAAAAAGGTTTCTCTCCAGTGTGTGTTGACCTGTGTTTTTTTAGATTTCCCTTCTGGGAAAATTTAGCTCCACAGATTTTACAATGAAAAGGTTTATCTCCTGTGTGTGTTTTCATATGAGCTTTGAGATTTGTATTCTGAGAAAATTTACCTCCACATATTTCACAATGAAAAGGTTTCTCTCCAGTGTGTGTTGACATGTGTGATTTAAGAGTGGAACCATGAGAAAATTTATTTCCACAAATTTCGCACTGAAAACGCTTCTCTCCAGTGTGTGTTGACATGTGTGTTTTGCGATGAGAAATGTCAGAAAATTTAGCATTGCATATTTCACAGTGAAAAGGTTTCTCCCCAGTGTGTGTTGACATATGTCTTTTGAGATTTCTCTTCTGGGAAAATTTACCTCCACATATTTCACAATGAAAAGGTTTCTCTCCAGTGTGCGTTGACATGTGTGTTTTAAGATTTGAATTCTGGGAAAATTTAGCTCCACAGATTTCACAGTGGAATGGTTTCTCTCCAGTGTGTGTTGACATGTGTGTTTTGCAATTAGAATTCTGAGAAAATCTAGCTCCACATATTTCACAACGAAAACGTTTCTTTCCAGTGTGTTTTGACATATGTCTTTTGAGAGTAGAATTCAGAGAAAATTTTGCTGCATAGCTTTCACAATGGGAAGCTTTCTCTCCAGTGTGTGTTGACATGTGCCTTTTGTGATCTGAATTCAAGAAAAAGTTAGTGCCACAGACTCACAATGAAAAGGTTTCTCTTCAGCTTGTAAACCACAATTGTCTCTGAGTAATATTATCTTTTTTCATCATAACTAACCCTACAAATGGAAAAAAGGAAGCAGAAACATAGTTATATAAATAAATCTATTATGAATGAATAAATATAGGTATTGAAAATTTGTGAGTTCATATTTTTTATGATTCTACAGAATGTTGCCCTAACGACACATTTATGCTTTAAATATTCTACAAGAAATCAAAGACCAAGTTGACTTTGAGTGAAAAAGAAAGGAAAGAATACACAATCATTGATAAAGTATTGTTCAAGTTTAAGAAAAAGATTTTATACACTTTCATTTTATCAGTAAAACAAAATCAAATACTCTTAGTTCAAATAAAGGAATGTTGAAAGATTGTTGGACTAGTATAGATTATGTAGACTTTTATGGCATAAACAATCAAATAATTTTGATAAAAAGGTAGGAAGTTTGAAATATTGATACTCTGTTATTGAAATCTAAGACAGATATTAATGAAGGTAGAAAGATTGATAAACTAATATTCAATTCTAACACACATACAATAGAGATTTTATTTTATTAACAATAAAAAATCCTGAAGATTTTAGATAAATAAATAAAGGGAGGAAGACAGAAAAACAACTACTCAAATTTCATTCAGAGATTTTAAAGGCTTTTATTTTATATATAATCTAAAATCATGTAAATTTTGAGACACACAGAAATGAAGGTATAAACACTGATGGACTAGTACTCAAGTCTAATACAGATATTTAATGGACTTTTATTTTTAAGCAAAGATCCTGACTTTCCAACCCAAATGGATGAAAGGATAAAGATTGATTTATTTGTATTCTAATTTAATACTGAGATTTTATAGACTATTATTTCATAAACAATCAAAGACTTTTAGACAAAAAGGTATGAAAGTCAAAAGATTCATAAGCTACAATTCACATTTAATACAGAAATTATACAGATTTTATTTTATACGCAATCAAAAAACATGTAGACTTTTAGATACAAAGGGGTGAACGTAGAAATAATAATTGCTTAGTAGTCAAATCTAATATTGGGATTGTATAACCTTTTATTTTAGAAGTTCATGTAGACTTTTACATACAATGGAATGAATGAAGAAAAATTGATGAATTAATATTCAAATCTAATATGGAGATTGTATAGACTTTTATTTTATAAGGAATCAAAGATCATGTAGACTTCAAGATATAACTGAATACAGAGAGAAAATATGATAATCTATTGTTCTTAAGTCATATGGAGGTTAAATACTCTTATTTCATACGTAAGAAACGCTTCTTTTTTTCTACAGTAATAATCCATGGTTTTTCTATAAATAAATTGTTGTAAAAAGCTTATCTCCATTAAATACTGTATCCCTAGTGAGTTTTCATTGAAAGGCTTTCGGACAATGAAATAATTCATTAAAAAAAAAAAAAAACTAAAAAATTATTTTTTAAGAAGATTATTTTTGATATAATTTCTTAATCCTATTTATTCAGAATATTTATATTAATAAACAAAATCCCAGTCAACTGCATTGAGTGGAAGACTTTGATCCTTTGTCGAAATTATCTCTTAAAAAATATAAAACTCTTTCAGTCGTATTATAATTTGATAATTAGTCGTTTTATGAGTAATTTCTTAAAGGATGCTTTTAACAGTTGAGCTTTTTTGTACATACCTATTAAAAAAGATGGTTTAAAGACCATTAATAAAAAATCGACTCTGTTCACGAAATATTTTTCTAATATTTGTAATTACCTTTTATTCTAAATCTTGATTTTTCACAATATTAAAATAAATGTACCAACTGACAAATCTGAGGAAGTGTAACGTTTTCTCTTAGATTCTAATCAGGCAAACAAAAACTGATTGTTGTTCAAATTTCGTTATGTTATTTTCAGTTAGGATTTCTTTGTCTGTGTTTAGAAATGTTCGAATTTTCAAAAAATTCCATTAAACGACTTACAAATCCAACGTTGTTTCTTGCGTCTAACACGAACAGCCAAGAGAACAAACAAGTCTTGAAACCGGGGTGTATGAAGAATTCGTTCCCTGCTTTTAAAATCCGAGTCATCTTGTCTACCCAAACACACACTTATTTAGATGGGAATGTAGATATATTTTTTTAGATTTTTCCTCGCGTTAATGCAGATGTTAGAATAAAAGTAAGAAAATAGATATAAAGGAAAGTCTTTACTTACACTTTCAACAATTTTTTCATACACCTGTAAAATCAACAAGTATTTAACTAACATCTGCAACAATCGATTCTCTGATATGTCAACCGTCTTTTTTTTTTCTCTGCTTATTTCTGTTTAAATTGCTGACTCACTGTAAGGGAGGTAATTATGTCAGCTTTCTTTACTGAACTGGTTTAGAAATGTTGAGTTAAAAGAAAAAAAGAGTATTTTCCATCAGCAATGCAAGACAAAGCTGTTGTTTGCAGTGTTGATATTTATATGTTGATAAGGTTAGTCTTTTAATGGTTGAATAGCTCGGTAAAAATCATATTTTCTCAGTCTTTTAACAATCTGTACCCTTTAGAAAATATCACCATTTCTTTTGAATAATCAATCGTATTCTTTGTCATTAAGCTTAGCTGGTCATCTGTAAATTTGATTGAATTAAAATGTTTGTTTGATTCTTCTTGCACCGATAGAAGAAATTACAATAGCAAATTAAATATAAAAATCACGCACTGAGGTTGTATTTGCCTTGGTCTTAAATCCATTTTCATGTTTTCTAGCAGAGTGTCAAGAGTATGTGGGGTTTGAAAGGTTTTTATGAAGGTCAGTGGCTAAGGGCAAGGCTGTGTTGCCGTAAGGTATCTGACTCCATATTTTGGTTATATTATTTTACCCACGTTGACTGGCTGGCGCAGTGCCTTGCCCAAAGAAGGTCCATAAGAAATATACAAAAGGAAAAGATAAGAACAGATAGGAGACGAAAACATTTCTTTCAGACTTTCCTTTATTTACTTTGTGAATGGACTAACCAACGCTACGTCCCAAGACACAGCGTGGTGCCCAAAACACCAGACAGTAAAATCGGTGTTGTCGGTTCGACGTCACTACCCGAAAAGAGGTCGGTTCACAGAAAACCCGAGTATTTATCTCTCTTCACCGGCTCCAAATTCGCTACTCCAAAATTCTTCTAATTTTGGCGCGACCGCTTCTCATTGGCTACTTTACATTTTATTATTTTTCTTTTTTCTGATTTTAACCGGATGGATGCGTGGAGCCTTATGCGTGGCGACGCGTTTATACATTTTGTATCTGGCAGCCGACGAGTCAATATCCGGTTGGAAGTTTTACTGTTAATTCCTAAATCGCCACAAGTATTTATTTCCACCCCCTCGCATGGCCGAGCAAAAGCAGCGCGACCAGCTCCAACCTACATACAGCAGCTCTGTGAGGATACCGGATGTAACTAAGAGGACCTGCCAGAAACAATTAACGATAGGGAGGAGTGGCGAGAGAAGGTCAAGGATATCCATGCAGGGGGCACGACAAGATAATGATGATGATTTATTTCTGCGTCTCAACAAAACACATGCACTACAAAATTATATTCAGTTACAAGAGACAGACTGATTTTTTTTATATAGGGATGAGATGCTGCTGCATTTAATAACTCTTGGTGCCTAAAAACACGCCAAAAATTTCTATAAAAAAACTAATTTCTTTTCTAGATAATCAATATCATGGAATTTCTTTTGCTTTTTATATGCTAAGTCATCAGTAATAATTTGATTTAAAGTATTTGTTCTATACTTATCTGCCATTGGCATTTTGTTGTTACCTCCCTTACTAGCGCCCTTCACTTGATGAATCGCTTAGTCAGGGAAGGTTTGGTTAAATAAATCCTCGTTAAGGAATACCTGTCTTGTCAACTCATTTCAATTCATTTAACAAAACAAATTCAACAGTGAGGAGAAATACTTGAAACCGGAACGTTTGGACACCCCTCTTAATACACCATTGTCAAGTAAGAATTTTAATCACCGGTTTCGAAGCTTCTCGTCGTTCCTACGAAAAATTATTGACCCTAACATCCATACTGACTTAGATAAACTTCATACCCTGATAAATTGTATTTCTTCTGATGTATATGAATACATTGCTGAGTGTAATCCTTTCGATACTGCTGTTAACCGTCTGAAAGAACTGTACATAAAACCACCGAATGAAGTTTTTGCACATCATTTACTAGCTACTTGCGGCCAAAAAGAGGAGGAAAATATTGACGAATACGTACAAAGTCAACAGTTACTAGCGAAAGAATGTAACTTTAAATCTGTTAATGTGGTTCAAAACCGCGACGACTGTGTTATAGATGCATTTATCACAGCTTTATGTTCGAACATTATTCGACAACGGCTATTCGAAAAGAAGACACTACATTTAAATATAGCCATTGACCAAACTAGAGCGCTCCGTGCAGCTCAGAAATATTCAGAAGCATACACATACACTCAAACACCAATTGTAGGTGCTGTTTCTCAGGAAAATACCAGTACCAGTGTCCAGTCAACGGATCCCATTAATGCATGCTGTACAGCTTCGGCTAATACCAAGTATAAGTGTTTCTTCTGTGGAGGATCTCGTCATATTAGAAGTGTGTGTGCAGCAAGAAATGCTACTTGTTTAAAGTGTGAAAAAGAAGGCCATTTCTCAAAAATGTGTCGTTTGAACCTAAAAATAACATTTGCTGCAACATGGTCTCACAGACTCGCGACAATGTTGATATCAAATACTACATCTGCTTCCTTAGGGTCCATAAAACAGGCTGCATTATAAGTGTTAATCGGGAAAATGACACCGGTACAGCGCTAATGGATACGGGGAGCTCAGGATCCTTTATCTCTCCCGGTTATGTGAGGAAACACAAACTACAGATGAAACCTGCTGCTGGTAACGTATCCATGGCGTCATCATCACTTGAAGCTTCTAACAAAGGACAGTGTACAGTGGATTTAACCTTCTAGGCGAGTGGTATCCAGATGTAAAACTTTTAGTTCTACCCCACCTCTGCTCGGATATTATTCTTGGCCAAGAGTTCATGTCACAACCTTTCACCATATCTTTTGCATTCGGGGGCTCTAAGAAAGATCTTGTAATCTCTCATCCTATCTCCTGTATTGTACCCTCTGCATTGGTGGACACACCATCTTTATTCTTCAATATTGATCCAGCCTGTAAACCTATAACAACTAAATCTAAAAGATGTGGAGAGGGTGACAGGCTTTACATAAAGACTGAGATTGAGAAAATTATCAAGAAGGGTGTAATTGGGGAAAGTACTTCCCCTTGGAGGGCCCAGGTCTTAATAGTAACGAATGAACGGCAAAGAAAGAGACTAGTAGTCGATTAGAGTAGAATGGATGATTTTGCTCAAGAAATTAGCAAAATATAAACTTTATAGCTCATTGGATCTGAAGAGTGGATATCACCAGATACCTATAAAAGAAGAAGATAAGCCCTATACGGCATTTGAAGCTAATGGTAAATTTTACCAATTTTACCAATTTTGTAGAATTCCTTTTGGAGTGACTAATGGAGTGGCATGTTTTTAAAGGATATTTGATAAGATTATTATTATAAGTGCTTGGATTATTCACTTACTATTCTCAGTGGATACCCAAGTTCTCTGACAAAATTCGACCCTTGATAACAGCTAATTCATTCCCCATTGATTCAGAATCAATAAAAATATTCGAAAACTTCAAGGAGGAAATTGAAAAGGCCTTATTGCACTCAGTTGACGAAAATATACCTCTCGTAGTAGAAACCGATGCCTCTGATACTGCTATTGCAGCCACTCTGAATCAAGCAAACCGTCCAGTGGCATTCTTTTCACGCACACTTACGATTACATAACAAAAACATTCTTCCATAGAAAAGGAGGCTTGTGTAATAGTAGAGTCAGTCAAAAAGTGGTCACATTACCTATCAGCACGACGTTTTGTGATAGTCACAGATCAACAAGCTGTGAATTTCATGTTTGATGCAAGAAGGCAAGGAAAGATCAAGAACAGCAAGATCGAAAGATGGAGAATGGAATTAGGGTGTTATGAGTATGACATCATGTACCGACCAGGAAAAAACAATATCCCAGCTGATACACTCTCACGAGCCCAGTGCAATGCACTCAACAACATGGGAAGATGGCATGAAATACATGAAAATCTTTGTCATCCGAGTGTAACCAGGTTGGCTCATTTCGTTAAAGTAAGGAATCTTCCATATTCTATTGAAGAGGTTAAGAGAGTGTGTGCAGCATGCGCAGTGTGTGCTAGATGGAAACCACGCTTCTATACGCTAGAAGCAGGACACTTAGTCAAAGCAACACAACCAATGGAACGACTCAGCATTCACTTTGACACCCCTTCCTTCCACTTCGAAAAACCGTTACCTACCAACGTTAATAGATGAGTACTCACGTTTCCCTTTTGCTTTCGCATGCACAAGCACAAGTACAGACTCTGTAATACAGAGTCTAAATCAAATATTTATAGCGATTTGTGATATTGTTATTTGTTTAGCGCTATATTTTTTAAGGCAACATAAATGAATTACGAGACTATTGCTTTAACAACACACAACAGCGAACGAAAGTTCTTTATTTGCAGCTTTGAGGCGGTTTGTTCTTGGTGCTGCAAGACTCGTGGTGTTTAGGCTTGTTGGATGTTTGAGACGAAATGGCTTAGCTAGATGTTGAGATGGCAGCGTGTTGTTGGACGTGTGAGGGAAGTATTCAAGGCCACCGTGTAGTTTTGTGTGTCTGGTATTTGTAGAGAGTAGGCGTTATCTCCATTAATGTGACCAGAGGTGAAATGGGAGCTTGGTGTGTCGAGAGCGAAGTGGCGCTCGGATCGACATAGTAAATTTTTGTGGTGCTTGTGGAAGGCATGCTGAACGTATCTAATTCATATTCAACTGGGATTCCTTGGTCTAAAATATATTAGACGCAAAGAATCCATAAATTAGAAGGTTCCCTCGCTGAGTGTCCATGTTGCTGCTGCTAGGGTTAAAGCCACAGTGATATGTCCACACTGGGTGGCTTGTTTAGCTAAAGAGCATCGCTAAGCAGGGGCGACCAGAGACACGTCCGTTCTGGTCGCCGTCTCAAGCCGAAGAGAGTGTGTTTGGCTGCTCACCCGTTTTGCTAGCCGGAAATGAAGGCCCGGGCTGAATAGGATATGTCATCCTGATTGGGTGAAATTCAGTGTTGAATTAAATAGCGCACCAAAACAAAATACGAGATTTTCCTCTTCTCTACATATTCATAGTATTTGGAATGCCGTCTTATATCCATTCAGATAGGGGGACGACCTTCTTATCAAAGGAAGTGCGTGAATATCTCACCAATCTCGGAATTGCTACAAGCCGAACAACACCTTATCACCCCCAAGGAAACGATCAGTGTGAACGGTATTGTAGGGGGACATGTTATTTGGTAGATATGTTTGGTCTCCAAAAATTTATGTTGGTTTGGTATATTATTTGCTTTGTGGTAAGTTGTTGGTGTTTATGTTTGGAAAAAGGCTCATGGAAGCAACTGTAGTAAAGATATGTAAACGATATGAAACGGTGCAGACAAAAGGAACATTTAAAACAAGGCGACATAAACCAAACAAATTTATATCTCAACAATACATGCAATGAAACATTTAAAACATTACTATGGTTCTAATACTGTTCGTGAAATAATCCCCTGTGTATGTGTATGTGTAACTAACACAAAAGGACTACAAAAAGGACTAAATAACAAAAGTGTCCTATGCATGTTGACTACGTATTTCTACTGTTTGTTTCTTTCAGTGGTTCGACAAAATTTCAGTCGTTTTTGAAGTTGAAAGAAACCTCAGCGAAAAAGTGTAAGAATTAAGAGAATGGTTGCGTGACATATACATTTCTGTGGCGGTTGACGGCTGTTAGTTGAAATGAGAAAATGATAGTATTCTCTCGGGAAGTCACACTGGAGAGAGTGTGTTGGCTCGGTAAGTGAAATCTGAAAAAGAGGAAGAGTGTTGGAAGACGAAGTATTTATAGAAAATACGTGTCATGAAGTAGGCTCCAAAAATGCGGGACGAAAATTCAAATGTGGACGTAGGTTTAAGTACTGACCACGTGGTTCTCCTGGCCAATGGTTTCCAGAGACTGAATATGTACGTGCGTCCGCCATCTTTGTTTCGGGAACAAGTGGCATAAAGTCTATTTTTAATTATAGGAGTGTAAGTCCTATAGTATGATGGAATTATATGGAAACTCAAATTATTGGTCCTAGCCTTAAGAGATCTTAAGGAATCGAAATGGGAAACAATATTGCCTGAAGTACTACACTCCATATGATCTCTTCTTTGTGCGGCTACTAATGCTACACTATATGAAAGACTCTTTTCATATCAACGGCGAACTCCCAACAGTCATTCCTTACCTACTTGGTTATCTACGCCAGGGCCTGTTCTTTTGCGTCGTCATGTCCGAGCCAGTAAATACGAACCATTGGTTGACGAAGTAGTATTACTCGAAGCAAACCCCCAATATGTACACATAAGATTCACCAATGGTCGTGAATCTACAGTCTCTGCAGGTGACTTAGCACCAGCAAGGAATTCATTACAAAGTGGAGATGTCGTAGATGATAACATCAAGAAAGATTTAAATGATTCTACACCCACTAATGAAAATCTCAAGGAAAAAGAAGTTGATAGTAACGATTCACAAACTATCGTTACCCCAGAAATTGTACCTTCTCCAAGTGATCTAAATATTACCCCCCTTCATGTAATGTCAAGAATTCCTGATATACCCAGACGATCCCAACGGGAAGTTCGTAAGCCAAAGAGGTATGAAGAACTGTGAAAAAAAAGTAAAGGGAGAATGTAATATACTTATCCGCCCTTGGTATTTTGTTATTGTTGTTACCTCCCTTACTGGCATCCATCAGTTGACGAATTGCTTCGTCAGGGAATATTTTGTTAAATAAATCCTTGTTAAGGAATACCTGTCTTGTCAACTCATTTCAGAAACTTTTCAATGTCAAGGACGGAATCACCTAGAAGAATAAATAAACAATAAAATTCCCCGGGATCAACAAAATCCCTAAATAGATCCTGTTGTATAAAAAGTATGGATATTGAAACTGACAACATATCAGTAAATCTCAATCTAGAAGATATGAAATATATCTGAAAGCAATCAGAATTGACGCAGAAATAGAAATATTTACAATTGTTTTTCTCTTATAGTATGGGAAAAAAACATTCAGAATTAACGCAATATTTGAAATCATTTAATTTTGTGCAAACAAATGAGCTCTAACTCATTAAAAAAATTAACCACAAACCATTCACTTAAAAATCACATGTATCACCATGATTTGGCATCAATTAACCCATCAAGGGTTGATATGCCATTAAATCAAATAACCTAAACTAAAACCATTTAAGTGTTAAAATAAATGATTAATACTAAATAGAATTATTCATTTTAGAAAGGAATATTTGAAATCATTTAATTTTGTGCAAACAAATGAGCTCTGGTTTGTTTAAAATGTTTAGTGTTTCGGGAAAATGGTTAATTTCTCTAACACTATATATTATTAGGCAACACAAATCAATAACGAAACTTCTTTTTAAACAACACAACAAAGAAAGGTTTATTCTCTTAGTAGGCTTAAAGGAGTGAGAGTGCGAAAGTATCCCTTTGGTGTCGCTGGTCAGTATATTGGTCCTTGGTTTGTAGGAAGCGTGTACGAAGCTAGCAGCAGCGTTTTCTTCAGCGAAGGGTTCCAAGTGGAATCAGTGGCGGTCATGGGAGAAAGATGTGTTTCTACTGCTGGCTCATGGCTCTCTGACCTTTTCCGTTCTACCAAAAGGGACAAGAAAATAGTTCTTGAGAGGAAGAAGGAATTAATGCGCTCTACCAGTTGATTGGTCAATGAGTGACCGAATCTCTTAGTGGGGGCATTGATTTGCGAAAGGAAATAGATCTGTGGCAGCTACAAATGTTACCGACGGACTATTCATTTAATATATATATTGTGACAGTGAACGAAAGTCAAATGGAGATTCCAGCAGAAAGAAGGCAAGTCTTTGTTTGGCGTGTAGAGTAGAGAAATAAGAAGACTTACCTTTAATTCGATATCGACGAAAATCGAGAAAATGTTAGTGAGCGGAATATGTAGAGACTCGGCCTACATCGTATGCAAATTTTTGTTGCATAAAAGTAGGCTCAGAGACGAACACCAGAGAGTAAGCGATTAATTGGAGAGAAGAAAAGAGAAAGAACGGACCGGACGAACGAGAAACAAAGTTCAGATACTCAGCCCATAAAACGGCGAAATAATATTAGCGACCCCGCTCAGAGACGAACTTTTTTTTTTGAAAGGTGAATACCATAACCAATTTCAACAGATAGATAGATAGATAGATAGATAGATTTGGCATTAAATAATCGACAAGGATTGATGTTCCATAAATGCAACCTTGTCAATCCATTGCATTTCGCATTGGTCGTTGTAATAAAAAAACCATTTTTCAACAGTTGTCATTATATATATATATATATATATATATATATATATATATATATATATAATCCTGACTACTTTCTACATTTACTTCATCTTTTGGGATGGCTTGATACCTGTAATTTACTAGTTCAATAGAAATTGCTACTATTATTTTCTGATTTTCATAATCATCAGCAAATACATCTTTTTGAAAAATCTTACTAGTGATACAAGGGAATTATACGTGGAAAGCATGAAATATAATTATTTGACGTCAGTTAATTGTTATTTTACTCTAATGAATAGCAAAATTGATATCCCACAATACAACGGAGCGCTGAATATGGATGTGCTATGATGACGTCATATCTTATATTGATGTTTTGATATTTATGAGGGATGACAAATTGACGATGAACAGAATTAGACATAGTGATTTGAAAAAGAATTTTTCGTCGATGAGACACAAAGCAAACGAAACTTATCAATTCCACCTTCAGAAAGAAGAAAAATCAGAGAATATAGAGACTTATATAGCTATTTTGCGCCAACTTGCAAAAAAAACTGCGACTTGGGACTATTAAAAAACAGTTTGGTTTGGTTTGGTTTCTTTGTTTAATGGCATATCAACCTTTGTAGGTTATTTAATGCCAAAGCCATTCTGCTAGAAGAACAGTAGTTAAGACAGTTTCATTAGGAATCCAGTCGTTGTAGATGTTAAAGATGGTACATAGTGAGATTTCTCACCCTCCTCTAATTCGTTCCTATATCAGAAAGCTAAACTTCGAGGAAAATATCGTTAAAAAATACCAGCACAGTCTTCGTTTGTTGATGAAAAATTATTTTCTTTTTTCCCTCCCGACATTTCCAAACGAGCGCAGTTAATGAAGCTGACATGATTACCTTCCTTTCGGTGAGACAACACTTTAAACAGAAATAAGCAGAAACAGGACAGGCGGTTGACACAACATCAAAGAATTCATTGTGGCAAAGGTTAGTCAAATACTTGTTGATTTTACAAGTAAATAAGAAACTCGATGAAAGTATAAGTAAAGTCTTTGTTTTACATCTACTTTCTTAATTTCAATCTAATGTCTGCATTAATTTAGAAAAACAAAATCTGAAAGTGATATTTAGATTCCCCAACCAGATAGGAGTGTGATTGCGTAGACAAGAATTATCGGATTTTGAAAGCAAGGAACGAATTCTTCAAACACACCTTTCTTTGTTCTCTTGGCTGTTGGTGTTAGAAGGCAGAAACATCGTTGGATTTGTAGGGAGTTTAATGAAAATTTTGAGACTTCCGAATGATTTAAAAATTCGAAGGTAAGTGAAATAATCTTAACGTTTATATACACCGATAAAGAAATCCCAACTAAAATAACTTGGTGAAATTTGAATAAGAATTAGTTTTTTTTATAAAGATTTTAAAGAAAACGTTTGACTTTCTCGTATTTGTCCATTCGTACTTTTATTTTAATGGGGCAAAAATTTAAGAATCAAAATAAAAGGCAATTACAAATGTTAAAAATATTAGGGAAATATTTCGTGAACAGAGTCGATTTTTTTTATATAAATGGTCTTTAAACAATCTTTTTTAATCGATATGTAGAAAAAAACAGATCAGCTAAAAGCAGCCTTTAAGAAAATCCCTTTAAATCGATTAATTATCGGATTTTAATGAATTTTTCCTATATAAAAGATTAGGTTTCTTTAAAAACATATTTTCCTTACAATTTCTAAAGACTACATGCTTTTTAAGTGTAAAATGACATATAATATGGCTTTAGTATGGATTTTTTCTTACTTTATTTACTTTCGAAGGTTAATCTAAAAATGTCGTAAATAAGAAGATATTCAGGGTAAAGTTTTTATTTTTTATTTTTAGATTAAAAGATTTTCATTCATAGATTAAAGTCTTCCACTCACAATAAGTGATTGAGAATTTAGTAATTAATTTGAAAACAACAATTGATTAAAATCAAGAAATTAAATGTAAACAAAAAAGATGATCTAAATAATAATTTTTTTTAAATTTTCGTTTATTTTCATAGAACGATAGTCTTTAAACGGAAATTTATACAGTATTTTATAGCGGTTTTGAGGGAATTAATTAATTTCCCTAACACTATATATTTTATGGCAACAGAAATGAATTACGAGACTTTTCTTTAACAACACACAACAGCGAAAGTTTTTTATTAGCAGCTTTGTGGAGGTTTGTTCTTGGTGCTGTAAGACTCGTGGTGGTTAGGCTTGTTGGATGTTTGAGACGAAATGGTTTAGCGGGATGCTGGAAATGGCAGCGTGTCGTTGGACGTGTGAGGGAAGTATTCAAAGTCACAGTGTAGTTTTGTGTCGAGAGCGGAGTGGCGCTCGAATCGACATAGTAAATTTTTGTGGTGCTTGTGGAAGGCATGCTGAACGTATCTAATTCATATTCAACTGGGATTCCTTGGTCTAAAATATATTAGACGCAAAGAATCCATAAATTAGAAGGTTCCCTCGCTGAGTGTCCATGTTGCTGCTGCTAGGGTTAAAGCCACAGTGATCTGTCCACACTGGGTGGCTTGTTTAGCTAAAAAGCATCGCTAAGCAGAGGCGACCAGAGACACGTCCGTTCTGGTCGCCGTCTCAAGCCGAAGAGAGTGTGTTTGGCCGCTCACCCGTTTTGCTAGCCGGAAATGAAGGTCCAGGCTGAATGGGATAAGTCATCCTGATTGGGTGAAATTCAGTGTTGAATTAAATAGCGCGCCAAAACAAAATATGAGATTTTCCTCTTCTCTACAATTTAATGAAGATAAGCCTTTAAAGATAATTTATTTACATAAAAACTCCGGATTGTTTTTGTAGAAGAAAAGAGGAGTCGATTACTTATGAAATAAAAGTCCATATAACATCTGTATGACTTTTGAATACTAGATTATCATATTTTCTATCTATATTCATTTATGTCTACAAGTCTACATGATCTTTGATTCCCAATAAAACAAAAGTGTATATTGCGGGGGTTGTATGTAATTTGGTTATTTCAGTAGATGTGCCTCCGAAATTTACGGGTATTGCTCTCTAAATTATTTCCACCACAAATACAACACAAAACTTTACAATCGCGTAAAAGAAATGGAATAGAACACAACGAACATTATAAAATACATGATGTGTAAATGGCCTTTTCGAAAATAAGGTTTGGCAAGAAGAAAATAAATTTGATTAAAGGTGTGAGTATGTTAACGGAGTCCGTAAATAAGTTGTTCTTACTTACATTAAGTTTATAGCGGGTTTTATGATTGTGGCGACAGCGTGTCGCGTTGATGAAAGAAGTTTGTCGGGTTTTTCTTTTGAATGTGATTCGCGGCCATCTGAAGCTAGGTCATGAACTTTAGTTGAGGAAGGACAGGAATTTGTCGGACACAGTATCGGCCCCTGCAGTACTGGCTTAGTGGCTTGTGGTGTTGTCTTAGTCTTCGTGTAAGTTTGTGTTAATGGCTCCCTAACTCTGTGTTATTTATATCCTACAGGTGGATCAAAGAATCACCCTAAAATTTTGGCGCGTAGACATTTATTGACCAATCAGATTTGTATTTTACTATTTTATTTTCGAGTCTAAATATTTTCTGTTTGTTGACTTCTGATCCTATTTTTCTAGAATGTTCTATTCTATATTTTTAGCTGATTGGTTGAAAAATATAAAAATGTAACTTAAATGCTAATGCAGTTTTGATCTTAAATTTCTAGAATGTTCTTAAGTATGTTTTTATTGCTTATTTTAAGACTAGAAAAAATGTGTATCCTATAATATAATCTCTACATTAGTTTTGAATAGAACGATAGTCTTTCCGCGGAAACCCGCAATTTATACAGTATTTAATAGAGATAAGTCTTTAACGATAATTTATTTAAATAAAAAACCACGAATTATTTCTGTAGAAGGAAAGAGGCATGGATTACTACTTAAATTAAAGTCGATATAATGTCTGTATGTCTTTTGAATACTAGATTATCATATTTTCTATCTATATTCATTTATGTCTACAAGTCTACATAATCTTTGATTCTTTATAAAATAAAAATCTATATAATCTCAACATTAGTTTTGAATACTCGTCCAAATTTTCTACATCCATTCCTTTGTGTCTAAAAGTCTACATTATCTTTGCTTATAAAGTAAAAGGCTATAAAATGTCTGTATTAAAAGTGTATTGTACCTTCATACGTTTTTGTTTAAAAGTTTTGATTACTTATGAAATAATAGTCTATAAAATCTGTATTAAATTAGATTACAAGTCAATGAATCTTTCTATCTTCATCCATTTGGGCGAAGAAATAGTTTACATGTTCTTTGCTTTAAAATAAAGTCTATATAATTTTTGCATTAGATTTGAGTACTAGTTTATCAGTGTTCCTACCTTCATTTATTTCTCTATCATCTTCATGTGTTTTGATTGCTTATAAAATAAAAATTCTCTTGTGTGTGTATTAGAATTAGATAATAGTTTATCAATCTTTCGGCCTTCATATTTTTGTGTGTAAACCTTTTTAGGATTTTAGATTACTTATAAAATAAAAGTTTATATACCTTCAGTATTAGATTTGATTTGGTTTGGTTTCTTTGTTTTATGGCATATCAACCTTTGTAGGTTATTTAATGCCAAAGCTATTCTCCTAGAAGAACAGTAGTGGTGCTATTTAACCCATAGCTGGGAGGATAAGGGGGTTCATACCTTTCCCAAGGGTATTTTCCCGAAAGTGAACGTAATAGCGCGACTGGAGTACGTATTCACATACTACGATTCTGCAGTCTTTAGGACTTTACACTCCTATAAATTATTTTGGGCGGTATGCCACTTGTTCCCATAAAAATGGCGGACGCTCACATATTCAGTCTCGGGAAACCATTGGCCAGGAGGACCACGTGACATGCTTAAAACTACGTGTGCGCGTAAATTCTTGTCCTTTTATTTCTTGTAAAAAATACAAGAAGGCACGAGGCCTTATGGTTTTGGGGGAAGGGGAAAGGAGCGGTCTTGCTTTAACTATATTTTCTAAGGGGAACCTAGCTAGCCACATTCGCCGACCCATTCATCAATACAATATATAATCACTCGTCCATCACCATGCACGCAGCAACCACCAAAATACCACATTTGCTCTATGAAAAAGTCCTACTTAAAACCCGAAAGTGATGCATGATTTTATTTACAATGTATGATTTTTTACAATGGATATGATGGGAATGGGAGAAAAAATCCCGAAAAATATATATACACGAAAAAACAAGGAAAAAATTCCCCGTTTGGTTTCCCTCCCATACCCCCGTCTATAAAATTGGAGGCCGACTGTTTTCCGGGTCAAAAAATAGCGGAAACAAGCCGGATCTACCCTAGGTGGGGCGGGAATCCTACTCTACAGGGATAAAAGAAATAAAGGGTCGGGCTCGGCATGGGTCGATAGAAGCGAGTAATATGATTTTTTACATATGAATGTTCAAGATCTTCAAAAAGCGGACTGGGGTACAGGTTGAGGTACAAAAATAATGGGGGTGGGGAAGATCTTGAGTGCTAGCGACTAAATGACGGGGATAATGACTCACAACATACTGCTAACTAGGTTACAAGGGAAAAAATCCTACTTACCAAGGGTGGGGTCCCTAAGGACCCGTACCATAGACGCCATGGGCTGGCAGAGAAGGGAAGGATGACTTCAACATTGCCCCCTTTCGTACAACCAGGCTCGTTGCATTCACCCACCTTTTGCTGAATGTTATTCGATCCAAGCGTTTTCTATCGCATCTGATTTTGACCCTCAGCTGATGCCGAAAATACAAAACCAGATCAGGATGAGAAAAGTTTGCATCGTCATACAATCCCTTGTTTCGCGTCGTCCAAATCACCATTCGGGCTACAGCTAGGATCGCGAGAAACACCACACGCTTCTCACCATGAAACGGAGGAAGAACGTTGTCTACGACGTAACCAACGTCGAGCAGCACGAGCTGTTTGGGTTCGATGCGAGCCGTCCACTCCCCGACGTGATCCCAAAACGGGCGGACTCGCTCGCAGTAGTAGAAGGCGTGCTCAGCCGTTTCTTCCAAGCCACTGCTGCTGCGAGGGCAATCAGGCATGTATGCCAGGTCCGCTTTGAAGTCCAAGCCGCGAAAGGATAACGCATTCCGAACAAGTCGCCAGGTGAGCGAGAACTCGGAGTTGTTCAAGAAGCTCGATCCTGGCGCCCAATTCCAGTGAGAGCGGATCTCCTCCTCCGTCGTCTAGCCGCGCCGCTCGCTGAGAGGATCAGAAGCGGAACCCACCACTAATTCCCGATACAGCTCCTTCCGAGGCCATGAACGGTCACTGGACCCAAGAAGGTTACGAAGGGCCTTTCGGCACTCGCGGACAAACAGTGCTTCGCCCAAAGGCCTACGTCGACCTTCAGCCTTTGAGTCCGTAAATTCTTGTCCTGCGTTTTGAGCCACCTACAAGACGCGTATTTTCTATAAATACGTCGTCTTCAAACACCCTTGTTCTCTTTTACCAAATTTCTTCGCAGCAGCAACACACTCCCTCCAGCGTGAATCAACAGGAGAGCGAAGTAACAACATGGATGGGCCTCGCAGGCATTCAAAATATACATTGACTATGAGACGCTTTCCAGTCTCAGAGAAACTGCCTCTTTCTGATCATAAAAAAAGGACATTTTAAATATGGAATCCTTTTATAGCTTAGTTGTGTTAGACACACACACACACTCACATATGTACACACACTATTATTTTGTTAGTAGAATTAGAAATATTTTTATGTATCAATGTAAATTTTATTGTTGTAGAATATAAATTTGTTTTTGTTCGTCGCCTTGTTTAAAATGTTAATTTTGTCCACGCCGTTTTACAACCTTTATTGGTTTCATATCTTTTACTCATTTTGTTGCATATTCTTCACTCATTGGCTTCTTTCATTTACTACTTTATCCATGTGCCTATATTATGCCTATTATACCTTTTTTCTAAACAACCTATATCAAAAATCAACAATAAACTTCTGGGAAAGCATAAATACTAAATCTTTAAACGCTAAATATACAAACCTTAAACTAAACATCAAATCACGTCGGGTACCATCAATACAAGTCCATCGCTTTAACCATTACACCACGAAGACCCCCCCCCTAGTATTAGATTTGAATAATAGCTTATATATCTTTCGACTCTTATCTTTTTGTCAGAAAGTCTTTGATTTTTTTATAAGATAAAAGTCTATATAATAATACTTGTCCATTAATCTTTCAACATTTATTCATTTGGACTAAAAGTCAACTTGATTTTTGTTACTTAAAAAATAAAAGTTTATTGAATTTTTCTTTCAAATTTAAAAAATACTTTACCTATCTTTTTTCCTTGCTTCATTTGTTTCGGTCGAAAATTCTACTTAGTCTTTGATTTCTTGTAAAATGTTTATTGTATAAATGCGTCCTTCAAGTAACATCCTCTAGAATAGTAAAAAAAAATCTGCATTTAAAAAAAGACACATGTTTATTCATTAATTGTGGGTTTTTTTATATAAGTACATATTTAATTCATATTTTTCTTTTATTGATTTGATCATGATGAATAATCTTGAAAAAGAATGATTATTACGCTGTGAAATGTGTGTATTACATTCTGGAAAGAAACATTTAAAAGGTGAAATCTGTGATGCTACATTTCACCTTACCATTCAGGCTGAGTTCCCACTTCTAGTGGTAGATCCGCCTTCTCCTACCTTCATTGATATGCAAAAAGGTCCTTTTAAGGGCCATTAGAGATTCCCTTCTGCGAGTCGGAGTATCTCTGGTAGTCTTTATTGACTGGCCGAAGCAGACGGCCAGGCGGCACAACGAAGCAGACCCTAAGACCATCCGGTCTTAAACACTCAGTCGGTTACCTCGTTCGTTTGCACGGCTGCGCAGCGCTAAAGCCCGAGCTAGCTTTAGCCGTCGTTTCCCTCGTCCGTTCGTCAACTTGGTACCTACAAACCTCGACGCCGACCAGTATCAGCTATCCCGCAACGTTCGTCCTGCCGCACACCTACACGAGCTACCCGCAACGTTCGTCCAGCTGCATCCATCCAGCCGCGCACATCTACGACCCGACCTACACGAGCAACCCGCAACGTTCATCCAGCCGCGTACATCCAGCTGCACACATCTACGACTCAACCTACCCCAGCTACCAGCAACATTCTCCCAGCCGCACTCGTCCATAACTCAACCAATGTCAGATACCCGCATCGATCGTCTAGCTGCTTTGCATCTATCTCTGCCATTACCAAATAACATCGCCAACTAACTGATCTAAGACTTAAAATATCACGGACTTAATCACGAACTTTACACTATTTGTAAATACGACAATAAATTGTCAGCTTTTATTATTGTTACCTCGCCTTTGTTTCCTTCATTGTCCTTCGGCTGTTCTTACTCACACGCTTAACCATATAAATTATTTGCGGGGTCGACGTGCTTATCGGCTCCGCAACACTCTGTCTAAAAGTTAATTAGAATCATCCCTACGAGTACAAGTCTATTCTACCATAATTGGATTCTCTTTTTGGAATTTGAAAACGAGATCAAATCTCTCAACAAATTCTTGGAAGTATTTTGCATCTAAATTATTAATATTCGGTCGAGCTCCCCCGGTCTACGTTGGATCAAGGACGGCGTTCCAATCACCGCCTCGACGACTTCACAAAGGGCTCGGTACACCGAAAAAACAAGGCGGGAAAATCACTGGTGATACTATAAAAATTTATTTCTAAGAAAAAAATCCAGCCGACCATGTGCGTCACTTGATTTGGTCGGAGTGGGAAAGGGGGGGGAGTAATCCAAGACAATACGGTACCAAAAAAGCTACCTCCTCTTCTTGTTAAGAACTACTATTGGGACCCTCACTACGAATTCAGGGACCAAACTGTAGACAGGAAAAATTAGCCAGCAGAGGATAAGTTTTTCAAACTGTAAAGTTAAGAAGCTTCACAAGAAATAAAAGTAAAATTAAATGAAAGTCGACTACAAAAATTCTACCCAGTTAAACAACTAAAAAAACAACAAAAAAAAAAAAAACAACAAAAAAAAAACAGAATTGTGCCGAAAAAAATTTAAAGACGACTCGAAAATAACTGAACTCTGAAACATTTCGACAAAATTAAAAAGAAAAGAAAAATACTCAAATTCAAAGAACTTTGTTTCCCTGACACTCTCAGATAAATTCCCGAAAATGCTACTTAAATTTGCAATACTTTATCTTTTCTATCCCTTTCTTTCTCGTTTCTTTGGAATAAAATTCCTTTTTAAAAACTTTATTGTCAGTGTTATCTTTTCGAATCAGTATCCGAACTAGAAAGCTGCAGAACTTAGCGTTTGAATTTACCGTTTAAAATTACACACAAAAGCTTCCCAAAAACCTCATCCAGTTAGATACTAAACTTAGGTTTAGTATCATTTCCTTTATATCAAATTTTATTCCCTCAAAGTTCTTTTACTATACCAGCCATGAAACTTTTGGGGAAAATGATTTCAATAAAAGCTTTTTGGTTTGTTCTTACTTTTTTTCTAAATCATCTTTGTTAAGGAAGTTGACATGATTATCTCCCTTCCACTGAGTCAGCCCTTTAAACAGAAATAAACTGAGACAAAACAGACAGTTGACACGACATCAGAGAATCAATTGTCGCAAAGCTGAGTAAAATACATGTTGATTTTACAAGTGAATGAGAAACTCGACGAAAGTGTAAGTAAAGACTTTCTTTTCTATCTACTTTCTTACTTTCATTCTAATATCAACAGTAATGTATTTTATATAACGTGCAAATACATATTAACAAGGTTAGCAAAGAGAATCAACTAGATTCAGACACGTGTGTTCTCATCTAATGTTTTATTCAGACTGCTTCAGTTAGGAAAATTAGGGATGTGATACTATGTACTCGTTAGTGTGGTAGGGGGAGGTTACCCGGATGTTTTTAGAGAGGAGTAGTGTGAGGAGTCCATTTTGAGCAAGGGGGAGATAAGCAAATATTGTAGAAAAGGAAATCTAAAATATTTCCATTCCCCGACAAGTTGTATTGGATTTTAAAAGCAGGGAAAGAATTCTTCATACACACCGGTTTGTAGACTTCTTAACTCTGTTGGCTGTTAATGTTTTAAGTCAGAAACAACATTGGATTTGTTGGTTGTTTTATAATCATTTTTGAAAATTCCGAATGATTTAAAGTTAAGTGAAATATTCTAAACATTTCTTAACACAAAGAAATCCCAACTGGAATAACATGGTGAAATTTGAACAACAATCGGTTTTTGTTTTCGCGATAAAAATCTTAAAGAAAACGTTATATTTTCTCGCTTTTGTCAGTTTGTACATTTATTTTAATAGTGCAAAAATAAAGAAATAAGGGTGAAAGTTAAGTAGAAATATTACAAATTTTAAGGAAATATTTTGTGAAAAGAGTAGATTTTTTAATTATGGTCTTCAACCAATTTTTCTTAATCTGTATGTTAAATATAGCCCATCTGCTGAAAACATCTTTTAAGAAAATCCCCCTAAATCAAATAATTATCGGAATTTAATTAATTTTTCCTTTTTAAAGCAATAAAAGATAAGTTTTCTTTTAAAACATATTTTTCCACAAAATTCTTAAGACGACATGTTTTTTATTGTAATGCACCAACCCACCTTCAATCATTTTGTTAATTTGACTTTCTTAATGAATTTGCTGCAGAATGAGTTTTGCATTTTTTTAAGATAATTTCATGGAAAATGAAATTTTCTTTACATTTTTTATAAAAGTATCTGTTCGTACAAATGAAGTTTAAAAAAACGGTAAAATGATGCACAAAATTGTTTTCGAAAGTATTTTTTCTTTCTTTATTCGTTTTCAAAGGTTAATCTGAAAATGTAGCTAATAAAAGAGAAAACATTCAGGGTAAATATTTTCATTTTATTTTAGAATTAAAAAAACAAGTTCATCCGTAGATCAAAATTTATACAGAGAATATATAGATATACATTTCATAATCTTTCAACAATCCATGGAATCATCTCTGACATATCAAAAATTAAAATGTGACAGGACATCCCTAACGCATGTACACTGAAGACCATTTAACAAGAAATTTCCTTTGTTCAAATGCGAATGAAGATAGAAAAATATGGAGGATTAGATATTCATTTACTCCTAACTGATCTTCTTGGAGGTTTCTTTTCTCTTATTTTCACTTTTCTGGCTTGAATTAGACAGAAGACAGGTGTTGCATTTAATCTTTCTCTGGATCACAGTTCAGTGCTAATTAGCAATGAAGAATTTGGTTAATTCGGGAGATATATTGTTTGGTCCCTTTTTCTTTGCCTTTTTATCTCCTGGCTTCTTCATTTAAAAACTAAGCTGAGTTTCCACAGCAGGTGAGTTGACCCTGTCACTTCTTTTCAACCCTGGGCATTTTCACCTGTATCTCTTGACGGATAGCAGTGCAAAATAAATTTTTCTGTTAACCTTTTTCCTACTTACAATCTCGTGTTCTCAAATATGACGCCTTTCATCTAGTTGTCAGCCTTCCTGTTCAGACCCCAGTATCAATAATAGGTTTTCAAGGGACGAATCTAAAGTTTCATCCAGATCCTGCGCCCGGCTTTCAATGAAAGTCAACTCACTGGTTGACCTCAAACAAGAAATCTGTTGCTATTCTCTTGGACGAATACGATGTCTCATAACAGAATTCAAAACACATACAGAGGACATGTAGACTGTTATATCATCAGTAATCACATCTCTTTTGTTCTATAGTAACAATCGGTGGTTTTTCTATTAATTAATTGACGTAAAAGACTTATCTCCATTAAATACTATATCACTTGTGGTTTTCCGATGAAAGACTATCATCTAATGAAATACCACACTCCAAAAAACAAAAACCTTTTAAATTTTTATTAAAAAAAATTTATCTAACTTTAATATTTTAATTTTATTTAATTTGTCTTTTCATATGAACTAACAAAAATGCCTATCACCTTCAATGAGTGGATGGTGTGTCCCCGTGGTGTAAGGGTTAAAGTGATTGTCTGCGAAATCTTAGCACGCGAGTTCAAACTCCAGTCGCGCTATTATGTTCATTTTCGGACGAATACCCTTGGGAAAGGTATGAAACCCCCTTATTCTCCTAGCTATGGGTTAACTAGCACCACCACTGTTCTTTTAGGAGAATGGCTTTGGCATTGAATAACCCACGAAGGTTGATATGCCATTAAAAAACAAAGAAAGAACTCAAATATATATCCCGAATATATATCCCAAATTAACCAAATTCTTCATTGCTAATTAGCACTGAACTGTGATCCAGAGAAAGATTAAATGCAACACCTGTCTTCTGTCTAATTCGAGCAAGAAAAGTGAAAATAAGAGAAAAAAAAAACCTCCAAGAAGCTCAGTTAGGAGTACATGAATATCTAATTCTCCGTATCTTTCTATGTTCATTCGCATTTGAACAAAGGAAATTTCTTGTTAAATGGTCTTCAGTGTACATGCATTAGGGATGTCCTGTCACATTTTAATTTTTGATATGTCAGAGATGATTCCATGGATTGTTGAAAGATTATGAAATGTATATCTATATATTCTCTGTATAAATTTTGAATACTGTATTATCATATCTTCTTTCTGTATTCATTTAATAAAAGTTTCTGTAATCTCCACATTATATTTGAATACAAGTCCATCAATTTTTCTACATCAGTTCTTTTGTGTTTAAAAGTCTACATAATCTTTGTTTATTAAACAAAAGTCTTTATAATCTCAGTATGAAATTTGTATTGTATTTTATCAGTCTTCCTACCTTCATTTGTTTGTGTCTAAAAGTTTTCAGAATTTTAGATTATTTATAAATAAAAATCTATATACTTTCTGTATTAAATTTAATTAACAGTAAACCAGTCTTTTGATTTTTTTTTAGCTTTTCTACTTGGTCTTTGATTGCTTATAGAATATTAATTGCTTAAATATCTTTTGGGCAACATTTTCTCAAATGGCAAAAAATGTTAATTTAACAAACATATTTATTTATTAATTATAGATTTTTTTATATGACTATATTTCTAATTTTTTTTTTAATTTGTAGGTTCGATCAAGATGATCAATCATGAAAAAGAGAATTAATTATGCATTGCAATTTGTGGAAAGAAATCTTTAATTTTCCCTGGATTCCTCTCTCAAATGACATATGGCAACACACATTTAAGAAAAACTTTTTCATTGTGAAATCCCTAAAGGAAAATTTTCCCAGAAATTCAGTCTCAATATACATACATCAACTCTCTAGAGAAAAACCTTTTCAGTGTGATATTGGTTAACCTTAAGTTTCAGGGAATGTACATCTCAAAGGAAACACATAAACACACACACAAGAGAAACTTTTTACTTTGAAATCTGTGATGGTGAATTTTCCTGGAAGTTCCGTGTCAAAACACAGGTCAACACCTACTAGAGTAAAATATTTTCATTGTGAAATCTGTGGAAATAAATTTTCCTGGAAAGAACATTTCAAAACACACATGTCATCACACACTGGAGAGAAAGACATTCATTGTGAAATCTGTGGAAATAAATTTTCATGAAATTTACTTCTCAGAAGATGTGTCAACATCCTCAAGAGTGAAATCTTTTCATTGTGAAATCTGTGGAGATAAATTTTCCTGGAAAGAACATTTCAAAACACACACTATAAAGAAACAATTTTATTGTGAAATCTGTGCAACTAAATTTTTTCTGAAGGGACATCTGGAAACGTATATGTCAGAACACACTGGAAAAAAAAGTTTTCATTGTGAGATCTGTGGAGCTAAATTTTCTCACAAAATCAGTCACAAAACACACATTACCACACATTGGAGATAAACATTTCCATTGTGAATTTTGTGGAGCTAAATTTTCCCAGAAGAGATATCTCAAAACACACATGTCAACACATACTGGAGAGAAACCTTTTCATTGTGAAATTTGTGGAGCTAAATATTCCCAGAAAGGATATCTCAAAATACACATATCGACACACACTGGAGAGAAACCTTTTCATTGTGAAATCTGTGGAAATAAATTTTCCCAGAAGAGATATCTCAAAACACATATGTCAGCACACACTGGAGAGAAACCTTTTCATTGTGACATCTGCGGAACTAAATTTTTCCAGAAAGGTCATCTCAAAACACACATGTTGACACACACTGGAGAGAAACCTTTTCATTGTGAAATCTGTGAAGCTAAATTTTCCCAGAAGGGATCTCTAAAAACACACATGTTAACCCATACTGGAGAGAAAAATTTTCATTGTGAAATTTGTGGGGCTAAATTTTCCCACAGTTCCACTCTTAAAAACCACATGTCAACACACACTGGAGAGAAACGTTTTCATTGTGAAATCTGCGGAGCAAAATTTTTCCGAAATGTACATCTCAAATCATACATGTCAACACATACTGGAGAGAAACCTTTTTATTGTTACATCTGTGAAGCTAAATTTTCCCAGAAAGCACATCTCAAAACACACATGTTAACACACACTGGAGAAGAACCTTTACATTGTGAAATCTGTGGGGCTAAATTTTCCCCATATTCCAATCTAAAAACATACACGTCGACACACACTGCAGAGAAACATTTTCATTGTGAAATCTGTGGAAAGAAATTTTCCCGGAAGGGACATCTCAAAACACACATGTCGACACACACTGGAGAGAAACCTTTTGATTGTGAAATCTGTGGAAAGAAATTTTCCCGGAAGGGACATCTCAAAACACACATGTCAACACACACTGGAGAAAAGCCTTTTCATTGTGACATCTGTGGAACTAAATTTTCCCTGAAAGGACATCTCAAAACACACATGTTGACACACACTGGAGAGAAACCTTTTCATTGTGAAATCTGTGAAGCTAAATTTTCCCAGAAGGGATATCTAAAAATACACACGTTAACACATACTGGAGAGAAAAATTTTCATTGTGAAATCTGTGGGGCTAAATTTTCCCGCAATTTTACTCTTAAAAACCACATGTCAACACACTGGAGAGAAATTATTTCATTGTAAAATCTGTGGAGCTAAATTTTTCCCGGAATGAACATCTCAAAACACACATGTTAAAATAAACTGGAGAAAAACCTTTTCACTGTGAAATCTCTGGAGCTAAATTTTCCCTGGAGGGATCTCTCAAACCACACATGTCAACACATACTGGAGAAAAAAGTCTTCATTTTGAAATATGTGGGGCTAAATTTTCCCAATATTCCAACCTCAAAAGTCCCATGTCAGCATACACAGGAGAGAAACCTTTTCATTGCAAAATCTGTGGGGTTAAATTTTCTCAGAATTCCAGTCTAAAAATGCATATGTCAACACACCCTGGAAGAAAACATTTTCATTGTGAAATCTGTGCTGCTAAATTTTCCCCAAAATGTAATCTCAAAACCCACATGTCAACACCCTCTGGATAGAACATTTTTTTATTATCTGTGATGCATTCCTTTAACAGGTTTCAAATCTCAAAAAATACAAGTTACTCTTTTTATTTTGAAATCTTTTGCTATATTTTTTCCATAATTCAAATTTCCAAAGTCACTTTGAATTCACATTGAAGAGAACTTCTTCTTGTAAAATCTGTTGAACTAAATTTTCACAGATTTTACATTTCAAAATACACATCTGAACATATACTGGGGAGAAAAGTTTTCAGTGGGAAATATGTCGAACTAACTTTTCTTACAATTCATATCTGAAAACATATGGAAGCACATACTGGAGAGAAAAGTTTTCACTGTGAAACTTGTGGTGGTGCATTTTCCTAGAATTCAAATCTTAAAGAAAACATCTCAACACACTCTGAAGAGAAACTTTTCTACAGTGAAATCTATGGACCTACATTTTCACAGCTTTCAAATCTAAAAAGACATTTTCCAACACTTACTGGAGAAAAACATTTCATCATAAATGCTGTGGAGTTATATTTTCTTGGAATTCTCCTCTCAAAAGGCAAATGTCAACACTGACTGAAGAGAAACTATTTCATTATTAAATTTATCAGTTAAATTTCTAAGCAACATCACCTGTTAATGCAGTTTAGATTTTCCATATATAATTTGTGCCCTGTAATTTTTTCCCTATGTAAAATGTTATGGAACAAATCAAAGTGATTATTTACAAATTATTAGTGCTAGATATGAATACTTGGATTGATATAACTGTGTGCAGATGATTTGTATATTTAGATACACAGATAAGTATATATATGTTACCTGTCATGTTTTCCCTTAGTAAAATTTTATGGAACAAATGAAAATGATTACTTGCCAATAAATAGGAATACTGATGAGTTTCATTTAGTTGAACGTAGCTTAGTAATTTGACTGGTGTTCTCAGCATCACTTTACTTTCTCTACCAAACATGTAACTTTATGAAATGATAACACTAGTCTGCATTAGAAACATTTTCTGAATGTCGAATGTTTATCAAGAAATATTTGATCACTATTTTATGTTGATTTCAAAAATACCATTCATTGTGTTTGGTCAGGTCTCTTTTTTTAGTTGTGCTTCAACACTTCACAACAAGTTGTACACAATGTTTATCAAGAAATATCTGATTGTTATTTTATGTTGATTTCAAAAATACCATTCATTGTGTTTGGTCAGGTCTCTTTTTTTAGTTGTGTCTTGAACACTTCACAACAAGTTGTACACAATGTTTATCAAGAAATATCTGATTGTTATTTTATGTTGATTTCAAAAATACCATCCATTGTGTTTGGTCAGGTCTCTTTTTTTAGTTGTGTCTTGAACACTTCACAACAAGTTGTACACAATAATAAGACTTATTCAAAAGCCTGTAGACTTTACTTGTCACAGCTCAACGTGGGTACTTGATGTTTAGTGGAGAATATAATATCACATGTAAACTTACCTCCCTTGTACCACCCTACACATTAACACCTACGTATTTATTGGGTGCAGGGCTTATCCCTCCGTTTGAAATGATTTTAATGTTCTGCGTCAAGTGTCAACAACTAACTGAGTGCTGTTTTTTTTTTCTTTTTTCTGTTTGACTTTTGTATTCCTGGAAGTATAGATGGCAAGTGTAAAAATAATTCTGACAGATTCTGTTATACATGTGGTAGTGTGGTTCTTCCTGTTAAGCAAAAATCACTGACTTTGTGAAGAAGACATATTGAGATAACGTTGGAGTCAAACTAGTGTAAGACGACCATACCAAATATGAAAGTTGTCATGCATGCTAATTTTTGATATAAATTCATTATGTCATATTTCTATAGACATAAAAATACTTCTAAAAATTCTAACAATTTTTTACTATTGTTTTAATTGTAAATAAATGAAACTTTAATTAAATTAAGTTCATATCTTTGTAATTCACAACACATTAAAAAGAAAGTTGCAAAAGTTTTTAAAAAATAAACATTAAAAAAATTTCCAATATAAATTCGTCAAGGAATATTTCTATAGGGATGAAAAATAATTGTAATAATCTATCAATTTTTTAGAATTATTTCACTCATAAAAAATACTTTAAAAAGATTTTGAGGTATAAAATTTGCAATATAAAGAAATTTAAAGAGGGATAAAATAAAATTTTCAATATAAAAGAAAATTAAAGGATATAAAATTTCAATATAACGGAATGTGAATGGCACTAAAGCCAAATTCAGTATTTAACTAGGTAATGTTTTTAGTATTTAACTAGGTAACGTTTTATGTATGTGCAATATTTCATTTGTTTAACTTGGTAGAATTTCAATTGTCGACTTTTGTTTAATTTTACTTTTATTTCTCCATTCAAGAAGCGAATGACGAAACCCATCAGCTTGCTAAAGATCTTCGTGTTATCTTTTTGATTGCCAAATTCATACTGAGTGTCTGACTAGCTGTTCTCGACAAAAGGAGGGAGTCACTTTTTGGTGCTGCACTGTCTATGATTACTTTTCCCTTCTCCACTCTGGCTAAATCATGTCCGCACATGGTTGGTTTGATTTTTTCCTTAGAAATAAATTTTTATATTTTTTTTTATATATTATATTAATTTAAAAACTAAATAAACTTCAAAAGTTCTCTCTTCTTTGTACATAGCTTTGTCACAAGTAATACTTTGTTTAATTAGTAAATTAAATTATGTTCCTAAAAAATATCAGAACACTCTCCTCACTGTACCAAGAATTGTGAGAAAAATGCTTTATTTTGTGGATTTTTCCTGAGTGATTCTGTTAGATTTCCCAAAGAATTTAAATCTTTATAGATAATGTGAACTACATTTTCGACCGGGGGACATAAGGAGAGAATTGTCAATCTATGACGTCACAATTGCGGTAAAACTTCAATAAAACATATTTTCATGATGGTGCTATCCCTACAATTCTCCCAAACTGTCTCTCATATTTATCTTGATTGATCATCTCCAGAGAAGCACCAGATTCTAGGAGAATTTGACTAAAGAATTCTGCACTTAAAATTACTTAAAATCAAAGTATTACTTATGATTTAGCATATAAAGTAAGTTGTAAGTAAGTTGGTGACCATAGTGGAGGATAACCGGAAGGTTCCTTTTTCATTAGCTACTACACCGATGTGTAGAAAAGGGCACTACTCCTTTCCCTGGGTCGCTCCACTTTACCCTTGGTACATACCTAATATTGCTGAGTGTTAAGCAAGGAGGTATCAAGTACCATTTTTAAAGTCTTTGGTATGACATGACCTTGGATTGAACCCAGGTCTCCCGGATCATTGGTGAACACTCTTCCCACTAGGCCAATGAATAAAAAGAAAAGAAATTCCATGATATTAATGATCAAGAAGAGAAATTAAATTTTCTTGATAGAAATTATCGGAGTGTTTTTTGGCAGTAAGAGACATTATATGCAGCATTATGACATCTCCATATCCAAAAATCAATCTTAAGTGTTTAATGGTTAGTTTCCATAACACTATAAATTAATTGACAATACGAATAAATAATGAAACTCCTTTTGAAAACACAACAACAAAAGGTTTATAATTATAACAGAAGTAAACGAGTTAGAGTGAGAAAAGGTTCTTTTTGGTGTCGCTGGATAGTATGTTGGTCCTCGAGTTTGTTGGAGGTGTGTCGACTGGCTGCAATGTTGGTTCTTCTATTTGCGTAGCTATTAGCAGCGTGCTCTTCAGTGTCCGTAGCAGAGGACGTAAGAGATATCTTCTTGGTTGTTAACTCGGTGCTCTCTCTGACTTGTTGTGACTTCCAAAAAGGGCTAGAAAAAATAGTTCTATAGAGAAAGAAGGAATCAATAACCTAACCATAACCCTGCCCGCTGATTAGTTAGTGTGTGGCCGAATTTCTTTGCGGGGTCATTTGTTCGCATGAGGAAATAGATCTGTGACTGCTACAAATCTGTCTCTTGTAATTGAAACTAATTTTGCCGCACATGTTTTGTAGAGACATGAAAATAAATACTCTTGACATTCTGCTAAAAAACATGAAAATGGATATGAGACAACGGCAAATACAACCTCAGTGCATGATTTCTATATTTAAATTGCTATTGTCATTTATTCTATTGGTGCAAGAAGAATCAAACAAACATTTTAATTCAATCAAATTTACAGATGAGCAGCTAAGCTTAATGACTTAGAATACGCTTGATTATTCCACAGAAATGGTGATATTTTCTAAAGGGTACAGATTGTTAAAAGACTTGAAAATATGATTTTTACCAAGCTGTTTAACTATTAAAAGACTAACCTTATCAACATATATGTATCGACATTGCCAACAACAGCTTAGTCTTACTTTGCTGATGGAAAATACTTTTTTCTTTTAACCCAACATTTCTAAACCAGTTCAGTTAAAAAAAAGCTGACATGATTACCTCCCTTACAGTGAGTCAGCACTTTAAACAGAAATAAGCAAAGAAAAAAGATGGTTGACACGACATCAGTGAATCAATTGTCACTGAGCTTATTTAAATATTTGTTGATTTTACAACTGAATAAAAAAACTTGATGAGAGTGTAAAGACTTTCTTAAATATCTGATTTCTTACTTTTTTTCTAACATCTGCAATAGTGTGGGGAAAATCTAAAAAAAAAAAAAAAGAAGATATTTATATTCCCATCCCAATAAGAATGTGTTTGTGTAGACAAGATGACTCGGATTTTAAAAGCAAGGAACGAATTCTTCATACACACCGGTTTCAAGACTTGTTTGTTCTCTTGGCTGTTAATGTTGAACGTAAGACACAATATTGGATTTGTAGGTCGTTTAATGAAATTTTTTGAAAATCCCGAATAATTTAAAGATTCGAAGAAAAGTGAAACATTCCAAACATTTATAAACACAGACTGAAAATAACATGAAATTTGAAAAACAATCAGTTTTTTTTATCCTGATAAGAATCTAAGAAAAAACGTTAGACTTCCACAGATTTGTCAGTCTTTAGTGTTTAATAATTAGTTTCCATAACACTATAAGTTAATTAGTAGCACAAAATAAATAACGAAACTTCTCTGAAACACAACAACGAAAGGTTTATTCTTATAGGAGAAGTAAACTTGTGTCAGAGTGAGAAAAGGTGCTTTTTGGTGTCACCGAATTGTATGTTGGCTCTTGAGTTTGTAGAAGGTGTGTCACTGTAGCAAGTAGCTCGTGTGACAAGCCGCAGGGCTGGTTCTTTTGTATGTGTAGCTAGTAGCAGTTTTATTGTAATATTAAGTATGGGTTAGTGGAACGTTGAGTATAACGAAGAAGGCACGAGATAGGTTCTTACTTGTAATTTTATTAGGCGATGAATAAATGATAGAGGTTTAATGCAAGGGAGGCAACTCTTAGACGTTAAAGAGCTCTACCTTGTCACATCTCTCTTGTCAAATAAAGCTTGTTCTTTTTTTTATGCAATGAAGTCCTTATATTTTGCTGGGGGGTTCTTGTTCTGACAGGCCGGTTTGTTGGTGTTGGTGGCTGCTCTTGTATTTTGTCGTGTTGTGTATGCTGTTGTATGGGCTGGGAGTGTTATTGTATTGGTGTTATCTATTTCTGTGGGTCATTGCTCTGTTGGGATGGTGATGTTGGCTCATCCCGACTAGTCCTCTGGGCTGGTAGATTGAGGGTTACTCTTCTCAGTGGACTAAATACCTCTTGTAAGTGTCTTCTGATGCGTCTGAAGAGTTTTCCATCGCTGTGCATTTTAACGATGTAGCTACGCAGTTTAGTACATTTGTCTACCACTGTCGCTGTCTGCCACGTGTCATTTTCCTGAAGGACAGACACTTTGCTACCTATCATCAATTCGGGAAGGTCTTTTGCATTTCTGTTGAAATATTGTTGTTGCTTCCTACTTTTGGAGCTCATCCATTCACGGATTTTGTTGTCTCTCACAGTGATTTTATTCAACAAGCTTGAGATCATTGTTCTAATTTTCCTGTTGTATAGGATCTCGGCTAGTGATGGCAAGTGATTATCAAGCAGAGTTGTTCTTAGGCATAGGAGAGCCATTTGGTAATCCATTTTTGACTGTTTCGCCTTTTTTAATGTATTTTTTATTGTTTGGACCATTCGTTCAATGAATCCATTTGACTGTGGGTACTGTAATATCCTAACTAACAAAAGGGAAATAACCTCTGATGCCACAAGGGTTACGGTTCCTACTACATCCGGGGTATTTGGTCAATAAAGGAATGTACCAGGCATAGCAGCAGATGTTCGTTCTCCCTCTGTCTTTAATCATCATTCATCGTATCGATTCATCTTGGTAATAGTCCATACCTAGCAAGTATCCATTACCTCAGATATAAAGACTTTACAGGTACCTCGGGCTTGATGTGATATGCGTGAATTCCCATTCTATCGCGAAATTATGGAACTCGTTTGATACGAAGTACTTGGCATTATCTGTATATAGACGCTCTGGTATACCATGTACAGCGAAGATTGCTTTCAAGTATTCGATACAGCTTGTACTCGTGACACTCTTCATTGTCTTTACGAATGGCATTTTGCTGTATTGATCAGCAACGAGTAAAATTTGTTTGCCATTAAATTCAAAGATGACGGCTGCAATATTCTGAAATGGCCTGGTTGAGTGTTCTTTAATAATCATAGTCTCTTTAGTATTCTTTCTTTGGTGTTCACTGCATATTTCACATGACCATACCATCATTTCTGTGTCTTTGTTTATTCCTCTCCAATAAACGCTATTTCTTGCTTTGAGCTGACATTTTTCTATCCCTTCATGTGCATCATGAATTCTTTTAAGGACTGTGTTTTGCATACTTTTTGGTATGACTATACATTCACCTTTAGTTACTAATCCATTTTGTACTGATAAACAATCTTTCATTGACCAGCAATTTCTTATAAGTATAGGTGTATCCTTTACATCCTCTGGCCATCCATTTACTGTTACTTGTTTTAGTATTTTCAATTCTTCATCTTCTTCTGTAGCTTCTTGTAGTTCTATTTGTTTCTGTACTGTTATGTCAACAGTATGTATTGTTAGGTCAAGTTCAACTTCTTCACCTTGTGTTGGCTGTGTTTTCGACAAATAATCTGGTATTCTCATCTCTTTATCAGGTTTGTATAAGATCTGAGCATCATATGGTTGTAGTCTTAATAGCATTCTTTGCAGTCTTGGGGGTGCTTGTGTAATGTTTTTATTTTGTATGTTTTCTAGTGGTTTGTGATCTGATTCTATTTGGAATTCTTTTCTGTATACATATGTATGAAATCTTTCACAACCAAATACCACTGCTAGTAGCTCTCTTTCAATATTTGCATATCGTGATTCAGAGTCAGTCAATCTTTTACTGGCGAACGCAACAATTTTGTTATCGTTGATTAACGTTGCACCTAGTCCTGACATGCTTGCATCTACCTGGATCGTTATTTTTACATTTGGCTTGAAGTAGGCTAGATATATATTTTCATGGATATGGTCTTTCAAATTTTGGAAAGCTTTATTGAAGGTTTTGTTCCATTGGTATTCAGTGTCCTTCTTGAGTAATGTCCTCAGTGGGCTGTTTTGGAACTGAGTTTTGGTATGAAAGGGCTTAGGTATTGGATCATATCTAAGAATTGTTTTAGTTCTTCTCGATTGGCGGGTATCGGCTTTGATTTAATTTTGTCGCATTATTCTGGGTCTGGGTGTAAACCATTTTCATCCAAAATAAGACCTTAGAATTTGATCTGTTTTTGTCTTATTTTGCATTTTTCTTTATTAAAAACAAGTCCATACTTTCGGGCTGTATCCATTGTCTTTCTCAATCTTCTATCATGCTCTTCAATTGTTTTGCCGTATATGCAGACATCATTAGATATTCCGATGGCTCCGTCACAATCTTCCAGGATTTGATCCATTTTTTGTTGGTATATGTCCTGTGACATCTTTAGACCAAATGGACATCTTAAATATCTGTATCTACCAAACGGAGTATTAAAACATGTGAGCAGACTCGATTCTTCATCTAGATGTATAGCCCAGTATCCATGTTTTGCATCTAGTTTTGTGAAGTGTTTAGCACCTGCCAGTTTATGGGAAATTTCTTCCAGAGTTGGGGTTTTGTGGTGTGTTCTTTTGATGCATTTGTTCAGTGGTTTTAGGTCTAAGCATATTCGTAATGCACCATTTTTCTTCCTGCTACATGCAATTGTATTCACCCAGTCTGTTGGTTCATTTACCTTCTTTATCACAACTATGTCTTCCATTTTTTTAAGTTCTCTCTTTAATTCTTCTCTTATGTGAACAGGGTATTTTCTTGGAGTTTGGATGACTGGTGTTGCATTATCAACAATGTGTATTTTTTGTTTCCTTGGGAAGCTTCCAATACCTTGAAATCTGTCCGGGTATTCATTTGCCAGGTCTTCTATATATTTTATTTCTCTTTTTGTATCGACTGTTGTTATACTACAATTGATCTGCACCAATCCCAGCTGTATATTGCTGTATCATTTTCACATATAAAGAATTTTGCCTTTATAGTAGGTGAATTTTTGTGTTTGATTTTCAGTATTATACAGCCATATTGTTCTATTTTGGTACCGTTTACTGCCCATAGAGTGGTTATCTCCCTTTTTACATTGCTTGGTATTTCTATGCTGCCATAGTTGTATTGGTGGTACATTTTTTTATAAATCCTGTACGGTATTATATTTCCGTTTGCCCCAGTGTCCACTTTCATTTTTATTTTGTATTCTCTTTTTTCTGCATCTTCGCAGTCTATATTGGCGAATATCTCTTCTCTGTTGTCACCATTCTCTTTATTTATGGTGTATAGGCATAAATCATCCTCTTGTTTGTATTCATTTTCTACTTTATAAGTGGCATTCACATTTCTCCTAGCGATATTCTGCTTTCTGTGTCTGTTGTGTGGGCTTTGACTTCTCTTTCTATGTCTCATTTTATTTGGACTGTATTTGCTATTTTGTCGCGTATACATTTTTGTGAGGCTGTAGTTTTCAAAATGATGTAGTCCATGGCATCTTTTACATTCTTTGTTGAAGGCATAAGAGTCTTCTTTTCTTTTTTCGTGATTTCTTCCACATCTTGTGCACGGTTTGGTCCTTCTCATTTCTATCTCGTGGTATACTTCCGCTTTCATTTCGCTTGCGTCCTTATAGCGCGTATTATTTTTGGTTGTAGCTTCGTATGCTCTTATGTTTTCGATAGCTATCTCTTGTGTGAGGTTATGTTTGCTTATTAAATTTCTCCTTTCGTCTGAACATTTTAGTCCTTTTATAATTTGTTCTAGGAGTCTTTCGTCCTTGTTAGTACCGAACTTACATCTATCTGCTTTCATTTGTAGTCTGACTAAATATTCGTCAATTGTTTCGCCATTCTGTTCGAATGAAGTGAACTCCAAACGTTCAACCCATTTATTTGGTTTTTGAATCATTTGTGTTTCAAAAACTTTGAATACATATTTTGAATTTCCTTTTTGCTCAGTCGTGTGTTGAGTATTTTTAATAACTTCGCGACCCTTTGGTCCCGTGCTTATTAATATGTAGTTATGTTTCAATTTTTCCTCCACGTTATGAATTACGAAGTAGGATGATATAAAGTCAACCCATTCGCTGAAGGCTTCATGTTTGTTTTCATTCGTCCAATCTAACATTGGTAATGAAATATTTGAAGTCGTTATTTTTTTTAATAAAAATTTATCGTGATGTACTCTCTTTTTTCATAGATTTATGTCCAATATTCCTTCTTCTTGAGGTTGTTGTCTTTTTTACCGCTGCCATCATGTAAAATTAAGTATGGGTTAGTGGAACATTGAGTATAACGAGGAAGGCACGAGATACTTGTAATTTTATTAGGCAATGATTAAATGATACATGTTTAACGCAAGGGAGGCAACTCTTATACGTTAAAGAACTCTACCTTGTCACAGCAAGCTTATAAAAAATCATTCTTTTCTTCATTTAGTAATTCAAAGAAAATTACACTGCATATAACATTGAATGTTTTGGCAGATTGTGAGCTTCGTTTTTAATGATGAAACTTGTTATGAGGTTCACAATATAGAAATAATACAAAAATCTTTGTCTGGAGCTCTACAAATGCTCTTAGATATTTTTTGTTCTTAGGAAAATAATAATATTAAGAGTAATAAGTTAATCAAAAAAAGGAAACTTGAAACATTCTGTTAAACTTTGTATGTGTCAACTATTTTTCTATAAGTTTTATTTGATTTTAAATCTATTTATGTTTTAATCAAATTTATTTGTATTTTAGTATTTGATTTATTTTTAAATTTTAATTTATTTCTAAATTTTTACCAGAATTCAAATCACAAGAAATGCTTGTCAACACACGCTTGATAGAAATATTTTCATTTTTAAAGCTGTGGTTCTTCATTTTCACATCTCATAAACATAAGTCAACATACACTACTGTGAAACATTATGTAATCTGTGGATATACTTTTTTAAGAACTCCAGATCTCCAAAGACACTTGTCAACACAAATCAAAAAGAAATCATTGTGAAAACCATGGAAGTAAATTTTCCCTGCATTCACATCTCCAAATGCACATCTACGCGCAAGGTGGAGAAAAGGTTTTCATTGTGAAATTTGTGGAGTAGCATTTTCATAAAATTTAAGTCCTCAAATACACATGTCAACATAAATTAGGGAGAAAATTATCCATTTGGAAATCTGTGGAGAAACATTTTCATGGTTTGGTTTATTTTGCTTTCATGGCACATCAACAATGCAAAATCCATTTTTATACATATAAATAGTTCTACTTTAAACAATTGAATTTAGTATAAGTACAGTATCTGTTTACAGTTCTTTATCAAACCATTTACTTTTTACAAAATATAGTTTGAATGTCAAAACAGTTCTATTTTAAACAATTCAGTTTAGCATAAGTACACAATTTCATTCAATTTGACCCATAGATTCGACTCTATCAGGTATTCCCACTTTGAACTGAAAAGGGCAGTTAGATTGAGAAGCTAGTAGTTGTGTCTGCTGCATTGTGCCGTCTCAAGAGGTGTTTGGTAAGACTTTCTGAGTAATAATTATTAGTAATTAACTATTTGAAAACAAAAAAATGTCTGGGAAATTTAAGAAATTGCTACTACTCCAGGCCTGAGTGGACCTGGAAGTGATGATAGTGAAAGAGTGTTCCGTATTCCCCAAAGCTGCACCATCAGATTGTTTAGTGTCATATCCAGGACACTGGTTGGGGAGGTTTTACTCCCTCTGCAAAGGTGCAGCCAGTGTATTTTACAGCCCCAGATGACTGGACAATAGTTACATTAATGATTTTTTGTAATTAGTGCTCAATATTAATACTTGGAACTTTGTAACTCTGTGCAGATGATTTGTATATATAGATACTTAGATAAGTATATATAAATTTCCTACAAAATAATTTTTATATTTAAATGCATCATAAAAATCTCTTTTATATCATGATATAAAATAGTGTAAAATACAAAGTAATTTTCATCATTAAGTGTTTTCGAACTATTGTCGTCATCTTATATCGTGATATAAAATGGTGTAAGTTATAAATCAGCCCAAGGAAGATCACCAAATAATTAACTATTTGAAAACAAAAAATGTCTGGGAAATTTAAGAAAATTACTGTTGGAAGAAATACAGATGAAAAAATAAAAGACATAACTTTGATAGTATAAATTTTGATATTCACAAATGTTGAAGTTTTCTATTCTTTTTCCGTTTTTTCTTTTACCTTTTTTCTTTTTCTTTTTTGCTGAAAGAAGGAATGAAGTCTTCCATTTTCTCATCACAGTAAGAGAAAAGTTTTCCTCCTTGCATTAAATCTTGAGAAGGTCACTTTTAGGCCCTGAAACTGTATAGATTAATGCTGCCTCTGGAAGCATATCACAACAAGCTTTTGTTTTTTAAATGATAGAAAACCTGATAAATTTCCTTCGTAAGGAAATTGGTATCTGTCTTGTCAGACTAAACCATTAAAAATGAATTCTTTCTCAGCTAACACTTAAAAAAAAAATGAAGTTACCATCGATTTTCACTTGTAGAATTTCATGACTTAACAAAATCAGCTGACATAAAACAGAAGGTACCCTATTAGTAGTATTAACATTGTTGAAATGATTTTCTTTATGGCTAAGGTAGGAACCTGGACATAAAATAAGTTAAGTAAAGCTAGCAACCGTAGTCGAGAGGGATCAGAAGGCTCCCTTTTCAATAGCTACTACACCGAGGTGTAGGAAAGAGTGCTACTTCTTTCCCTGGATTGCTCCGCTTTACTCTTGATACATACCATATATTGCTGAGTGTTAAGCAGGGAGGTATAAAGTACCATTTTTAAAGCTGTTAGTATGACATGTCCTGGAACTGAACCCACGTCTCCTGAAAAATAATCCTCTTAAAAGATTTGAAATAGTTTTTTCTAGATACTATTTGACATTTGACATGCAATAATCTTATCAAAAGTAACAGGACAACTTATTTAAACAACACTTTATTTGTTGAAATGATTTTCCTCGTGAAAAATAATTAAAAGTTTAAAAAATATTTTTTAACTTAAAATACTTTTTGTTCTAATTGAATTTGGGGAAGGGATTTGATAATGAAAGAAAAATCTGGAAAAATCTGAATATATCTTGATTTTTGCAACCCAATAACTTATCACATAATATCAACACAATAAGAAAGTATATATATATATAGTTTATCATTTTGAGTATATATATATATATATATATATAGTTAAAGATAATCTGGAGTTGATTCATAGAAATAACATACCTATATGTATCCTCATCTCATATTTGGACTACCTGAAAATGGAGCAATTCAGAAATTGTAAAAATTACTTATTCTTATCTTGTACTAATAATGTATACACAATGAGATGATGTAAATTAACAGTTCCTATTTGATAATCATTTGCTTTGTAGTTATATGGATTTAATTATTTGTAACAGTAATAATTTGCTATGATAAGGTTTCGAGTAACTAACATCACTTTTCCTTTTTAACTGATAGTTGATTAAAGGGATTATTCTTAATTGAAGGGGAGTATCCTCATGGTGTAATGGTTAAAGCGATGGACTGCAGAATCGTAGTAAGTGAGTTTATACTCCTGTCGTGCAATTACATTCACTTTCGGGCAAATACCCTCGGGAAAGGTATGAACCCCCTTATCCTGATTCACTAATGAAACAGTCAACCTTTTCTTCTAATACACATTTTACCTAGGTTTTTCTGTTTTGCACTTTAAACATCCATCATTGATTTAACATGACTAATATCATCCCTCATTTTCCTGATGATGGTTCATTTTGTTATATTCTGAGTTGTGGGCGAGAAATGCGTATGGTTGCAAAACAAAGAACGTATAGATACTCACAATAACACAGTAATGATGTTATAAAAATTTTTTATAGATAGATTAAGTACAGAGAGTAGAACGGAGAAATACATTCACAGTCAAAGAATGAATTCAGTGGCAGTAGCTACAAAGTTCATGTACTGTACTTGTCTCGTGGCGAAGGGATGGTTTTCTCGGAATTAGGATACGTTGGTAGCTGCGGAGAGCGTTTGATGTATCGGATGACAGGCGCCAGGCGGGGTGAAGAATCTTTAACACGGGTCGTGTGAGGGAACAAGTCTGTGGTGTAGGAACGCAACTGAACTGATGATTGTTTGGTCCGTCTATTTATACGTTTTCTGTAGGCTCAGAACGGCAATTTTTGTGCCCCGCGGGAAGCGTTCCGATTGGATATTCATTAATGTATTTTTTTTTTTTTGTTAATTTATCGCAAACGGAAGTTCTGCGCGGAGCCTATGCGTGAGCGACTAACTTTTCATTTTTAGTTGAGAACTCGAAGTGTTAACTTCCGTTTCTTTTTTTCTTTTCTTTCTTTTTGTTTTTTCAAATCAAGGCAAGATCTCGTCTTGTAACAGCTCCCCCAGATCTTACCATGATTTGAAGTTGCTATGTTGTTAGTGCTTGCTTGCGTGTTTTTTTTTTTTGTTTTTTTTTAGGTTATGTATTATTTATTTTGTTTTTTGGCACATAACGAAGTCTTTAAAGCGTGCTGGGAGTTGCCCTCGTGTTGTTCGTTTCGTTGGGTTTTGGGTATTGTCTCCGGAACTGCAGTCATTTGCGACAAGATGCTCCCCTGACGAAAGTGTAGGGAGTTGTGACAACGGGTGATGGGTAGGTTGCCGGGGTGGACAAGGAGATAGGAGTGGTCGTGTCGACGGGTGATTGGGAATTTGGTGAGGTGGGGATAGAGCTGGAGGTGGGGGTGGTCGATGCATGTGTTGCAGGTCATTTGGTCGTGGTACGAGTCGACGGACGTGTCCACGGTGAACCCAATGCGTTTCACAGTTGTCGTTTTTCACTTGAACTACCAAACCGTTCGTTTTGGTGACCTCAAAGTCACCTATCCAAGGCAGGTGAGACAAGTGGGCTGTTGCGGATTGCGGTCGGTGGAGTAGCACCTTGTCACCGACTTGTATCGGGTCTTTGAAGATGCTGCGGTTCAGTTTGGCTTCCATTTTGTGGTCAGCCTCGTTGTTCGCCAAGGCGACTCTTTGATGCACCTGTCGGAGCAGAGCGTTTATCTGCATACCGTAAGCACCTGGGTTGTTGTTAACGATGTCTTGGCAGGGGATCTTCGGTAGACCAATGTTTGGTTGGCGGCCGGTGATAATGTAATGCGGGGATGCACCAGTGGCGGTGTTGGCTGTGGCATTCATTGAGGAAACTGCGGATTCGAGAACGTCCGTCCATTCACAGTTTCTGTCTTCGCAGATCATGTAAAGGGCGTTTTTTAAGGTCCGGTGTTGCCTCTCAATGTTCCCCGAGCTTTGTGGTCGCCACGGGCAGTGAAGTTCCCGGGTGATCGAGGTTAGGTCACAAAATTCCTTGTAGGCCTCACCAGTGAAGTGGGTTCCTCGGTCGGAGGAGACAATGCGGGGAATCTCGCGGTGACGAAGAAAGAACTGGTAGAGTCCGCGGGCTGCGTCGATTGCGCGGTCTCTGGCACATGGTATGGCCATGAGGTGGCGGCTGAAGCTGTCTAGAATAGTAAGTATGTACCGCTTGCCCTTTGAGAGGGGCATTGAGACAAAATCTATGTAGACAACCTCGAATGGTTTTCCGCCTCTCTTGCAATGGCCCGTGGACCAGTTTCGGCGCATGCCGTAATTTCCCTTGCGTTTAGCGCAGGTTTGGCATGACTGAACATACGCCCTGATATCGCGATTTTTGAACTCCCACCAGTAGCTGGATAGGTGTTCCTGCATGCGGGAGATCCCTGAGTGGTTGACACAGTCATGGGCTTGGTGGAGATATTTTTTCCGGAGCTTGTAGGGTACTACCAGTTTTGGTGTGTTTGTAGTATCCCTGATCACCAATACAGATGTACCAGGTTCCAAGTAGAATTGGTGCATGTGTTTGTTATATAGCCCGGTACGATGATCTTTGGGGTCGAGTAGGGTAGCGTCCGGTCTTGGGGTTGCCAACTGAAGAGCTCTGATGATTTTTGAAAGTGTGTCATCAGAGGCTTGTTCCGCTGCAATACCCATGTGGTCAGCTATCTCTTCAACCGGGATGGTCGATGTGGCATGAAACGCGAGGAATGCGTCGATGGCCTGCAGATGATGCTGAATGTTCCGTGTTGTGTGAGTCCCAGGGAGCAGCTGGGAGCTCTTGATTTCGTCCATGCACCAGGATGGAACGTAGATGTTTAGACTGGAGCCTTGGAGTTTGAAGCGCTTCCCTGCAGGTGTGGGGTCTGCCGTAAGCTTGTCCTTGCTGTGGCCATATCTCCGACTGAGCATGTCTGCCCAGACATTCGATTCACCTTCTACATATTCCAAGACGAATTTGTAGCACGATATTTCCTCCTGCCATCGTCGTATCTTCGCATTGTTGAATTCACGTTGATCCAAGTATGTGAGAGATCGATGATCTGTGAGGACGACGAAGGGACGACTACGCAAGAAGTAATCGAATTTGGTGATGGCCCATTTTATCGCATATGCTTCGCGTTCAGTTGTTGACCAGTTGCGCTCCGTCGCGTTAAAGGTGTGTGAGGCAACTGCTATTATTTTCTTTCGGCCGTGTTTATTCTCTTGCATGAGAATGGCCCCACATGCGATATCGCTGGCGTCGGTGGTGAGGGTAAAGAGTCCGGTGAAGTCGGGGAATGAAATGATTGGTGGTGAAGCGAGGCGCTTCTTAATTTTATTGAAAGCCTTGTTGGCCCCTTCGGTCCAGACGAATGTTCGTCCGGGCTTATTTAGTTCGTTTATGGGGGCCATTAGATTGGAGAACATGTCGGTTCTGATGCTCTCGTTAAGGCGTGTCTCGATGAATTGCCGAATCCATACGAGACGTCCGATGAGACTTTGTAGTTCTTTTCTCGTTGTCGGGGGTTTCATGTCGATAATGGCGCGGACATATTCGGGGTCGGCCTTGAACCCGTCGCTATTCACGATGCGACCGAGAAATTTAGCTTCGGACGCAAGAAAAATGCATTTTTCCGGGTTTAGTTTTAATCCGAACTTGCGTAGAGCAATAAATAATTGCTCCAGCGCTGTCACATATTCCTCGAAGGTTTTGGCGTGGACAAGATTATCGTCAATATATGACGATATGTTCGCGCGTGAGGCAACTGTGTCGAGAGCCTCAGCTATGCATCAAGAGAAGATTTGTCCAGCGGATGTTAGACCGAAAGCCAGACGGGTGTATTGGAAACAGCGTCCTTTCCAAGTAAAGGCCGTTTTATGGCGGTCACGTTCGTCAATGACGATTTGCCAATAGCCATTGCGGAGGTCGAGTGTTGAGAAGTACTTGTTACCTTCGCCAATCTTGTTGAATGTCGAGTCAATGGTAGGTATTGGGTATGGGTCGAGATCGACTAAAACCTTGTTGAGGGTTCTTTTGAAATTTGCGACCACTCGGATCTTTCCGTTTTTCTTGCGGACGGCAAAAACGGGACTGTTAAATCCTTTAGGGTCGTTGCAAGGTTCGATAACACCCTCACTTGCCATGCGGGCAATTTCCGCGTCAACATCATCCTCCAGTGCTTGGACTATAGGGTGCTGTTTTTGGCTCCTGGACTGGCCGTTGGTTGGTATGCGTATGGGCTTGATGAAAGTGCCCCTTCTATTGTCGTCGGTGCCGAGAATGTCCGCATAGCTGATGAGTAAATCGGCGGTAGCTTCTAATTCACTACGGCTATGATGGTCTGGAAGCGATAGGCCTACGATTTGCTTAAGCCAATGGAGTTTTTGGTTGAGAGTCAACCCGTTAGGCGATGATCTGGCTGTGGCTCTTGGTTCCTCGTTGGAAACGGTTAGGGCGCCGTGTGAGAGGTTGTGGGTCGGTTTTATCCTTGGATGGACGGTTGTAGAGACCGGGACAGTATGTTTTAGCTTGCCAGATGGGAGTGTGCGCGCAAGTTCTACAGTCGCCTTCTGGTTATCGATAGTATAGGATAACAGTGTGTGGTGGCCGAGTATGTTCTGGCCGATCAAGATGGGAATGTCTGATGTCGTGATCAGTGTGTCGACGTTGCAGAAAGCGGGAGAAGTATCGTCACCCAAGGTAATGTCGCAGGTGAGCTTGCCCAGAATAGAGATGTTCCCTCCGATTCCTTTGACTCGGATGTTGGTTTTGGACATGTGTCTTCTTGCATCTTCAGGTAAGCGAGAAATGGGAATGATGCAAGTCGTGCATCCGGAATCCAGCATGCCTACACCGGAGAATGTGATGCCGTTGTTGCGGAGGTTGACCTGAACAAGGGGCGATCGGAGATCAGGTTGGATTTGAACGTTAAATGTGTGATGATGCTGAGTGGATACATGGACCTGGGAACGATTCATCACATCTCGTTCGGTCCCAACCGAAAATCCAGTTCGTCGAAGCGCGTCGCGTGTTCATGGTTGTGCTGATCGCTATCTATTCCAGGTAAACCGGTGTCAGTGGTCGCTATGTGTGCTTGAGCATGAGGGGGCTGAAAATATGGGCACCTGTTGCCCTTAAAGCATGCGCGGCCTCGTAAAAAATTTTTGCACATTGCTTGTTGGCTGGGTTGGCCAGCGCTTCTTTGTGCCCGGTTGTGCTTCATGTTGTAGGTGGGGGCGGTTCGACTTTTCCAGTCAACGATGGATGGGTTCCGCCTGTGGGTTTGTCGCAGTTGCTTGTTCAGATCCAGCAACTGTAGCTGTACGTCGGCTAGTATCTTGTCACTTTCAAGGCTACGAGGTTTGTCAGAGTGTGTAGGTTGGCTCGCCATCAGCGCAGTGGTTTCAGCGGCGGTGGTGATGTCCGTTTTGATACCACGATCAAGATAGCGTTGCGCATCGCTGGCTATACCACCAGCTGAGTAGTGTCTGTCCATAGTTTTGACGAGGTGTGGATAGATGGTAGGTGTCCATGCCTTGATCTTTTCACTCATGAGCATGGCCCCCATTAGGGAAAATGCAGTTTCGGCCGTCATCTCAGCATTTTGTCTGTCCGACTTGAATTTTGCCGTGATGTGGACTGTGGCCTCTCGGATTGTGTTTTCAAGTCGGCCTGCAAAATCAGTGAGTTTCTCTCCCTCATGTCGCTGAAGGTCCCATGCTCGGCTTAGGTACTGGAAGTTTGTCATTTGGCTCCCGTGGATGGATATAAGGTAAGCCTTTAGTTCCTCGAACGTGGACGTAGGCTGTCTTGAGTCCTCCATCTGCTGGAATATGCCTTCGTTCAGTAGTTGCTTTGCCAGCTTGACAAACTCCTTCTCCATTGCAGGATATTCTCTTAATTCTGGCTTAACGTGTATGGTGTAAGCCTTATTAAGGTCGGTAATGAAGCGGTTTACATCGCTGCCCGGTTCGAAGGTCCGGATGGATTTTGTGGCGTCCCGAAGTGACTGCTGTCGCAATAGAAGCTCATAATTTGTGGTGTGTTGTTGCAATGTGTGCGATCAATCGTGTGCAGTAGTTTGCAGAGCAGTTAAAAGTTTGTGGAGGTCTGTTTTCAGTTCACTAATGATTAATTGTGCTTGCGGGTTGTCTGCTGGCTCCATGTCAATTTTCGTTTGGAGAATCACTGCTTTTTGCTGTTTTATAAGTTCCAAGATTTCTGATCGAGAAAGACCGGAGTATTCCATACTTGTTTTGCTGCACGCTTGACACCAGTGTTATATTCTGAGTTGTGGGCGAGAAATGCGTATGGTTGCAAAACAAAGAACGTATAGATACTCACAATAACACAGTAATGATGTTATAAAAATTTTTTATAGATAGATTAAGTACAGAGAGTAGAACGGAGAAATACATTCACAGTCAAAGAATGAATTCAGTGGCAGTAGCTACAAAGTTCATGTACTGTACTTGTCTCGTGGCGAAGGGATGGTTTTCTCGGAATTAGGATACGTTGGTAGCTGCGGAGAGCGTTTGATGTATCGGATGACAGGCGCCAGGCGGGGTGAAGAATCTTTAACACGGGTCGTGTGAGGGAACAAGTCTGTGGTGTAGGAACGCAACTGAACTGATGATTGTTTGGTCCGTCTATTTATACGTTTTCTGTAGGCTCAGAACGGCAATTTTTGTGCCCCGCGGGAAGCGTTCCGATTGGATATTTATTAACGTATTTTTTTTTTTTGTTAATTTATCGCAAACGGAAGTTCTGCGCGGAGCCTATGCGTGAGCGACTAACTTTTCATTTTTAGTTGAGAACTCGAAGTGTTAACTTCCGTTTCTTTTTTCTTTTCTTCTTTTCTTTCTTTTTGTTTTTTTCAAATCAAGGCAAGATCTCGTCTTGTAACAATTTGAACCAAAACGCTATTGTGTCTACTTTGATCCTCAATAAATCTCTTCTCCTACTTGGTATATCTTGTTATCAATTTTTCTTTATATAAAATACCATTTCCAACTGAAACCGTCTGAGATTGTCCTGCATTATAAATTTTACTCACACAGCTGGAAAACAGACGAAACTGTGTCGAACTTTGTAGCAGATTTGAAACATTTATCCAAGAACTGTAATTACAGCACAACTTTAGAGATGATGATACGAGACAGAATTGTGTGTGGAATAAACGACGTAAGCAACCAGAAAAATTACTGTCTGAAAGCGAATTAATTTCAAGAAAGCCTTCGAAATTGTGCAAGGAATAGAAGTGGCTCATAAATATGAGAACCATACAATAAGTTTCCAGACTTTTTTCGTATGGGCACTTTTATTGATAGTACACACATGAAACTCTAGTCCCCTTCGAAGTAATCTCCTCCGGCTGCATTACACTTGGTTTACCGTTCCATCAACTTCTGGAAGGCCCCATGGAAGTCTTCTTGTGTGAGCGTGCCAATAACCTTCGTCACAGCCTCTTTCATCTCCTCAATTCATGTCTCATAATGACAGCCCCTGAGCTTAGGGAATATGCAAAATTCACAGGCAACAAGGTCTGCACTAAAGGGAGGGTGAAGAACTGTCTTGATGCCAATCTTGGTCAAATAGTCTGTGACAAGTATGGAGTTGTGGACTGGTGCATTGTCCTGGTGGAAATGCCACTGACCCGATTTGAAGAGTGCTGGCTTCTTCCGACGGAATCTCGTCCTGAACTTCCTTAAAACCTCAACATAGTAACCCAACTGTTTGGCCAATAAACTCTGGTGTATTGACTTCCTTAATGCTCCCACACCTCTCACAGACGCCCTGCCTTCCTTGAATCCTCTATTCCCCTCAAAAACTGATGCTCGATTCATGCAAGATAGTCGAAAAGCTCAGGCATTTAGCTGCTAAAATGCTTTCTCAACTCTATAATAACTTCATTTCATTTCCTTACTTTTTCCTTCCTACGAGACTTGCAGCATAAACATAGACCCTTTATTCCATGCTGCCATTAAAAACCTTCATATAAAAGCTAACGGAATCTTTGTCTTCTTGCTTCGTCATCCTCCTTTATTTTACAACAACACTTAGCGAAGGAATAACACACATACGCAAGAACGCATTTCTTCACTAAAATGGTAACAAACATTCCTATCGCTAAAACACTTTTTCATTGTGAAATCTGCAGAGCTAGATTTTCTGGGAGTTTCGGTCTCAAATCTCACATACCAACATACACTGATGAGAAACGTGGATGTAGAAATATGGGTTGACTCATAAATGCTTAAATAAACAAATGCCTAGGTTAGATATCCTACTGAAATATATATTGATAATTTGAAATATACCCTGGTCAATGCATTCTATGTTTAGAGCTTACTGCCAAGTTTTTACACTAGCAGGGATTATAAAAGGATAAGACGAAAACGCTTGTATTAAAAAATGATTTTCGTTCAACGTATGGTTCTTGCGTGGAATATCGGCTATTATAAAATGTTTTCAAAATACAAATTTTCATGGGATATCAACTATTGTAACAACTTTTCTTCACAATATACTTTTCTCCTGATGAAGACCTATGTAGTTGGGAACAGCTAGAAAATAAACAACAACAAAGAAATATTCTCGTTTGTCTTATCACTTTCGTTTATCTTCCCACTTTCTATATATATATATATATATATATATATGCAATCAAGGCATGCTGATAGCATGGTTTCTCTTGATACTCTATTTATTTGTCGCTGCCTCCCACCAGACACGACTTGACACATGGTCAAAAGCCCGAAGACTGATTAAAGTGGGGATAAAGGGGAGGCGAAGGTCGGGAACGAGCCGAGACTCGAACCCTGCTGGTCTATGCTGCTCATCGGCTCACTTGGTGCAATGTGAGCCTGATGAGGCAAGCAGTTTCACGAACACAAATGTGGGTCCGGGCACGTATGCCGGGTTATGGCTTGAACTAGACAGCAAGGTCTAGTGCCATTCATTGGTTGCGAGAAAGTCCGCAGGCACCTCTTGGTACTCTAGCCATTAATCTTCATCAGACATTGCTCTAGGTAAGGACGGAGAGGAAATTCAGACAAAGAAAGTAAAAACTGGATAGTGCCTTGAGAGGGTGGAACAATACACTCTGTACCATTGAGATGCTTTAATGTCAAAGATATAGCTACCACAAGGAGGGTTGCTGACATCATCAAACATGTGTAAGATGTAGTCAAAAGACCCCGACCACACTAAGAAAGATTGCCCAAACTGAAACTAAATACATTATCAACAAAACCACCCTGCAACCTTAACATCTTGTGGCATTTAGAAAAGAGAGCGGAAGATACTTAAAATAAAGTATTAGCAAAATATGACATTTTTAAAAGTTAGTAGAATAGTAGGTCTTCATGGGAGGTATACTTATGCTGCTATATCATAGAGGACGAATCCAATCAGAAACAGCCATCAACCAAACAAGTACTGATCACATGTCTAGAAATTAATCAGATTGGAATAAAATGATTGACCAAAGTTTCATGAGCTGCTGAAAAACTCTGCTGAAATCCATCAAACAAAAGCACTAACTCAACTAAAAGAACTCACAATAAACACACAAAAAATCCAAAGAAATAATCAAAGAAAAAACATACACTAAATTTACAGCTCAAACATAAAACACTCCTCCAAAATATAAAAAAAATCTCCTACAAAATGGAGGTCACATAAATATCTGATCCATATATATATATATATATATACGTGTATATATATCATCAAACACGCTGATTACACAGATTCCCTTGAAACTCACTCGCTATACATCAGTATCAGTTTTTACTCTTAGTAAGTCCTCTAGATGGCATTCAGTGTTTGCACAGAACTGCTGAATGTAAGTTTTTGCTGGTCAAGCCAACTTTAGTGTGTCTATGTGTAGGAATCTATTGATTAAAAGTTATTTGTGTTGATCCTTCCTTTCCCAACAGTGACAAACATGTCATGCTCATTTTACTTGATTGGTTTACTAGATGGGTAGTAAGTGACCTGACAGCGACTGTTTTTGTAGTGTGCCAATATATATTGGGTTGGGTCATAATTTCTGCTTCAGTAATATGTAAATCATGGATAATTTGACAATAAATCAATTTCAATTAATGGTATATTTGCTATTATTTTGAATCACCTTTTGCCATTTATCAGGAAGCTTGTTGATTCCTTTCAAGAAAAATTCACCTGGTTTTCAGCTGAATTAGTTTTTCACAAAGGTTTTCATCTGATCTTCTGGGAAAACATTTTAATGTTTTGTTGGGAATGAAAAAGATGGAAATCACTTGATATAAAGTCTGGTGAATATGATGGATGGGGGAGAATTGATTAGACTAAATCCAATATTTTTGTGTTGGCTATGGAGATTCTGTTGTATATAGGGGAAACCAACAACGCTGATGAATAAATTATAATCTGCTTCTTTTCTTTTCTATTTATTTCCCGAAATAGACGTTCACTGAGAGAGAGTCGAAGGTGGCTAAGTGCATATACGTACACAGATAAGGTTAGATACTAATCTTCAGTGACCCACCTCTTCTTCATCGTGCTTCTGAGAGATCAGTGCAGGACCACAAGACATTTCATGAACATGGTTTCTACAGGGTTCTCATCTTTTTGAAAAGGGCCTTTGAAGGCACCTAATCATCTTTAGGTTCTGCCTGCTTTTCGATTTCATGTACAGGGCCACTTCAAGATTCTGTCATCTTTAAGTTTTGCTCACGTTCCGACTTGAACTAGTCTTGTACGGCTCAGGCTTTTCTCTGACTCTGAACTCTGGGAATTATGGCACTAGGCCAGCGGCCAGAGTGGCGTTAAGTCTTCTAGGTCTTCTGTCTGTCTCCTACCTTTTTCCTTGGGTCGAAATCCTGTTTGCAGTCTGTAACTATGTGTAAATGATTTTAATATGTAAATTCATGCATATATATCATCATCATGGCGTGGCGCTAGCACTAATTACTCTGACCCTCTCCTGCCACTTGTCCCTATCATCCATCACTCTCGGTAGGTCTTACATGCAACATCCTGTATCAGTACAGAGATTTTGTAGATAGTTTCTAGGTGGTCATCATTCTCTAACTCGTTGGTGTTAGGCGGTCCACAGGAGTACATCACCTATGAGCTCACTCTTTCTTCTCCAGTAGTGTCCTGCATGTCTTGGTCGTCTAATTTGGATTGTTTTCAAGATGGGTGATAGGTGTCCGTACAGCTACTGTCTTATGCTACATTCAGGACTTGTTCAATATAGCTCGCAGCATTGTTGTGCGATTGCCGTTGAGCATTTTCTCCATAGGCTTTGTCAGCATCTAGGTGGTGCATCCATACAGCACTATTGACACTATCCCTGGTTGGAAAAAACTGCACTTTATTTGATCTGATAGGTCTGACTTCTGTATGACCGATAGTTGCCCGGAAAATAACTTTTACATTTACGTGTCTTTTGTTTGTCTAAAAACACAAGTGCAACCTGTTTTTGAAATGTACAAAGTGGCCTGCCAAATGTAAGTAAATAACACATAGATAGATATGTATTATGTTCCCGGAAAATAATTTTTACATTTAAATCTCTCTTAAATATAACTATCATATGCTGATTTATAATGACGTAAATCAAATATTAGCCAAAAGGAGGTCACCAAGCAGTTAATTATTAGAAAAAGTGATAGAGGAATTAAAGTGGTGCAAAAAGCTGTAAGAACAGATATATATGAAAAAAGACATAATTTTGACTTCATAAAAAAGTTGAATGTTTGTTCTTTTTTCTTTCTTAGTTTATTTTTCTTCTTTTCTTAGCTGAAAGAAAGAAACGAAGACGTCTTCCATTTTTTTATCACTGAAAGAGACAAGAGTCTTCTTCCAAGAGAAAAATTAACCTGGGTCATTTTCAGGTCCTGATTCCGAATAAATTTCTTTACATTTTGCTTATTTCTTTTTAATTTTATTTCTATTTTTTAATGTTATTAGATTTTATTTATAATTCAATCCCCTAAAACGTCTCATTCAATTGACCAAACCGTCATTTTAGGTTGTCGTGGCCAGAAGTCATCTCACCCAATCAGACATTCTGCTAGATGTCGTACGGCATCTGGCGATTACATATGATGCAGCAAAGATTTTTGTTTTACAGTTCGCGTGGTCATGTTCACGTCGTTCAAAGCCGCCTGACATAGGTGCTGGGGAAGATTAGCATTGGCGTCAGGTGGCTGAAACTGACACTTCCATAGCCCCAGGGACCGTCCCCACAGGCTCTTACCTGCTTCGACAGGCTTAGGTATATTGCTTGACACATGAGGCCCTTCATTTTGAGAGGAATGCCGATAGAGACAGGGTATTTTTCGATCAGTCACGTATTTGAACATCGGTTCGTGCTCAGACCCCCCACATCAAAACGGTCTCGTGCCATATTTCAACGTTGTCTTGATGAATGAATATGTAGAGAAGAGGAAAATCTCGTATTTTGGTTTGGCGCGCAAATTTATTTCCACACTTAATTTCAACCAATCAGGATGACTAATCCCATTCAGCCCGGACCTTCATTTCTGCCCACCAAAGCTTGTAAGCTGCCAAACACAGTGTCTTTGGTTTGAGCACGCCTACCAGTGCAGACGTCCACTGGCCGTTCTTAATTAGCGATGCTTTTTAGCTAGACAAGCTGCCCAGTGTAGACATCACTGCGGTTCTAAAATAGCTGCAGCAGCAACATGGACAGTCGAGGGAATCCATCTAATTTATGGATTTCTTACAAGGACTCCCAGTTTTATATAAATTAGGCGCATTCAACATGCTTTGCACAGGCACAATTTTATGTCACCCCAAAATTGGCTATGTTGATCTGAGCGTAATTCCGCTTTCGATCACATGGAGATAACGCTTACTCTCCCCCACATACCTGATACGAAACTCACGGTGACATCCAAAGTTCAATCCCTCACGTCCGACAACACACGCTGCCATCTGAACACCTCGTAACTCAATTTCGTCTCCATACTAACAAGCCTAAACTCCACGAGTCTTGCAGCACAAAAGCGAAACCCATAATTCCATGTTACAAATAAAAACCTATTTCTAAAAACACCTTTCGACCTTCGCCATCTTACTTCATCTTCAACCACCTTTTATTCCTAACAACTATTAGTGAGGGCCTTACAAACTTTCACTCGCTACCAACCAAACTTCTCCAGCTAAAATCATCCAGACCAAAAACCCCGTACAAAATTTCCAGTACAAATACTTGCTGAGTTTTGTTCAGTTGAATAAAGCTTCGTAACTTTACGGTCGTTCTAAGCTCCGTTTCACTCACTATACTAACAATGAAACTTTTCGGAAAAATAATTTCAATAAAACCTTTTTTGTTTGTTCTTTCTTTGCTTTTTTTTAAAGAAAAGTCTTGGGTAAAAAGCGGACTATTTCCCCCTCCCCGTGCCCTAAACATTACATTCAATCAAACAGACCTTTACTTTTGGTGGTCGAGGCCAGTTGCTATCTCAGCCATCTGGTATTCTATTAGGTGTATAGGACTTTACACTCCTATAAATTATTTTGGGCGGTATGCCACTTGTTCCCACAAAGATGGCGGACGCTCAGTATTCAATCTCGGGAAACCATTGGTTAGGAGGACCACGTGATATGCTTAAAACTACGTTGGCGCGCGTAAATTCAAGTCCAGCGTCTTTGGGCCACCTACAAGACGCGTATTTTCTATAAATACGTCATCTTCAAACACCCTTGTCCTCTTTTACGAAATTTCTTTGCAGCGGCAACACACTTCCTCCAGCGTGAATCAACAGTAGGGCGAAGCAACAGCATGCATGGGCCTCGCAGATATTCATATACAATGACTATGAGACGCTTTCCAGTCTCTAAGAAACTGCCCGTTTCTAATCATAAAAAAGGACATGTAATTCTTTTATAGCTTAGTTGTGTTACACAGACACACACACACACACACACGAGCTCACACATATACTCACACTATTATTTTGTTAGTAGAGTTAGTAATTTCTTTCATGTATCAATGTAAGTTTTATTGTTGTAGAATATAAATTTGTTTTTGTTCGTTCGCCTTGTTTTAAATGTTCATTTAGTCCGCACCGTTTTACAACTTTTATTTGTTTCAAATCTTCATTCATTTATTCCATTGGCTTCTTTCATTTACTACTTTATCCATGTGTCAATATATTATACCTATATTATATGACTATTCAACCTTTTCTCTAAAACACTCTATATAAAACCTATACATTAAACGTGTGGGAAATATTAAATCCTTATTTAAATATCTAAACTTAACCTCAAAATAGTCGGGGAACTTAAATACTAAATACAGGTCCATTCTCCTACAGGTGTAAACTCCAGTGAGAAATATTTTACATTTGAAAAGAGGTTTATAAATGCAGAAAAGTAAGATCAATTCTTGTAGATCCCTATGCTTTTATTTTGCCAGTCAAAATTTTATTTATGTCCCAAGGATCTACAGAGATCACTTTGAGAAGCCTTGGTTAAAATGTTATTGTACTTTCAAGTTTTTTAGAAACCAGCAGATAATGAGCCCACATTTTGGAGCTTCGTACTCCATTGTAAATGGTAAAAAATCGTGATAAACAATAAGACGAGCCAATAATTTCTCACCCTCTTCTTATTCGTTCCGATATTAGAAAGCTAAACAAAGTCACGAACAGAGAGAAAGCTAACAACATTTTTCTTTCACTCCATTTCAAAACCGGCTTTGTTAAGGAAGCTGACATGATTACCTCCCTTTCAGCGAGTCAGCACTTTTAAAAGAAAGAAGCAGAGACACAACCGACAGTTGATACGAGATCAGAGAATCGATTATCGTAGAGCTTAGTTTAAATATTTGTTGATTTTACGACTGAATGAGAAACTTGACGAAAGTGTAAGTAAAGACTTTTTTTCTTTATTATTTTCATTTTAATATCTGCAATAATGTAGAAAAAGAAATCTAAAATTTATATTAATATTCCTCATCCAGATAAGAGTGACGTTGTGTAGACAAGTTGTATCGGATTTTAAAAACAGGGAACAAATTTTTCATGCACACCGGTTTCTAGACTTGTTCGTTCTCTTGGCTGTTCGTGTTAGAAGTCAGAAAGAGCATTAGATTTTTGGTTGTTTAATGAAAATCTTTGAAACTTCCTAATGATTTAAAACTTCGAAGGTGAGTAAAATATTCTAAAAATTTCTAAACACAGACAAAGAAATCCCAATGGAAATAACATGGCGAAATTTGAACAGCAATCAGTTTTTGTTAACGTGATAAAAATCTGAAAGAAAACGTTATATTTTCTCTGTGTAGTCAATTCTTGCATTCCTTTAATCAAGATATAAAGTGAAAATTTAGTAGAAACATTACAAATATTAGGAAAAGATTTCGTGAAAAGTGTCGATTTTTCATTTATGGTCTATAAACAATTTTTCTTAATCGGTTTGTACAAAATAGAACATCTGCTGAAAGCATTCTTCTAGAAAATCCCATTAATTCGAATAATTATTGGATTTTAATGAATTTCTCCTTTTTAAGCAATGAAAGATGAGGATTCTTTTAAAACGTATTTTTCCACAAAATTTCAAAGACATGTTCCTTTATTATTTCGTTGTATTGCGCCAACCCACTGTCAATCATTTTCTTAATGTGACACAGGTATTGAAGTTGCAAGTGAATGAGTTTTCAATTTTTCAAGGAGATATTTTCATGGAAATTGAGATTTTCTTTGCATTTTTATAAAAGTTCGTCTATTCATACGAATGTCTTATTTTTGAAGTTCAAAAAAATGGTAAAATGACGCACAAAATTACTTTCGTTGGTATTTTTTTCTTACTTTTTTCATTTTCGAATGTTAGTCTGAAAATGTGGTTAATAAAATGTTTTCCTGTCTTTTTTTTTTTTTTTTTTTTTTTTTTCCAAGATTAAAAAAAAAATTAATCCATAGCTCAAAGTTCTCCATTTAATGCAAGTGGTTAGCATTTTGTTTTTATGAAAACACAGAATGAATAAAATTAAAAAATTGAATTTTAAAAATGTATCTGAATAAAATTTTTGAAGTTTTTGTTTTTTGAGTGATGTATTTCATTGAATGATAGCCTTTCAACGGACACTGAAAAGGGATATAGTATTCAATGGAGCTAGGTCTTTTATGTCAGTTATAGAAAACTACTGATTATTACCTTAGAACAGGAAATGTGCGGCTTCCTGATAAAATAAAAGTCTACTCGATCTCAGTATGACTTTTGAATACTGTTAGAAGACATAGTATTTGTCTTAGAGCATGGCAACAGATTTCTTGTTTGAGGACAATCAGTGGGTTGACCTTCATTGAAAGCAGGACACAAGGTCTTGATGAAACTCTAGATTCTTCTATAGGGAAACTGTAATTAATGTTATGGTCTGAACAGGAAGGCCGAAAACTAAATAAAAGGCACTATTTGTGAGAACTTGGGAGTTCACACAGCAAAAGTGCTAATGGAAAAATTCAGTTTATCACTGATATGCTTCGAGAAATACTCATGAAAATGCCTCAGGTAGAAAAGCATTGATAGGACCAACTGACCTTCTGCAATCACACAGCTTAGTTTGCAAACAAAGAAGCCAGGAGATAAAAAGACAAAGAAAAAGACCCCCAAAAATATATCCTTAATTAACCGAAGTTTACATTGCTAATAAGCCCAAAATAATGACCCTGAGAAAGATGAAATGGAAACGTCCCTCTTCTGACTAATTCAAACAAGATAATAATAAAAAAAAAGAGAAGAGAATAGAAGACATTTATGAAATCTCTAACAAGATAAGACTACAACTAACTTTTCTGTAATGATAATATTGTCACACCATACATACACATTGCACGCATCATGCCTAAAACATAAAGGTTTAAATTGTTAGTAAAATGTATGTTTATTCCTCTGTATTTTTCTATCTTCATTCACATTTGAGCAAAGAAAATATCTTGTTAAATGATTTTTGGCATACATACTTTTGGGAAGTCCTGCCTCATTTTTATTTTTAATATATCACAGATGATTGCATGGATTGTTAAAAGAATATAAAATATATGTCTATATGATGTCTTTTGAATAAGTGATTATCATATTTTCTATCTGTATTCATTTATGTCTTGAAGTTTATATGATCTTTGATTCCATATAAAATCAAAGTCAATGTAATCTCTACATTAGATTTGAATACTAGTCCATTAATTTTCCTACATCGGTTCCTTTGTGTCTGAACGTCTACATAATCTTTGCTTATAAAATAAAAGCCTTGATAATCTCTGTATAAAATTCAATTGTACTTCATCAGTCTTCCTACTCTCATATATTTGTGTCTAGAAGTCTTTAGGATTTAAGATTACTTATGAAAAAATCTATATACTTTCTGTATTAGATTTGAATAACGGTCTCAGTCTAAAATTCTCCATGGTCATCGATTGCGGGTAGAATATTCATTGCATAAATGTGTCTTTAGGGCAAAAACTTCTAGAATTGTAGGAAAATGTCAATGCAACAGACAGAATTATTTATTAATACCAAGTTTTATTAAATGACTATATTTCTAATTGATCATTTTCATTTGTAGGTTTGATCAAGATGATCAATCATGAAAAAGAGAAATAATTATGCAGTGAAATTTGTGGATTAAATTCTGAAGAAAAACATTAAATTGATGAAATCTGTGAGGCTAAAATTTCCCAGAATTCCAGTCGAAAAAGTCATTTTTCAACACGCATTTGAGAAAAACCTTTTCATTGTGAAATGTTTTGAGTAATATTTTCCCAGAATTCCAGTCTCAAAAGAGACAAATCAGTACTCTACAGAGAAACTTTTGCATTTTGAAATGTGTTGAGCTTAATTTTCATTAAATATATATCTCAAAGGATACATCTCAGCACACACTGAAGAGGAACGTTTTTATTGTGAAATCGCCGCTGGTAAATTTTCCCAGAGGTTTATTGTCAAAACACACATCAAAAGCCACTAGAGTGAAATCTTTTCATTGTGAAATCTGTTGAACTAACTTCTCACAGAATTCCAATCTCAAAAAACACATGTCAACACGCACTGGAAGGAAACCTTTTCATTGTGAAATCTGCGGAGGTAGATTTTCCTGGAAGGGAAGTTTAAAAACTCACATGTACATACACACTGGAGAGAAACCTTTTCATTGTGAAATCTGTGGAGCTAGATTTTCCCGAAATTCACATCTCAAAATACACATCTCAACACATACAGGGGAAAAACCTTTTCATTGTGAAATCTGTGGAGGTACATTTTCCCAGAGTTCTCATCTGAAAACACACATGTCAACACACACTGGAGAGAAACGTTTTCATTGTGAAATCTGTGATGCTAATTTTTCCCAGAGTTCCCATCTCAAAACACATATGTTAAAACACACTGGGGAAAGACCTTTTCATTGTAAAATCTGTGGAGCTAAATTTTCAAGGAATTGTTCACTCAAAAAACACATTTTTACACACACAGGAGAAAAACCTTTCCATTGTGAAATCTGTGGAGCTAGATTTTCACAGAATTCCAGTCTTAAATCACACATGTCAATACACACTGGCGAGAAAGCGTTTCATTGTGAAATCTGTCAAGCCAAATTTTCCCACAATTCCGATCTTAAAAGTCACATATCTACACACACTGGAGAGAAACGTTTTCATTGTGAAATGTGTGGCGCTAAATTTTCTCGGAACTCACATCTGAAAGCACACATGTCAACACACACTGGAGAGAATCCTTTTGATTGTGAAATCTGTCGAGCCAAATTTTCCCACAATTCCACTCTTAAAAGACACATGTCAACACACACTGGAGAGAAACCGTTTCATTGTGAAATCTGTCAAGCCAAATTTTTCCACAATTCCACTCTTAAAAGACACATGTCAACACACACTCGAGAGAAACCTTTCCATTGTGAAATCTGTGGAGCTAAATTTTCCCTGAATTCACGTCTCACAAGACACTTGTCAATACACACTGGAGAGAAACCTTTTCATTGTGAAATCTGTGGTGCTAAATTTTCACAGAATTATTCTCTGAAAACACACATGTCAATACATACTGGAGAGTAGGGTAGTTTATTTTTCACTTTTTTTAAATATCAAAAAGAATAATGCACTGAAAGTTGTGTATATACCTATTAAATACTCATCCCAAAAATTAGATCTGAATCTTCAACGGTTTTTTGCTAATTTAGCGTGAAAGACTTTAAATAAACACGTACTGAAAAATCCTCATTTTTACCAGATTTGGCCTAAATATTGATGTAAAAACCAAACAATTTCAGTATTTCAATTAGGAAATCTTATTCTATTTTATGGAAATATAATAAATAAATTATAACAAAACTTCAAATTTAAAATTGAACTTATAAAAACTATATAGTTTGGTCGAAAGATTCTTTGGATATGCCCCACAAGTCCATAGGCACATGAGCCTGATGGCCAAGGTTAACCACCTTGCCTTGTTTAATTGACCAATTTTCCATGATGCAAATCTAGGGTCCACCTTACCTCTAGAAATACCAACTGTATATTCATAGAGTAGTCTTTGGTCACTACTAAGGCTATCCATATCTTTCATTCCAAAATGAAACTCCAGGGGATTCTCAACAGCTGAAAAAGATTTTTGGGGAAAATTATGGCAATCATTGGAACATAATTTACCCAATGGACCATTGAATGTCGTGGGGCTTTTCTTTGTGCCATCTAAATGTTTGAATAGAGCTTTAAATGGAAGCTCATTTTGATGTAAAGAGCAACCAATAGTGTGAAGATTTTTTTTTTTTTTTCTAATAGTGTAACAAGTCCACCTTCACAGCCTGTATTTGTATTCGTGTTGTCAACAAGGACAGCCTTAATAGTGCTCAAACTTTTAAATTTCTCTGAAACATCAGCCACTTGCTCCGCAAGAACTGTATCAGTTGCACCAGTATCAGGAAGAACCCTGTGAGTCAAATATATACTCTCATTTGGTGTCTCCTTTGTGATTGTCAAGTGGCGTTCAGGTCCTTTGGCTTTTTTCAGAATTTTACTTCCATTTTCCTCCACTGATTCCTTGTAGTGTAGTGTGTCTTTGTCTGTCCTCCCATCAACTCCTATACAAAGCAGATTCTCCACATTTTCGTTATGATTTTCATAGGCATTTGTTTTTACTTTAAACTTTGCTCTATCTATTTTACATTTATCCATATAGATATTTATATCTATATTAGGGATAAGAAGGCCCATAGCCCTCAAATCCAAGAACAAGGCATTGGCGAGGCTGGCTCCAAGATTAGAAGATATATCACCCCTAACTAACTCAAGAGCATACCTTGGAATTTTTGTGAGGTTATAAGGCACTTGCAGGGGACCATCTAGCTGTTTATAATCCTCTGTTACATCACTTGGAGATGATGAGTAAGAATGGGAAGAATCATCCTGAACATATGATGTTGAAGCTATTGGTGGGGATATCTTCATACTTTTTTGTTGGCTTAGTCTTTCTCCTTCTCTTCTACATTTCTTTATTGCAGTTTTATCTGTTGGCCCAAGTTGGAATGTGCCCTTGGGCCCTATTTTACCTCTCTGGTCTTTCAAATAAGCACGGTCTTCAATCGAAACCTGGAATATCAAATTTTACTAATATTAAAAATATAGTTTAATAGATTAAATTAAAATTCATTTTACATGTAAAATAAAATGGAAAAATGACTTTCAATATTTATTTTAACTGTTGAAATTAACTTTTTTCAAAATTTACACAATTTAGTTATTAAGTTGTCCCTTTCACAATAAATTAAAAAAATAAAAATAGAAAATAACTTACTTTCTGTGTCAGAGGACAAGAGCAGATGATGTGCTTAGTCTGGCAATTTTCTTTGGTGCATTTGACATTAATATTGTCACAACTTACAATGGGCAGGTTGCAGGAACATGACGATATATCAAACAATGTATCCAACTTTTCCTTCCAGAATTTAGTTTGGGCAGCAGGTAGATGTTTCCTATTTATTTGCTTTGCCTTCTGAAAGCATAGAACTTTCACTTTGTTGACAACATTAATTTTCTTTAACAAAGGCAAATGAGGGTTGAGAGCCTTCCAAATATCTATCACTTCCTTTGCTAAAAACAAGAAAGGTGGGGATAAGTGTTCATCAAAAAATAGCTGTACTGAATTATTTGACAAAGAGTTGGTGGCTCAGTTTTATCCAATGGTGATGGTAAACCTGAAAATTTAATTGCACCTTTACTTCGAGTGGAAACTCCAGTGTTTTTTTCAAGCCATTTTTTTTTAAATATGTGTAAAAAGAATATATATATAGTCAGAAAATTGCAAGAACATGTTTAAAATAATTGTAAATAAATTTTTAAATTCATTATAAAAGTAATAATGTCTACTTACCAAACAACAGTATTGTAGAGTTTAGTTCCAAAATTAACTCGTAAACCAACTTTTCACTTAAAAAAACCTCTAAATTTTAAAACATAAATGAATTACAATAATTATAAAAGGTTAAAATATTTCAATAGTATGTCTACTTTGCAAAATATATATATTTTCTTTTTTTTTTTTTTACTTTGAATAAGGGTATAAGGTAAGAGTTAAAGACTGACTGAATAGTTTTGAGCGGGGGCTTAATTCATGTTAGTTTAGAAGTAATAGTATAGGGCAGATTTGGTGGCAGATTCGTGTAAGTCTAGTGAAGTGTAAATCATGGACACGGACGAGTATTAAAATAACATCTTACCGTGGTACCGATTCTGGAAGTAGCCGGGCGAAACCGGATGAGGTAAAGATGGTATTATATAGCAGAGGAGTGTGGAATGCCCTGTTTTTATCGGCTGTTTACAAAAGGACATGTCTATAAGAACGGCCGAAGTCCTGCCTTTATTATTTTTTCTTTGCTTTGGTAGAGGCACGAGCGTAGCACGTTGCGATCACGGAGGCAGCTTGGCTCTTTCAGTCATGCCAGGGTTACTGTCGGAGCCGATATGATGCAGAAATAACCCGAAATCAGCAATGAAGACAGCGCATCACTGAAGACCTCCCTGATGCATCTAAGATGTATGATTGAAATATATATATATATATATATATTGTCGGAAAATACACGAACATGTTTAAAAAAATTGTAAATAAATTTTTAAATTCATTATAAAAGTAATAATGTCTACTTACCAAACAACAGTACTGTAGATTTAAGTTCCAAAATTAAGTCGTACACCTACTTTTCACTTAAAAAAACTGTAAATTGTAAAATATATATAAATTACAATAATTATAAAAGGTTAAAATATTTCGATAGTATGTCTACTTTGCAAAATATATATATTTGCATTCATTAGAAGGGTAAAAAACAAACAAACTAAAGTACTAGGGAGAGATAATTACCACCGGTGAAAGCTGAAAAAATATCCAGCAAATAAAACGAGGTTTAGTAAGTCGTTATTTGTATTTTAAACTGTATATTTAAATGCATTTTATTTTTGATTATGGTCATTTGATTTAACATGATATAAAAATGGATAATAAACTTTAAAATATTAATTATCTAATAAATTTTATTATCTAATTTTCCTTTCGTCTCAGTTTTAATTTTATGGATACAGGTTTCCAGTGTCACCAATATCACGACTAAAATCACAAAACATTATGTCTTTAAATGCGAATTTGCAAAAAAATACAAATTTTTGGAAAAAAATATTTTGTGAGGTAATTTCTGACATTATTTCACACTTTTCATCGCATTCTTCTTTTTACAGTTCCAAAATCGACCTACCCTACTGGAGAGTAACCTTTCCATTGTGAAATTTGTGGAGCTAAGTTTTCGCAGAATTCCAGTCTCAAAAGACACACGTCAATACTCACTGTATAGAAAAAGTTTTTATTGTGAAATCTGTGGAACTCTCCTTTCACAATTTTCAAATCTCAAAAACACAAGTTACTCCTTTTTCATTTGAAATCGGTTGATATATTTTTTCCCGAGAATTTTGATCTCAAAAGTCTCTGATCAACTCCTATTATAGAAAATCATTGTTAAATCTGTGGAAATAGATTTTCACAGTATTCACATTTTAAAATTCCAATGTAAACACGTGGAGAGAAAAGTTTTCGTTTGGAAATCTATGAAACTAGATTTTTACACTCTTCATGCCTTATAACCTATTTAAGCTCATATAGCCAAGAAAAGTTTTTACTGTGAAATTTTTGGAGCTTCATTTTCCCAGAATTCAAGTCTTAGAAAATGCATCTTAACAGACTGGAGAAAAACCTTTCCACTGTGAAATTTGTGGACCTACATTTTCACAGATTTAAAATCTAAAATGACATTTTTGAACACTTACTGCTGAAAAATATTTCATCATGAATGCTGTGGAGTTATATTTTCCTGGAATTCTCCTCTCAAAAGGCAAATGTCAACACTGACAAGAGAGAAACTGTTTCATTAATAAATTCATTTTTTTATACATAAAATCAGTTCTATATCAAACATTTCAGTTTAGCATGACTATATTTTAAGCTATGAAGCTTAGTACAACTGTTCTAATTCAACTATTTTAGTATAAGTATAGATTTTGTATACACACATTTAAATTTCAAAACAGTTCCAATATAAACAATTCAGATAAGCATGAGTACATTTTCAATATCAATAAACAGTTCATTTTCAAACAATTCAGTTTAGTTTACCAAAACACTTCCATCTCAAAAAATCCAGTTTAGTATAAGTATGCATTTTGAATATGAGTACACAGTTTGTCAAAAACATTTCTATTTCAAGCTATTCATTTTCGTCAAACAGTTCTAATTCAAACAATTTAGTTTAGTAAGAGTATAGTTTTTATCCACACACAGTTAAATGTCAAAACTGATCTATTTCAAACAATGCAGTTTAACTTTAGTACAGGTTCAATGTTAAAAACAGTTCTATTTCAAACAATTCAGTTAAACATAAGTACTCAGTTTACATGTCAAAACAGTTCTACTTCAGGTAACTCAGTTTAGCCTGAGTACACAGTTTAGTTCTATTTGACCCATAGATAGGGCCCTCTCAGTTGCTACTACTCCAGGCCTGAGTGGACCTGGAAGTGATGATAGTGAAAGAGTGTTCCGTATTCCCCAAAGCTGCACCATCAGATTGTTTAGTGTCATATCCAGGACACGGGTTGGGGAGGTTTTACTCCCTCTGCAAAGGTGCAGCCAGTGTATTTTACAGCCCCAGATGACTGGACAATAGTTACATTAATGATTTTTTGTAATTAGTGCTCAATATTAATACTTGGAACTTTGTAACTCTGTGCAGATGATTTGTATATATAGATACTTAGATAAGTATATATAAATTTCCTACAAAATAATTTTTATATTTAAATGCATCATAAAAATCTCTTTTATATCATGATATAAAATGGTGTAAAATACAAAGTAATTTTCATCATTAAGTGTTTTCGAACTATTGTCGTCATCTTATATCGTGATATAAAATGGTGTAAGTTATAAATCAGCCCAAGGAAGATCACCAAATAATTAACTATTTGAAAACAAAAATGTCTGGGAAATTTAAGAAAATTACTGTTGGAAGAAATACAGATGAAAAAATAAAAGACATAACTTTGATAGTATAAATTTTGATATTCACAAATGTTGAAGTTTTCTATTCTTTTTCCGTTTTTTCTTTTTCTTTTTTGCTGAAAGAAGAAATGAAGTCTTCCATTTTCTCATCACAGTAAGAGAAAAGTTTTCCTCCTTGCATTAAATCTTGAGATGGTCACTTTTACGCCCAGAAACTGTATAGATTAATGCTGCCTCTGGAAGCATATCACTTTGTTTGTTTTTTAAATGATAGAAAAACTGATAAATTTCTTTCGTATGGAAATTGGTATCTGTCTTGTCAGACTAAACCATTGAAAATGAATTCTTTCTCAGCTAACTCTTAATGATAAAAAAATGAATTTACCATCGATTTTCACTTGTAGAATTTCATGACTTACCAAAATCAGCTGACATAAAAAAGAAGGTACCCTATTAGTAGTATTAACATTGTTGAAATGATTTTCCTTATGGCTTAGGTAGGAACCTGGACATAAAATAAGTTAAGTACAGCTAGCAACCGTAGTCGAGAGGGACCTGAAGGCTCCTTTTTCAATAGTTACTACACCGGGGTGTAGGGAAGAGTGCTACTTCTTTCCCTGGATTACTCTGCTTTACTCTTGATACGTACCATATATAGCTGAGTGTTAAGCAGGGAGGTATAAAGTACCATTTTTAAAGCTGTTGTTATGACATGTCCTGGAATTGAGCCCACGTCTCCCGAAAAATAATCCTCTTAAAAGATTTGAAATAGTTTTTTTAGATACAAGTTGACATTTGACATGCAATAATCTTATCAAAAGTAACAGGACAACTTATTTAAACAACACTTTATTTGTTGAAATGATTTTCCTCGTGAAAAATAATTAAAAGTTTAAAAAATATTTTTTAACTTAAAATACTTTTTGTTCTAATTGAATTTGGGGAAGGCATTTAATAATGAAAGAAAATTCTGGAAAAATCTGAATATATCTTGATTTTTGCAACCCAATAACTTATCACATAATATCAACACAATAAGAAAGTATATATATATATATATATATATATATATATATATATATATAATTGTCTTTTTGAGTATATATAGTTAAAGATAATCTGGAGTTGATTCTTAGAAATAACATACCTATATCTATCCTCATCTCATATTTCGACTACCTGAAAATGGAGCAATTCAGAACTTGTAAATATTTCTTATACTTATCTTGTACTAATAATGTATACACAATGAGATGATGTAAATTAACAGTTCCTATTTGATAATCATTTGCTTTGTGGTTATACGGATTTAATTATTTGTAACAGTAATAATTTGCTATGATAAGGTTTCGAGCAACTAACATCACTTTTCCTTTTTAACTGATAGTTGATTAAAGTGATTATTCTTAATTGAAGGGGAGTGTCCTCATGGTGTAATGGTTAAAGCGATGGACTGCAGAATCGTAGTAAGTGAGTTTATACTCCTGTCGTGCAATTACATTCACTTTCGGGCAAATACCCTCGGGAAAGGTATGAACCCCCTTATCCTGACTCACTAATTAAACAGTCAACCTTTTCTTCTAATACACATTTTACCTAGGTTTTTCTGTTTTGCACTTTAAACATCCATCATTGATTAGACATGACTAATATCATCCCTCATTGTCCTGATGATGGTTCATTTGAACTGAAATGCTATTGTGTTGACTTTGCTCCTCAATAAATCTCTCCTCCTACTTGGTATATCTTGTTATCAATTTTTCTTTATATAAAATACCATTTCCAACCGAAACTGTCTGAGATTGTCCTGCATTATAAATTTTACTCACACAGCTGGAAAACAGACGAAACTGTGTCGAACTTTGTAGCAGATTTGAAACATTTATCCAAGAACTGTAATTACAACACCACTTTAGAGATGATGATTCGAGACAGAATTGTGTGTGGAATAAACGACGTAAGCAACCAGAAAAAATTACTGTCTGAAAGCGAATTAATTTCCAGAAAGCTTTCAAAATTGTGCAAGAAATAGAAGCAGCTCATAGATATGAGGAGCATACAATAAGTTTCCAGACTTTTTTCATATGGGCACTTTTATTGATAGTACAGGCATGAAACTCTAGTCCCCTTCGAAGTAATCTCCTCCGGCTGCAATACACTTGGTTTACCGTTCCAACACTTTCTGGAAGGCCCCATGGAAGTCTTCTTGTGTGAGCGTCTCAATAACCTTCGTCACAGCCTCTTTCATCTCCTCAATTCATGTCTCATAATGACAGCCCCTGAGCTTAGGGAATAAGCAAAAGTCACAGGCAGCAAGGTCTGGACTAGAGGGAGGGTGAAGAACTATCTTGATGCCCATCTTGGTCAAATAGTCTGTGACAAGTATGGAGTTGTGGACTGGTGCATTGTCCTGGTGGAAATGCCACTGACCCGATTTGAAGAGTGTTGGCTTCTTCCGACGGAATCTCGTCCTGAACTTCCTTAAAACCTCAACATAGTAACACTAACTGTTTGGCCAATCAACTCTGGTGTATTGACTTCCTTACTCCTCCCACACTTCTCACAGACTCCCTGCCTTTCTTGAATCCTCTATTCCCCTCAAAAACTGATGCTCGATTCATGCAAGATAGTCGAAAAGCTCAGGCATTTAGCTGCTAAAATGCTTTCTCAACTCTATAATAACTTCATTTCATTTCCTTACTTCTTTCCTTCCTACGAGACTTGCAGCATAAATGTAGACCCTTTATTCCATGCTGCCATTAAAAACCTTCATATAAAAGCTAACGGAATCTTTGTCTTCTTGCTTCGTCATCCTCCTTTATTTTACAACACTTAGCGAAGGAATAATACTCACACGCAAGAAGGCATTTCTTCACTAAAATGGTAACAAACATTCCTATCGCTAAAACACCTTTTTATTGCGAAATCTGCTGAGTTAGATTTTCTGGGAGTTTCGGTCTCAAATATCACATACCAACATACACTGATGAGAAACGTGGATGTAGAAATATGGGTTGACTCATAAATGCCTAAATAAACAAATGCCTAGGTTAGATATCCTACTGAAATATATATTGATAATTTGAAATATACCCTGGTCAATGCATTCTATGTTTAGAGCTTACTGCCAAGTTTTTACACTAGCAGGGATTATAAAAGGATAAGACGAAAACGCTTGTATTAAAAAAATGATTTTCGTTCAACGTATGGTTCTTGCGTGGAATATCGGCTATTATAAAATGTTTTCAAAATACAAATTTTCATGGGATATCAACTATTGTAAAAACTTTTCTTCACGATATACTTTTCTCCTGATGAAGACCTATGTAGTTGGGAACAGCTAGAAAATAAACAACAACAAAGAAATATTCTTGTTTGTCTTATCACTTTCGTTTATCTTCCCACTTTCTATATATATATATATATATATATATGTAATCAAGGCATGCTGATAGCATGGTTTCTCTTGATACTCTATTTATTTGTCGCTGCCTCCCACCAGACACGACTTGACACAAGGTCAAAAGCCCGAAGGCCGATTAAAGTGGGGATAAAGGGGAGGCAAAGGTCGGGAACGAGCCGAGACTCGAACCCTGCTGGTCTATGCTGCTCATCGGCTCACTTGGTGCAATGTGAGACTGATGAGGCAAGCAGTTTCACGAACCCAAATGTGGGTCCGGGCACGTATCCCGGGTCATGGTTTGAACTAGACAGCAAGGTCTAGTGCCATTCATTGGTTGCGAGAAAGTCTGCGGGAACCGCTTGATACTCTAGCCATTAATCTTCATCAGACATTGCTCTATCTAAGGACGGAGAGGAAATTCAGACAAAGAAAGTTAAAACTGGATAGTGCCTTGAGAGGGTGGAACAATACATTCTGTACCATTGAGATGCTTTAATGTCAAAGATATAGCTACCGCAAGGAGGGTTGCTGACATCATCAAACATGTGTAAGATGTAGTCAAAAGACCCCGTCCACACCAAGAAAGATTGCCCAAACTGAAACTAAATACATTATCAACAAAACCACCCTGCAACCTCAACATCTTGTGGCATTTAGAAAAGAGAGCGGAAGATACTTAAAATAAAGTATTAGCAAAATATGAATTTTAAAAGTTAGTAGAATAGTTGTGTCTTCATGGGAGGTATACTCATGCTGCTGTATCATAGAGGACGAATCCAATCAGAAACAGCCATCAACCAAACAAGTACTGATCACATGTCTAGAAATTAATCAGATTGGAATAAAATGATTGACCAAAGTTTCATGAGTTGCTGAAAAACTCTGCTGAAATACACCAAACAAAAGCAGTAACTCAACTAAAAGAACTCACAATAAACACACAAAAAAACCCAAAGAAATAATCAAAGAAAAAACATACACTAAATTTACTGCTCAAACATAAAACACTCCTCCAAAATATAAAAAAAATCTCCTACAAAACGGAGGTCACATAAATATCTGATCTATATATATATATATATACGTGTATATATATCATCAAACACGCTGATTACACAGATTCCCTTGAAACTCACTCGCTATACATCAGTATCAGTTTTTACTCTTAGTAAGTCCTCTAGATGGCATTCAGTGTTTGCACAGAACTGCTGAATGTAAGTTTTTGCTGGTCAAGCCAACTTTAGTGTGTCTATGTGTAGGAATCTATTGATTAAAAGTTATTTGTGTTGATCCTTCCTTTCCCAACAGTGACAAACATGTCATGCTCATTTTACTTGATTGGTTTACTAGATGGGTAGTAAGTGACCTGACAGCTACTGTTTTTGTAGTGTGCCAATATATATTGGGTTCGGTCATAATTTCTGCTTCAGTAAAATGTAAATCATGGATAATTTGATAATAAATCAATTTCAATTAATGGTATATTTGCTATTATTTTGAATCACCTCTTGCCATTTATCAGGAAGCTTGTTGATTCCTTTCAAGAAAAATTCACCTGGTTTTCAGCTGAATCAGTTTTTCACAAAGGTTTTCATCTGATCTTCTGGGAAAACATTTTAATGTTTTGTTGGGAATGAAAAAGATGGAAATCACTTGATATAAAGTCTGGTGAATATGATGGATGGGGGAGAATTGATTAGACTAAATCCAATATTTTTGTGTTGGCTATGGAGATTCTGTTGTATATAGGGGAAACCAACAACGCTGATGTATAAAATATAATCTGCCTCTTTTCTTTTCTATTTATTTCCCAAAATATCCTTGTGGGTAGACTTTCCCTGGGAGTCGAAGGTGGCTAAGTGCACATACGTACACAGATAAGGTTAGATACCAATCTTCAGTGACCCACCTCTTCTTCATTGTGCTTCTGAGAGACCAGTACAGGACCACAAGACATTTCATGAACATGGTTCCTACAGGGTTCTCATCTTTTTGAAAAGGGCCTTTGAAGGCACCTAATCATCTTTAAGTTCTGCCTGCTTTTCGATTTCATGTACAGTGCTACTTAAAGATTCTGTCATCTTTAAGTTTTGCTCACGTTCCGACTTGAACTAGTCTTGTACAGCTCAGGCTTTTCTCTAATTCTCAAATCTGGGAATTATGGCACAAGGCCAGTGGTCAGAGTGGCGTTAAGTCTTGTAGGTCTTCTGTCTCTCTCCCTTGGGTCGAAATCTTGTTTGCAGTCTGTAACTATGTGTAAATGATTTTAATATGTAAATTCATGTATCTATATATCATCATTGTGGCGTGCCACCATCACTAATTACTCTGATCCTCTCCCACCACTCATCCTTGTCATCTCTCATTCTCAGTAGGTCCTCCATGCTACATCCTGTATCAGTACAGAGATGTTGTAGATAGTTTCTAGGTGGTCACCATACCCTTGCGCGTTAGTGTTAGGTGGTCCATAGGAGTACATAGCCTATGAGATCACTCTTCCTTCTTCAGCAGTGTCCTGCATGTCTTGGTCGTCTAATTTGGATTGTTTTCAAGATGGGTGATAGGTGTCCGTACAGCTGCTGTCTTATGCTACATTCAGGACTTGTTCAATATAGCTCGCAGCATTGTTGTGCAATTGCCGTTGAGCATTTTCTCCATACGCTTTGTCAGCATCCAGGTGGTGCATCCATACAGCAGTCTTGACACTATCCCTGGTTTGAAAAAACTGCACTTTATTTGATCTGATAGGTCTGACTTCTGTATGACCGATAGTTGCCCGGAAAATAACTTTTACATTTACGTGTATTTTGTTTATCTAAAGACACAAGTGCAACTTGTTTTTGATATCTACAAAGTGGCCTGCCAAATGTCAGTAAATAACACATAGATAGATATATATTAGGTTCCTTGAAAATAATTTTTACATTTACATGTCTTTTGTTTATCTAAAGACACAAGTGCGACCAGTTTTTGAAATGTACAAAGTGGCCTGCCAAATGTCAGTAAATAACACATAGATAGATATGTATTAGGTTCCCGGAAAATAATTTTTACATTTAAATCTCTCCTAAATATATCTATCATATGCTGATTTATAATGACGTAAATCAAATATTAGCCAAAGGGATGTCACCAAGCAGTTAATTATTAGAAAACGTGATAGAGGAATTAAAGTGATACAAACAGCTGTAAGAACAGATATATATGAAAAAAAGACATAATTTTGACTTTATAAAAAAATTGAATGTTTGTTCTTTTTTCTTTCTTTGTTTATTTTTCTTTTCTTTGCTGAAAGAAAGAAAGGAAGACGTCTTCGATTTTTTTATCACTGAAAGAGACAAGAGTCTTCTTCCAAGAGAAAAATTAACCTGGATCATTTTCAGGTCCTGATTCCGAATAAATTTCTTTACATTTTGCTTATTTCTTTTTTATTTTATTTTTATTTTTTAATGTTATTTGTTTTTTATTTATAATTCAATCCCCTAAAACGTCTCATTCAATTGACCAAACCGTCATTTTAGGTTGTCGTGGCCAGAAGTCATCTTGCCGCGACCTGCCGATAAACGTAAACATATCAAGTTACACGCCCGTTTTTGGACAATTATATCCGAGTACGACCGGAACTGACTAAACCCTTTTTCTTTCTAACGACCTTGACATCTCGTCATAGCTAAAAGAAAAAGATGAATTAAAATTAATAACATTTACAAAGCACTTCGGCCAAAAATAACCTGATAAGACTTGAACTAATAGTCGTCGCCAGCCTATAGCAGGTTAGAAAAATACTTTACGGCTACACTCATTTTTTATCAAAGAATTTTATATTCACGCGGCTGGAGCTGTGTGTCACAGCACTTTCGTGATATCAACAGGCCCTTTTTAACGCTCGTGGGCACGCTCTTAGCGAAGCTCATTAAGGAGGAATCCTGCATTCTGTGCGGTCACATTCACCTTAACTTCCGACGTTGATCCCACTTCTCCTGGTAGATCTGCTTTTTTTCCCACCTACATAGGTATGCACAAAGGTCCTTTTTAGGACCATAAGAGGTCCCTGTCTGCGGGTCAGAGCATCTCTGGCGGTCAGTAATGATCAGTCGAAGTAGACGGCCAGGCGGCAAACACGAAGACGGATTCTAAGACCAACCGGTCTTAACTCTCACTCGGTTCCGATAGTCCGATAAGCTGCGCAGCGCTAATGGCACGGTCCAGCCTTTAGCTACTCCTTCGCTATCTGCGCACCACTAAGATAACGCCCATCTTAGCCTCGGCCTTCTGGCCTGTCCGCAAGTCCGCACGGCTTTGACCCGACAAAGCCTTCGTTCCCTGTCCGCTCGTCCGCACGGCTTTGACCCGACAAAGCCTTCGTTCCCGTCCGATCGTCCGCACGGCTTTGACCCGACAAAGCCTTCGCACTAGTCCGCTCGTCCGCACGGCTTTGATACGACAAAGCCTTCGCTCTCGTCCGATACGTTCGCACGGCTTTGACACGACAAAGCCTTCACTCCCGTCCGATACGTCCGCACGGCTAGGGGGCCCAGCAAGGCCTTAGCCTTTCCTCGACCTCGACGCTCTTGCAAGGTACAACGCAGTCCACATAACGACTCGCCGTTACGGACTGTTCTATCACTGCAACACCTGACTCACGTGCGACCTGCCGTACGAGCCAGCTACCGGATTGATACATCCTTGGTTAACCACAAGGTACCGTCATAACCGGGGATATCGATCTACCAACCTCGACCGACCTCAACTGCCCACGACGACTGTCCAGCGGTACCCAATGACTCGACCGACCTCAGCTTACCAGCATCAAACATCCAGCTGTATCTCTACGACTCGACCTACGCCAGCGACCCTCGTCGAACGACCAGCTGCGAACATCTACAACGCGACTATACCAACTAACTACATAACCCATTCTAGCTGAAGACTACATACAACCGCCACGGACATTTACATACACGCTTGTAAATACGACAAATAAATTGTCACTTGTAATTATCATTATCTCGCCTTTGTTCCTTCCTATTGTTTTGGCTGTTCTCATTCACATAATTCATTTGCGGGGTCGACATACTTATCGGCTCCGCAACAATCTCACCCAATCAGACATTCTGCTAGATGTCGTACGACATCTGGCAATTATATATGATGCAGAGATTTTTGTTTTACAGTTCGCGTGGTCATGTTCACGTCGTTCAAATCCGCCTGACATAGGTGTTGGGGAAGACTAGCATTGGCGTCAGGTGGCTGAAACTGACACTTCCATAGCCCCAGGGACCGTCCCCACAGGCTTTTACTTGCTTCGACAGGCTTCGTGTATTGCCTGACACATGAGGCCCTTCATTTTGAGAGGAATGCCGATTGAGACAGGGTATTTTTCGACCAGCCACGCATTAGAACTTCGGTTCGTGCTCAGACACCCCACATCAAAACGGTCTAGTGCCATATTTCAACGTTGTCTTGTTGAATGAATACTTGCTGAGTTTTGTTCAGTTGAATAAAGCTTCGTAACTTTACTGTCGTTCTCAGCTCCACTTTACTCACTATAGTAACCATGTAACTTTTCGGAAAAATAATTTCAATAAAACATTTTTTTGTTACTTCTTACACCTTTTCTTTTTTTTTTTAAAGAAAAGTCTTGGGTAAAAAGCGGACTATTTCCTCCTCCCCGTGCCCTAAACATTACATTCAATCAAACAGACCTTTACTTTTGGTGGTCGGGGCCAGTTGCTATCTCAGCCAATCTGGTTTTCTATTAGGTGTAGTACGATATCTAGCAACTCCAGTGAAAAATATTTTACATTTGAAAAGAGGTTTATAAATGCAGAAAAGTAAGTTCAATTCTTGTGGATCCCTATGCTTTTATTTTGCCAGTCAAAATTTTATTTACCTCCCAAGAATCTACAGAGATCACTTTAAGAAGCCTTGGTTAAAATATTATTGTATTTTCAAGTTTTTTAGAAACCAGCAGATAATGCGCCCACATTTTGGAGCTTCGTACTCCATTGTAAATGGTAAAAAATTGTGATAAACAATAAGACGAGCCAATAATTTCTCACCCTCTTCTTATTCGTTCCGATATTAGAAAGCTAAACAAAGTCACGAACAGAGAGAAAGCTAACAACATTTTTTTTTCACTCCATTTCAAAACCGGCTTTGTTAAGAAAGCTGACATGATTACCTCCCTTTCAGCGAGTCAGCACTTTTAAAAGAAAGAAGCAGAGACACAATCGACAGTTGATACGAGATCAGAGAATCGATTGTCGTTGAGCTTAGTTTAAATATTTGTTGATTTTACGACTGAATGAGAAACTTGACGAAAGTGTAAGTAAAGACTTTTTTTCTTTATTATTTTCATTTTAATATCTGCAATAATGTAGAAAAAGAAATCTAAAATTTATATTAATATTCCTCATCCAGATAAGAGTGACGTTGTGTAGACAAGTTGTATCGGATTTTAAAAGCAGGGAACAAATTCTTCATGCACACCGGTTTCTAGACTTGTTCGTTCTCTTGGCCGTTCGTGTTAGAAGTAAGAGCATTAGATTTTTGGTTGTTTAATGAAAATTTTTGAAACTTCCTAATGATTTAAAACTTCGGAGGTGAGTAAAATATTCTAAAAAATTCTAAACACAGACAAAGAAATCCCAATGGAAATAACATGGCGAAATTTGAACAGCAATCAGTTTTTGTTAACGTGATAAAAATCTGAAAGAAAACGTTATATTTTCTCTGTTTCGTCAATTCGTGCATTCCTTTAATCAAGATATAAAGTGAAAATTAAGTAGAAATATTACTAATATTAGGAAAAGATTTCGTGAAAAGTGTCGATTTTTTATTTATGGTCTATAAACAATTTTTCTTAATCGGTTTGTACAAAATAGAACATCTGCTGAAAGCATTCTTCTAGAAAATCCCATTAATTCGAATAATTATTGGATTTTAATGAATTTCTCCTTTTTAAGCATTAAAAGATTAGGATTCTTTTAAAACGTATTTTTCCACAAAATTTCAAAGACATGTTCCTTTATTATTTCGTTGTATTGCGCCAACCCACTGTCAATCATTTTCTTAATGTGACACAGGTATTGAAGTTGCAACTGAATGAGTTTTCAATTTTTCAAAGAGATATTTTCATGGAAATTGAGATTTTCTTTGCATTTTTATAAAAGTTCGTCTATTTATACAAATGTCTTATTTTTGAAGTTCAAAAAATGGCAAAATGACGCACAAAATTACTTTTGTTGGTATTTTTTTCTTACTTTTTTCATTTTCGAATGTTAGTCTGAAAATGTGGTTAATAAAATGTTTTCCTGTCTTTTCTTTTTTTTTTTTTTTTTTTCTGATGATTAAAAAAAAAGAATTAATCCATAGCTCAAAGTCCTCCACTCAATGCAGGTGATTAGTATTTTGTTAATTAATATGAAAACACAGAATAAATAAAATTAAGAAATTGAATCTTAAAAATCTATCTGAATAAAATTTTTGAAGTTTTTATTTTTTAATATATCTCAGATGATTGCATTGATTGTTAAAAGAATATAAAATATATGTCTATATGATGTCTTTTGAATAAGGGATTATCTTATTTTCTATCTGTATTCATTTATGTCTTGAAGTTTATATGATCTTTGATTCCATATAAAATCAAAGTCAATGTAATCTCTACATTAGATTTGAATACTAGTCCATTAATTTTCCTACATCGGTTCCTTTGTGTCTGAAAGTCTACATAATTTTTGCTTATAAAATAAAAGCCTTGATAATCTCTGTATAAAATTCAATTGTACTTCATCAGTCTTCCTACTCTCATATATTTGTGTCTGAACTACCAGGAGGTGCCCATGACGTAATGTTTATCGTCGTAGGACATGGACATGACGACACGAGTTCAAATCCTGGACCAGGCTAATTACATTTCACATAGCACTAATACACTTGGGAAAGGTATGAATCCAATTATTCTCCCTCCAGCTGTGGGTAAATAGTAGGGCAGACTACGTTCTACAGCCTTGGAAAGGCAACTAGTCTAGGAGAAGGAAAAACTGTGAATTCAAACCTGTTAAACTCTGCTTAAAAATTGACCTTGTGTCATATCCTGCCCGAGCGGATGGGTTGGTAAATATGTATATTTGTGTCTAGAAGTCTTTAGGATTTAAGATTACTTATAAAAAAATCTATATACTTTCTGTATTAGATTTGAATAACAGTCTCAGTCTAGAATTCTCCATGGTCATCGATTGCATGTAGAATATTCATTGCATAAATGTGTCTTTAGGGCAAAAACTTCTAGAATTGTAGGAAAATGTCAATGTGACAAACAGAATTATTTATTAATACCAAGTTTTATTAAATGACTATATTTCTAATTTATTATTTTCATTTGTAGGTTTGATCAAGATGATCAATCATGAAAAAGAGAAATAATTATACAGCGAAATTTGTGGATTAAATTCTGAAGAAAAACATTTAATTGATGAAATCTGTGAGGTTAAATTTCCCAGAATTCCAGTCAAAAAGTCATTTTTCAAAACACATTTGAGAAAAAACCTTTTGATTGTGAAATGTTTTGAGTAATATTTTCCCAGAATTCCAGTCTCAAAAGAGACATGTCAGTACTCTACAGAGAAACTTTTGCACTTTGAAATGTGTTGAGCTTAATTTTCATTAAATATATATCTCAAAGGATACATCTCAGCACACACTGAAGAGGAACGTTTTTACTGTGAAATCTCCGCTGGTAAATTTTCCCAGAGGTTTATTGTCAAAACACACATCAAAACCCACTAGAGTGAAATCTTTTCATTGTGAAATCTGTTGAATTAACTTCTCGCAGAATTCCAATCTCAAAAAACACATGTCAACACGCACTGGAAGGAAACCTTTTCATTGTGAAATCTGCGGAGGTAGATTTTCCTGGAAGGGAAGTTTAAAAACTCACATGTACATACACACTGGAGAGAAACCTTTTCATTGTGAAATCTGTGGAGCTAGATTTTCCCGAAATTCACATCTCAAAATACACATGTCAACACATACAGGGGAAAAACCTTTTCATTGTGAAATCTGTGGAGGTAGATTTTCCCAGAGTTCCCATCTGAAAACACACATGTCAACACACACTGGAGAGAAACGTTTTCATTGTGAAAGCTGTGATGCTAATTTTTCCCAGAGTTCCCATCTCAAAACACATATGTTAAAACACACCGGGGAAAGACCTTTTCATTGTGAAATCTGTGGAGCTAAATTTTCAAGGAATTGTTCACTCAAAGAACACATTTTTACACACACAGGAGAAAAACCTTTCCATTGTGAAATCTGTGGAGCTAGATTTTCACAGAATTCCAGTCTTAAATCGCACATGTCAATACACACTGGTGAGAAAGCGTTTCATTGTGAAATCTGTCAAGCCAAATTTTCCAACAATTCTGATCTTAAAAGACACATATCTACACACACTGGTGAGAAACGTTTTCATTGTGAAATTTGTGGTGCTAAATTTTCTAGGAACTCACATCTGAGAGCACACATGTCAACACACACTGGAGAGAAACCTTTTCATTGTGAAATCTGTGGAGCAAAATTTTCCCTCAATTCCAGTCTCAAAACACACATGTCAACACACACTGGAGAGAAACCGTTTCATTGTGAAATCTGTCAAGCGAAATTTTCCAAAAATTCCACTCTTAAAAGTCACATGTCAATACATACTGGAGAGAAACCTTTCCATTGTGAAATCTGTGGAGCTAAATTTTTCCTGAATTCACGTCTCACAAGACACTTGTCAACACACACTGGAGAGAAACCTTTTCATTGTGAAATCTGTGGCTCTAAATTTTCACAGAATTGCGATCTTAAAACACACATGTTAACACACACTGGTGAAAAACCTTTTCATTGTGTAATTTGTGGAGCTAAATTTTCTCTGAATTCCAATCTCAAAAAACACATGTCAACACACACTGGGGAGAAACGTTTTCATTGTGAAATCTGTCAATCTAGATTTTCCCAGAATTCTAGTCTCAAAACACACATGGCAACACACACTGGAGAGAAACCTTTTCATTGTGAAATCTGTGGAGCTAAATTTTCCCACAATTCCAGTCTCAAAAAACACACCTCAACACACACTGGTTAAAAACCTTTTCATTGTGTAATTTGTGGAGCTAAATTTTCTCTGAATTCCAGTCTCAAAAAACACATGTCAACACACACTGAGAGAAACCTTTTCATTGTGAAATCTGTGGGGATAAATTTTCCCAGAATTACTCTCTGAAAACAAACATGTCAATACATACTGGAGAGTAACCTTTCCATTTTGAAATTTGTGGAGCTAAGTTTTCGCAGAATTCCTGTCTTAAAAGACACATGTCAACACTCACTGTATAGAAAAAATTTTTATTGTGAAATCTGTGGAACTCTCCTTTCACAATTTTCAAATCTCAAAAACACATGTTACTCCTTTTTCATTTGAAATCGGTTGATATATTTTTTCCCGAAAATTTGTATCTCAGAAGTCTCTAGCCAACTCCTATTATAGAAAAGCATTTATTGTTAAATCTGTGGAACTAGATTTTCACAGTATTCTCATCCTAAATTTCTAATGTAAACATATAATAGAGAGAAGAGTTTTCATTTGGAAATATATGAAACTAGATTTCCCCACAATTCCCATCTTAAAGCCTATTTAATCACATACTGCAAAGAAAAGTTATCACTGCAAAATTTTTGGAGCTTAATTTTCCCAGAATTCAAGTCTTAGAAAAATGGATTTGAACACACACTGGAGAAAAACTTTTCCATTGTGAAATTTGTGGACCTACATTTTCACAGATTTAAAATCTAAAATGACATTTTTGAGCACATGAATGCTGTGGAGTTATATTTTCCTGGAATTCTCCCTTCAAAAAGCAAATAACAACACTGACAAGAAAGAAACTGTTTCATTATTAAATTCATTAGTTATATTGATTGGTTGATTGTGATTTTCGGTTTTATGGCATATCAATCTTTGTAGGACATTTAATGCTAAATCCATTTTTATACATAAAATCAGTTCTATATCAAACAATTCAGTTTAGCATGACTATATTTTAAGCTACGAAGCTTAGTCAAACTGTTCTAATTCAACTATTTTAGTATAAGTATAGATTTTGTATACACGCATTTAAATTTCAAAACAGTTCTAATATAAACAATTCAGTTAAGCATGAGGACATTTTTAACATCAATAAACAGTTCATTTTCAAACAATTCAGTTTAGTTTACAAAAACACTTCCATCTCAAAAAAATCCAGTTTAGTATAAGTATGCATTTTGAATATGAGTACACAGTTTGTCAAAAACATTTCTATTTCAAGCTATTCATTTTCGTCAAACAGTTCTAATTCAAACAATTTAGTTTAGTAAGAGTATAATTTTTATCCACACACAGTTAAATGCCAAAACAGATGTATTTCAAACAATCCAGTTTAACTTTAGTACAGGTTCAATGTTAAAAACAGTTCTATTTCAAACAATTCAGTTAAACATAAGTACTCAGTTTACATGTCAAAACAGTTCTACTTCAGGCAATTCAGTTTAGCACGAGTACACAGTTTAGTTCTATTTGACCCATAGATAGGGCCCTCTCAGTTGCTACAACTCCAGGCCTGAGTGGACCTGGGAGTGATGATAGTGAACGAGTTTTCCGTATTCCCCAAAACTGCACCATCAGATTGTTTAGTGTGATATCCAGGACACTGGTTGGGGAGGTTTTACTCCCTCTGCAAAGGTGCAGCCAGTGTATTTTACAGCCCCAGCTGACTGGACAATAGTTACATTAGTGGTCTTTTGTAATTAGTGCTCAACAAGGAAGATCACCAAATAATCAACTATTTGAAAACAAAAAAATGTCTGGGAAATGAAAAAATAAAAGACATAACTTTGCGAGTATAAATTTTGATATTCACAAATGTTGAAGTTTTCTATTCTTTTTCCGTTTTTTCTTTTACCTTTTTTCTTTTTCTTTTTTGCTGAAAGAAGGAATGAAGTCTTCCATTTTCTCATCACAGTAAGAGAAAAGTTTTCCTCCTTGCATTAAATCTTGAAGGTCACTTTTAGGCCCGGAAACTGTATAGATTAATGCTGCCTCTGGAAGCATATCACTTTGTTTGTTTTTTAAATGATAGAAAACCTGATAAATTTCTTTCGTAAGGAAATTGGTATCTGTCTTGTCAGACTAAACCATTAAAAATGAATTCTCTCTCAGCTAACTCTTAATAATAATAAAAGAATTTACCATCAATTTTCACTTGTAGAATTTCATGACTTACCAAAATCAGCTGACATAAAACAGAAGGTACCCTATTAGTATTAATTAATATTGTTGAAATGATTTTCCTTATGGCTTAGGTAGGAACCTGGACATAAAATAAGTTAAGTAAAGCTAGCAACCGTGGTCGAAAGTGACCAGAAGGTTCCCTTTTTCAATAGCTACTACACCGAGGTGTAGGGAAGAGTGCTACTTCTTTCCCTGGATTACTCCGCTTTACTCTTGATACATACCATATATTGCTGAGTGTTAAGCAGGGAGGTATAAAGTACCATTTTTAAAGCTGTTGGTATGACACGTCCTGGAATTGAACCCACGTCTCCCAAAAAGTAATCCTCTTTAAAGATTTGAAATAGTTTTTTTTAGATACTAGTTGACATTTGACATGCAATAATCTTATCAAAAGTAACTGAAGAACAACTTATTTAAACAACACTTTATTTGTGGAAATGATTTTCCTCGTGAAAAATAATTAAAAGTCTAAAAAATATTTTTTAACTTAAAATACTTTTTGCTCTAATTGAATTTGGGGAAGGGATTTGATAATGAAAGAAAAATCTGGAAAAGTATGAATATATCTGGATTTTTCCATCCCAATAATTTATCACAAAATATCAACACAATAAGAAAGTGTATATATATATATATATATAGTTTATCATTTTGAGTATGTATGTATATATATATATATATAGTTAAAGATAATCTGGAGTTGATTCTTAGAAATAACATACCCATATGTTTCCTAATCTCATATTTGGACTACCTGAAAATAGAGCAATTCAGAAATTGTAAAAATAGCTTATCCTTATCTTATACTAATAATGTATACACAATGAGATTATGTAAATTAACAGTTCCTATTTGATAATCATTTGCTTTGTAGTTATACGGATTTAATTATTTGTAACAGTAATAATATGCTATGGTAATGTTTCGAGCAACTAACATCACTTTTCCTTTTAAACTGATAGTTGTTTAAAGTGATTATTCCTAATTGAAGGGGAGTGCCCGCATGGTGTAATGGTTAAAGCGATGGACTGCAGAATCGTAGTAAGTGAGTTTATTCTCCTGTCGTGCTATTACATTCACTTTCAGGCAAATACCTTCAGGAAAGGTATGAACCTCCTTATCCTGATTCACTAATTAAACAGTCAACCTTTTCTTCTTATGCACATTTTACCTAGGTTTTTGTATTTTTCACTTTTAAACATCCATCATTGATTTAACATGACTAATATCATCCCTCATAGACCTGATGATGGTTCATTTGAACCAAAACGCTATTGTGTCGACTTTGCTCCTCAATAAATCTCTCCTCCTACTTGGTATATCTTGTTATCAATTTTTCTTCATATAAAATACCATTTCCAACTGAAACCGTCTGAGATTGTCCTGCATTATAAATTTTACTCACACAGCTGGAAAACAGACGAAACTGTGTCGAACTTTGTTGCACATTTGAAACATTTATTCAAGAACTGTAATTACAGCACCACTTTAGAGATGATGATACAAGACAGAATTGTGTGTGGAATAAACGACGTTAGCAACCAGAAAAAATTAATTTCCAGAAAGCTTTTAAAATTGTGCAAGAAATAGAAGCAGCTCATAGATATGAGGAGCATACAATAAGTTTCCATACTTTTTTCGTATTGGCACTTTCATTGATAGTTCAGGCATGAATCTCTAGTCCCCTTCGAAGTAATCTCCTTCAGCTGCAATGCACTTATTTTACCGTTCCAACAACTTCTGGAAGGCCCCATGGAAGTCTTCTTGTGTAAGCGTGTCAATGACCTTTGTAACAGCCTCTTTCATTTCCTCAATTGTCTCATAATGACAGCCCCTGAGCTTTGGGAATAAGCAAAAGTCACAGGCAGCAAGGTCTGGACTAGAGGGAGGGTGAAGAACTATCTTGATGCCCATCTTGGTCAAATAGTCTGTGACAAGTATGGAGTTGTGGACTGGTGCATTGTCCTGGTGGAAATACCACTGACCCGATTTGAAGAGTGCTGGCTTCTTCCGACAGAATCTCGTCCTGAGCTTCCTTAAAACCTCAACATAGTGACCCTAACTGTTTGGCCAATCAACTCTGGTGTATCGACTTCCTTACTCCTCCCACACCTCTCATCATCCCTCACAGACTCCCTGCCTTCCTTGAATTTCTTATTCCCCTAAAAAACTGATGCTCGATTCATGCAAGATAGTCGAAAAGCAGTCTGAAGCATTCCATACATTTTTGTGGTATCATTTTTTCCAAGTTTAAAACAGAATTTTATTGCATATCCTTCTCCATTTGCCACAAATAACAGGGACATGCCCAGAGTGATGAAAACAAAGTTTCCTGCTACGGTTATGGTCTTTAGTGTGATTTTAAGTGAAGCACATCATGCCACCTCACATCTTCGAAGTCGGCTTGAAAGTCAGCACCAAAGTGTACCTGGATGTGCTGAAGAGTGTGGTAATCCTCTGTCGCAATCAGGTGACCGTTGGCAGACCCTGGGTGTGGCAGCAGGACTCCGTTCCAGCCCACAAGTCCAAAGAGACACAGGCCTGGCTTCAGAATAGTGCTACAACTTTGAACCCTTCCCTCACTGGCCCCTCCTCCCTTGACCTGAACCTGCTGGACTACTACGTTTTTCATACGTCTAGAACATCACCAACATGACCTCCCACAAAACCAAAAAGTCCAAATTTGCTGGGACGGAAGTGGTTGAACATCATCAAATGGGACTGGAGTGAGATGTTCTACATAGGAGAGAGAAAGGGTAAACCCTGACAACAGGTGATAGACAAATGCATAGATATTTTCCCGGGATGAACTAGGCACTATACAAGGGTAGAAGCCCACATACATGGAGCACACAGTGCAACACCAAGGTACTTTAAACTCAGACTCCCCTGGCCTTGGCTGGGCTGTCTGGCTTTCGTGCCGTATGGGGTATCGAAATCAATGGTAGATTCGAGGCTGAAAGGCCCCCAGTTTCGGCTGGGCCACCTTCGGGTGGGCGAACTGCAACATTGAGACCTTTGTCCCCTATGTATAGCACTAAACCTTGCTGTCTAGTTCAAGCTATAACCCGGCATCCGTGGCGAGACCCAGATTTGGGTCCAAGAAACAGCTTGGTTCATTAGGCCCACATTGCTCTTAGTAGGTTGATGAGCAGTATAGACTAGCAGGGTTCGAGCTTCGGCTCGTTCAACACCTTCCCTTCCCCCAAATTCCCACTATAATTGGCCTTCGGGTCATTGACCTTGTGTCGAGTCCTGTCCGGTGGGAGGCAGCGACAAATATTGTACTTTAAACCCAGACCATTAGCCAATGCACTGCAATGACCAGAGGCCAGAGAAATTGAGTGACTTCAAGAAGTTAGTTCCATTGTTCAATTCCAAGTGGGCAGCACCCATTGTTTCCATAATGAAGGGGGATGGAAGCATTCAGATATGTGGGAATTATAAAGTCACCGTGAATCAAGTATCAAAGCTGTATAATTACCCCATACCAAAACGTAAGACTTGCTAGCCAAAATTGGAGGAGGTCAGAAGTTCACATTACTAGATTTAAGTCATGCATATCAGCAGTTGCTATCAGATGATGAGAGTTATTAATATACAACTATAAATACCTGTAAAGGACTATTCAGGTATATCATATTACCTTATAGAATCTCCTTTAGCACTGGTATTTTTCAGCAAGTGATAGAAACTTTGTTGACATGAATTGCATATGTAATTGTGAGATTCGATGATATCCTGGTCAGTGGCAAGAATGATGCAGATCATCTGAGGAACCCGAAAGAAGTTTTGAGATGACTCTCCAATGCAGGGTTAAGAGTAAAGGCAAATAAATGTGTTTTCATGGCAACAGAAGTAGTATACAGTGGACACAAGGTCACCACAGAAGACGTCACTCCAGTGGAAGATAATGTACCAGCAATAAAGGAAGCACCAAGACTGGAAAATACTAGCCAGTTGAAGTCCTATTTAGGTATGATAAACTATTGTCATAAATTTCTAACAAGATTGTTGACTGTATTTGCACCCTTACGCAAAATGTTAGCCAAGAACAAACCCTGGAATTGGTTTTCTGAACAAGACCAGGAATTTTACAAATCCAGAGATGTTGACATCCTCTATACTACTAATGCACTAGAGCAGAACTAACGAAATAGTCCAGGCATGTGATGCATCACCATATGGTGTTGGTGCAGTGATATCTCATGCTACGGAGAAACCAACTGCATATGCTTCATATACCTTAACATCAACAGAAAAAAAATTATGCACAGATTGACAAAGAATGTCTTGCGGTAGTGCATGCTGTATGGTCAATACTTCACCATAGCGACAGACCATAAACCTTTGTTAGGATTGTTTGACAAAACAAAAACAATACTTCCATTATCATCCGGACGCATTCAGATATGGGCATTTACATTATCAGCATATGAGTATACCCTACGGCACAGCAAAGGATGCAACATTTTAAATACTGATGCCCTTAGCAGGATACCATTGATAGAGACAATTTCAACATTGGTCCCAATTCTGGGGGAGATACTCAGGCTGCTCAATTTCCAGTAATATTCACCAACAGATGCGGGAAATATTAGGAATTGGACTCGCCTATAGGCCTGAGTAGAGTGTTCATCCATGGTCCAGGACACCGGGGTTCAATCCCAGGTTGAGTCATATCAAAGACGCAAAAATGGTACTTGATGCCACCTTGCTTAGCACTCAGCACTCTAAAGTGAAGATCAAGGGTAAAATTGAGTAATCCTAGGAATGGGGTAGCACCCTCCCCAACACCTCGGCATAGTAGCTATTGGAAAAGGAGCCTTCGGGTCACCCACGACTAGAGTTGCCAACTTTACTTACTTTACTTGACCCAGGGTTATCCAAAGTATTAACTGTGGTCCAGTCCAGATGGCCAGATAGAGAAGTAGGTGAAGAGACCATACAACCATATTTCAGGCTCAAAGATGAAATAACAGGGCATGATGGTTGCCTATTGTGGGGACAACCTTTTATCATCCCAAAGCCAGGTAGACAAAAGATATTGGAGGAACTAAATGATATGCACCCAGCTGTTTGTTGGATGAAAGCACTGGTCCAAAGTTATGTGTGGTACTATTTACCAACCCCTCCGCTCGGGTAGGATATGACACAAGGTCAATTTTTAAGCAGAGTTTAGCAGGTTGGAATTCAGAGTTTTCCTTCTCCTAGACTAGTTGCCTAACCAAGGCTGAAGAACCTAGTCTGTCCTACTATTTATCCATAGCTGGAGGGAGAATAACTGGATTCATACCTTCCCCAAGGGTATTAGTGCTATGTGAAATGTTATCAGTCTCGTCCAGGATTTGAACTCGTGTCACCGTGTCCATTTCCTACGACGAGAACGACTACACCACGGGCACGAAGTTATGTGAGGTGGACAGGAATACATAAGGACATTGAACGTAGTTTTCAAAGTTTTTAGTAAGTCGGTTCAACCGTAAAATGCCTGCCACGGCCACATTGCATCCCAGCAGTTCCCTAAGAAACAATGGTCCTGTATATACTAAGATTTTTTTTTTTTATTATTCCAGACACACCTATTAGTGTACCACACATCCTCATTCCTATCATTCGCTAGATTTTGATCCCTTACATCCGAGACATATGAGGTGCGTACGATAAGTTTCCAGACTTTTTTTGTATAGGCATTTAAAATTGTCGTAGACATTTGAAAATTCAGTATGTTATCACTATACATCTTATGAGAAGACTGACCAATTTTCATGATTTCTGGTTCAAACCAACAGCTATAGCAGCAATTGGAATACACCCTACTAAAACCTGTTTGTCACAGCTGGTGAATTTCAAAAAATGCAATCTGACACTTTAGAAGAACGATATGCAATAAAATTCTGTTTTAAACTTGGAAAAAATGATGCCACAAAAATGTATGGAATGCTTCAGACTGCTTTTCGACTATCTTGCATGAATCGAGCATCAGTTTTTTAGGGGAATAAGAAATTCAAGGAAGGCAGGGAGTCTGTGAGGGATGATGAGAGGTGTGGGAGGAGTAAGGAAGTCGATACACCAGAGTTGATTGGCCAAACAGTTAGGGTCACTATGTTGAGGTTTTAAGGAAGTTCAGGACGAGATTCCGTCAGAAGAAGCCAGCACTGGTCAGTGGTATTTCCACCAGGTCAATGCACCAGTCCACAACTCCATACTTGTCACAGACTATTTGACCAAGATGGGCATCAAGATAGTTCTTCACCCTCCCTCTAGTCCAGACCTTGCTGCCTGTGACTTTTGGTTATTCCCTAAGCTCAGGGGCTGTCATTATGAGACAATTGAGGAAATGAAAGAGGCTGTTACAAAGGTCATTGACACGCTTACACAAGAGGACTTCCATGGGGCCTTCCAGAAGTTGTTGGAACGGTAAAACAAGTGCCTAGCAGCCGGAGGAGATTACTTCGAAGGGGGCTTGAGTTTCATGGGTGAACTATCAATAAAAGTGCCCATACGAAAAAAGAATGGAAACTTATTGCATGCTCTTCATATCTATGAGCCGCTTCTATTCCTTGCACAATTTCGAAGGCTTTCTTGAAATTAATTCGCTTTCAGACAATCATTTTTCAGGTTGCTTAAATCGTTTATTCCACACACAATTCTGTCTCGTATCATCATCTCTAAAGTGGTGCTGTAATTACAGTTCACGGATAAATGTTTCAAATCTGCTACAAAGTTCGACACAGTTTTGTCTGTTTTCCAGCTGTGTGAGTAAAATTTATAATGCAGGACAATCTCAGACGGTTTCAGTTGGAAATGGTATTTTATATAAAGAAAAATTGATAACAAGATATACCAAGTAGGAGGAGAGATTTATTGTGGAGCAAAGTCGACACAATAGCATTTCAGTTCAAATGAACCATCATCAGGTCTATGAGGGATGATATTAGTCATGTTAAATCAATGATGAATGTTTAAAAGTGAAAAATGCAAAAACCTAGGTAAAATGTGTATTAGAAGAAAAGGTTGACTGTTTAATTAATGAATCAGGATAAGGGGGTTCATACCTTTCCCGAAGGTATTTGCCCGAAAGTGAATGTAATTGCACGACAGGAGTATAAACTCACTTACTACGATTCTGCAGTCCATCGCTTTAACCATTACACCATGAGGACACTCCCCTTCAATTAGGAATAATCACTTTAACCAACTATCAGTTAAAAAGGAAAAGTGATGTTAGTTGCTCGAAACATTATCATAGCATATTATTACTGTTACAAATAATTAAATCCATATAACTACAAAGCAAATGATTATCAAATAGGAACTGTTAATTTACATAATCTCATTGTGTATACATTATTAGTATAAGATAAGAATAAGTAATTTCTGAATTGACCCATTTTAAGGTAGTCCAAATATGAGATTAGGAAACATATGGGTATGTTATTTCTAAGAATCAACTCCAGATTATCTTTAACTATATATATATATATATATATATATATATATATATACTCAAAATGATAAACTATATATATATATATGTATATATATATATATATATATATATATATATACTTTCTTATTGTGTTGATATTATGTGATAAATTATTGGGATGGAAAAATCAAGATATATTCATACTTTTCCAGATTTTTCTTTCATTATCAAATCCCTTCCCCAAATTCAATTAGAGCAAAAAGTATTTTAAGTTAAAAAATATTTTTTAGACTTTTAAGTATTTCTCACGAGGAAAATCATTTCCACAAATAAAGTGTTGTTTAAATAAGTTGTTCTTCAGTTACTTTTGATAAGATTATTGCATGTCAAATGTCAACTAGTATCTAAAAAAAACTATTTCAAATCTTTAAAGAGGATTACTTTTTGGGAGACGTGGGTTCAATTCCAGGACGTGTCATACCAACAGCTTTAAAAATGGTACTTTATACCTCCCTGCTTAAAACTGAGCAATATATGGTATGTATCAAGAGTAAAGCGGAGTAATCCAGGGAAAGAAGTAGCACTCTTCCCTACACCTCGGTGTAGTAGCTATTGAAAAAGGGAGCCTTCTGGTCACTTTCGACCACGGTTGCTAGCTTTACTTAACTTATTTTATGTCCAGGTTCCTACCTAAGCCATAAGGAAAATCATTTCAACAATGTTAATAATACTAATAGGGTACCTTCTGTTTTATGTCAGCTGATTTTGGTAAGTCATGAAATTCTACAAGTGAAAATCGATGGTAAATTCTTTTATTATTATTAAGAGTTAGCTGAGAAAGAATTCATTGTTAATGGTTTAGTCTGACAAGACAAATACCAATTTCCTTACGAAAGAAATTTATCAGGTTTTCTATAATTTAAAAAACAAAAGCTTGTTGTGATATGCTTCCAGAGGCAGCATTAATCTATACAGTTTCTGGGCCTAAAAGTGACCTTCTCAAGATTTAATGCAAGGAGGAAAACTTTTCTCTTACTGTGATGAGAAAATGGAAGACTTCATTCCTTCTTTCAGCAAAAAAGAAAAAGAAAAAAGGTAAAAGAAAAAACGGAAAAAGAATAGAAAACTTCAACATTTGTGAATATCAAAATTTATACTATCAAAGTTATGTCTTTTATTTTTTCATCTGTATTTCTTCCAACAGTAATTTTCTTAAATTTCCCAGACATTTTTTTGTTTTCAAATAGTTGATTATTTGGTGATCTTCCTTGGGCTGATTTATAACTTACACCATTTTATATCACGATATAAGATGACGACAATAGTTCGAAAACACTTAATGATGAAAATTACTTTGTAGGAAAATTATATATACTTACCTAAGTATCTATATATACAAATCATCTGCACAGTGTTACAAAGTTCAAAGTATAAATATTGAGCACTAATTACAAAAGACCACTAATGTAACTATTGTCCAGTCAGCTGGGGCTGTAAAATACACTGGCTGCACCTTTGCAGAGGGAGTAAAACCTCCCCAACCAGTGTCCTGGATATCACACTAAACAATCTGATGGTGCAGTTTTGGGGAATACGGAAAACTCGTTCACTATCATCACTCCCAGGTCCACTCAGGCCTGGAGTTGTAGCAACTGAGAGGGCCCTATCTATGGGTCAAATAGAACTAAACTGTGTACTCGTGCTAAACTGAATTGCCTGAAGTAGAACTGTTTTGACATGTAAACTGAGTACTTATGTTTAACTGAATTGTTTGAAATAGAACTGTTTTTAACATTGAACCTGTACTAAAGTTAAACTGCATTGTTTGAAATACATCTGTTTTGGCATTTAACTGTGTGTGGATAAAAATTATACTCTTACTAAACTAAATTGTTTGAATTAGAACTGTTTGACGAAAATGAATAGCTTGAAATAGAAATGTTTTTGACAAACTGTGTACTCATATTCAAAATGCATACTTATACTAAACTGGATTTTTTTGAGATGGAAGTGTTTTTGTAAACTAAACTGAATTGTTTGAAAATGAACTGTTTATTGATGTTAAAAATGTCCTCATGCTTAACTGAATTGTTTATATTAGAACTGTTTTGAAATTTAAATGTGTGTATACAAAATCTATACTTATACTAAAATAGTTGAATTAGAACAGTTTGACTAAGCTTCATAGCTTAAAATATAGTCATGCTAAACTGAATTGTTTGATATAGAACTGATTTTATGTATAAAAATGGATTTAGCATTAAATATCCTACAAAGATTGATATGCCATAAAACCGAAAATCACAATCAACCAATCAATATAACTAATGAATTTAATAATGAAACAGTTTCTTTCTTGTCAGTGTTGTTATTTGCTTTTTGAAGGGAGAATTCCAGGAAAATATAACTCCACAGCATTCATGTGCTCAAAAATGTCATTTTAGATTTTAAATCTGTGAAAATGTAGGTCCACAAATTTCACAATGGAAAAGTTTTTCTCCAGTGTGTGTTCAAATCCATTTTTCTAAGACTTGAATTCTGGGAAAATTAAGCTCCAAAAATTTTGCAGTGATAACTTTTCTTTGCAGTATGTGATTAAATAGGCTTTAAGATGGGAATTGTGGGGAAATCTAGTTTCATATATTTCCAAATGAAAACTCTTCTCTCTATTATATGTTTACATTAGAAATTTAAGATGAGAATACTGTGAAAATCTAGTTCCACAGATTTAACAATAAATGCTTTTCTATAATAGGAGTTGGCTAGAGACTTCTGAGATACAAATTTTCGGGAAAAAATATATCAACCGATTTCAAATGAAAAAGGAGTAACATGTGTTTTTGAGATTTGAAAATTGTGAAAGGAGAGTTCCACAGATTTCACAATAAAAATTTTTTCTATACAGTGAGTGTTGACATGTGTCTTTTAAGACAGGAATTCTGCGAAAACTTAGCTCCACAAATTTCAAAATGGAAAGGTTACTCTCCAGTATGTATTGACATGTTTGTTTTCAGAGAGTAATTCTGGGAAAATTTATCCCCACAGATTTCACAATGAAAAGGTTTCTCTCAGTGTGTGTTGACATGTGTTTTTTGAGATTGGAATTCAGAGAAAATTTAGCTCCACAAATTACACAATGAAAAGGTTTTTAACCAGTGTGTGTTGAGGTGTGTTTTTTGAGACTGGAATTGTGGGAAAATTTAGCTCCACAGATTTCACAATGAAAAGGTTTCTCTCCAGTGTGTGTTGCCATGTGTGTTTTGAGACTAGAATTCTGGGAAAATCTAGATTGACAGATTTCACAATGAAAACGTTTCTCCCCAGTGTGTGTTGACATGTGTTTTTTGAGATTGGAATTCAGAGAAAATTTAGCTCCACAAATTACACAATGAAAAGGTTTTTCACCAGTGTGTGTTAACATGTGTGTTTTAAGATCGCAATTCTGTGAAAATTTAGAACCACAGATTTCACAATGAAAAGGTTTCTCTCCAGTGTGTGTTGCCATGTGTGTTTTGAGACTAGAATTCTGGGAAAATCTAGATTGACAGATTTCACAATGAAAACGTTTCTCCCCAGTGTGTGTTGACATGTGTTTTTTGAGATTGGAATTCAGAGAAAATTTAGCTCCACAAATTACACAATGATAAGGTTTTTCACCAGTGTGTGTTAACATGTGTATTTTAAGATTGCAATTCTGTGAAAATTTAGAACCACAGATTTCACAATGAAAAGGTTTCTCTCCAGTGTGTGTTGACAAGTGTCTTGTGAGACGTGAATTCAGGAAAAATTTAGCTCCACAGATTTTACAATGGAAAGGTCTCTCTCCAGTATGTATTGACATGTGACTTTTAAAAGTGGAATTTTTGGAAAATTTGGCTTGACAGATTTCACAATGAAACGGTTTCTCTCCAGTGTGTATTGACATGTGTGATTTAAGACTGGAATTCTGCGAAAATCTAGCTGCACAGATTTCACAATGGAAAGGTTTTTCTCCTGTGTGTGTAAAAATGTGTTTTTTGAGAGAACAATTCTTTGAAAATTTAGCTCCACAGATTTCACAATGAAAAGGTCTTTCCCCGGTGTGTTTTAACATATGTGTTTTGAGATGGGAACTCTGGGAAAAATTAGCATCACAGCTTTCACAATGAAAACGTTTCTCTCCAGTGTGTGTTGACATGTGTGTTTTCAGATGGGAATTCTGGGAAAATCTACCTCCACAGATTTCACAATGAAAAGGTTTTTCCCCTGTATGTGTTGACATGTGTATTTTGAGATGTGAATTTCGGGAAAATCTAGCTCCACAGATTTCACAATGAAAAGGTTTCTCTCCAGTGTGTATGTACATGTGAGTTTTTAAACTTCCCTTCCAGGAAAATCTACCTCCGCAGATTTCACAATGAAAAGGTTTCCTTCCAGTGCGTGTTGACATGTGTTTTTTGAGATTGGAATTCTCCGAGAAGTTAATTGAACAGATTTCACAATGAAAAGATTTCACTCTAGTGGGTTTTGATGTGTGTTTTGACAATAAACCTCTGGGAAAATTTACCAGCGGAGATTTCACAGTAAAAACGTTCCTCTTCAGTGTGTGCTGAGATGTATCCTTTGAGATATATATTTAATGAAAATTAAGCTCAACACATTTCAAAGTGCAAAAGTTTCTCTGTTGAGTACTGACATGTCTCTTTTGAGACTGGAATTCTGGGAAAATATTACTCAAAACATTTCACAATCAAAAGGTTTTTTCTCAAATGTGTTTTGAAAAATGACTTTTTGACTGGAATTCTGGGAAATTTAACCTCACAGATTTCATCAATTAAATGTTTTTCTTCAGAATTTAATCCACAAATTTCGCTGTATAATTATTTCTCTTTTTCATGATTGATCATCTTGATCAAACCTACAAATGAAAATAATAAATTAGAAATATAGTCATTTAATAAAACTTGGTATTAATAAATAATTCTGTTTGTCACATTGACATTTTCCTACAATTCTAGAAGTTTTTGCCCTAAAGACACAATAATGCAATGAATATTCTACATGCAATCGATGACCATGGAGAATTTTAGACTGATACTGTTATTCAAATCTAATATAGAAAGTATATAGATTTTTTTATAAGTAATCTTAAATCCTACAGACTTCAAGACACAAATATACATATTTACCAACCCCTCCGCTCGGGCAGGATATGACGCAAGGTCAATTTTTAAGCAGAGTTTAACAGGTTTGAATTCAGTTTTTCCTTCTCCGAGACTAGTTGCCTTTCCTAGGCTGTAGAACGTAGTCTGCCCAACTATTTACCCACAGCTTGAGGGAGAATAATTGGATTCATACCTTTCCCAAGGGTATTAGTGCTATGTGAAATGTAATTAGCCTGGTCCAGGATTTGAACTCGTGTCGTCGTGTCCACATCCTACGACGATAACCATTACACAACAGGCACCTCCTGGTAGTTCAGAAACAAATATATGAGAGTAGGAAGACTGATGAAGTACAATTGAATTTTATACAGAGATTATCAAGGCTTTTATTTTATAAGCAAAGATTATGTAGACTTTCAGACACAAAGGAACTGGTGTAGGAAAATTAATGGACTAGTATTCAAATCTAATGTAGAGATTACATTGACTTTAATTTTATATGGAATCAAAGATCATATAAACTTCAAGACATAAATGAATACAGATAAAAAATATGATAATCACTTATTCAAAAGACATCATATAGACATATATTTTATATTCTTTTAACAATCCATGCAATCATCTGTGATATATTAAAAATAAAAATGAGGCAGGACTTCCCAAAAGTATGCAGGCTAAAAATCATTTAACAAGATATTTTCTTTGCTCAAATGTGAATGAAGATAGAAAAATACAGAGGAATAAACATACATTTTACTAACAATTTAAACCTTTATGTTTTAGGCATGATGCGTGCCATGTGAATGTATGGTGTGACAATATTATCATTACAGCAAAGTTAGTTGTAGTCTTATCTTGTTAGAGATTTCATAAATGTCTTCTATTCTCTTCTCTCTTTTTTGTTATGTCATTTGAATTAGTCAGAAGAGGGACGTTTCCATTTCATCTTTCTCAGGGTCATTATTTTGGCCTTATTAGCAATATAAACTTTGGTTAATTTAGGATATATTTTTTGGGGTCTTTTTCTTTGTCTTTTTATCTCCTGGCTTTTTTGTTTGCAAACTAAGCTGTGTGATTGCAGACGGTGAGTTGGTCCTATCAATGCTTTTCTACCTAAGGCATTTTCATGAGTATTTCTCAAAGCATATCAGTGATAAACTGAATTTTTCCATTAGCACTTTTGCTGCGTGAACTCCCAAGTTCTCACAAATAGTGCCTTTTATTTAGTTTTCAGCCTTCCTGTTCAGACCATAACATTAATTACAGTTTCCCTATAGAAGAATCTAGAGTTTCATCCAGACCTTGTGTCCTGCTTTCAATGAAGGTCAACCCACTGATTGTCCTCAAACAAGAAATCTGTTGCCATGCTCTAAGACAAATACTATGTCTTCTGACAGTATTCAAAAGTCATACTGAGATCATGTAGACTTTTATTTTATCAGGAAGCCGCACATTTCCTGTTCTAAGGTAATAATCAGTAGTTTTCTATAACTGACATAAAAGACCTAGCTCCATTGAATACTTTATCCCTTTTCAGTGTCCGTTGAAAGGCTATCATTCAATGAAATACATCACTCAAAAAACAAAAACTTCAAAAATTTTATTCAGATAGATTTTTAAAATTCAATTTCTTAATTTTATTTATTCTGTGTTTTCATATAAATAAAATGCTAACCACTTGCATTGAATGGAGGACTTTGAGCTATGGATTAATTTTTTTTTTAATCTTGGAAAAAAAAAAGAAAAGAAAAGAAAGGAAAATATGTTATTAACCACATTTTTAGACTAACATTCGAAAATGAAAAAAGTAAGAAAAAAAATACCAACGAAAGTAATTTTGTGCGTCATTTTACCATTTTTTTGAAATTCAAAAATAAGACATTTGTATGAATAGACGAACTTTTATAAAAATGCAAAGAAAATCTCAATTTCCGTGAAAATATCTCCTTGAAAAATTGAAAACTCATTCAGTTGCAACTTCAATACCTGTGTCACATTAAGAAAATGATTGACAGTGGGTTGGCGCAATACAACGAAATAATAAAGGAACATGTCTTTGAAATTTTGTGGAAAAATACGTTTTAAAAGAATCCTAATCTTTTAATGCTTAAAAAGGAGAAATTCATTAAAATCCAATAATTATTCGAATTAATGGGATTTTCTAGAAGAATGCTTTCAGCAGATGTTCTATTTTGTACAAACCGATTAAGAAAAATTGTTTATAGACCATAAATAAAAAATCGACACTTTTCACGAAATCTTTTCCTAATATTAGTAATATTTCTACTTAATTTTCACTTTATATCTTGATTAAAGGAATGCACGAATTGACGAAACAGAGAAAATATAACGTTTTCTTTCAGATTTTTATCACGTTAACAAAAACTGATTGCTGTTCAAATTTCGCCATGTTATTTCCATTGGGATTTCTTTGTCTGTGCTTAGAAATTTTTAGAATATTTTACTCATCTTCGAAGTTTTAAATCATTAGGAAGTTTCAAAAATTTTCATTAAACAACCAAAAATCTAATGCTCTTTCTGACTTCTAACTCGAACAGCCAAGAGAACGAACAAGTCTAGAAACCGGTGTGCATGAAGAATTTGTTCCCTGCTTTTAAAATCCGATACAACTTGTCTACACAACGTCACTCTTATCTGGATGAGGAATATTAATAATAATTTTAGATTTCTTTTTCTACATTACTGCAGATATTAAAATTAAAATAATAAAGAAGAAAAAAAGTCTTTACTTACACTTTCGTCAAGTTTCTCATTCAGTCGTAAAATCAACAAATATTTAAACTAAGCTCTACGACAATCGATTCTCTGATCTCGTATCAACTGTCGATTGTGTCTCTGCTTCTTTCTTTTAAAAGTGCTGACTCGCTGAAAGGGAGGTAATCATGTCAGCTTCCTTAACTAAGCCGGTTTGGAAATGGAGTGAAAGAAAAATGTTGTTAGCTTTCTCTCTGTTCGTGACTTTGTTTAGCTTTCTAATATCGGAACGAATAAGAAGAAGGTGAGAAATTATTGGCTCGTCTTATTGTTTATCACAATTTTTTACCATTTACAATGGAGTACGAAGCTTCAAAATGTGGGCTCATAATCTACTGGTTTCTAAAAAACTTGAAAATACAATAACATTTTAACCAAGGCTTCTCAAAGTGATCTCTGTAGATCCTTGGGACATAAATAAAATTTTGACTGGCAAAATAAAAGCATAGGGATCTACAAGAATTGATCTTACTTTTCTGCATTTATAAACCTCTTTTCAAATGTAAAATATTTCTCACTGGAGTTTACACCTGTAGGAGAATGGACCTGTATTTAGTATTTAAGTTCCCCGACTATTTTGAGGTTAAGTTTAGATATTTAAATAAGGATTTAATATTTCCCACACGTTTAATGTATAGGTTTTATATAGAGTGTTTTAGAGAAAAGGTTGAATAGGCATATAATATAGGTATAATATATTGACACATGGATAAAGTAGTAAATGAAGGAAGCCAATGGAATAAATGAATGAAGATTTGAAACAAATAAAAGTTGTAAAACGGCGCGGACAAAATGAACATTTAAAACAAGGCGAACGAACAAAAACAAATTTATATTCTACAGCAATAAAACTTACATTGAGACATGAAAGAAATTACTAACTCTACTAACAAAATAATAGTGTGAGTATATGTGTGAGCTCGTGTGTGTGTGTGTGTGTGTGTGTGTAACACAACTAAGCTATAAAAGAATTACAGGGGGAAATAGTCCGCTTTTTACCCAAGACTTTTCTTTAAAAAAAAAAAGCAAAGAAGAAAGAACAAACAAAAAAGGTTTTATTGAAATTATTTTTCCGAAAAGTTTCATGGTTAGTATAGTGAGTGAAGCGCAGCTGAGAACGACAGTAAAGTTACGAAGCTTTATTCAACTGAACAAAACTCAGCAAGTATTTGTACTGGAAATTTTGTACGGGGTTTTTGGTCTGGATGATTTTAGCTGGAGAAGTTTGGTTGGTAGCGAGGGAAAGTTTGTAAGGCCCTCACTAATAGTTGTTAGGAATAAAAGGTGGTTGAAGATGAAGTAAGATGGCGAAGGTCGAAAGGTGTTTTTAGAAATAGGTTTTTATTTGCAGCATGGAATTATGGGTTTTGCTTTTGTGCTGCAAGACTCGTGGAGTTTAGGCTTGTTAGTATGGAGACGAAATTGAGTTACGAGGTGTTCAGATGGCAGCGTGTGTTGTCGGACGTGAGGGATTAAACTTTGGATGTCACCGTGAGTTTCGTATCTGGTATGTGGGGGGAGAGTAGGCGTTATCTCCATGTGATCGAAAGCGGAATTACGCTCAGATCGACATAGCCAATTTTGGGGGTGACATAAAATTGTGCCTGTGCGAAGCATGTTGAATGCGTCTAATTTATATTAAACTGGGATTCCTTGTAAGAAATCCATAAGTTAGATGGATTCCCTCGACTGTCCATGTTGCTGCTGCAGCTATTTTAGAGCCGCAGTGATGTCTACACTGGGCGGCTTGTCTAGCTAAAAAGCATCGCTAATTAAGAACGGACAGTGGACGTCTGCACTGGTAGGCGTGCTCAAACCAAAGACACTCTGTTTGGCAGCTTACAAGCTTTGGTGGGCAGAAATGAAGGTCCGGGCTGAATGGGATTAGTCATCCTGATTGGTTGAAATTAAGTGTCGAAATAAATTTGCGCGCCAAACCAAAATACGAGATTTTCCTCTTCTCTACATATTCATTCAACAAGACAACGTTGAAATATGGCACGAGACCGTTTTGATGTGAGGGGTCTGAGCATGAACCGAAGTTCAAATGCGTGGCTGGTTGAAAAATACCATGTCTCTATCGGCATTCCTCTCAAAATGAAGGGCCTCATGTGTCAGGCAATATACCTAAGCCTGTCGAAGCAGGTAAAAGCCTGTGGGGACGGTCCCTGGGGCTATGGAAGTGTCAGTTTCAGCCACCTGACGCCAATGCTAGTCTTCGCCAGCACCTATGTCAGGCGGCTTTGAACGACGTGAACATGACCACGCGAACTGTAAAACAAAAATCTCTGCATCATATATAATTGCCAGATGTCGTACGACATCTAGCAGAATGTCTGATTGGGTGAGATGACTTCTGGCCACGACAACCTAAAATGACGGTTTGGTCAATTGAATGAGACGTTTTAAGGGATTGAATTATAAATAAAAAAACAAATAACATTAAAAAATAGAAATAAAATAAAAAAAGAAATAAGCAAAATGTAAAGAAATTTATTCGGAATCAGGACCTGAAAATGACCCAGGTTAATTTTTCTCTTGGAAGAAGACTCTTGTCTCTTTCAGTGATAAAAAAATGGAAGACGTCTTCGTTTCTTTCTTTCAGCAAAGAAAAGAAGAAAAACAAACAAAGCAAGAAAAAAGAACAAACATTCAACTTTTTTATAAAGTCAAAATTATGTCATTTTTTTTCCCATATATATCTCTTCTGATAGCTTTTTGCATCACTTTTATTCCTCTATCACGTTTTCTAATAATTAACTGCTTGGTGACATCCCTTTGGCTAATATTTGATTTTCGTCATTATAAATCAGCATATGATAGATATATTTAGGAGAGATTTAAATGTAAAAATTATTTTCCGGGAACCTAATACATATCTATCTATGTGTTATTTACTGACATTTGGCAAACCACTTTGTACATTTCAAAAACAGGTTGCACTTGTGTCTTTAGACAAACAAAAGACATGTAAATGTAAAAAAAAATTTCTAGGAACGTAATATATATCTATCTATGTGTTATTTACTGACATTTGGCAGGCCACTTTGGAGATTTCAAAAACAGGTTGCACTTCTGTCTTTAGATAAACAAAAGACATGTAAATGTAAAAGTTATTATTTTCCGGGCAACTGTCGGTCATACAGAAGTCAGACCTATCAGATCAAATAAAGTGCAGTTTTTTCCAACCAGGGATAGTGTCAAAATTGCTGTGTGGATGCACCACCTGGATGCTGACAAAGCGTATGGAGAAAATGCTCAACGGCAATCGCACAACAATGCTGCGAGCTATATTGAACAAGTCCTGAATGTAGCACAAGACAGCAGTTGTACGGACACCTATCACCCATCTTGAAAACAATCCAAATTAGACGACCAAGACATGCAGGACACTACTGGCGAAGAAAGAGTGAGCTCATAGGCGATGTACTCCTGTGGACCACCTAACACCAACGAGTTAGGGTATGATGACCACCTAGAAACTATCTACAACATCTCTGTACTGATACAGGATATAGCATGGAAGACCTACCGAGAGTGATGGATGATAGGGACAAGAAGCAGGAGAGGGTCAGAGTAATTAGTGCTAGCGCCTCGCCATGATGATGATATATATGCATGAATTTACATATTAAAATCATTTACACATAGTTACAGACTGCAAACAGGATTTTGACCCAAGGGAAAAGGTAGGAAACAGACAGAAGACCTAGAAGACTTAACGCCACGCTGGCCGCTGGCCTAGTGCCATAATTCCCAGAGTTGAGAGTAAGAGAAAAGCCTGTGCTGTACAAGACTAGTTCAAGTCGGAACGTGAGCAAAACTTAAAGATGACTGAATCTTGAAGTAGCCCTGTACATGAAATCGAAAAGCAGGCAGAACTTAAAGATGATTAGGTGCCTTCAAAGGCCCTTTTCAAAAAGATGAGAACCCTGTAGAAACCATGTTCATGAAATGTCTTGTGGTCCTGTACTGATCTCTCAGAAGCACAATGAAGAAGAGGTGGGTCACTGAAGATTAGTATCTAACCTTATCTGTGTACGTATATGCACTTAGCCACCTTCGACTCTCTCTCAGTGAACGTCTATTTCGGGAAATAAATAGAAAAGAAAAGAAGCAGATTATAATTTATTCATCAGCGTTGTTGGTTTCCCCTATATACAACAGAATCTCCATAGCCAACACAAAAATATTGGATTTAGTCTAATCAATTCTCCCCCATCCATCATATTCACCAGACTTTATATCAAGGGATTTCCATCTTTTTCATTCCCAACAAAACATTAAAATGTTTTCCCAGAAGATCAGATGAAAACCTTTGTGAAAAACTAATTCAGCTGAAAACCAGGTGAATTTTTCTTGAAAGGAATCAACAAGCTTCCTGATGAATGGCAAAAGGTGATTCAAAATAATAGCAAATATACCATTAATTGAAATTGATTTATTGTCAAATTATCCATGAATTACATTTTACTGAAGCAGCAATTATGACCCAACCCAATATATATTGGCACACTACAAAAACAGTAGCTGTCACGTCACTTACTACCCATCTAGTAAACCAATCAAGTAAAATGAGCATGACATGTTTGTCACTGTTGGGAAAGTAAGGATCAACACAAAAAACTTTTAATCAATATTCCTACACATAGACACACTAAAGTTGGCTTGACCAGCAAAAACTTACATTCAGCAGTTCTGTGCAAACACTGAATGCCATCTAGAGGACTTACTAAGAGTAAAAACTGATACTGATGTATAGCGAGTGAGTTTCAAGGGAATCTGTGTAATCAGCGTGTTTGATGATATATATACACGTGTATATATATATATATATATATATGGAACAGATATTTATTTGACCTCCATTTTCTAGGAGATTTTTTTTATATTTTGGAGGAGTGTTTTATGTTTGAGCTGTAAATTTAGTGTATGTTTTTTCTTTGATTATTTCTTTGGATTTTTTGTGTGTTTATTGTGAGTTCTTTTAGTTGAGTTAGTGCTTTTGTTTGATGGATTTCAGCAGAGTTTTTCAGCAGCTCATGAAACTTTGGTCAATCATTTTATTCCAATCTGATTAATTTCTAGACGTGATCAGTACTTGTAAGGTTGATGGCTGTTTCTGATTGGATTCGTCCTCTATGATATAGCAGCATAAGTATACCTCCCATGAAGACCCAACTATTCTACTAACTCTTAAAATTCATATTTTGCTAATACTTTATTTTAAGTATCTTCCACTCTCTTTTCTAAATGCCACAAGATGTTGAGGTTGCAGGGTGATTTTGTTGATAATGTATTTAGTTTCAGTTTGGGCAATCTTTCTTGGTGTGGTCGGGGTCTTTTGACTACATCTTACACATGTTTGATGATGTCAGCAACCCTCCTTGTGGTAGCTATATCTTTGACATTAAAGCATCTCAATGGTACAGAATGTATTGTTCCACCCTCTCAAGGCACTATCCAGTTTTAACTTTCTTTGTCTGAATTTCCTCTCCGTCCTTACCTAGAGCAATGTCTGATGAAGATTAATGGCTAGAGTATCAAGAGGTGCCTGCGGACTTTCTCGCAACCAATGAATGGCACTAGACCTTGCTGTCTAGTTCAAGCCATAACCCAGCATACGTGGCCGGACCCACATTTGGGTTCTTGAAACTGCTTGCCTCATCAGGCTCACATTGCACCAAGTGAGCCGATGAGCAGCATAGACCAGCAGGGTTCGAGTCTCGGCTCGTTCCCGACCTTCGCCTCCCCTTTATCCCCACTTTAATCGGCCTTCGGGCTTTTGACCATGTGTCAAGTCGTGTCTGGTGGGAGGCAGCGACAAATAAATAGAGTATCAAGAGAAACCATGCTATCAGCATGCCTTGATTACATATATATATATATATATATATATATATATATATATATAGAAAGTGGGAAGATAAACGAAAGTGATAAGACAAACAAGAATATTTCTTTGTTGTTGTTTATTTTTTAGCTGTTCCCAACTACATAGGTCTTCATCAGGAGAAAAGTATATTGTGAAGAAAAGTTTTTACAATAGTTGATATCCTATGAAAATTTGTATTTTGAAAACATTTTATAATAGCCGATATTCCACGCAAGAACCATACGTTGAACGAAAATCATTTTTTTAATCCAAGCGTTTCCGTCTTATCCTTTTATAATCCCTGCTAGTGTAAAAACTTGGCAGTAAGCTCTAAACATAGAATGCATTGACCAGGGTATATTTCAAATTATCAATATATATTTCAGTAGGATATCTAACCTAGGCATTTGTTTATTTAGGCATTTATGAGTCAACCCATATTTCTACATCCACGTTTCTCATCAGTGTATGTTGGTATGTGAGATTTGAGACCGAAACTCCCAGAAAATCTAACTCGGCAGATTTCGCAATAAAAAGGTGTTTAAGCGATAGGAATGTTTGTTACCATTTTAGTGAAGAAATGCGTTCTTGCGTGTGAGTATTATTCCTTCGCTAAGTGTTGTAAAATAAAGGAGGATGACGAAGCAAGAAAACAAAGATTCCGTTAGCTTTTATATGAAGGTTTTTAATGGCAGCATGGAATAAAGGGTCTACGTTTATGCTGCAAGTCTCGTAGGAAGGAAAGAAGTAAGGAAATGAAATGAAGTTATTATAGAGTTGAGAAAGCATTTTAGCAGCTAAATGCCTGAGCTTTTCGACTATCTTGCATGAATCGAGCATCAGTTTTTGAGGGGAATAGAGGATTCAAGGAAGGCAGGGCGTCTGTGAGAGGTGTGGGAGCATTAAGGAAGTCAATACACCAGAGTTTATTGGCCAAACAGTTGGGTTACTATGTTGAGGTTTTAAGGAAGTTCAGGACGAGATTCCGTCGGAAGAAGCCAGCACTCTTCAAATCGGGTCAGTGGCATTTCCACCAGGACAATGCACCAGTCCACAACTCCATACTTGTCACAGACTATTTGAACAAGATGGGCATCAAGATAGTTCTTCACCCTCCCTCTAGTCCAGACCTTGCTGCCTGTGACTTTTGCTTATTCCCTAAGCTCAGGGGCTGTCATTATGAGACATGAATTGAGGAGATGAAAGAGGCTGTGACGAAGGTTATTGACACGCTCACACAAGAAGACTTCCATGGGGCCTTCCAGAAAGTGTTGGAACGGTAAAACAAGTGCATTGCAGCCGGAGGAGATTACTTCGAAGGGGACTAGAGTTTCATGCCTGTACTATCAATAAAAGTGCCCATACGAAAAAAGTCTGGAAACTTATTGTATGCTCCTCATATCTATGAGCTGCTTCTATTTCTTGCACAATTTTGAAAGCTTTCTGGAAATTAATTCGCTTTCAGACAGTAATTTTTTCTGGTTGCTTACGTCGTTTATTCCACACACAATTCTGTCTCGTATCATCATCTCTAAAGTGGTGTTGTAATTACAGTTCTTGAATAAATGTTTCAAATCTGCTACAAAGTTCGACACAGTTTCGTCTGTTTTCCAGCTGTGTGAGTAAAATTTATAATGCAGGATAATCTCATACGGTTTCGGTTGGAAATGGTATTTTATATAAAGAAAAATTGATAACAAGATATACCAAGTAGGAGGAGAGATTTATTGAGGAGCAAAGTCGACACAATAGCATTTCAGTTCAAATGAACCATCATCAGGACTATGAGGGATGATATTAGTCATGTTAAATCAATGATGGGTGTTTAAAGTGCAAAACAGAAAAACCTAGGTAAAATGTGTATTAGAAGAAAAGGTTGACTGTTTAATTAGTGAATCAGGATAAGGGGGTTCATACCTTTCCCGAGGGTATTTGCCCGAAAGTGAATGTAATTGCACGACAGGAGTATAAACTCACTTACTACGATTCTGCAGTCCATCGCTTTAACCATTACACCATGAGGACACTCCCCTTCAATTAAGAATCATCACTTTAATCAACTATCAGTTAAAAAGGAAAAGTGATGTTAGTTGCTCGAAACCTTATCATAGCAAATTATTACTGTTACAAATAATTAAATCCGTATAACTACAAAGCAAATGATTATAAAATAGGAACTGTTAATTTACATCATCTCATTGTGTATACATTATTAGTACAAGATAAGTATAAGAAATATTTACAATTTCTAAATTGCTCCATTTTCAGGTAGTCGAAATATGAGATGAGGATAGATATAGGTATGTTATTTCTAAGAATCAACTCCAGATTATCTTTAACTATATATACTCAAATAGACAACTATATATATATATATATATATATATATATATATATACTTTCTTATTGTGTTGATATTATGTGATAAGTTATTGGGTTGCAAAAATCAAGATATATTCAGATTTTTCCAGATTTTTCTTTCATTATCAAATCCCTTCCCCAAATTCAATTAGAACAAAAAGTATTATAAGTTAAAAAATATTTTTTAAACTTTTAATTATTTTTCACGAGGAAAATCATTTCAACAAATAAAGTGTTGTTTAAATAAGTTGTCCTTCTGTTACTTTTGATAAGATTATTGCATGTCAAATGTCAACTAGTATCTAGAAAAACTATTTCAAATCTTTTAAGAGGATTATTTTTCGGGAGACGTGGGTTCAATTCCAGGACGTGTCATAACAACAGCTTTAAAAATGGTACTTTATACCTCCCTGCTTAACACTCAGCTATATATGGTACGTATCAAGAGGAAAGCAGAGTAATCCAGGGAAAGAAGTAGCACTCTTCCCTACACCTCGGTGTAGTAACTATTGAAAAAGGAGCCTTCAGGTCCCTCTCGACTACGGTCGCTAGCTGTACTTAACTTATTTTATGTCCAGGTTCCTACCTAAGCCATAAGGAAAATCATTTCAACAATGTTAATACTACTAATAGGGTACATTCTTTTTTATGTCAGCTGATTTTGGTAAGTCATGAAATTCTACAAGTGAAAATCGATGGTAAATTCATTTTTTATTTTTAAGAGTTAGCTGAGAAAGAATTCATTTCAATGGTTTAGTCTGACAAGACAAATACCAATTTCCTTACGAAAGAAGTTTATCAGGTTTCCTATAATTTAAAAAACAAAAGCTTGTGATATGCTTCCAGAGGCAGCATTAATCTATACAGTTTCAGGGCCTAAAAGTGACCTTCTCAAGATTTAATGCAAGGAGGAAAACTTTTCTTTTACTGTGATGAGAAAATGGAAGACTTCATTCCTTCTTTCAGCAAAAAAGAAAAAGAAAAAAGGTAAAAGAAAAAACGGAAAAAGAATAGAAAACTTCAACATTTGTGAATATCAAAATTTATACTATCAAAGTTATGTCTTTTATTTTTTCATCTGTATTTCTTCCAACAGTAATTTTCTTAAATTTCCCAGACATTTTTTTGTTTTCAAATAGTTAATTATTTGGTGATCTTTTTTGGGCCGATTTATAACTTACACCATTTTATATCACTATATAAGATGACGACAATAGTTCGAAAACACTTAATGATGAAAATTACTTTGTATTTTACACCATTTTATATCATGATATAAAAGAGATTTTTATGATGCATTTAAATATAAAAATTATTTTGTAGGAAATTTATATATACTTATCTAAGTATCTATATATACAAATCATCTGCACAGAGTTACAAAGTTCCAAGTATTAATATTGAGCACTAATTACAAAAAAATCACTAATGTAACTATTGTCCAGTCAGCTGGGGCTGTAAAATACACTGGCTGCACCTTTGCAGTGGGAGTAAAACCTCCCCAACCAGTGTCCTGGATATGACACTAAACAATCTGATGGTGCAGCTTTGGGGAATACGGAACACTCTTTCACTATCATCACTCCCAGGTCCACTCAGGCCTGGAGTAGTAGCAACTGAGAGGGCCCTATCTATGGGTCAAATAGAACTAAACTGTGTACTCAGGCTAAACTGAATTACCTGAAGTAGAACTGTTTTGACATGTAAACTGAGTACTTATGATTAACTGAATTGTTTGAAATAGAACTGTTTTTAACATTGAACCTGTACTAAAGTTAAACTGCATTGTTTGAAATAGATCAGTTTTGACATTTAACTGTGTGTGGATAAAAACTATACTCTTACTAAACTAAATTGTTTGAATTAGAACTGTTTGATGAAAATGAATAGCTTGAAATAGAAATGTTTTTGACAAACTGTGTACTCATATTCAAAATGCATACTTATACTAAACTGGATTTTTTGAGATGGAAGTGTTTTGGTAAACTAAACTGAATTGTTTGAAAATGAACTGTTTATTGATATTGAAAATGTACTCATGCTAATCTGAATTGTTTATATTAGAACTGTTTTGAAATTTAAATGTGTGTATACAAAATCTATACTTATACTAAAATAGTTGAATTAGAACAGTTTGACTAAGCTTCATCGCTTAAAATATAGTCATGCTAAACTGAAATGTTTGATATAGAACTGATTTTATGTATAAAAAAATGAATTTAATAATGAAACAGTTTCTCTCTTGTCAGTGTTGACATTTGCCTTTTGAGAGGAGAATTCCAGGAAAATATAACTCCACAGCATTCATGATGAAATATTTTTCTCCAGTAAGTGTTCAAAAATGTCATTTTAGATTTTAAATCTGTGAAAATGTAGGTCCACAAATTTCACAGTGGAAAAGTTTTTCTCCAGTCTGTGTTAAGATGCATTTTCTAAGACTTGAATTCTGGGAAAATGATGTATAGCGAGTGAGTTTCAAGGGAATCTGTGTAATCAGCGTGTTTGATGATATATATACACGTGTATATATATATATATATATATATGGAACAGATATTTATTTGACCTCCATTTTCTAGGAGATTTTTTTTATATTTTGGAGGAGTGTTTTATGTTTGAGCTGTAAATTTAGTGTATGTTTTTTCTTTGATTATTTCTTTGGATTTTTTGTGTGTTTATTGTGAGTTCTTTTAGTTGAGTTAGTGCTTTTGTTTGATGGATTTCAGCAGAGTTTTTCAGCAGCTCATGAAACTTTGGTCAATCATTTTATTCCAATCTGATTAATTTCTAGACGTGATCAGTACTTGTAAGGTTGATGGCTGTTTCTGATTGGATTCGTCCTCTATGATATAGCAGCATAAGTATACCTCCCATGAAGACCCAACTATTCTACTAACTCTTAAAATTCATATTTTGCTAATACTTTATTTTAAGTATCTTCCACTCTCTTTTCTAAATGCCACAAGATGTTGAGGTTGCAGGGTGATTTTGTTGATAATGTATTTAGTTTCAGTTTGGGCAATCTTTCTTGGTGTGGTCGGGGTCTTTTGACTACATCTTACACATGTTTGATGATGTCAGCAACCCTCCTTGTGGTAGCTATATCTTTGACATTAAAGCATCTCAATGGTACAGAATGTATTGTTCCACCCTCTCAAGGCACTATCCAGTTTTAACTTTCTTTGTCTGAATTTCCTCTCCGTCCTTACCTAGAGCAATGTCTGATGAAGATTAATGGCTAGAGTATCAAGAGGTGCCTGCGGACTTTCTCGCAACCAATGAATGGCACTAGACCTTGCTGTCTAGTTCAAGCCATAACCCAGCATACGTGGCCGGACCCACATTTGGGTTCTTGAAACTGCTTGCCTCATCAGGCTCACATTGCACCAAGTGAGCCGATGAGCAGCATAGACCAGCAGGGTTCGAGTCTCGGCTCGTTCCCGACCTTCGCCTCCCCTTTATCCCCACTTTAATCGGCCTTCGGGCTTTTGACCATGTGTCAAGTCGTGTCTGGTGGGAGGCAGCGACAAATAAATAGAGTATCAAGAGAAACCATGCTATCAGCATGCCTTGATTACATATATATATATATATATATATATATATATATATATATAGAAAGTGGGAAGATAAACGAAAGTGATAAGACAAACAAGAATATTTCTTTGTTGTTGTTTATTTTTTAGCTGTTCCCAACTACATAGGTCTTCATCAGGAGAAAAGTATATTGTGAAGAAAAGTTTTTACAATAGTTGATATCCTATGAAAATTTGTATTTTGAAAACATTTTATAATAGCCGATATTCCACGCAAGAACCATACGTTGAACGAAAATCATTTTTTTAATCCAAGCGTTTCCGTCTTATCCTTTTATAATCCCTGCTAGTGTAAAAACTTGGCAGTAAGCTCTAAACATAGAATGCATTGACCAGGGTATATTTCAAATTATCAATATATATTTCAGTAGGATATCTAACCTAGGCATTTGTTTATTTAGGCATTTATGAGTCAACCCATATTTCTACATCCACGTTTCTCATCAGTGTATGTTGGTATGTGAGATTTGAGACCGAAACTCCCAGAAAATCTAACTCGGCAGATTTCGCAATAAAAAGGTGTTTAAGCGATAGGAATGTTTGTTACCATTTTAGTGAAGAAATGCGTTCTTGCGTGTGAGTATTATTCCTTCGCTAAGTGTTGTAAAATAAAGGAGGATGACGAAGCAAGAAAACAAAGATTCCGTTAGCTTTTATATGAAGGTTTTTAATGGCAGCATGGAATAAAGGGTCTACGTTTATGCTGCAAGTCTCGTAGGAAGGAAAGAAGTAAGGAAATGAAATGAAGTTATTATAGAGTTGAGAAAGCATTTTAGCAGCTAAATGCCTGAGCTTTTCGACTATCTTGCATGAATCGAGCATCAGTTTTTGAGGGGAATAGAGGATTCAAGGAAGGCAGGGCGTCTGTGAGAGGTGTGGGAGCATTAAGGAAGTCAATACACCAGAGTTTATTGGCCAAACAGTTGGGTTACTATGTTGAGGTTTTAAGGAAGTTCAGGACGAGATTCCGTCGGAAGAAGCCAGCACTCTTCAAATCGGGTCAGTGGCATTTCCACCAGGACAATGCACCAGTCCACAACTCCATACTTGTCACAGACTATTTGAACAAGATGGGCATCAAGATAGTTCTTCACCCTCCCTCTAGTCCAGACCTTGCTGCCTGTGACTTTTGCTTATTCCCTAAGCTCAGGGGCTGTCATTATGAGACATGAATTGAGGAGATGAAAGAGGCTGTGACGAAGGTTATTGACACGCTCACACAAGAAGACTTCCATGGGGCCTTCCAGAAAGTGTTGGAACGGTAAAACAAGTGCATTGCAGCCGGAGGAGATTACTTCGAAGGGGACTAGAGTTTCATGCCTGTACTATCAATAAAAGTGCCCATACGAAAAAAGTCTGGAAACTTATTGTATGCTCCTCATATCTATGAGCTGCTTCTATTTCTTGCACAATTTTGAAAGCTTTCTGGAAATTAATTCGCTTTCAGACAGTAATTTTTTCTGGTTGCTTACGTCGTTTATTCCACACACAATTCTGTCTCGTATCATCATCTCTAAAGTGGTGTTGTAATTACAGTTCTTGAATAAATGTTTCAAATCTGCTACAAAGTTCGACACAGTTTCGTCTGTTTTCCAGCTGTGTGAGTAAAATTTATAATGCAGGATAATCTCATACGGTTTCGGTTGGAAATGGTATTTTATATAAAGAAAAATTGATAACAAGATATACCAAGTAGGAGGAGAGATTTATTGAGGAGCAAAGTCGACACAATAGCATTTCAGTTCAAATGAACCATCATCAGGACTATGAGGGATGATATTAGTCATGTTAAATCAATGATGGGTGTTTAAAGTGCAAAACAGAAAAACCTAGGTAAAATGTGTATTAGAAGAAAAGGTTGACTGTTTAATTAGTGAATCAGGATAAGGGGGTTCATACCTTTCCCGAGGGTATTTGCCCGAAAGTGAATGTAATTGCACGACAGGAGTATAAACTCACTTACTACGATTCTGCAGTCCATCGCTTTAACCATTACACCATGAGGACACTCCCCTTCAATTAAGAATCATCACTTTAATCAACTATCAGTTAAAAAGGAAAAGTGATGTTAGTTGCTCGAAACCTTATCATAGCAAATTATTACTGTTACAAATAATTAAATCCGTATAACTACAAAGCAAATGATTATAAAATAGGAACTGTTAATTTACATCATCTCATTGTGTATACATTATTAGTACAAGATAAGTATAAGAAATATTTACAATTTCTAAATTGCTCCATTTTCAGGTAGTCGAAATATGAGATGAGGATAGATATAGGTATGTTATTTCTAAGAATCAACTCCAGATTATCTTTAACTATATATACTCAAATAGACAACTATATATATATATATATATATATATATATATATATACTTTCTTATTGTGTTGATATTATGTGATAAGTTATTGGGTTGCAAAAATCAAGATATATTCAGATTTTTCCAGATTTTTCTTTCATTATCAAATCCCTTCCCCAAATTCAATTAGAACAAAAAGTATTATAAGTTAAAAAATATTTTTTAAACTTTTAATTATTTTTCACGAGGAAAATCATTTCAACAAATAAAGTGTTGTTTAAATAAGTTGTCCTTCTGTTACTTTTGATAAGATTATTGCATGTCAAATGTCAACTAGTATCTAGAAAAACTATTTCAAATCTTTTAAGAGGATTATTTTTCGGGAGACGTGGGTTCAATTCCAGGACGTGTCATAACAACAGCTTTAAAAATGGTACTTTATACCTCCCTGCTTAACACTCAGCTATATATGGTACGTATCAAGAGGAAAGCAGAGTAATCCAGGGAAAGAAGTAGCACTCTTCCCTACACCTCGGTGTAGTAACTATTGAAAAAGGAGCCTTCAGGTCCCTCTCGACTACGGTCGCTAGCTGTACTTAACTTATTTTATGTCCAGGTTCCTACCTAAGCCATAAGGAAAATCATTTCAACAATGTTAATACTACTAATAGGGTACATTCTTTTTTATGTCAGCTGATTTTGGTAAGTCATGAAATTCTACAAGTGAAAATCGATGGTAAATTCATTTTTTATTTTTAAGAGTTAGCTGAGAAAGAATTCATTTCAATGGTTTAGTCTGACAAGACAAATACCAATTTCCTTACGAAAGAAGTTTATCAGGTTTCCTATAATTTAAAAAACAAAAGCTTGTGATATGCTTCCAGAGGCAGCATTAATCTATACAGTTTCAGGGCCTAAAAGTGACCTTCTCAAGATTTAATGCAAGGAGGAAAACTTTTCTTTTACTGTGATGAGAAAATGGAAGACTTCATTCCTTCTTTCAGCAAAAAAGAAAAAGAAAAAAGGTAAAAGAAAAAACGGAAAAAGAATAGAAAACTTCAACATTTGTGAATATCAAAATTTATACTATCAAAGTTATGTCTTTTATTTTTTCATCTGTATTTCTTCCAACAGTAATTTTCTTAAATTTCCCAGACATTTTTTTGTTTTCAAATAGTTAATTATTTGGTGATCTTTTTTGGGCCGATTTATAACTTACACCATTTTATATCACTATATAAGATGACGACAATAGTTCGAAAACACTTAATGATGAAAATTACTTTGTATTTTACACCATTTTATATCATGATATAAAAGAGATTTTTATGATGCATTTAAATATAAAAATTATTTTGTAGGAAATTTATATATACTTATCTAAGTATCTATATATACAAATCATCTGCACAGAGTTACAAAGTTCCAAGTATTAATATTGAGCACTAATTACAAAAAAATCACTAATGTAACTATTGTCCAGTCAGCTGGGGCTGTAAAATACACTGGCTGCACCTTTGCAGTGGGAGTAAAACCTCCCCAACCAGTGTCCTGGATATGACACTAAACAATCTGATGGTGCAGCTTTGGGGAATACGGAACACTCTTTCACTATCATCACTCCCAGGTCCACTCAGGCCTGGAGTAGTAGCAACTGAGAGGGCCCTATCTATGGGTCAAATAGAACTAAACTGTGTACTCAGGCTAAACTGAATTACCTGAAGTAGAACTGTTTTGACATGTAAACTGAGTACTTATGATTAACTGAATTGTTTGAAATAGAACTGTTTTTAACATTGAACCTGTACTAAAGTTAAACTGCATTGTTTGAAATAGATCAGTTTTGACATTTAACTGTGTGTGGATAAAAACTATACTCTTACTAAACTAAATTGTTTGAATTAGAACTGTTTGATGAAAATGAATAGCTTGAAATAGAAATGTTTTTGACAAACTGTGTACTCATATTCAAAATGCATACTTATACTAAACTGGATTTTTTGAGATGGAAGTGTTTTGGTAAACTAAACTGAATTGTTTGAAAATGAACTGTTTATTGATATTGAAAATGTACTCATGCTAATCTGAATTGTTTATATTAGAACTGTTTTGAAATTTAAATGTGTGTATACAAAATCTATACTTATACTAAAATAGTTGAATTAGAACAGTTTGACTAAGCTTCATCGCTTAAAATATAGTCATGCTAAACTGAAATGTTTGATATAGAACTGATTTTATGTATAAAAAAATGAATTTAATAATGAAACAGTTTCTCTCTTGTCAGTGTTGACATTTGCCTTTTGAGAGGAGAATTCCAGGAAAATATAACTCCACAGCATTCATGATGAAATATTTTTCTCCAGTAAGTGTTCAAAAATGTCATTTTAGATTTTAAATCTGTGAAAATGTAGGTCCACAAATTTCACAGTGGAAAAGTTTTTCTCCAGTCTGTGTTAAGATGCATTTTCTAAGACTTGAATTCTGGGAAAATGAAGCTCCAAAAATTTCACAGTAAAAACTTTTCTTGGCTATATGAGCTTAAATAGGTTATAAGGCATGAAGAGTGTAAAAATCTAGTTTCATAGATTTCCAAACGAAAACTTTTCTCTCCACGTGTTTACATTGGAATTTTAAAATGTGAATACTGTGAAAATCTATTTCCACAGATTTAACAATGATTTTCTATTATAGGAGTTGATTAGAGACTTTTGAGATCCAAATTATCGGGAAAAAATATATCAACCGATTTCAAATGAAAAAGGAGTAACTTGTGTTTTTGAGATTTGAAAATTGTGAAAGGAGAGTTCCACAGATTTCACAATAAAAACTTTTTCTATACAGTGAGTGTTGACGTGTGTCTTTTGAGACTGGAATTCTGCGAAAACTTAGCTCCACAAATTTCACAATGGAAAGGTTACTCTCCAGTAGGGTAGGTCGATTTTGGAACTGTAAAAAGAAGAATGCGGTGAAAAGTGTGAAATAATGTCAGAAATTACCCCACAAAATATTTTTTTCCAAATATTTGTATTTTTTTGCGAATTCGCATTTAAAGACATAATGTTTTGTGATTTTAGTCGTGATATCGGTGACACTGGAAACCTGTATCCATAAAAGTAAAACTGAGACGAAAGGAAAATTAGATAATAAAATTTATTAAATAATTAATATTTTAAAGTTTATTATCCATTTTTATATCATGTTAAATCAAATGACCATAATCAAAAATAAAATGCATTTAAATATACAGTTTAAAATACAAATAACGACTTACTAAACCTTGTTTTATTTGCTGGATATTTTTTCAGCTTTCACCGGTGGTAATTATCTCTCCCTAGTACTTTGGTTTGTTTGTTTTTTACCCTTCTAATGAATGCAAATATATATATTTTGCAAAGTAGACATACTATCGAAATATTTTAACCTTTTATAATTATTGTAATTTATATATATTTTATAATTTACAGTTTTTTTAAGTGAAAAGTAGGTTTACGACTTAATTTTGGAACTTAAATCTACAGTACTGTTGTTTGGTAAGTAGACATTATTACTTTTATAATGAATTTCAAAATTTATTTACAGTTTTTTTAAACATGTTCGTGTATTTTCCGACAATATATATATATATATAATATATATATATATTTCAATCATACATCTTAGATGCATCAGGGAGGTCTTCAGTGATGCGCTGTCTTCATTGCTGATTTCGGGTTATTTCTGAATCATATCGGCTCCGACAGTAACCCTGGCATGACTGAAAGAGCCAAGCTGCCTCCGTGATCGCAACGTGCTACGCTCGTGCCTCTACCAAAGCAAAGAAAAAATAATAAAGGCCGGACTTCGGCCGTTCTTATAGACATGTCCTTTTGTAAACAGCCGATAAAAACAGGGCATTCCACACTCCTCTGCTATATAATACCATCTTTACCTCATCCGGTTTCGCCCGGCTACTTCCAGAATCGGTACCACGGTAAGATGTTATTTTAATACTCGTCCGTGTCCATGATTTACACTTCACTAGACTTACACGAATCTACCACCAAATCTGCCCTATACTATTACTTCTAAACTAACATGAATTAAGCCCCCGCTCAAAACTATTCAGTCAGTCTTTAACTCTTACCTTATACCCTTATTCAAAGTAAAAAAAAAAGAAAATATATATATTTTGCAAAGTAGACATACTATTGAAATATTTTAACCTTTTATAATTATTGTAACTTATTTATGTTTTAAAATTTAGAGTTTTTTTAAAGTGAAAAGTCGGTTTACGAGTTAATTTTGGAACTAAACTCTACAATACTGTTGTTTGGCAAGTAGACATTATTACTTTTATAATGAATTTAAAAATTTATTTACAATTTTTTTAAAACATGTTCGTGTATTTTCTGACTATATATATATATATTCTTTTTACACATATTTAAAAAAAATGGCTGGAAAAAACACTGGAGTTTCCACTCGAAGTAAAGGTGCAATTAAATTTTCAGGTTTACCATCACCATTGGATAAAACTGAGCCACCAACTCTTTGTCAAATAATTCAGTACAGCTATTTTTTGATGAACACTTATCCCCACCTTTCTTGTTTTTAGCAAAGGAAGTGATAGATATTTGGAAGGCTCTCAACCCTCATTTGCCTTTGTTAAAGGAAATTAATGTTGTCAACAAAGTGAAAGTTCTATGCTTTCAGAAGGCAAAGCAAATAAATAGGAAACATCTACCTGCTGCCCAAACTAAATTCTGGAAGGAAAAGTTGGATACATTGTTTGATATATCGTCATGTTCCTGCAACCTGCCCATTGTAAGTTGTGACAATATTAATGTCAAATGCACCAAAGAAAATTGCCAGACTAAGCACATCATCTGCTCTTGTCCTCTGACACAGAAAGTAAGTTATTTTCAATTTTTATTTTTTTAATTTATTGTGAAAGGGACAACTTAATAACTAAATTTTGTAAATTTTGAAAAAAGTTATTTTCAACAGTTAAAATAAATATTGAAAGTCATTTTTCCATTTTATTTTACATGTAAAATGAATTTTAATTTAATCTATTAAACTATATTTTTAATATTAGTAAAATTTGATATTCCAGGTTTCGATTGAAGACCGTGCTTATTTGAAAGACCAAAGAGGTAAAATAGGGCCCAAGGGCACATTCCAACTTGGGCCAACAGACAAAACTGCAATAAAGAAATGTAGAAGAGAAGGAGAAAGATTAAGCCAACAAAAAAGTATGAAGATATCCCCACCAATAGCTTCAACATCATATGTTCAGGATGATTCTTCCCATTCTTACTCATCATCTCCAAGTGATGTAACAGAGGATTATAAACAGCTAGATGGTCCCCTGCAAGTGCCTTATAACCTCACAAAAATTCCAAGGTATGCTCTTGAGTTAGTTAGGGGTGATATATCTTCTAATCTTGGAGCCAGCCTCGCCAATGCCTTGTTCTTGGATTTGAGGGCTATGGGCCTTCTTATCCCTAATATAGATATAAAGAATATCTATATGGATAAATGTAAAATAGATAGAGCAAAGTTTAAAGTAAAAACAAATGACTATGAAAATCATAACGAAAATGTGGAGAATCTGCTTTGTATAGGAGTTGATGGGAGGACAGACAAAGACACACTACACTACAAGGAATCAGTGGAGGAAAATGGAAGTAAAATTCTGAAAAAAGCCAAAGGACCAAAAATCTTTTTTAGCTGTTGAGAATTCCCTGGAGTTTCATTTTGGAATGAAAGATATGGATAGCCTTAGTAGTGACCAAAGACTACTCTATGAATATACAGTTGGTATTTCTAGAGGTAAGGTGGACCCTAGATTTGCATCATGGAAAATTGGTCAATTAAACAAGGCAAGGTGGTTAACCTTGGCCATCAGGCTCATGTGCCTATGGACTTGTGGGGCATATCCAAAGAATCTTTCGACCAAACTATATAGTTTGATAAGTTCAATTTTAAATTTGAAGTTTTGTTATAATTTATTTATTATATTTCCATAAAATAGAATAAGATTTCCTAATTGAAATACTGAAATTGTTTGGTTTTTACATCAACATTTAGGCCAAATCTGGTAAAAATGAGGATTTTTCAGTACGTGTTTGTTTAAAGTCTTTCACGCCAAATTAGCAAAAAACTGTTGAAGATTCAGATCTAATTTTTGGTATGAGTATTTAATAGGTATATACACAACTTTCAGTGCATTATTCTTTTTGATATTTAAAAAAAGTGAAAAATAAACTACCCTAGTCTCCAGTATGTACTGACATGTGTGTTTTCAGAGAGTAATTCTGTGAAAATTTAGCACCACAGATTTCACAATGAAAAGGTTTCTCTCCAGTGTGTATTGACAAGTGTCTTGTGAGACGTGAATTCAGGAAAAATTTAGCTCCACAGATTTCACAATGGAAAGGTTTCTCTCGAGTGTGTGTTGACATGTGTCTTTTAAGAGTGGAATTGTGGGAAAATTTGGCTCCACAGATTTCACAATGAAAAGGATTCTCTCCAGTGTGTGTTGACATGTGTCTTTTAAGAGTGGAATTGTGGGAAAATTTGGCTCCACAGATTTCACAATGAAAAGGATTCTCTCCAGTGTGTGTTGACATGTGTGCTTTCAGATGCGAGTTCCGAGAAAATTTAGCGCCACACATTTCACAATGAAAACGTTTCTCTCCAGTGTGTGTAGATATGTGACTTTTAAGAGCAAAATTGTGAGAAAATTTGGCTTGACAGATTTCACAATGAAACGCTTTCTCGCCAGTGTGTATTGACATGTGTGATTTAAGACTGGAATTCTGTGAAAATCTAGCTCCACAGATTTCACAATGGAAAGGTTTTTCTCCTGTGTGTGTAAAAATGTGTTCTTTGAGTGAACAATTCCTTGAAAATTTAGCTCCACAGATTTTACAATGAAAAGGTCTTTCCCCAGTGTGTTTTAACATATGTGTTTTGAGATGGGAACTCTGGGAAAAATTAGCATCACAGATTTCACAATGAAAACGTTTCTCTCCAGTGTGTGTTGACATGTGTGTTTTCAGATGGGAACTCTGGGAAAATGTACCTCCACAGATTTCACAATGAAAAGGTTTTTCCCCTGTATGTGTCGAGATGTGTATTTTGAGATGTGAATTCCGGGAAAATCTAGCTCCACAGATTTCACAATGAAAAGGTTTCTCTCCAGTGTGTGTTGACATGTGAGTTTTTAAACTTCCCTTCCAGGAAAATCTACCTCCGCAGATTTCACAATGAAAAGGTTTCCTTCCAGTGCGTGTTGACATGTTTTTTTGAGATTGGAATTCTGTGAGAAGTTAGTTCAACAGATTTCACAATGAAAAGATTTCACTCTAGTGGCTTTTGATGTGTGTTTTGACAATAAACCTCTGGGAAAAATTTACCAGCGGCGATTTCACAATAAAAACGTTCCTCTTCAGTGTGTGCTGAGATGTATCCTTTGAGATATATATTTAATGAAAATTAAGCTCAACACATTTCAAAATGCAAAAGTTTCTCTGTAGAGTACTGATTTGTCTCTTTTGAGACTGGAATTCTGGGAAAATATTACTCAAAACATTTCACAATGAAAAGGTTTTTCTCAAATGCGTGTTGAAAAATGACTTTTTCGATTGGAATTCTGGGAAATTTTAGCCTCACAGATTTCATCAATTTAATGTTTTTCTTCAGAATTTAATCCACAAATTTCGCTGCATAATTATTTCTCTTTTTCATGAGTGATCCTCTTGATCAAACCTACAAATGAAAATAATAAATTAGAAATATAATCATTTAATAAAACTTGGTATTAATAAATAATTCTGTCTGTTGCATTGACATTTTCATACAATTCTAGAAGTTTTTGCCCTAAAGACACATTTATGCAATGAATATTCTACACGCAATCAATGACCATGGAGAATTTTAGACTGAGACCGTTATTCAAATCTAATACAGAAAGTATATAGATTTTTTTATAAGTAATCTTAAATCCTAAAGACTTCTAGACACAAATATATGAGAGTAGGAAGACTGATGAAGTACAATTGAATTTTATACTGAGATTATCAGGGCTTTTATTTTATAAGCAAAGATTATGTAGACGTTCAGACACAAAGGAACCGATGTAGGAAAATTAATGGACTAGTATTCAAATCTAATGTAGAGATTACATTGACTTTAATTTTATATGGAATCAAAGATCATATAAACTTCAAGACATAAATGAATACAGATAAAAAATATGATAATCCCTTATTCAAAAGACATCATATAGACATATATTTTATATTCTTTTAACAATCCATGCAATCATCTGTGATATATTAAAAATAAAAATGAGGCAGGACTTCCCAAAAGTATGTATGCCAAAAATCATTTAACAAGATATTTTCTTTGCTCAAATGTGAATGAAGATAGAAAAATACAGAGGAATAAACATACATTTTACTAACAATTTAAACCTTCATGTTTTAGGCATGATGCGTGCAATGTGTATGTATGGTGTGACAATATTATCATTACAGAAAAGTTAGTTGTAGTCTTATCTTGTTAGAGATTTCATAAATGTCTTCTATTGTCTTCTCTTTTTTTTTATTATCTTGTTTGAATTAGTCAGAAGAGGGATGTTTCCATTTCATCTTTCTCAGGGTCATTATTTTGGGCTTATTAGCAATGTAAACTTCGGTTAATTTAGGATATATTTTTTGGGGTCTTTTTCTTTTTATCGCCTGGCTTCTTTGTTTGCAAACTAAGCTGTGTGATTGCAGAAGGTCAGTTGGTCCTATCAATGCTTTTCTACCTGAGGCATTTTCATGAGTATTTCTCGAAGCATATCAGTGATAAACTGAATTTTTCCATTAACACTTTTGCTGCGTGAACTCCCAAGTTCTCACAAATAGTGCCGTTTATTTAGTTTTCGGACTTCCTGTTCAGACCATAACATTAATTACAGTTTCCCTATAGAAGAATCTAGAGTTTCATCCAGACCTTGTGTCCTGCTTTCAATGAAAGTCAACCCACTGATTGTCCTCAAACAAGAAATCTGTTGCCATGCTCTAAGACAAATACTATGTCTTCTAACAGTATTCAAAAGTCATACTGAGATCTAGTAGACTTTTATTTTATCAGGAAGCCGCACATTTCCTGTTCTAAGGTAATAATCAGTAGTTTTCTATAACTGACATAAAAGACCTAGCTCCATTGAATACTATATCCCTTTTCAGTGTCCGTTGAAAGGCTATCATTCAATGAAATACATCACTCAAAAAACAAAAACTTCAAAAATTTTATTCAGATACATTTTTAAAATTCAATTTTTTAATTTTATTTATTCTGTGTTTTCATATAAACAAAATGCTAACCACTTGCATTGAATGGAGGACTTTGAGCTATGGATTAATTTTTTTTTTTTAATCTTGGAAAAAAAAAAAAAAAAAAGAAAGGAAAATATGTTATTAACCACATTTTTAGACTAACATTCGAAAATAAAAAAAGTAAGAAAAAAAAATACCAACGAAAGTAATTTTGTGCGTCATTTTACCATTTTTTTGAACTTCAAAAATAAGACATTCGTATGAATAGACGAACTTTTATAAGAATGCAAAGAAAATCTCAATTTCCATGAAAATATCTCCTTGAAAAATTGAAAACTCATTCACTTGCAACTTCAATACCTGTGTCACATTAAGAAAATGATTGACAGTGGGTTGGCGCAATACAACGAAATAATAAAGGAACATGTCTTTGAAATTTTGTGGAAAAATACGTTTTAAAAGAATCCTCATCTTTCATTGCTTAAAAAGGAGAAATTCATTAAAATCCAATAATTATTCGAATTAATGGGATTTTCTAGAAGAATGCTTTCAGCAGATGTTCTATTTTGTACAAACCGATTAAGAAAAATTGTTTATAGACCATAAATGAAAAATCGACACTTTTCACGAAATCTTTTCCTAATATTTGTAATGTTTCTACTAAATTTTCACTTTATATCTTGATTAAAGGAATGCAAGAATTGACGACACAGAGAAAATATAACGTTTTCTTTCAGATTTTTATCACGTTAACAAAAACTGATTGCTGTTCAAATTTCGCCATGTTATTTCCATTGGGATTTCTTTGTCTGTGTTTAGAAATTTTTAGAATATTTTACTCACCTTCGAAGTTTTAAATCATTAGGAAGTTTCAAAGATTTTCATTAAACAACCAAAAATCTAATGCTCTTTCTGACTTCTAACACGAACAGCCAAGAGAACGAACAAGTCTAGAAACCGGTGTGCATGAAAAATTTGTTCCCTGTTTTTAAAATCCGATACAACTTGTCTACACAACGTCACTCTTATCTGGATGAGGAATATTAATATAAATTTTAGATTTCTTTTTCTACATTATTGCAGATATTAAAATGAAAATAATAAAGAAAAAAAGTCTTTACTTACACTTTCGTTAAGTTTCTCATTCAGTCGTAAAATCAACAAATATTTAAACTAAGCTCTACGACAATCGATTCTCTGATCTCGTATCAACTGTCGGTTGTGTCTCTGCTTCTTTCTTTTAAAAGTGCTGACTCGCTGAAAGGGAGATAATCATGTCAACTTCCTTAACAAAGCCGGTTTTGAAATGTAGTAAAAGAAAAATGTTGTTAGCTTTCTCTCTGTTCGTGACTTTGTTTAGCTTTCTAATATCGGAACGAATAAGAAGAAGGTGAGAAATTATTGGCTCATCTTTTTTATTTATTCAATATTTTTTATTAATCATTTTTTATTGATAAACAAAATTCTAATAATTTGATGACTTTAATCTATGGACAGAATTTTTTAAAAAAGAAAATGGAAAACATTTACTCGAATTTATCGCTTTTATTAACCATATTTTCAAGATAACCTTAGAAAATGAACTAAAAAAAGAAAAAAATGCCTACAAAAGCAATATTGAGCGTCATTTTATCGTTGTTGTTTTTTTTTTACTTCAAAAATAAGACATTTGTACGAATAGACAATTTTTGTAAAAATGAAAAGAAAATCTCAATTTCCATGAAACTGTCACTTAAAGAAAAGAAAACTCATTCTGTTGCACCTTCAATATGTGCGTCACATTAACAAAATGATTGACAATGGGTCGGCACATTACAACGAAATAATAAAAAAACATATCTTTGAAATTTTGTGGAAAAATACGTTTTAAAAGAATCCTAATCTTTACTTACACTTTCATCAAGTTTCTCATTCAGTTGTAAAATCAACAAATACTTAACCAAGCTCTACGACAATCGATTCTCTGATCTCGTATCAACTGTCGGTTGTGTCTCTTCCTCTTTCTTTTAAAAGTGCTGACTCGCTGAAAGGGAGGTAATCATGTCAGCTTTCTTAACAAAGCCGGTTTGGAAATTGAGTGAAAGAAAAATGTTGTTAGCTTTCTCTCTGTTCGTGACTTTGTTTAGCTTTCTAATATCGGAACGAATAAGAAGAGGGTGAGAAATTATTGGCTCGTCTTATTGTTTATCACAATTTTTTACCATTTACAATGGAGTACGAAGCTCCAAAATGTGGGCTCATTATCTGCTGGTTTCTAAAAAACTTGAAAATACAATAACATTTTAACCAAGGCTTCTCAAAGTGATCTCTGTAGATCCTTGGGCGATAAATAAAATTTTGACTGGCAAAATAAAAGCATAGGGATCTACAAGAATTGAACTTACTTTTCTGCATTTATAAACCTCTTTTCAAATGTAAAATATTTCTCACTGGAGTTTACACCTGTAGGAGAATGGACCTGTATTTAGTATTTAAGTTCCCCGACTATTTTGAGGTTAAGTTTAGATATTTAAATAAGGATTTAATATTTCCCACACGTTTAATGTATAGGTTTGATATAGAATGTTTTAGAGAAAAGGTTGAATAGGCATATAATATAGGTATAATATATTGACACATGGATAAAGTAGTAAATGAAGGAAGCCAATGGAATAAATGAATGAAGATTTGAAACAGATAAAAGTTGTAAAACGGCGCGGACAAAATGAACATTTAAAACAAGGCGAACGAACAAAAACAAATTTATATTCTACAACAATAAAACTTACATTGAGACATGAAAGAAATTACTAACTCTACTAACAAAATAATAGTGTGAGTATATGTGTGAGCTTGTGTGTGTGTGTGTGTGTGTGTGTAACACAACTAAGCTATAAAAGAATTACAGGGGGAAATAGTCCGCTTTTTACCCAAGACTTTTCTTTAAAAAAAAAAAAAGAAAAGAAGAAAGAACAAACAAAAAAGGTTTTATTGAAATTATTTTTCCGAAAAGTTTCATGGTTAGTATAGTGAGTGAAGCCCAGCTGAGAACGACAGTAAAGTTACGAAGCTTTATTCAACTGAACAAAACTCAGCAAGTATTTGTACTGGAAATTTTGTACGGGGTTTTTGGTCTGGATGATTTTAGCTGGAGAAGTTTGGTTGGTAGCGAGGGAAAGTTTGTAAGGCCCTCACTAATAGTTGTTAGGAATAAAAGGTGGTTGAAGATGAAGTAAGATGGCGAAGGTCGAAAGGTGTTTTTAGAAATAGGTTTTTATTTGCAGCATGGAATTATGGGTTTTGCTTTTGTGCTGCAAGACTCGTGGAGTTTAGGCTTGTTAGTATGGAGACGAAATTGAGTTACGAGGTGTTCAGATGGCAGCGTGTGTTGTCGGACGTGAGGGATTGAACTTTGGATGTCACCGTGAGTTTCGTATCTGGTATGTGGGGGGGGGGGAGTAGGCGTTATCTCCATGTGATCGAAAGCGGAATTACGCTCAGATCGACATAGCCAATTTTGGGGTGACATAAAATTGTGCCTGTGTGAAGCATGTTGAAAGCGTCTAATTTATATTAAACTGGGATTCCTTGTAAGAAATCCATAAACTAGATGGATTCCCTCGACTGTCCATGTTGCTGCTGCAGCTATTTTAGAGCCGCAGTGATGTCTACACTGGGCGGCTTGTCTAGCTAAAAAGCATCGCTAATTAAGAACGGCCAGTGGACGTCTGCACTGGTCGGCGTGCTCAAACCAAAGAGACTGTGTTTGGCAGCTTACAAGCTTTGGTGAGCAGAAATGAAAGTCCGGGCTGAATGGGATTAGTCATCCTGATTGGTTGAAATTAAGTGTCAAAATAAATTTGCGCGCCACACTAAAATACGAGATTTTCCTCTTCTCTACATATTCATTCAACAAGACAATGTTGAAATATGGCACGAGACCGTTTTGATGTGGGCGGTCTGAGCACGAACCGAAGTTCAAATGCATGGCTGGTTGAAAAACACCATGTCTCTATCGGCATTTCTCTCAAAATGAAGGGCCTCATGTGTTAGGCAATATACCTAAGCCTGTCGAAGCAGGTAAAAGCCTGTGGGGACGGTTCCTGGGGCTAAGGAAGTGTCAGTTTCAGCCACCTGACGCCAATGCTAGTCTTCCCCAGCACCTATGTCAGGCGGAATTTCCTCTCCGTCCTTACCTAGAGCAATGTCTGATGAAGATTAATGGCTAGAGTATCTAGAGGTCCCCGAGGACTTTCTCGAAACCTATGAATGGCACTGGACCTTGCTGTCTAGTTTAAGCCATAACCCGGCATACGTGGCCGGACCCACATTTGGGTTCTTGAAACTGATTGCCTCATCAGGCTCACATTGCACCAAGTGAGCCGATGAGCAGCATAGACCAGCAGGGTTCGAGTCTCGGCTCGTTCCCGACCTTCCTCTCCCCTTTTCCCCACTTTAATCGGCCTTCGGGCTTTTGACCATGTGTCAAGTCGTGTCTGGTAGGAGGCGGTGACAAATAAATAAAGTATCAAGGGAAACCATGCTATCAGCATGGTTTCCCTTGAAGACAAACAAGAATATTTCTTTGCTGTTGTTTATTTTTTAGCTATTCCCAACTACATAGGTCTTCATCAGGAGAAAAGTATTTTGTGAAGAAAAGTTTTTACAATAGTCGATATCCCATGAAAATTTGTATTTTGAAAACATTTTACAATAGCCGATATTCCACGCAAGACCCATACGTTGAACGGAAATCATTTTTTTAATACAAGCATTTTCGTCTGATCCTTTTATAATCCCTGCTAGTGTAAAAACTTGGCAGTAAGCTCTAAACACAGAATGCATTGACCAGGGTATATTTCAAATTATCAATATCTATTTCAGTAGGATATCTAACCTAGGCATTTGTTTATTTAGGCATTTATGAGTCAACCCATATTTCTACATCCATTTTGATACCATATTACAGTGTGAAATGTATTTCAATTATGAGTAGTCACTTTAATCTACAATTGTTTAATAAGGATGAGTGTTATTAGTTACTTGAAAGCATATAATTGCAAATTATTGCAGATAGGAATAATTAAATCGGCATAACTGTAAAAGCAAAAGATAATCAAATAGGAATAGGTAGTTTACATCATAACATTGTGTATACATTATTAGTATTGGATAAGTAATTTTTGCAATTTCTTAATTGGCCAAGTCGTTTAAATCAGAGATCAGCATAAATAAAAGCAACTTATTTTTACGAACCTACTCCAGAGGATTTTGAATATATATATATATATATATATATATATATATATATATATATATATATATATTCAAAAAAAAAAAAATAACAAATTACATATATATATATACCGGACATTGGCCTAGGGGTTAGAGTGTTCGCCAATGGCCCGGGAGACCTGGGTTCAATCTCAGGTCGAGTCATACCAAAGACTCAAAAAATGGTACTTGATGCCTCCTTGCTTAGCACTCAGCATTATAAGGTACGGATCAAGGGTAAAGTAGAGCAATCCAGGAAAGGAGTAGCGCCCTCCCCTACACATTGGTGTAGTAGCTATCGAAAAGGGAGCCTTCGGGTTACCCTCGACTATGGTCGCCAACTTTACTTTTACTTACATATATATATATATATATATATATATATACAGAGATACTTTCTGATCCTTTTCCTATTAATATGATAAGTTGTAGTATTGGAAATACGTAGGAATATTCAATATTTTCAAAATTTTTCTATTCCAACCCACTCTCCGAACAAGATCGAATAGTATTTTACGTAAAAAAATTTGTTTAGTCTTTTATTTCTTTCCCCCAAGGAAAATCATTTCCACAAAAAAGAGGTTGTTATTCAATATTCTTCAAGAAGATAATTGCATGTCAAATGTCAAAGGGTATCTAAAAAAATATTTCTAAAACTGTTTAATTTACTATGAGCGGAGTATTCTATGTCAAGATTTCTGCCCAAGCCACTTGTTTCTCTCTTGTCAGTGATGACATTTGTCTTTTCAGAGGAGAATTCTGGGAACATATAGATCTACAGCTTTTACAATATGCGTTGGAAAATGTCTTTTCTGATTTGAAATCTATGAAAATGTATCTCGAAACATTTTATTATGAAAATGTTTCCCCCCAGTGTGTTTTGACATGTATCTTTTAGGAGATTAATTCTGAGGAAAAGATAGTTACTCAAATCTCTCAATGAGAAATATTCTCTCCAGTATATCCTCATATGTGTATTTTGAGATGTGAATTCTGAGAAAATCTAGATCCACCGATTTCACAATAAAAATGTTTCTCTCCATCGTGCATTGACAAGTGGTTTTAGAGATCAAGATTCTGGAAAAAATATATCTACTGATATCACAATAAAAACGTTTCTCTCCAGTGGGTGTTGACAAGTGTTTTTTGAAAAAAAAGCTAGTAAGATTTAAAAATGAAAACATTTCTATCAAGTGTGTAGTAATAAGTGTCTTTTGAGATGTGGATTTTGTGAAAATTTAGCTCTACAGATTTCATTATGAAAAGTTTCCTCTCTTGTGTACATTGTCATGTTTCTTTAGAGACTGGAGTTGCGGGAAAATGCACCTCCACAAATTTCACAATGGAAAAGTTTCTCTCCGCTGTGTGTTGATTTGTGTCTTTTCAGAGTCGAATTCAGGGAAAATGTAGCTCCACAAATTTCACAATGAAAAAGCTTCTCCCTAGTGTGTGTTGACATATGTCTTTTGAGATGTGAATCCTGTGAAAATTTAGCTGTACAGATTACACAATAAAAACTTTTATCTCCTGCATGTGTGCTTTGAGACTGGAATTGTGTGTAAATTGAGCTCCACAGATTTCACAATGAAAAGGTTTCTCTCCAGTATGAGTTAACAAGTGTGTTTTGAGACTGGAATTCTGGGAAAATTTAGCTCCACAGATTTCACAATGAAAAGTTTTCTCTCTTGTGTGTGTTGACATGTGTCTTTTGAAACTGGAGGTCTGTGAAAATTTAGCCCTGCAAATTTCACAATGAAACGGTTTCTCCCCAGTGTGTGTTGACATGTGTCTTTTGAGATTGGAATTGTGTGAAAATTTAGCTCCACAGATTTCACAATGAAAAGGTTTCTCTCCAGTATGTGTTGACATGTGTGTTTTGAGATGTGAATTTTGGGAAAATTTAGCCGCACAAATTTCACAATGAAATCGTTTCTCTCCAGTGTGTGTTGAAATATGATATTTAAGATGTGTATTTCGAGAAAATTTAGCTCCACAGATTTCACAATGAAAACGTTTCTCGTCGGTATGCATTGACATGTGTATTTTGAGAGTGGAGTTTTGGGAAAATTTTGATCTACAGCTTTCACAATGAAAAGGTTTCTCTCCAGTGTGTGTTGACCTGTGTGCTTTGAGATTTGTTTTCCATGAAAATTCAGCTCCACAAATTTCACAATTAAGTTTTTTGCTAGTTAGTTTTGATATGTGTCCTTTCAGATGTGTATTCAGTGAAATTTTATCTCCACATCTTTCCCAATGAAAAGGTTTCTGTTCAGTGCGAATTTATAAGTTTGTTTTGAGACGGAAATTATATGAAAATTAAGCTCACCAGATTGGACAATGAAAATGCTTCCACCCAATATGTGTTGATATGTGTTTTAACATAATATTTCGTGACATTTTAGCTCCACCAATTTCACTAGTAAAAGCTTTCTCTCCGGTATATAATCCAAAAACTTCACTGTGTAATTATCTCCCTTGTTCATGATTGTTTCTCAGTATTAAACCTATAAAGGAAAAAAACCTTGACATTTGTAGTCATACAGGAAAACCTCTTACTAATGAATAAATATGTCGGTTAATTTTGTCAAAATTCACACATCTTTATGATTCTAGAGGATGATGCCCTCAAGACACATCTTATAGACTATTATTTCATAAGATATCAAAGACATTGAAACATAAAGGTTCAAAGGTTGAAATATTCAATTCACATTTAATACAAGCATTATATAGACTTTTATTTAATAAGTAATCAAAGATCATGTTGACTTTTAGACACATAGGTGTGGATGTAGAAAAATTGATGGACTAATTTTCAAATCTAATGGAGAGATTAAATCGACTTTTATTTCATAAGAAATCGAAGATCATGTAGACTTGTACATATAAATGAATACAGAGAGAAAATATGATAATCTAGAAAACAAAGGTCATACAGACATTATACAGACTTTTATTTCATAAGTAAGCCTATAGCGATGGGGATAACATTATTATTATTGTTATTTTTTTGTTATTGGGGTTTTTAGGTTTAAGTTGGTTTTGCGTTGGTTATGTTGGTATTACGTTGGTAGCGTAGGTATTTCGTTGGTTGCGTTGGTATTTCGTTGGTAGTTATCCCCTCGCTAAATGTTGATGGAAAATAAAGGTGGTGGAGAAGAACGAAGACGTCGTTAGGTTTTGTATGAAGGTTTTAATGGCAGCATGAAGTAAGGGGTTAACGCTGGTATGCTGCGAGGCTCGTAGTAAGGAAAGAAGGTAGAAAGTTGTTAGAGTGAATCATCTAAATTGTTTTTAACTAGGATCCCTTGGTCTAGAAGAATAGACCCAAGGGGTCCATAAACTAGATGGCTCTTCTCATAATGGTTGATGCGGCTACTGCTATTCAGGAACAGACGAATAGACGTCCGTTCCCTTTGAGGATTTCTGAGCGAGAGAGAGAGAGAGAGAGAGAGAGAGAGAGAGAGAGATTTGCGGGCTTTCTTCAATTTTTGGTGCTGCTAGGAAATATGGTTCGAGCTGAATAAGAAAAGTCATCCTGATTGGGTGAAAATGTTCGGCGACTCTAACGGTCAAATTAAATTACGCGCCAAACAAAAATTCAAGATTCTTTCTGCTACAAGCCATGCATCTTCTCTTCTACAGTAATAATCCTTGTAAATAAATGATTGTAAAAGGATTATCTCCATTAAAAACTGTATCCTTTTGGGGTTTCGGTTAAAAAGACTATCATCCAACGAAATACCTCACTCAAAAAACAATAACTAAAAAATTATTATTTGTTTAAATTCTTAATTTTATCTATTCAGTATTTTTTATTAATTATTTTTTATTGATAAACAAATTCTAATCATTTGCAGACTTTAATCTATGGATAGAAATTTTTTAATCTTAAAAAAGAAAATGGAAAACAATTACCCGGAATATTATCGCTTTTATTAACCATATTTTCAAATTAACCTTAGAAAACGAATAAAGAAAGAAAAAATGCCAACAAAAGCAATATTGAGCGTCATTTTAGCGGGTTTTTTAACTTAAAAAACAGGACATTTGTACGAATAGACAAACCTTTATAAAAATGTAAAGAAAATCACATTCGCCATGAAATTATCTTTTAAAAAATGTAAAACTCATTCAGTTGCACTTTCATTACGTAAGTCACATTAACAAAATGATTGATGGTAGGTTGGTGCATTACAACAAAACAATAAAAACTACTTAGTTTTTAGAATTTAGTGGAAAAAAGATTTTAAATGAAACCTCATCTTTTATTGATTTAAATTGGGGAAAAAAATAAATCCGATAATTAGTTGATTTAAGGGAATTTTCTTAAATGTGTAGTTTTTTGTACATACCTATTAAGAAAAATTGTTAAAACACTATCTATAATATAATCGACACTTTTCACGAAATATTTTCCTAATATTTATAATATTTGGAATTACCTTTCACTTTAAAACTTGATTTTTACCCTATTAAAATAAACGTACTAACTGAAAGAAACGAAAAAAATGTAACATTTTCTTAAGATTTTTACTATAAAAACAAAACTTATTGCTGTTCAAATTTCGCAATGTTATTCCACTTGGGACTTCTTTGTGTTTAGAAATGTTTAGAATATAATACTTATAATCATTAAAGTTGTTTCTGACTTCTAACAATAACAACCAAGAGAAAAAACAAGTCAAGAAACCGGTGTGTATGAAGAATTCGTTCCTTACTTTCAAAATTCGATAGAACTTGTCTACACAACCGCACTCTTAACAATATGGGCAATGTAAATATCAATTTTAGATTTCTTTTTCTACATTACTGCAGACATTAGAATGAACGAAGGAAAGTATATGTAAAACAAAGTAAGGTCTTTACTTACACTTTCATCGAGTTTCTCATTCAGTTATAAAATCAACATCTATTTAACAAACCTCTGCGACAATTGATTCTCTGATGTCGTGTCAATCGATAGTTTTGTGTCTGCTTCTTTCTGTTTAAATTGCTGACTCACTGAAAGGGAAGTAATGATGTCAACTTGCGTAAATGAGCGGGTTTGGAAATGTTTGGGTGAAAGAAAAAAAAAAAATGTTTTTATCAACAAGGCAAAACTATGCTGTTTAGCTTGTTGCGGAGCCGATAAGTATGTCGACCCCGCAAATGAATTATGTGAATGAGAACAGCCAAAACAATAGGAAGGGACAAAGGCGAGATAACAGTTATAACAAGTGACAATTTATAGCTAAAGGCTGGACCGGGCCATTAGCGCTGCACAAAGCATCGCCAAAAAAAAAAAAAAAACAGCTAAAAAAACGAGCTGTATTTATCCTACGTCCCACCAACGTACGAATATGGCACAAGGCCGTTTTTAAGGTGGGTCCTGTCGCAGGGCCGAAGCCCAACGCGACAGGCAGTTCCAAAATTGCCTCGGACCCCGTCGGCATTCCCCTTTTCGGGGCGCCTCAGGCGCCGGGCGATAAACCCAACCCCTCCGAAGAGGGTTAAAGCCTGGGGGGACGGCCCCCTGAGGCCAGAGGTGATGTATCCAGTGGTGGAACACACCCGAACAGACTGTGCAGCTCGCAACCACAGTCGGTCGAGAGCGCCCCACCACAGGACACAAAGCATCACCAAAAAAAAAAACAGCTAAAAAAACGAGCTGTATTTATCCTACGTCCCACCAACGTACGAATATGGCACAAGGCCGTTTTTAAGGTGGGTCATGTCGCAGGGCCGCTAAAAAACGAGCTGTATTTATCCTACGTCCCACCAACGTACGAATATGGCACAAGGCCGTTTTTAAGGTGGGTCCTGTCGCAGGGCCGAAGCCCAACACGAGAGGCAGTTCCAAAAATGCCTCGGACCCCGTCGGCATTCCCCTTTTCGGGGCGCCTCAGGCGCCGGGCGATAAACCCAACCCCTCCGAAGAGGGTTAAAGCCTGGGGGGACGGCCCCCTGAGGCCAGAGGTGATGTATCCAGTGGTGGAACACACCCGAACAGACTGTGCAGCTCGCAACCACAGTCGGTCGAGAGCGCCCCACCACAGGACACAAAGCATCACCAAAAAAAAAAACAGCTAAAAAAACGAGCTGTATTTATCCTACGTCCCACCAACGTACGAATATGGCACAAGGCCGTTTTTAAGGTGGGTCCTGTCGCAGGGCCGCTAAAAAACGAGCTAACGAGCGTTGAAAAGGGCTCGTTGATATCACGAAAGTGCTGTGACACACAGCTCAGCCGCGTGAATATGGAATTCCCCCATAAAAAATGAGTGTAGCCATAAAGTATTTTTCTAACCTGCTATAGGCTGGCGACGACTATTAGTTCTAGTTTTATCTAGTTATTTTTGGTCGAAGTGCTTTGTAAATGTTATTAATTTTAATTCATCCTTTTCTTTTAGCTATAACGAGATGTCAAGGTCGTTAGAAAGAAAAAGGGCTTAGTCAGTTCCGGTCGTACCCGGATATAATTGTCCTAAAGCGGGCGTGTAACTTGATATGTTTATGTTTATCGGCAGGTCGCGGCAAGCTTTCTCTGAGTTCGCGACATAGTTTAGCTTTCCAATGTTAGGACGAATAAGAGGAGGGTGAGAAATTGTGAATTCATCTTATTATTTATTACAATATTTTTACGATTTAGAATTGAGAATGAAGCCCGAAAATGTGAGCTCATTATCTACTGACTTTAACAAAATTTGAAAATATTATTAATATCTCAACTAGTGCTTCCCAAAGTGGTTTATATAGATCCATGGGGGGTAAATAACATTTTGGGTGGCTTGTGGGGGTTGTATGTTATTTGGTTATTTCAGTAGATGTGAGTCCGTAATTTACGGGTATAGCTCTCTAAATTATTTCCACCAACAACAAAACAACACAAAACAACACAAAACTTTACAATCGCGTGAAAGAAATGGAATAGAACACAACGAACATTGAATAACAAACAATTTAATATGCATATAACAGAATATGAAAACAAATAAAATACATGATGTGTAAATGGCCTTTTGGAAAATAAAGTTTGACAAGAAGAAAATAAATTTGTTTAAAGATGTGTGTATGTTCATGTTAACGGAGTCCGTAAATAAGTCGTTCTTACTTACATTAAGTTCATGTTTTGTTTTATGATTGTGGCGACAGCGTGTCGCGTTGATACAAGAAAGTTTGTCGGTTTTTTCTTTTGAACGTGATTCGTGGCCATCTGAAGCTAGGCCATGAACTTTAGCTGTAGAAGAAAAGGAATTTGTCGGACAGTGTATCGGCTACTGCTTTACTGACTAAATGGCTAGGCTTGTGGTTTAGCCTTCGTGAATGGCTCCCTAACTCTGTGTTATTTATACCGTAATAGTGGATCAAAGAATCGTCCTAAAATTTTGGCGCGTAGACATTTATTGACCAATCAGATTTGTATTTTACTATTTTATTTTCGAGCCTAAATATTTTCTGTTAGTTGACTTCCGATCCTATTTTTCTAGAATGTTCTATTCTATGTTTTTAGCTGATTGGTTGAAAAATATAAAAATGTAACTTAAATGCTAATGCAGTTTTGATCTTAAATTTCTAGAATGTTCTTAAGTGTTTTTATTGCTTCATTTAAGACTAGAAAAATGTGTATCCCATAGACCAATACCAGCTACTCACATCTATCTCTACCAACAACGACCAATACCTGTGTAGTGGAAGGGAAAATTCGTATTTTGGTTTGGCGCGCAATTTAATTCGACACTTAATTTCACCCAATCAGGATGACCTATCCTATTCATCCTGGACCTTCATTTCGGGCCAGCAAATTGGGTAAGCTGCCAAACCCACTCTTTTTGGCTGGAGAACGCCGTCCAGTTCAGACGTCACAGTGGCCGTTCTTCAATAGCAATAGCAACACTTTAGCTGGACAACGCCGCCCAGTGCAGGCGTCTCACTGGGGGCTCTTCTCGCAGCAGCAGCAGCATAGACACATGAGGGAACCTATCTAATTTATGGATTCCACGCAAGGAATCCCAGTTGAATGTAAATTAGATACATTCAACAAGCCTCGCAGAGGCACAACTTTATGTTACCCCAAAAATTGGCTATATCAACGCGATGCTTTTATTCCGCTCATGACACCTAGCTACTAATTCACCACTGGGCCACTTTAATGAAGACAACGCATACTCTCCCCAAATACCAGACACGAAACTCACGGTGACATCCAAAGTTCAATTCCTACAACTGCAACATGCCTTTCGTTAAACTACAACGAACACAATCTCTCACACGTCCGACGACACACGCTGCCATCTCAACCTTCTCAACTTCTCATAACTCAATTTCGTCTCAATAAGCAATACTCACAACCCTTCACTAGTCTTGCAGCACCAAAAGCAAACCCAATATTCCATGCTGCAAATAAAAACCTATTTCTAAAAACACCTTTCGACTATCGTCATCTTACTTCTTCATCCTTCCTTTAATACCAACATACAATTAGCAAAAGACTTTCCAAACTTAGCGAGGGAATTACACCCTTAGCGAGGAAACACACAACGTAAACACGCTCCTACGTTACGACCATTCCTCGCTGACAACAACAAAAACTCTGGCTAAAAATTCTCGCTAAACCTGCTAGTCACATCGATAATCTAGCTGACTACACCAACAACTTACATCTGTTTTTGTAACCTCGACAAATAAATTGTCATATTTGATATACTGTTATCTCGCCTTTGTTTCCTTCATTGTTCTTTTGGCTGTCATTGCTCGCACACTTAACTAAAACAGTTTGCGGAGTTGACATGCTTATCGGCTCTGAAAGAAATTCATATTGAAATTTACTTTCAGATTTATTGAGGGTTTAATTTTTAAAAACTTTCGCAACTTTCTTTTTAATATGTTGTGATTTACAAAGACTTGAAATTAATTTAATCATCAAAGTTTCAATTAAATTTACTTATTTTTTAAGACAAAAAAATACTCAATATGCTAATTTTAATGTGTGAACAATTATCTCTTTTGATTGTATGAATCCAAATATCAGATAATTCTTTATCTTCAAGAAAAGAAAATATATGAACGTTAGGGCCGTTTTTATAATTTCCTTTCCTGTTTGATATCACACATTCATAAGGCATTGTTTCTACTTATAAATGATTTTAAAACACTGCCGTAAATATCTAATACACAAAAGACACCCTTTTTAAAAGTTGGAGAACTCAAGATGATGACTTCATAAGTTTTCCTCTTACCACTGTTTCGGCCTTTTATTTCGGTGATCTCGACTGAGTTTGTTTGGAAATATTGGAGAGAAAGAAAGAAGTATTTTTTCATCAACAAAGTAAAAACTGTGCTGCTAGATTTCTCTGTGCTTGCGACTTCGTTTAGATTTCTGAAATAGGGAGAATAATAAGAGGGTGATAAATATTATTTGTTAACAATTTTTACCATTTACTAATGGGTACGAAGGCCGGAAATGTTGACTCATTATCTGCTGGATTCTACGAAACTTGAAAATGTAATAACATCTCCATCAGGGCTTCTCAAAATGATCTATGTAGATCTTTGAGAGGTAAATAATTTTTTGGCAGACTGAATAAAAGTATAGGGATCTACAGGGATTTAATTTACTCGATTGTAATTATAAATCCCTTTATAACTGTAAAATAAAAAATCACTGGATCATACATCGTATTTACCAACCCCTCCGCTCGGGCAGGATATGACACAAGGTCAATTTTTAAGCGGAGTTTAACAGGTTTGAATTCACAGTTTTCCTTCTCTTAGACTAGTTGCCTCACCAAGGCTGAAGAACCTAGTCTGTCCTACTATTTACCCATAGCTGGAGGGAGAATAATTCGATTCATACCTTTCCCAATGGTATTAGTGCTATGTGAAATGCAACCAGTCTCGTCCACGATTTGAACTCGTGTCGCCGTATTCATTTCCTATGACGATAACAATTACACCACGGGCACCTCCTGGATCATATATAGTTGCCAGAATGTCCACTAAAAATAACAGCTGGTTCGATTGAATGTGATAATACATAAAGGTTAAGCGAGGCTGTCGATAATGAGGGATTGTAGCTTTTTAAATGTATGAAATACTTTTTAAAATTACACTAAAAAGAAAAAGAAAAAAAAGAAAGAAATCAGATCTCAATTTTTATCAAAGAATTTTATTGAGAGAGTAAAAAAGAAAGAAAATCAGTAAACAAAAAAGAAGTTTTCATTCAAATTATATCGACCTGCGAGGTTTTTAACGTCAAATACGTAATAGCTGAACTTAAAATGATTAAGTACTTTGAGAGACCCTGTAAAAAACGCTGCGAAACGTATTGAAAATAAGATTATTAAATGTTTTGAAGTCGTCCTGTATTAATCTCATGGAAGCAGAATGAAAAAGCTGTTCACTGAAGATTAGTATCTTGCCATGTCGCTCTCTCTCTCTCTCTCTCTCTCTCTCTCTCTCTCTCTCTCTCTCTCTCTCTCTCTCTCTCTCTATGCACTAAGCCATTTTCGACTCTCTCAAACTATATTCACAAGTATATTTTGGGAAATAAAAAGAAAGGAAAATTAACCGAATATATTTTATACATCAAAACGTTTGTTTCCAGTGTTTGTTGATATATGTGTTTTGATACTGGAAGAATCGGAAAATCTAGTGTTGCGTAGCCATATACACGAATATGGCCATGTGCGAAATAGACATGTAATGTTCATTACCATAGAACATATAAAGAACATAGGAATCTCGGAATTCGAAAACACGTAACGACTTCTTGTTCAGGTACGAAACCTTTTTATTATCTTTGAGTTAAAGGTTTCGACGTAAGGAGGAGAGACACAATCTTCTATGTTGTCTTATTCATTTGGCCCCCAACTCGAGGGGCCCCCCATAGGGCGCAAACTCGCCTCGCGCCTGCGAGCTCCAAAATCGATCCTTTTCGTTTGGCGTCTAAAACCTGACTCTTATTTTCTTCAAATCCTCACACAAACTTCCGCGTGCTTCCGGTGCGTGACGTCACCCGCACCCTGTCACCCGTTTTGTCTCGGAGTGTTGTGACATCTGAGTGACATGTCCTCTCTGTGCGTGCCCACGCGATACCACCTGCATCAAGGTTGCACCCAACTAACCCATGGGCTGAGCCGAAAGGTTCTCAGCCGAACTAAACTCAAAGGCATGAACCGAAATCCCTCGGCTATTTCATAACACTAGCACCAGAGATTTTACAATGAAAAAGTTTGTTACTACAGTGTGTTGGCATGTGGGATTTGAGATGTGAGTTCCAGAAAAATTTAGCTCTACAGGCTTCACAATGAAAAGGTTTCTCTCCAGTGAGTGTGGACATGTGACGTTTTAGAGCATACTTCTGTGAAAATTTAGCTCCACAGATTTCACAATGAAAACATTTCTTATCAGTGTGTGTTGATATGTGAGATTTGAGACCGGAACTCCCAAAAAATCTAGCTCTGCAGATTTCACAATGAAAAGGTTTTTAGCGGTAGGAATATTTGTTACCATTTTAGTGAAGAAATGCGTTCTTGCGTGTGTGTGTTATTCCCTCGCTAAGTGTTGTTGTAAAATAAAGGAGGATGAAGAAGCAAGAAGACGAAGATGCCGTTAGCTTTTATATGAAGGTTTTTAATTGGCAGCATGGAATAAAGGGTTTACGTTTATGCTGCAAGCCTCATAGGAAGGAAAGAAGTAAGGAAATGAAATAAAGTTATGATAGAGTTGAGAAAGCATTTTAGCAGCTAAATGCCTGAGCGAAAAGTGTATTGTTAGGTTAAGGCATTGTTGAATGTGTTCAGAGAGATATGTTCGCCATAGTGTAGCAAAAGTCGTGATTGCTGTTTGAGGACAGAAACGATTGTAATCACCGTGAGTTTGTGGTTCTGGTTGTTTCGGGGAGAAGCGTGAATGTCTCCAGAAAATGTTGCCCAATAAAGAAGTAGCAAGGTGTCGGAGCGGAATTTTGGGGGTGACGTAAAGTTGTTCCTGTGTGTGGCGTATTGAATTCATCTAATTCATATTCAACTGGGAACCCTTGGTCTAAGAGAAATAGACGCAAGGGGCCCATAAATTAGACTGCTTCCCTCATGGTGGTGTGATGCTGCTGCTGCTATTAAAGAGCAGACAGTAAGACGTCTGTACTGAACGAAGGAGTTCCCCGAAAAGAAGAAGTGTTTGACGGCTTCCTCGATTTGTGCTGCCCGGAAAGATGGTCCGGGTTTAATAGGATAAGTCATCCAGATTGGGTGAAATTATGCGTCGACCCTAACGGTCGAATTAAATTACGCGCCAAACAAAAATACGAGATTCCTTCTGCTACAGGTTTCTCTCCAGTGTGTATTGATATGCCTTTTGAGGTGTGAATTCTGGGAAAATTTAGCATCACAGATTTCATAATGAAAAGGTTTCCCTCCAGTGTGTGTGGACGTGTGACGTTTTAGATCAGAATTCCGGGAAAATTTAGCTCAACAGATTTCAGAAATGGTTTCTCGCCGGTGTGTGTTAACATGTGAGTTTTGAGACTGGAATTCCAAGAAAATTTAACCCTACAGATTTCACAACGAAAAGGCTTCTCCCTAGTGTGTGTTGACATATGGTTTTTGAGATGTAAATTCATTGAAAATTAAATTCCTCAGATTTCACAATGAAAAGGTTTCTCTCCAGTGTGAGTTGGCATGTGTCTTTTGACACTGGAATTCTGGGAAAATCTAATTCCTCAGATTTCACAATGAAAACGTTTCTCTCCGGTGTGTGTTAACATGTGTCTTTTAAGATCATAATTCACAGAAAATCTTGCTCCACAGATGTCACAGTGAAAACTTTTCTCACAAGTGTGTATTAACAGGTGATATTTGCGACTAGTATTCTCAGAAAATCTTTCTCCACAAATTACACAATGAAAAGGTTTCTCCTCATTGTGTGTTGACATTTGTAGTTTTAGGTATGCATTTTGTGAAAATTTAGCTCCACAGAATTTTACAAGGAAAAGGTTTCTCTTTAATTGCTTTAAAAACATGGATAAAAAATCGACTCTGTTCACGAAATATTTCTGTAATACCCCCTTTCATATTAAATATTGATTTTTCCCCTTTAAAATAAATGAACAAATTGACATAAAGAAAAAAGTATAACATTTTTCTAATGATTTTTATCACAAAAAAAAAAATCTGATTACTATTCAAATTTCGCAATGTTCTTTCAGTTGAGATTTCCTTATGTTTAGAAATATTTAGAATATTTCTCTTATCTTTGAATCTTTAAATCATTCGGAAGTTTCAAAAATGTTCATTAAACAACCTAAAAATTCTACGTGGTTTCTGACTTTTAACACTGACAGCCGAAAAAACAAACAAGTTTAGGAACCGGTGTATATAAAGAATTCGTTCCCTGATTTCATAATCCGATATATCTTTTCTATAGAACCACACTATTATCTGGATGGGGAATGTAAATGTCACTTTTAGCTTTTGTTTTTCTACATTACTGCAGACATTAGAAGTAAGAAAATAAATTTTTAAAAAATTAATTACACTTTCATCAAGTTTCTCATTCACTTGGAAAATCAACAAGTATTTAAGTAACCTCTGCGGCAATCGATTCTCTGATGTTGTGTCAACCGCCTGTTTTGTCTTTTCTTATTTTTGTTTCAATTGCTGACTCTCTGAAAGTTAGGTAATCTTGTCAGCTGCCTTAACTAAACCGGTTTGGAATGTTGGGATTAAAGGTAAAAAAGTATTTTTAATCAATAAAGCAAGACTTTGTTGTTTTTATTATTCTCAGTGTTTACGACTGTTACAAGACGAGATCTTGCCTTGATTTGAAAAAACAAAAAGAAAGAAAAGAAGAAAAGAAAAAAAACGGAAGTTACCACTTCGAGTTCTCAACTCAAAATGAAAAGTTAGTCGCTCACGCATGGGCTCCGCGCAGAACTTCCGTTTGCGATAAATTAACAAAAAAAATACATTAATAAATATCCAATCGGAACGCTTCCCGCGGGGCACAAAAATTGCCGTTTCTGAGCCAACAGAAAATATATAAATAGACGGACCAAATAATTATCACCAGACTTGTTTTTTCACATGACTCGTGTTAAAGATTCTTCGCCACCGTCCGGCGCCTGTCATCCGATACATCAAACGATCGCCGCCGCAACGAACGCTGCCCTAATTCCGAGAAAACCATCCCTTCACCACGAGACAAGGGCAGTACATGAACTTTCTAACTACTACCACTGAATTCATTCTTTAACTGTGAACATATTTCTCCATTCTACTCTCTGTACTTAATCTATTTATAAAAAATTTCTATAACATCATTACTGTGTTATTGTGAGTACCTATACGTTCTTTGTTTTGCAACCATACGCATTTCTCGCCCACAACATTCATATTATAGATATCAACAACTCAGAATATAACACGACTACGTTTAGCTTTCTCATATAGGGACAAATAAGAAGACGGTGGGAAATTGTGAGCTCATCATATTACATATTACTTATAAATTCGATACAAACAATAATGAGATTCAAAAATCAAATTATACTTTTTGAAAAATAAATTTCAGAGAGAAAATTTAAAAACTGAAATTCGGTCACAATTTTAAGTATTGCAAATTTAAAAACAATTTTTTGTAAATTATTATCAGTATTGTTTCAATTTGCATCTTTTTATTTCAATTTTGATGATTATTCTTTAAAGTTACAATTTTGTAATTATTAAATGATTGTTACTCAAATACAGTTTCATGGGACAGTGATATGAATGCGTCAATTCGAGGAATAGTTATAAGTTATGATTGACAGAGGACAGGACAAACAACAGAGGCAAGTGGATAAGTTTAAATTTCAGGTTTTATTGAGCAAATCGTACACGATAAATGTAAGAATGTAGAATTGTGGTTGTTGCATCAAGTAGGTGTAGTTTCTCTTGGGTGTTGAATGTTTGTGTTGTAGAAAGATAGAGACTTAGCAGTCTATTAGTTTGTGGCAACAGAGCGTCTAGAAGTTGAAGATGGTCTCTGTGTTTGGTGCAGATTGTATGTGTAGAAAATTAAATGATTTCAAATATTCCTATCTAAAATGAATAATTCTATTTAGAATTGATCATTTATTTGCACAAAGTTAAATGGTTTTAGGTTAGGTTACTGGATTTAATGGTATATCAACCCTTGATGGGTAATTTGATGCCAAATCTAGGTTATACATTTGATTTTTAAATGAATGGTTTGCAGATGACTTTTTAAATGTATTAAAGCTTATTTGTTTGCACACAGTTAAATGATTTTAAATATTGCATCAATCTTTTATCTTAATTTTTTCCATTACCCAAAGAGAAAAAAAACAATTGTATATATTTCTATATCTGTGTCAATTTTAACTGCTTCCAGATATACTTCATTTCTTCAAGATTTAGATTTGCGGTTATGTTGTCAGTTTCAATATCCATATTTTTTATACTATAAGATCTTTAGTGTTTTGGAAATGGTTAGTTTCTATAACACTATAAAATTATTTGACAACACAATTGAATAACGAATCTTCTTTTGAAAACACAACAACGAAAGGTTTATTATAGAAGCAGGTGTAAAAGAGTAAGAGTGAGAAAGTGTCCCTTTTGGTGTCGCCGGTTAGTATGTTGGTCCATGAGTTTATAGGAAGTGTGTGTGAAGCTAGTAGCAGCGTGTTCTTCGGTGAAGGGGTTCCAAGTAGAATCTGTAGCAGTGGATGTGAGAGAGGTCTGTATTGGCTACGGGCTAATTGCTTTCTAAGGTTGTCGTTTGACTACCAAAAGGACTAGAAAAAATAGTTCTTGAGAGGAAGAAGGAATCAGTGCGCTCTGCCTGGCGACTGGTCGATAATAGCAGAATCGCTTGGCGGGAGCAATGATTCGCGAAAGGAAATAGATCTGTGGCTGCTACATCACCCCCTGCTAAGGTAGAAAGTCGACAGAGAAAAACATAACAGCCGTAAAAACAAAGAAGGGTACATTTTATGCATAAACAGTTTTACAGTTTTTTGGCTAATGTACTCGTCGACCACTACGTGTGGTGGTAACTTAATTGTATTTGGCGTTGTATTTCCTTCTACAAGTGTAAGGGTATGTCCATGTGTGTATGTAGGGGGGAATATGTAGCTCTTGTGTGTTTGTGTTAAGAAAGGCTTTTTTCACCCTGTCAATAGATACAGTTTCTTTTTGGCCACTCATGTAAAGCGTGAAAATTTGTCAATGCGTGAAAGCACGCGGTAAGGGCCAGTATAAGGCGGAGTGAGAGGGACTTTGACATGAGTCCATGAGCACATATCTTTTGGGATCGACGATTTGATGGTCTGTTCCCTAGAGGGCATTGGTGGGAGATTACCAAAATAAGCTTGCAGTCTGTTTATATACAAAGCTTGATCTGTTTCCGTTAAATCTATCGGGTTCAGCATCTGACCTGGTAAAGATGGAGGTACTCCGTAGACAAGTTCGGCTGGAGAGTATCCTAGGTCCTCTTTGATAGTTGCGCGACAGCCAAGAAGACAACAGGTACATATTCGCTCTATCGCTGTTGGTTAGGATACGCACGCAATGCGGCCTTCAATGCGGTGGAAGCGTTCTATCATCCTGTTAGAAGCAGGGTGATAGCTCGTTTTTTGTATACTATTGATCCCTAAAATCCTTGACAGTTCTTCGAATAAGTGGGATTCAAACTGTCTGCCACTGTCAGTGGTAATAGTTGTTGGAACTTCGTAACGCGTTATCCAGCCTGATATAAGGGTTTGCAATACGGATTCAGTTGAAATGTTCTTTCGGGGAATAGCTTCACGCCACCGTGTGAAACGGTCTATACATGTCAGGAGGTGGGTAAATCTCTGACTGACCGGCCATGGTCCAACCAGATCAATATGGACATGGCTGAACCGAGCGTCTGGGGTGCTGAATGTTCCAAGTGGTGCACGGATATGTTTGTGCACCTTTGACTTTTGGTAGGATACGCAGTAAGTGACAAAACCTTGCTAACTGGTGGAAGACGCAACGCATTCGTCTTTGGACTAAACGTTGGCTGGTCCTTTCACCCGTAGCAGTATGCTGCAATATAAAAGGCTACGAAATGGAACTACGAATTAAAACACTGGACTTCGACAAACTCCCAAAAGCAACAAACCATTGATGAAGATTTAAAATACCAAATGACGACAAGCATATACCATGAAACGATTAACGTATTTTAGACACCTTAACTGGGGGATTCAACCATTTCAATTGCATTCAGGGAAAATTCCCTCACCCATTGAGTGGTTGTTGAACCTAGAAAATAAAGGAAAAATATAAAAGAAATGTCTTCGTCTCCTATCTGTTGCTGTCTTCTTTGGTATAATTCTTTTTGGGTCTATCTTGTTCTTGGAGTTACATCAACTAGCCAACGTGGGATAAAAATAAAATAACCTCATTATGGAGTCAGATATCAAACGGCAACACAGCTTTGCCCTTGACCTACGCCAATCCCCACTACTATACAACAAGTGAATTATGAATCAGAAAACAAACAAACAATAATTAAATTAATAAACAGAAAAACAAATTACAGCTAAATGATGAATAAATGAATAAAATACGAACAAAAAACAAATAAATCAAATATAAAGATGCAAATAGATTTTGTACAAAAAATAAACAGATTGAAAATCAAATAATACTTACACAAAAATTGGTTACTGATAGAAAATTTAATGACAGAAATTCGGTCATAACTTTATTCGTTTCAAATTAGAAAACTATTTCTTTTATAAATTATAATCAGCATTGTTTTAATTTGCATGTTTTTATTTCAATTTTAATTATTATTCTGTAAAATTACGATTTCGTAATTATTAAGTGATTATTACTCAAATAAAGCGACAAATGAATTATGAATTGAGGAACAAATAATAAATAAATAAACAAACAAATTACAAGTAAATGAGGAATAAAAAAACAATTAAAATAGATACAAACAATAAATAGATTTAAAAATCAAATAATACTTATGGAAAAATTGGTCAGATACAAAATTTAGCTAAACGTTTTGCTCATCTTGTTACTAATAATATTATTTTCCCAAGGACAGAAATTGTTTTAAAGAGCATTTGTAGAGCTCCAGACATATAGGAAAATTTTAGTTCATAAATTTCACAAGGAAAAGGTTTCTCTCAATCGTGTTTTGACATTAGTCTTGAGATTTCCCTTCATGTAAAATTTAGATTTTACAATGAAAAGGTTTCTCACCAGTATTTGTTGACATATGACTTTTGAGATGTGAATTCCGGGAAAATTTAGCACAACAAATTTCACAATTAAAAGGTTTCTCATCAGTGTGTGTGGACAAGTGTGTTTTGAGATTAGAATTCTGGGAAAATTTAGCTCCACAAATTTAACGATGAAAAGGTTTCTCTCCAGTGTGTGTTGACATGTGTCTTTTGCGATCTGAGTTGCAGGAAAATTTACCACCACAGATTTCACAATGAAAAGATTTTCTACCAGCGTGAGCTGACATGTTTTTTGAGATTACTCTCCAGGGAAAAATTACCCCCACATATTTCACAATGAAAAGGTTTCTCTCCAGTGTGTGTTGACCTGTGTTTTTTGCGATCTGAGTTGCAGGAAAATTTACCACCACAGATTTCACAATGAAAAGATTTTCTCCCAGCGTGAGCTGACATGTTTTTTGAGATTACTCTCCAGGGAAAAATTACCCCCACATATTTCACAATGAAAAGGTTTCTCTCCAGTGTGTGTTGACCTGTGTTTTTTGAGATTATAATTCTAGGAGAATCTAGCTCCACAGATTTCGCAAGAAAACGTTTCTTTCCAGTATGTTTTCACATATATCTTTTGAGAGTAGAATTCAGGGAAAGATTATCTCCACAGATTTTACAATGAAACGGTTTCTCGCCAGTGTGTGTTGATATGTGTCTTCTGAGAAAGAAAGAATGACAAAATTTATCTCCACAACTTTCAAAATGAAAACGTTTCTTTCCAGTGTGTTTTGACATATATCTTTTGAGAGTAGAATTCAGGGAAAGATTATCTCCATAGATTTTACAACAAAAAAGTTTTTCTTTGACATGTGTGTTTGAGATGTAAATTCTGGGAAAATTTAGATCCACAGATTTTACAATGAAACGGTTTCTCGCCAGTGTGTGTTGATATGTGTCTTCTGAGAAAGAAAGAATGACAAAATTTATCTCCACAACTTTCAAAATGAAAACGTTTCTTTCCAGTGTGTTTTGACATATATCTTTTGAGAGTAGAATTCAGGGAAAGATTATCTCCATAGATTTTACAACAAAAAAGTTTTTCTTTGACAAGTGTGTTTGAGATGTAAATTCTGGGAAAATTTAGATCCACAGATTTTACAATGAAACGGTTTCTCGCCAGTGTGTGTTGATATGTGTCTTCTGAGAAAGAAAGAGTGACAAAATTTATCTCCACAACTTTCAAAATGAAAACGTTTCTCTCCAGTGTGTTTTGACATAAGACTTTTTAGATTTCCCTTCTGGGAAAATATAGCTCCACGGATTTCACAAAGAGAAGGTTTCTCTCCAGTGTGTGTCGACATGTGTGTTTTTAGAATTGAATTCCGGGAAAATTTATCTCCACAGATTATAAAATGTAAAGGTTTCTCCCCAATGTATGTTGACGTATGACTTTGGAGATGTGAATTCCAGGAAGATTTAACGCTACAAATTTCACAATAAAAAGGTTTCTCTTCAGTGTGTGTTCCATGTGTCTTTTGAGATTTACCTTAAGGGAAAATTTAACTCTGCAGATGTCACAATGAATAGTTTTCTTTCCAGTGTGTGTTGACATGTGTTTTGAGATTGGAATTCTATGAAAATTTAGGTCCACAGATTTTACAATGAAAAGGTTTCTCTCCATTGTGTATTGAAAAGTGTTTTTTTCAGATTTAAATAACAGGAATATTTAGCTTCACAGATTTCGCAATGAAAAGGTTTCTCTCTAGTGTGTATTTTTATGTGAGATTTGAGATTTGTATTCTGAGAAAATTTCCCTCCGCGGATTACACAATGATAAGATTTCTCTCCAGTGTGTGTTGATATATATGATTTTAGAGGGGGACTGTGAGAAAATCTAACTCCACAGATTTCACAATGAAAACGTTTTTCTCCAATGTGTTGACATGTGTGTTTTGCGATGAGAATGCTGGGAAAATTTAGCTCCACAGATTTCACAATGGGAAGCTTTCTCTCCAGTGTGTTGACATATGTGTTTTGAGAGATCCTTTCAGAGAAAAGGTTTCTCTCTAGGGTGTGTTGCCATGTATCTTTTGTGATTGGAATTTAAGAAAAATTTAGCTCCACAGATTTCACAATGAAAAAGTTTCTCTCCAGCATATAATACACAGCTGTTTCTGAGTAATTTTATCTTTTTTCATAATAACCAACCTTACAAATAAAAAAAAAGGAATATGAAATGTAGTCATATAATTAAATTTATTATGAATGAATATGTGTATTGAAAATTTTTGAGTTCATATAACTTATGATTCTACAGAATGTTGCCCTGAAGACACATTTATGCTATAAATATTCTACAAGAAATCAAAGACCATATGGAATTTTAGTCCAAAACAAAGGAAGGAATACAGAAACATTGATACAGTACTGTTCAAATTTAAGAAAAAGGTTCTATACACTTTCATTTTATAAGACAAAATCAAATAGACTCTTCTTCCTATTTAATGAATGTTGAAAGATTGTTATCTAGTATTAAATATAGACTTTTTGATAACATAGGAAATACACTATTATTAAAATCTAATACATAAATAAAGGAAGGTAGAAATATCAATAAACTAATATTCAATTCTAATAGACACAACACAATAGTTCAAATAAAAAAATGTTGAAAGATTGTTGGACTAGTATTGATGATGTAGACTTTTATTGCATAAACAATCAGATAATTTTGATAAAAAGGTAGGAAGTTTGAAATATTGATACTCTGTTATTGAAATCTAAGACAGATATAAATGACGGTAGAAAGATTGATAAACTAATATTCAATTCTAACACACATACAATAGAGATTTTATTTTATTAACAATAAAAAAATCCTGAAGATTTTAGATAAATAAATAAAGGTAGGAAGACAGAAAAACAACTACTCAAATTTCATTCAGAGATTTTAAAGGCTTTTATTTTATACATAATCTAAAATCATGTAAATTTTGAGACACACAGATATGAAAGTAGAAACACTGATGGACTAGTACTCAAGTCTAATACAGATATTTAATGGACTTTTATTTTTAAGCAAAGATCCTGACTTTCCAACCCAAATGGATGAAAGGATAAAGATTGATTTATTTGTATTCTAATTTAATACTGAGATTTTTGGGACTATAATTTGTTAAACAAGTCAAAAGATTCATAAGCTACTATTCACATTCAATACAGAGATTATATAAATTTCATTTTATAAGCAATCAAAAATTATGTAGACTTTTAGATACAAAGAAATGAATGCATTCTAATTTAATACTGAGGTTTTATAGACAATTATAAGTTCTAGCAAATTGTACTAAATTTGCAACACTTAATTTTTTCTATCCCTTTCTTTTTTGTTTCTTTTGTAAAAAATGTAGTTCACATTATTTAAAAAGATTTCAAAAACCAAACCTAGTTTAAATTCTTCGGGAAATCTAAGAGAATCACTCAGGAAAATTCCTCTAAATAAAGCATTTTTCTCACAATTCTTGGTACAGTAAGGAGAGTGTTCTGATATTTTTTAGGAACATAATTTAATTTGCTAATTCAACAAAAAATTATTTGTGACAAAGCTGGGGACAAAGAAGAGAGAACTTTTAATATTTATTCACTTTTTAAATTAATATAATATATAAAAAAAATTATAAAAATTTATTTCTAAGGAAAAAATCAAACCGACCACGTGCGTACTTGATTTAACCGGGGTTGAGAAGGAAAAAGTAATCACAGACAGTGCAGCACCAAAAAGTGACTTCCTCTTTTTGTCGAGAACTACTAATTAGACACTCAGTACGAATTCAGCGATCAAAAAGGTAACACGAAGATCTTAAGCAAGCAGATTGGTTTTGTCAATCGCTTCATGAATGGAGAAATAAAAGTAGAATTAAACTAAAGTCGACAATTGAAATTCTAGCACGTGAACAAATGAAAGAAAATTCAACCAATAATTCTGCTGAAAAGAATTTTAAAGAAGACTTACAATTTAATGCACTTTGAAACATTTCTACAAAACAAAAAAAGAAAAGAAAAATACTCAAATTCAATGAACTTTGTTTCCTGAACACTCTCTCAGATAAGTTGCAGTAAATTGCACTAAAATTTGCAACACAAAAGCCCCCTAAAAACATTACCTAGTTAAATATTGAACTTGGCTTTAGTCTCATTCACATTCCGTTATATTGAAATTTTATATCCTTTAATTTTCTTTTATATTGATAATTTTATTTCATCCCTCTTAAAATCTCTTTATATTGCTAATTTTATATCTCAAAATCTTTTAAAAACATTTTTTATGAGTGAAATAGTTCTAAAAAATTGATAGATTATTAGAATTATTTTTCATCCCTATAGAAATATTCCTTGACAAATTTATATATTTCTTATAAGTTCATTTTTTAAAAACTATCGCTACTTTCTTTTTAATATGTTGTGAGTTACAAAGATATGAAGTTAGTTTAATTAAAGTTTCCTATATTTACAATTAAAACAATACTAAATAATTGTTAGAATTTTTAGAAGTATTTTTATGTCTATAAAAATATGCCATTATGAATGAATTTATATCGAAAATTTGCGTGCAAGATAACTTTCATATTTGGTGCAGCCGTCCTACACTTGTTTGACTCCAACGTTATCTAAAATATGTCTTCTTCACCATGTCAGTGATTTTTGTTTAACAGGAAGAACCACATTACTGCAGATATAACAGAATCTATTAGAATCATTTCTTTACTTGCCATCTATACTTACAGGAATACAAAAGTCAAGCAGAAAAAAGAAGAAAAATCAGCACCCAGCTCGTCTTTAACACTTGACACAACATTAAAATCATTTCAAGCGGAGGGATAAGCCCCGCACCCTAAAAATATGTAAGTGTTAATGTGTAGGGTGGTACATTGGAGTTAAGTTTGGTTTGGTTTGGTTTCTTTGTTTAATGGCATATCAACTCTTTTTAGGTTATTTAATGCCAAAGCCATTCTCCTAGAAGAACGGTAGTGGGACTATTTAACCAATAGCTTGGAGGATAAGGGGGTTCATACCTTTCCTAAGGGTATTTGCCCGAAAGTGAACGTAATAGCACGACTGGAGTACGAACTCACTTACTACAATCCCGCAGTCCATCGCTTTAACCATTACACCACGAGGACACCCCCTTAAGTTTACATGCCATCAAAATACCATAATCATTCTACATGAAACTATTTAAAAACCCGGTGATTATTATGTACAAATGTGAATATAGAAAGATTTGTTTTAAGGGAGGGGAAAAAAAACCAAAACAAGAAAGGAATAAACGACAGAAAATGACTCAATTTAGTTAACTCTCTCCAATCTAAAACTGGAATGCGGAACGTTTTCCAGTGTCTAAGGGTCGAAAACAAACTCTAACGAGATTGAGTTGTCAGGATAGGAATAAAAATAGGGGATTGTACGGACTGGGGCAAATAATGAGAGATCCAAGGCTGGGGAAATTTCCCGAGGCGGGTGGGTACTGAAGAAGACCTAGACTGTCGCTGCCATGAGTAGGAAGTGGAGAGAAGGATGACTTCGACGATGTTCCCTTTCGTAAATCCAGACTCTCTACTTCAATCCCCCTTTTATCAAATGTTATGCAGTTTAAGTTTTTTCTATCGTATCTGATCTTGATCAATCTCGCAAATCTGCCAAGACCACTTAGAAGGCCTAATCAGCAAGGGTTAGTGCATTTAACGAAAACCACCAAGTGAGCCAGACCTTTGAATTGTTCAAAATGCTCAAAACTGGTGCCCAGTCCAATTAGTAGTGGACTCCCCACCAACGAAAATTTAATCCTTTTCTCAAGCGGACTGAAATGGAACATCCCACTAACATCTGATATAGCTTCTTTCAAGACACTGTGAAATGTCATTAAAGTAAGGAAGCTTGTGAAGGTTGCCAGTTTTACTGAAACAGTTGGCATATTTTTTTATCAACTCTGGAAAACTGATTGAATTACAATTTTTAAAAAAATCCTGTTCTTAGTTTAATTCTTCTCAAGTTTTTTGTGCTGAGAACTGGTTTTGAATTTGTGCCAGCTATTGACAAATCGTGCATGTGTTTGTATTTTTTGATTTTTATCATTGGCGTACATATCTGAAGGCATGAAAATGTACAGAGATGAAAAAACACAAAGTTGTCAGGGGAGGATTTTATTCATTAAATCATTCATAATTAAATCAATAAATGAAATGTTTCATTCATTAACGCATATACACTGTTGAAAGTCTAATAGCTGAATTGTTTTATAACATTTTACATAGGGAAAAAATTACAGGACACAAATTATATATGGAAAACCTTTCTTTAAACTTCATTGACAGGTGATGTTCCTTAGAAATGTAACTGATAAATTTAATAATGAAATAGTTTCTCTTCAGTCAGTGTTGACATTTGCCTTTTGAAAGGAGAATTCCAGGAAAATATAACTCCACAGCATTCATGAAGAAATGTTTTTCTCTAGTAAGTGTTGGAAAATGTCTTTTTAGATTTGAAAGCTGTGAAAATGTAGGTCCACAGATTTCACCAGAGAAAAGTTTCTCTTCAGAATGTTTTGAGATGTATTCTTTAAGATTTGAATTCTGGGGAAATGCAGCATCATAAATTTCACAGAGAAAACTTTTCTTTCCAGTATGTGCTTCCATATGTTTTCAGATATGAATTGTGTGAAAAGCAAGTTCCACAGATTTCCCAATGAAAACTTTTTTCTCAAGTATATGTTTAGATGTGTATTTTGAAATGTAAAAACTGTGAAAATTTAGTTCAACAGATTTTATAATAAGGGGTTCTCTTCAATGTGAATTCAAAGTGACTTTCAAGATTGAATTCTGGAAAAATATAGCAAAAGATTTCAAAATAAAAAGAGTAACTTGTATTTTTGAGATTTGAAACCTGTTAAAAGAAATGCATCACAGATAATAAAAAAATGTTCTATCCAGAGGGTGTTGACATGTGGGTTTTGAGATTACATTTTGGGGAAAATTTAGCAGCACAGATCTCACAATGAAAATGTTTTCTTCCAGTGTGTTGACATATGCATTTTTAGACAAGAATTCTGAGAAAATTTAACCCCACAGATTTTGCAATGAAAAGGTTTCTCTCCAGTGTGCGTCGACATGTGTGTTTTGAGATGTAACTTCCGGGAAAATATAGCTCCACAGATTTCATAATGAAAAGGTCTCTCTCCAGTGTGTGTTGACATGTGGTTTTTAAGAGTGGAATTTTGGGAAAATTTAGCCCCACTGATTTCACAATGAAAAGGTTTCTCTTCAGAATGTGTTAACATGTGCGTTTTTAAATATCCCTTCTGGGAAAATTTAGCTTCACAGATTTCACAAAGACAAGGTTTTTCTCCAGTGTGTGTTAACATGTGTGTTTTGAGATGTCCTTTCTGGGAAAATTTAGCCCCACAGATGTCACAATAAAAAGGTTTTTCTCCAGTGTGTGTTAACATGTATCTTTTGAGATGTGAATTCCGGAAAAATTTAGCTCCACAGATTTCACAATGAAAATTTTTTTCTCCAGAGTGCGCTGACATGTGTGTTTTCAGATGTCCTTTCCGGGAAAATTTAGTTTCACAGATTTCACAAGGAAAAGTTTTTTCTCCAGTGTGTGTCGACATGTGTGTTTTCAGATGTCTTTTCCGGGAAAATTTAGTTTCACAGATTTCACAAGGAAAAGTTTTTTCTCCAGTGTGTGTCGACATGTGTGTTTTGAGATGTCCTTTCCTTGAAAATTTAGCGCCGCAGATTTCACAATGAAAAAATTTCTCTCCAGTGTGTGTTGGCATGTGTGTTTTAAGATGCCCCTTCTGGGAAAATTCAACACCACTGATTTTAAAATGAAAATTTTTTTCTCCTGTGTGTGTTGGCATCTGTGTTTTCAGATGTAACTTCCGGGGAAAATATAGCTCAACAGAATTCACAATGCAAAAGTTACTCCCCAGTGTGTGAACATATGGAAAATTTAGCTCCACGTTTCACAATGAAAATGTTACTCGTCATTGTGTATTAATATGTGTCTTTTTAGATTGCAATTGAGGGAAAATTTAGCTCCACAGATTTCACAATGAAAAGGTTTCTCTCCAGTGTGTGTTGACATGTGGTTTTTAAGAGTGGAATTTTGGGAAAATTTAGCCCCACAGATTTCACAATGAAAAGGTTTCTCTTCAGTATGTGTTAACATGTGCGTTTTTAGAGATCCCTTCAGGGAAAATTTAGCTTCACAGATTTCACAATGAAAAGGTTTTTCTCCACTGTGTGTTAACATGTGTGTTTTGAGATGTCCTTTCTGGGAAAATTTAGCTCCGCAGATGTCACAATAAAAAGGTTTTTCTCCAGTGTGTGTTAACATGTGTCTTTTGAGATTTGGATTCCGGAAAAATTTAGCTCCACAGATTTCACAATGAAAAGGTTTCTCTCCAGTGTGTGTTGACATGTGGTTTTTAAGAGTGGAATTGTGGGAAAATTTAGCCCCACAGATTTTACAATGAAAAATTTTCTCTCCAGTATGTGTTAACATGTGTATTTTTAGAGATCCCTTCTGGGAAAATTTAGCTTCACAGATTTCACAATGAAAAGGTTTCTCTCCAGTGTGTGTTGACATGTGTGTTTTGAGATGTCCTTTCCGGATAAATTTAGCTCCGCAGATGTCACAATAAAAAGGTTTTTCTCCAGTGTGTTTTGACATATGTGTTTTGAGATGTTCCTTCTGGGAAAATTTATTTCCACAGATTACACAATGAAAATTTTTTTCTCCAGAGTGCGCTGACATGTGTGTTTTGAGATGTTCCTTCTGGGAAAATTTATTTCCACAGATTTCACAATGAAAAGTTTTTTCTCCAGAGTGTGCTGACATGTGTGTTTTGAGATGTCCTTTCCTTGAAAATTTAGCACCGCAGATTTCACAATGAAAAAAATTTCTCTCCAGTGTTTGTTGTCATGTGTGTTTTGAGATTTGTTTTCTGGGAAAATTCAACACCACCGATTTTATGATGAAAATTTTTTTCTCCTGTGTGAGTTGGCATGTGTGTTTTGAGATGTCTCTTCTGGGAAAAGTTAGCTCCACAAAATTTACAATGGAAATTTTTCTCTCCAGTGTGCATTAACATGTATGTTTTGTGACTGGTTTGGTGGGAAAATTTATTTCCACATTTCACAATGAAAATATTTTACTCTAGTGTTTTGACACTGAACTTCAAAAAAGATTCACCACCACAAATTTCAAAATAAAAAAGTTTCTCTTGTGTGTGTGTTAATGTGTTTGCTTTGAGATGTATATTCCCTGAAACTTAAGGTTAACCGATATCACGCTGAAAAGGTTTCTCTCTAAAGTGTTGGTGTATGTGTATTGAGACTGGATTTCTGGCAAAATTTTCCTTTAGGGATTTCACAATTAAAAAGTTTTTCTTAAATGTGTGTTACCATATGTCATTTGAGAGAGGAATCCTGGGAAAATTTAAGATTTTTTCCACAAATTTCACTGCATAATTATTTCTCTTTTTCATGATTGATCATCTTGATCGAATCTACAAATAAAAAAAATTAAAAATATAGTCATATAAAAAAATCTATAATTAATAAATAAATATGTTTGTTAAATTAACATTTTTTGCCATTTGAGAAAATGTTGCCCAAAAGATATTTAAGCAATTAATATTCTATAAGCAATCAAAGACCAAGAAGAAAAGCTAAAAAAAATCAAAAGACTGGTTTACTGTTAATTAAATTTAATACAGAAAGTATATAGATTTTTATTTATAAATAATCTAAAATCCTGAAAACTTTTAGACACAAACAAATGAAGGTAGGAAGACTGATAAACTACAATTCAAATTTCATACAGTGATTATAAAGGCTTTTGTTTCATAAGCAAAAATTATGTAGACTTTGAGACACAAAGAAAATGATGTAGGAAAATTGATGGACTTGTATTCAAATAAAATGTGGAGATTACAGAGACGTTTATTAAATGAATACAGAAAGAAGATATGACAATAGAGTATTCAAAATTTATACAGAGAATATACAGATATACATTTCATAATCTTTCAACAATCCATGGAATCATCTCTGACGTATTAAAAATAAAAATGTGACAGGACTTCCCTAACGCATGTACACTGAAGACCATTTAACAAGAAATTTTCTTTGTTCAAATACGAATGAACATAGAAAGATACGGAGAATTAGATATTCATGTACTCCTAACTGAGCTTCTTGGAGGTTTCTTTTCTCTTATTTTCACTTTTCTGGCTCGAATTAGACAGAAGACAGGTGTTGCATTTAATCTTTCTCTGGATCACAGTTCAGTGCTAATTAGCAATGAAGAATTTGATTAATTCGGGATATATATTTTTTGGTCCCTTTTTCTTTGCCTTTTTATCTCCTGGCTTCTTCATTTGAAAACTAAGCTGAGTTTCCACAGCGGGTGAGTTGACCCTGTCACTTCTTTTCAACCCGGGGCATTTTCACCTGTATCTCTTGACGGATAGCAGTGCAAAATAATTTTTTCTGTTAGCCTTTCTCTCACTTGCAATCTCGAGTTCTCACACATAACACCTTTCATCTAGTTGTCAGCCTTCCTCTTCAGACCACAATATGATAATAGGCTTCCAAGGGACGAATCTAAAGTTTCTTCCAGATCCTACGCCCAGCTTTCAATGAAAGTCAACTCACTGGTTGACTTCAAACAAGAAATTCAAAACTCATACAGAGGACATGTAGACTGTTATTTCATTAGTAATCACATCTCTTGTTCTATAGTAACAATCGGTGGTTCTTCTATAAATTAATTGACGTAAAAGACTTATCTCCATTAAATACTATATCACTCGTGGTTTTCCAATGAAATACCACACCCAAAAACAAAAAATTATTAAATTTTTATTCCAAAACAATTATCTAAATTTAATATTTTAATTTTATTTAATAAAAAACATGTCGTCTTTAGAATTTGGCGGGAAAAATGTTTTAAAAGAAAACTTATCTTTTATTGCTTTAAATAGGAAAAATTCATTAAAATCCGATAATTATTTGATTTAAAGGGATTTTCTTAAAAGATGCTTTCAGCAGATGGGCTATATTTAACATACTGATTAAGAAAGATTGGTTGAAGACTATAATTAAAAAATCTACTCTTTTCACGAAATATTTCCTTAAAATTTGTAATATTTCTACTTAACTTTCACCCTTATTTCTTGATTTTTGCACTATTAAAATAAATGTACAAACTGACAAAAGCGAGAAAATATAACGTTTTCTTTAAGATTTTTATCGCGAAAACAAAAAGTGATTGTTGATCAAATTTCACCATGTTATTCCAGTTGGGATTTCCCTGTGTTAAGAAATGTTTTGAATATTTCACTTACCTTCGAATCTGTAAATCATTTGGAATTTTCAAAAATGTTTATAAGACAACCAACAAATCCAACGTTATTTCTGCCTTCTAACATTAACAGCCAACAGAACGAAGAAATCTACAAATCGGTGTGTATGAAGAATTCGTTCCCTGCTTTTAAAATCCGATACAACTTGTCAACACGAACACTCTTATTTGGATGGGGAATGGAAATATATTTTAGATTTCCTTTTCTACATTATTGGATTATCTCCCTCTCTCTCAAAATGGACTTCCTCACACTACTCCTCTCTAAAAAAATCCTGCAACCTCCTCCTACAACACTAACCAGTACATAGTATCAGATCCCTAATATCCCTTACTAAAGCAGTCTGAATAAAACGATTCTCGTTGCTAACCTTGTTAATATGTATTTGCACGTTATATAAAATACATTACTGTTGATATTAGAATGAAAGTAAGAAAGTAGATAGAAAATAAAGTCTTTACTTACACTTTCATCGAGTTTCTCATTCACTTATAAAATCAACATGTATTTTGCTAAGTTCTGCAACAATCGATTTTCTGATGTCGCGTCAACTGTCTGTTTTGTCCCAGTTTATTTCTGTTTAAAGGGCTGACCCACTGGAAGGGAGGTAATCATGTCAACATCATTAACTAAGATGATTTAGAGACGATGTGAAAGAAATAAAGTTTTTTTTTCAACAATAAGGCAAAACTATGTTGTTAGCTTTCTCTGCGTTTGTGACTTAAGTTTAGCTTACTGATATCGGAACGAATAAGAAGAGGGTGAGAAATTATGGACTCATCTTCTTATAAATTAGAAATTTTTTACCATTTACAATGAGTATGAAGACCGAAAATGTTGCGTCATCATCTGCTGGATTCTATAAAAAAATTTCTTTTTACCGAAAACTTTTGATAAAAAAGAAAGAAAGTAAGATAAAAAAAAAAAGCCTTTATTGAAATCATTTTCCCGAAAAGTTTCATGGCTGGTATAGTAAAAGAATTTTGAGGGAATATAATTTGATATGAAGGAAATGACATTAAACCTAAGTTTAGTATTTAACTGGATAAGGTTTTTAGGGGGCTTTTGTGTGTAATTTTAAACAGTAAATTCAAACGCTAAGTTCTGCAGTTTTCTAGTTCGGATAGTGATTCGAAAAGATAACACAGACAATAAAGTTTTTAAAAAGGAATTTGATACAAAAGAAACGAGAAAGAAAGGAAAAGAAAAGATAAAGTATTGCAAATTTGAGTATAATTTGCGGGGATTTATCTGAGAGTGTCAGGGAAACAAAGTTATTAAAATTTGAGTGGTTTTTTTTCTTTTTAGTATGATTGAAATGTTTCAGAGTCCATTTATTTTCGAGTCTTCTTTAAAGTTTTTTTCTGTTGAATTTTTTTTTTTTAATTGTTTAACTTGGTAGAATTTCAGTAGTCGACTCTTGTTTAATTTTACTTTTATTTCTTGTGAAGCTTCTTACCTTTACAGTTTGAAAAACTTATCGTCTATTCGAGAAGTGAGTGACCATACCCTTCTGCTGGCTAATTTTTCCTGTCTACAGTTTGGTCCCCGAATTCGTACTGAAGGTCCCAATAGTAGTTCTTAACAAAAAGAGGATGTAGCTTTTTTGGTGCCGTATTGTCTAGGATTACTTCTCCCTTTCCCACTCCTGCCAAATCCAGTGCCTCACATGGTCGGGTTGATTCTTTTTTTTAGATATAATTTTTTATAATATCACCAGTGATTTTCCTGCCTTATTTTTTCGGTATATCGAGCCCTCTGTGAAGTCATCAAGGCGGTGATTGGAACACCGTCCTTAATCCCAACGTAGACCGGGGGAGCTAGACCGAATATTAATAATTTAGATGCAAAATATTTCCAAGAGTTTGTTGAGAGATTTGATCTCGTTAACAAATTCCAAGAAGAGAATCTAATTATGGTTGAATAGACTTGTACTCGTAGGGATGCTTCTCATTAGCTTTCTTTCTTGACCGAGTGTTAGGAAAGTGGACTTAGATCTATTTGGCGGTATCCGTTTTGAGCCATTTAATAATTATGGTCAAAGACTTGTCTGTGTTACAAGTGAAGTAAATAAGGCTAAGGTTTGGATGTCTGTTTACTGGAAATTCTACACGACCTTATTGGATGAGAAGGACTTTTAGATCCAGCTGGAACTAATATTAAAGCAGGAACTGACAGATACAATGACTGAGAATAGTCAGTGAGCAAAGCTTAAGGATAGAATGAGATCCTTTGCGGCTGCTATATTATAAGGCTAAAGCTAGAGAGACAAGTGGTGTAAAGAGCGTTAGACTATCGATTAAATAGGGCGATCAAAGCGGGCGATAGTGTAGACACATAGCCGGCTTTCACACAAAAATTACCAGGTTCTCGTAGTTAGGGCTAACGTAAAAAAGAATGTCTTGTGAGAAAATGAATCTTGCTCGTGTGCAACCACCTGAGGAAGTTAGAGATGCGTCACAGCGACACACCACTCGTGTTACATCACTGGATAGACTGCCGCGACCGGCCGATAAACCCTTGCCGCGACCGCCCGATAAACCTAAACATATCAAATTACACGCCCGCGTTAGGACGATTATATCCGAGTACGATCGGAACTGACTAAGCCCTTTTTCTTTCTAACGACCTTGACATCTCGTTATGGCTAAAAGAAAAATATGAATTAAAATTAATAACATTTACAAAACACTTCGGCCAAAAATTACCTGATAAGACTTGAACTAATAGTCGTCGCCAGCCTATAGCAGGTTAGGAAAATACTTTACGGCTACACTCATTTTTTATCAAAGAATTTTATATCCACGCGGCTGAGCTGTGTGTCACAGCACTTTCGTGATATCAACAGGCCCTTTTTAAGGCTCGTTGGCACGCTCCTAGCCCCCGGCTTTTTAGCTGGGCCGTCTGGCATTCGTGCCGGATGGGTGCTCGAAACCAAGAGCAGACTCGGGGCCGAATAGGCCCCCAGCTTCGGCTGGGCAACCTTCGGGTGGGCGAGCTGCACTTTTGTCCCCTTTGTACGGCACTAGACCAAGCGTCTAGTTTAAGCCGTAAACTGGCATACGTGCCCGGACTCACATTTGGGTTCGTGAAACTGCTTGCCTCATCAGGCTCACATTGCACTAAGTGAGCCGATGAGCAGCACAGACAAGCAGGGTTCGAGTCTCGGCTCCTTCCCGACCTTCCCCCCCTTTATCCCCACTTTAATCGGCCTTCGGGCTTTTGACCTTGTGTCAAGTCGTGTCTGGTGGGAGGCAGCGACAAATATATGGCACGCTCCTAGCGAAGCTCATTAAGGAGGAATCCTGCATTCTGCGCGGTCGCATTCACCTTAACTTCCGACATTGATCCCACTTCTCGTGGTAGATCCGCTTTTTTTTTCCACCTACATAGGTATGCACAAAGGTCCTTTTTAGGACCATAAGAGGTCACTGTCTGCGGGTCAGAGCATCTCTGGCGGTCAGTAATGATCAGTCGAAGTAGACGGCCAGGCGGCAAACACGAAGACGGATTCTAAGACCAACCGGTCTTAACTCTCACTCGGTTCCGATAGTCCGATAAGCTGCGCAGCGCTAATGGCACGGTCCAGCCTTTAGCTACCACTTCGCTATCTGCGCAGCGCTAAAATAACGCCCATCTTAGCCTGGCCTTCTGGCCTGTCCGCTCGTCAGCTCGGCTTCGACCCGACAAAGCCCTCGCTGCTGTCCGCTCGTCAGCTCGGCTTTGACCCGACAAAGCCTTCGTTCTCGTCCGCTCGTCCGCACGGCTTTGCCCCGACAAAGCCTTCGGTCTCGTCCGCTCGTCCGCACGGCTTTGGCCCGACAAAGCCTTCGCTCTTGTCTGCTCGTCCGCACGGCTTTGCCCCGACAAAGCCTTCGTTCTCGTCCGCTCGTCCGCACGGCTTTGCCCCGACAAAGCCTTCGCTCTTGTCCGCTCGTCCGCTCGGCTTTGCCCCGACAAAGCCTTCGTTGCCGTCCGCTCGTCCGCACGGCTTTGACCCGACAAAGCCTTCGCACTAGTCCGATCGTCCGCACGGCTTTGGACACGACAGAGCCTTCACTCCCGTCCGATACGTCCGCACGGCTTTTACCCGACAAAGCCTTCACTCTCGTCCGCTCGTTCGCACGGCTTTGACACGGCAAAGCTTTCGTTCCCGTCCGATACGTCCGCACGGCTAGGGGGCCCAGCAAGGCCCTAGCCTTTCCTCGACTTCGACGCTCTTGCAAGGTACAACGCAGTCCACGTAACGACTCGCTGTTACGGACTGTTCTACCACTGCAACACCTGACTCACGTACGACCCACCGTACGAGTCAGCAACCCGATCGACACACCCTTGGTTAACCACAACATACCGTCACAACCAGGGATATCGATCTACCAACCTCGACCGACCATCTAGCTGTACTCTACGACCAGCACCGACCATCTAGCTGTACTCAACGACCAGCATCGAACATCTAGCTGTACTCAACGACCAGCACCGACCATCTAGCTGAACTCAACGACTCGACCGACCTCAGCTTACCAGCATCCAACATCTAGCTGTACTCAACGACTCGACCTGCGCCAGCGACCCTCGTCGAACGCCCAGCTGCGAACACATACAACCGCCACGGACATTTACATTCACGCTTGTAAATACGACCAAATAAAGTGTCATTTGTAATTATCATTATCTCACCTTTGTTCCTTCATATTGCTTTGGCTGTTCTCATTCACATAATTCATTTGCGGGGTCGACATATTTATCGGCTCCGCAACAAGACAATGTTGGCCAACAAACGAAAGAATTTGCACGATGTTTCCTGATTAATATCTTAAGTTTTTCAACGGCGGGCCCCTTTCACCAGTTAGATACCTAGCTAGCCGACATCCCTTGCATTGTGACGATTATAAGCGGCTGAGTGTAAGAGGCGCATTACAGAGGACGAAGTGCAGCAAGCAGTCGAGACGGACAAGACTTTTGGAATTGATGAACTTCTTTTACGAAGTGTACTTGAGAATGTGGCACCACCACCATGTTCCTATGTTTGAGAGTGACTGTCTATAAGAAGACAAAGCAGTGGACGATTCCTTAATGCTTCACTAAGGGCGCCTCTGTTGGTATAACGCTTAGCAAGTTTCTCTTGCAATCCTTCCTGAATGAGATAGATAAGGCTAAGGTTTGGATGTCTGTTGACTGGAAATTCAACACAACCTTATTGGATGAGAAGGATTTTTAGATCCAGCTGGAACTAATATTAAAGCAGGAACTGACAGATACAATGACTGAGAATAGTCAGTGAGCAAAGCTTAAGGATAGAATGAGATCCTTTGTTGCTGCTATTGTATAAGCCTAAAGCTAGAGAGATTAGCGGTGTAAAGAGCGTTAGACTTGTGGGGGTTCTGTAGTTTGGTTTTCGTTATTATATCCCCCACCATCTATTATGGGTTTATATTTGAAAAGGCAAATGAAGTATGGATGTGAGAGACGCATAGAAAAGAACATTCAAAACAAAACAATATAAACAAAATTAAATCTATATATCAAGAAATACATGAAAAAAAAAAAAAACATTACAATTATTTTAATATAGTCTCTGTGTGAGCGTGTGTGGATGTTACTAAAACGAGTCTGTTGAATATTCCTCTGTGTGCATGTGTGTATGCGTGTACTAACACGGATATTTAGGAAAAAGACAAAATATTGAAAGTGTCCTGTCGACTATAAAATGTATGTGGATTAAGAATTTCATATAAGTTTTCGATGTATAGAAATATAACAACGTGTGCTTGAAGGAATGTGTCTTCTCCGATGTTGGTTGTTTATCTCTTTCGGGGTTAGACGAGATTTCTGTAGTTGTGTTCAAAGTTGAAGCAAGTCTAATCGAAAACGCAGAAGAGGAAAGAAAAAGGTTGTAGAATGTATACACTTTCGTGGGGTTGACTGCTGGAAGTCAAAATGTAAGGGAGAGAGTGTTTGCTGTCTCTGTAAGTCACAGTTTAAGAGAGTGAGTTCTTGGAAGACGAGAGTATATAGAGGCAATCATTGTCATCCAGTCGGCTCCAAATGCGCAGGACAAAATCAAAGTTGTTGACGTAGTTGTGAGCACTAACTTTATGACTTTTCTGACCAATAGGTTCTCGAGACTGATTAGTTTACCGACATCCCCCATCTTTGTTTAAGGAACAAGTGGCATCACGGTCATTTTAAAATACAGGTGTGTAAATCCTATATATATTTTTTATTTTTTATTACCAATAGACTGTCGATTAAATAGGGCGGTCAAAGTGGGGCATATTGTAGAAACTAACATAGCCGAGGAATAGCTGGCTTTCACACAAAAATTACCAGATTCTCGTAGTTAGGGCTAACGTAAAAAGAATGTTTTGCGAGAAAATGAATTTTGCTCATGTACTACCAGCTGAGGAAGTTAGAGATGCGTCACAGTGTCATATCACTTGTGTTACATCACTTGACAGACAACGTTGGCCAACAAACGAAAGAATTTGCATAAAGTTTCCTGATTACTATCTGAAGTTTTTCAACAGCGAACCCCTTTCACTCGTTAGCTTCCTGGCTAGCCGACTTCCTCGGCTTGAGACGATTATTAGCGGCTGAGTGCAAGAGGTGCATTACAGAAGACGAAGTGCAGCAAGCAGTCGAGACGGACAAGACTTTTGGAATTGATGGATTTCTTTTACGAAGTGTACTTGAAAATGTCGCACCGCCACCATGTTCCTGTGTTTGACTGTAACTGACTATAAGAAGACAAAGCAGTAGACGATTCCTTAATGCTTCACTAAGGGCGCCACTGTTGGTATATTAATTAACAAGCTAATCTAGCAAACCTACATGAATGAGTTCGAGTCTCATTGGGAGCCCCATTTATATGGCCTTGTGCCACATCTAAGCAAAAGGCTTAGTAAATTACGTCTCCTTAATGCTTCACCAGGTTGGTAGTAAAGATACTTGCAAGAACATACTTTGTGAGGACGAGATTAGTAATTTTCGCTCTTTAATGATGCTACACATTGACTTGAAGAATTTGGCAAACTTTTCAGATTATCCAGACTAGTCTAATCGCCCCTTTGCAGTTTTGGGTTGTTAAGAGGAGGACGATTAAAAAACAGGGTTCATTCGTTTTACACTATCGGCAGTGCTGCAGAATTCAGCCCAAGATAAGGTTGATCATAGTTTCTTGCGGACTGTTTTCTCAATGGTTAGATTTGGAGTGAATTTTTACTGCTGGATTCAACTTTTCTATACGTCTCCCGGAGCCATATTGTATGGGTAAGAGGGAAGTCCTTCACTTTGCTGCAATCAATTCATCAAGGCTTTTCGTCCTCGTTCATGCTGCGCGTTCTTGCGATGGAACCTTAGCAAGTTAAGGTAAAACCAAGTCCAAAGAAAAACCAATAGAAAAAGGCAGGTGTGTTAGTCCGGAGAAAGATCACTTTGAAAAACACGAAGTGTTTAAAACGTGACTGGATTAGGCAAGATCATCGGCCTCCTCATCAAAGTCTTCTCGTTCCACCTCGTCTTACCCCAAGCCACAGACAGTCAGGTTAACCTTGAGTCCACCAAGCCAGATTATGTCTCCTCTAAAATGGACGGTTGAAAGAGCATTATTACTAATACCCCCACCACCAGAAACAAGTTGCATAATCATCATCAGTGACTACATAAACCACCGCCCAAGAAACGGAAGCGGAGCTCGTCAAAAAATTGTTGGGAAGATGAGCTACCTAAACAAAATAAGACCGTCCTAGGTATAGAAATGGGGAAGATGTATAAAGTTTGGATGTGGATATGCAGAAGGTGAGAAATAAACACCAGCCACAATAGATAAAGGATTTAAGGCTACTCCACCACTTTATAGAGGAGGACGGCAAGGATGTCGAATTTCTTTAGAGAGTCAGTTATAAGAATGGACCGAGGGTCTGAGGCAAGTGTGAATATGTTTGAAGAAGTCACTCAGTCCTTCAACCTCTCCGCCTTCTCGTTACCGAAGGAGACACGAAGAAGACCGTTTCTAGGAGTGTCCCCATTTATTTGCATTCTTCCTTTTGTAGGGGTCTTAGATTAACTTTCCCGTGAGATATCACAGGTCTCGCTCAAGACTGTACCATCGATTAAGAGAAGGGCTTTGGATTCATTAGCCAGACTGTCGGTGTCCTGACTGTTGGTGTCCTGACTCCTGCCATGTTCAGTCCAGCTACCCAAACCCCGTAATCATGGTGATTGATTTAAGCTTAGGAAATCTAAATGCCAACGAACAGAGGCCTGACTCGAAGAGGACACAAATTCTTTCTCATCTCCAGCCCCGCAGGTTGGATATCTATTCTTCACACGAGAACTTTTTTGATTCCATCTTCCATGAGAATATATTGTCAAAGGTATACCAGCTGTTTTCTATCTATTTTAATGGTCATGCAAGACTGGCTAATAAGTAGAAATCTTAATGCTGTTATATTTCAATATTCAGTGTATTAAGTGCTAGAAACAAGACAATAATGTAGACAGAGGACATAGGTGTTGTATTTAGCGTATGGTAGCAAGGAAAAGACAAACACAGGTTGAAAGTTTTTAAACAATTATATTAACACAAAAGAAGACAAGGCGATAAAGCGAAGAATCAACTGTACAAATTTGTAGAGTACAATATTAAGTGAAAGAGTGAACGTTGTGTGTGTGTGAAGCCAGAGTTCATGGACGGTCACGTATTTTATAAGTTAAAAAGCTCACTTGGTGGGTGGTATTTGTCGCTGCCTCCCACCAGACACGACTTGACACAAGGTCAAAAGCCCGAAGGCCAATTAAAGTAAGCTCACTTGGTGGGTATGGTGGTATAAGGGTGGTCAGGGTATCAAATGATCTCGGTGGTAGTAGTAATCGATAGTAGTCAGCAGTTGTTTACAGCAGGTGGAGTATCAAAAATCTGTCAGAGTTCAGATGAGTTCTTATGGCCGTAGCGTGTTCTTCCCGTCAACCCTCGGTAGGCCAGTCTGACGCCTTTGAAGATTTTCGCTGCTTAAGTAGTTACTCTTTGGATCAATCGGTTCTGGGATTTTTTTGTGTTGCACGGTGGAGGTGAGGGTGTTATGTTATATAAGTGCGTTGGTCGTGATGCCAGACGGCGGATATGTGCCTAGTGAATCCAGGCTGTGTCACCGTTTTTATTCATTACCTGACACATCGTGTGGTTTGTTTTTGTGACTTCAAAGTCTCCTACCCAGGGTAGATGCAATGATTGGGCCACAGTCAATTTTGGCCGATGGAGCAAAACCTTGTCACCGACCTGTATTGGGTCCTTGTAGGTGAGGTGGTTTAAGCTGGCTTCCAGTTTGTGGTCAGCTTCGTCGTTTGCTTGGGCGACGCAATGGTGCAATTGTCTGAGGAGAGCGTTTATTTGCATAGCATAAGCTCCCAGGTTATCGTTTGTGATATGCCTCCCTTGTAATTTTGGCAGGCCGATGTTGGGGTGTCAACCTGTGATTGTGTAATGTGGGGATACGCCAGTAGCACACTGTTTATCGTGGCGTTCATTGATGAGATGACGGATTCAAGGACATCTGTCCATTCACAATTTCCATCTTCGCACAACATGTAGAAAGCGTTCTTCATCGTGCGATATTGCCGCTCGATATTCCCCGAGCCTTGTGGTCACCAGGGGCAGTGGAGTTCCTGTGTGATGGACATTTGGTTACAGAATTGTCTGTATACTTCGCCGGTAAAGTGTGTGCCACGACCAGAGGATACTATGCGTGGTATTTCCCTGTGTCGGAGAAGGAATTGGTACAGACTGTGGGCAGCGTCTATTGCACTGTCCCTTGCACATGGTATGGCAGTGAAGAGTCGACTGAAGCCGTCAAGGATGGTGAGGAGGTAGCGCTTTCCCTTAGAGTTTGGCATAGTGACGAAGTCTATAAAGACTCGATCGAATGGTCTCTTGCCTCGTTTGCAGTGACCGAAAGGCCAACGTACACGCTTGCTGTAGTTTCCCTTACACCTTGCGCATGTGCTGCAGGAATTTACATAGGTTTCAATGTCTCGATTTTTGAACTCCCACCAATAGCTGGAAGGAGTTCCTTCATGCGAATGATGCCTGAGTGGTTGATGCAGCCATGTGCCTGATATATAAATCTGCTGCGGAATTTGTATGGCACAACCAGCCTTGGTGAGTGTGTACAGTCTCTGACCATCAGGACGGAGGTACCGGGCTCCAAAAAGAATTTGTCGAGGAGTTTCTTGTAAATGGGAATCCGATGATCGTCGGGGTCCGTAAGAATTCTTTGCCCGGGCCCTTGTCTTGAGGGCCTGAATGATTACTAAGAGTAGATCATCTTTTGATTGTTCAGCTGCTATATTGAGGTGATCGCGAATCTTCTCGGTAGGAATGATGGAGGTAGAATGGTATGCAAAGAATGCATCCGCGATGCGTTTATGGCTATAGGTTCCTTGTGGTGATTGAGTCTTGGGGATTAGTTGTAGACCATCGATCTCGCCCAGACAACAAGATGGGACGTAGATGTGTAGGTCGGATCCCTCAACCTGGAATACTTTTCCCACTGGTGTATGATCGGCCGGTGTTTTGATTTTTTGTTGTCAATGGCTTCTGCCCAGCATGTCGGCCCAAACGTTTGATTTTCCTTCGACGAATTCCAGGATGGATTTGTAGTCGGAGATTTCTTCTTGCCAACGTCGTATCTTGGCATTGTTGAATATCCGCTGGTCTAAGTAGCTACCTGTGGTCGGTGAAGATGACGAATGGGCGATTGCGCAGGAAGTAATCGAATTTAGAAGTCGCTCATTTTATCGCATATGCCTCCCGTTCTGTCATGGACCAGTTCTGTTCCGTGGCGTTGAAAGTGTGTGAGGCGACTGCTATGATATTTTTTCTTCCATTTTCCGCCAGTTTGGCAGTTTGAACCTTATATGTAGGGTTGTAGTTAGGTGTATCGGCGTGGTCGCGCGTTGGTACTAGCGGTGTTGTCAGCGTCTGACAAATTGATGTGAATGTGCGTCTGAACTCAACATTTGACTCAATTTGTTCACCGTGTAAGAGTTAACGGTGTCGTAGCTAAGGATATTTTGTCCGATTAAGATTGGTGTAATGGCGCTCGTCATAAGAATGTTGATATCCTTGAAGGCGGGAGAGTTGTGGTCGCCAATGATGACATCGCAGGTTATTTCGCCCAGAGTGGCAATGCTACCATTTATTCCTTTCACGAGGGTATCGGAACGTGTCATGCGTTCCCTAACATCTTCTGGCAGGTGAGAGATGGGTATGATGCAAGTCAAGCATCCCGAGTCTATCATCACTGTGTCCATGAAAGTAATTCCTTGGATATTGAATGTAGTTCTGACGGGGATTGTTGTGAGGAGCGTTGTTGGATATTAAATACGTGATGGTGCCCGTGGTGTAATTGTTATCGTCGTAGGAATTGGACACGGCGACTCGAGTTCAAATCCTGGACGAGACTGATTGCACTTCACATAGCACTAATACCCTTGGGAAAGGTATGAATCCAATTATTCTCCCTCCAGCTATGGGTAAATAGTAGGACAGACTAGGTTCTTCAGCCTTGGTGAGGCAACTAGTCTAGGAGAAGGAAAACTCTGAATTCAAACCTGTCAAACTCCGCTTAAAAATTGACCTTGTGTCATATCCTGCCCGAGCGAAGGGGTTGGTAAATAGGATTAAATACGTGATGGTGGGTGTGGGGGACCGGTAGACGAGCCATCACATCTCGTCCGGTCCGTACGGAAAATCCGGATCATTAATTTGCGATGAGGTACCGCCGGTGGGTATGTTTTGCTCTGTTGTTACGACATGGGCTTGGGCACGAGGTGGGTGCCGATATGGGCAGTTATGCCCATGGAAGCAGCTGAGGCCCTTCGTATAATTTCTGCAGATCTCTTGGTTTCGCGCCCTGTCTCGGCGTGTCTGCACGGGTGTGGACCTATGATTGGTTGGTATGTTATATTTTTTGAAAGTTGTTCGTTGTCCAGGCGGATCCTTCAACTGTTTCGGCCGTTGTGGCTTATTGTAGTATGCCGTGATGTCGTGGTCGCTTGTGACGTCAGTGTTGATGCCGCGATCGAGGTAGTTTTGGGCCTCACTTGCTATACCACTCACTGAGTGGTGGTTGTCCATAGTTTTTACTAGATGAGGGTATATATTGGGTGTCCAGGCCTTAACCTTTTCACTCATCAGCATCGCGCCGACGAGTGAAAAAACTGTGTCCACTGTCATTCCTGTAGCGTTGTCCTTACTGTACTTGTTTTTTATGTGGATGGCCGCCCCTCTAATGGTGCTTTCAAGACGGCCAGCAAAATCGGTCAACCTCTCACCGTCCCGTCGTTGCAAATCCCAGGCCCGACTGAGATGCTGGAAGTTGGACATCTGGTTGCCGTGAGTCGCTATCAGGTACGATTTTAGTCGTTCGAAGGTCGACGTGTCCTGATGTGTGTCCTCCATTTGTTGAAAAATGCCTCGGTCGAGCAGCCGTTTAGCTATTTTCTGGAATTCTTCTTCCATTTCGGGGTAGTTGGTGAGTTCGGGCTTAACGTTGATGGTGTATGCCTGGTTTAAGTCACTGATAAAACGGTGAACGTTGTTACCAGGGTTGAAGCTTCTAATGTCCCTCATGGCATCTCGTAAGGACTGTTGTCGCATCATAAGTCCGTGCGTCGTGTTTTTGTGTGTTGTCGATGTTGTTGTGGTGGTAGCCTGACTCAGGGAGGTGAGCATATCCTCTATGTTCTTTTGGGCTTCGGTGATGGTTGCCTCGTCAGGGCGTGTTGGACTGCATTTTAAGTTGAGTAGTGTTAATTTGTGTTTCTCTTACAGAGCAAAGAGTCCGACGCGTGTTAGACCTGAGTAATCCATTTTCCTTGCCGCACGCTTCTGACACCAGTTGTTATATTTAGCGTATGGCAGCAAGGAAAAGACAAACACAGGTTGAAAGTTTTAAACAATTATATTAACAAAAAGGAAAACAAGGCGATAAAGCGAAGAATCAACTGTACAAATTTGTAGCGTACAATATCAAATGAAAGAGTGAACGTGGTGTGTGTGTGAAGCCAGAGTTCATGGACGGTCACGTATTTTATAAGTTAAGAAGCTCGCTTGGTAGGTATGGTGGCATAAGGGTGGTCAGGGTATCAGACGATCTCGGTGGTAGTAGTCGTTGTGGACGGGGTGACGTTGTAGCTAAGTCAGCAGTTGTTTACAGCAGGTGGAGTGTCAAAAATCTGTCAGAGTTCAGATGAGTTCTTATGGCCGTAGCGTGTTCTTCCCTTCATCTCTGATGTAGGCCAGTCTGACGCCTTTGAAGATTTTCGCTGCTTAAGTAGTTACCCTTTGGATCAAGTCGGTTTTAGAAATGTTTTTAGGGGGAAGATTTACGATTGGCTGAAAAAGTGTCTTTTGTTAATGTGAATTAATTTCTTGCATTCTCGCCCGGAAGCTCTGCGTGGAGCCTCTTGCGCAAAGATACATTTTATTCATTGTCTCGGCAGCAGCCGTCAGCCTAACATCCGGTCGAATGCAACTCTTTTCCTGCCAGGTGTATGTTTTTGGAATGAAATCGTAAATCGGGAGAGATTTGAATTCTGCTATATAACAACACCGTCTGCGTCTTGTTGCTGAGTGGGGGGGGGCAGTGATCACTGCTGTGAAATGTAAACATTCCACACCACTTGTACTTTTTGCCAGGTATCTTCTTTTTATGTTGATACTTTTTATAAGTTGACTTTGTGACTCGGTTTAATCGTGGATTTGTTGCATTTACAGTTGAGAAGATTATTTTCATATGGTGTTTAGATAATTCATGAGCTCTACCTTTTTGCAAACATTTGTTGAAGGTTGGCGTTTTGTCTGTTAAAAACTCCTCTCGTAATCCACCATCTTTCACATCTACAACGACTGGATTCCTAATGAGACTGGCTTTTAATTGTCCAAAGTTGCAGTTTTTTGCAAGTTGGCGTAAAACAGCTATAATAGTGTCACGTGATAGCTCACGGAGACGAAGAGGTAAGACTGATACTATCCTCCCGTATTGAATGAGAGTATCAAGCAGTCAAAAAGTGACCGTTAGGAGAGAATGTGGGTCACGGAGAATATAGACCAGATGTTCACACTTAGTGAACTCAGGTCGCCGGACATCGAAAGGGGAAAGAGAGAGAAGCCAAATGATTGGCGGGGACCCCAAACGGAAGTGGGGGTTCCCTTCCCCTCAGCGGAAGTAAAGGAGTAAAAAGTCAGTTTTTTTTAGCAAGGCTCGTGGCAGACGGACCATAGCCATTTTATTCCGGGGTGGAGACAAAAAGATTAACTGAGACATGAGAGACCGGAGTCCCTCAAGCCAGTACTAAAAACAGAAAAAAGTCTAGTAGCCCGTGAAAGAAGAAAGTTCTCCAGTGGAACCCCGTCGAAAATAAGATAAGTAACTTTGAGGACATTTTTCCTTTAAACTCAAGTTTCGTTTACCACTCTCTCTCTCTCAATTTGAAAAAGGATAAAGCCAAGAAAAGACATTCATATTCATGGACTATCCAATTATATGTTTTGACACTTTGAACGTATATATATAACCGTAGTAAAGAACCTATGTATTTTCATTTTACCATGTGGTCTATGTTGTTATTCCATGCTTTCCTTTCAGCTTCTATTCGCCTTATGTTATCTTGCTTAGAACTGTCCTATTAATTCCCAAAGTATCACACGGGAAACCGGAGTTGCCGACTACAACAATATTAATATTATTACGACTAAAACCTATAGGCTCAACTCTTTCATTATCTCGGGGAAGGAAGAAAGCTGCCTGGTGGGTGTGTGATAGTGTGAAATTTGGAACCCCTTGCCAGCGGCGGTCAGTCTGGTCCTAAATTATTCCCTCACGTAATATGCCAGTTCTTATCTGCCTGAGAGAAGAACTCTGAACAGGACTTATTCTGTAGGGGATCAAGTGCCAACCTGCCCCGTCTTCACACGCGCGAAAATAAAGTCCCGTTTTGGGATTTTAGTCAATTTCGCGTCACAATAGTCTCTATATTCTCTGATTTACCTTCTTTGCGAAGATGAAATTCATAAGCTTCATTTGCTTTGTGTCTCATCGACGAAAAATTCTTCAAAGTTTTTAATCACTTTGTCTAATTTTGTTCATCGTCAAATTGTAATCCCTCATAAATATGAAAACATCAGTTAAAGACATGACGTCATCATAGCACATCCATATTCAGCGCTCTGTTATATGGTGGGATATCAATTTTACTATTCCTTAGAGTCAGATAATAATTAACTGACGTCAAATAATTATATTTCATGCTTTCCATGTATGATTCCCTTGTATCACTAGTAAGATTCTTCAAAAAGTAGTATTTGCTGATGGTTATGAAAATCAGAAAGTATTCGTAGCAATTTCTATCAAACTAGTAAATTACTGGTATCAAGCCATCCCAAAAGATGAAGTAAATGTAGAAAGTAGTAAGGATTATATATATATATATATATATATATATATATATATATATATATATATATATATCAGGGGCGGAGACGGGACTAGTGCTACTCGTGTCCGGCATGACCAATAACTCGGTCAATGTTATTCAAAATGGATTAAAAATCATCCATTAATTTCAAGCAAACATACTTAGTCTGATCTCAATTAAATTACGTATCTATTCAAGTTTCGATAACTAAGTAGCCAAAAGTTCATAAATATATCTGGGAATAATACAACGATGCTGTTTTGAACGGATGGTCTTTGTCCGGCCACCGTCATATCCATTGAACATCCCATAAAATCGGCTATAATATTGAACACCTGTAATCCGTGCCAGGCACTAGACCCTTATAATAACAGTAATGTTAGAGAAATCCATTTTTGGCTGTAGCCAATAGCAAGAGCAACTCAAAACACCGTGCTCAAAAATATTAGCACGATGTGACTGCTGACAGCTGTCTTGGGAAGAGGGAGAGAGACAGAGAGAGAGAGAGAGAGAGAGAGAGAGGGGGGGATAGCAGATTATAGCCGTCGCCGACGTCATCATCATCGCTATGGTAAATGTTGGTTAAACGGCGTGTTTTAATTCGTTTTTTCACTAACAGATCTCTATTTCTTTAATGAATGGTGCATATATTACATTCTGTAACTAAAATTTGTTTATTTAAATACATTTTCAACAAATAATCTTTATTTTAAGCGAAATTGAAACTACTAGCTGTGTCTGTGTATATTGTCATCAGTTTCTTTATTCTAATAAACATATTTTTCTCGTCATAGTAATGAACATCTTCTCTTTTCTTCTATACTTTTGAAAGGAAAAAAAAATTATCATATCTACTGTATTAACAAGACTACAAATTATATAGTATCTTAATTGTTTAAAAAAAAACGCCATACAAGGTACGTTTTTCAATCTGTGCTATACAACGGAGAATCACGCAATAGCAACTATGATGACTTACTTTGGGTCCACGGACCACGGGTTGGGAACTGAAGTTGACAGAGGGCGGGCGGGGCACGAGTAGCAAAAATAGGCTAGAGTCGCCACTGATATATATATATATATATATATATAAGACATATGTTGAAAAATGTGTTTTTTATGACAACGACCAATGCGAAAAGCAATGGATTGACAATGTTTCGTTTATGGAATATCAATCCTTGTAGATTACTTAATGCCAAATCTATCTATATATATATATATATATATATATATATATATATTGAATGAATAGTCTGTCGGTAACATTTTAAACAAACCAGGGCTCATTTGTTTGCACAAAATTAAATGATTTCAAGTATTCCTTTCTAAAATGAATAATTCTATTTAGTATTAATCATTAAATGAATAGTCCGAGAGGTATCTTTTCCTCGACTGAGTGCAATAAGGCCTTTTCAATTTCCTCCTTGAAGTTTTCGAATTTTTTTATTGATTCTGAATCAAGGGGGGGATGTATTAGCTGTTTTCAAGAGTCCAATTTTGTCAGAGAACTTGGTATTCTAAGTTCTCATCATGTTCTTGCTGATTTTTCCCAACTACGACAATGTTATCTACATAGGCATACTCGCCTGTTAAATTATTTTCCTTTATGATCTAATCAGTTATCCTTTAGAAACATACAACAGCATTAGTCACTCCAAAAGGAATTCTACAAAATTGGTAAAGTTTACCACTAGCTTCAAATGTCGTATAGGGCTTATCTTCTTTTATTGGTATCTGGTGATTTGCACTCTTCAGATTCAATGAGCAATTAATTTTATATTTTGCTATTTCTTGAGCTAAGTCATCCATTCTTGGTAATGGATAAGCATCTAATCTGGTAAATCTATTAATTATTCTACTGTAATCGACAACTAGTCTCTTTCTTTGACGTTCATTCGTTACTATTAACACCTGAGCCCCCCAAGGGGAAGTACTTTCCTCAGTTACACCCACTTTGATCATTTTCTAAATCTCTGTCTGTACGAAAAGCCTGTCACCCTCTCCACATCTTTTAGATTTAGTTGTAATAGGTTTACAGGCTGGATTAATACTGGAGAAAAAAAGATGGTGTGTCCACTAATGCAGAGGGTACAATACAGGAGATAAGATGAGAGATTACAAGATCTTTCTTAGAGCCCCCGAATGCAAAAGATATGATGGAAAGTTGTGACATGAAATCTTGGCCAAGAATAATATCCGAGCAGAGGTGGGGTAGAACTGAAAGTTTTACATCTGGATACCACTCAACTAGAAGGTTTAAGTCCACTGTACACTGTCCTTTGTTAGAAGCTTCAAGTGATGATGACGCCATGGATACGTTACCAGCAGCAGGTTTTATCTGTAGTCTGTATTTCCTCACATAAGCGAGAGAGATAAAGGATCCTGAGCTCCTCGTATCGATTAACACTTATAATGCAGCCTGTTTTATGGACCCTAAGGAAGCAGATGTAGTAGTTGATATCAACATTGTCGCGAGTCTGTGAGACCATGTTGCAGCAGATGTTATTTTTAGGTTCAAACGACACATTTTTGAGAAATAGCCTTCTTTTTTACACTTGAAACGAGTAGCATTTCTTGCTGCACACACACTTCTATTATGACGAGATCCTCTACAGAAGAAAAACGTGTACTTGGTATTAGCCGAAGCTGCACAACGTGCATTAATGGGGTCTGTTGACTGGACACTGGTACTGGTATTTTCCAGAGAAAATGTACCTACAATTGGTGTTTGAGTGTATGTGTATGCTTCTGAATTTTTCTGAGTTGCATGGAGCGCTCTAGCTTGGTCAATGGCTATATTTAAATGCAGTGTCTTCTTTTTGAGTAGCCGTTGTCGAATAATGTTCGAACGTAAACCTGTGATAAATGCACCTCTGACTCAGTATTCCTTGATTACATAAATATAGAGATAGAGGTTGCAAAAAATATACTTGTGAACTTATCTTGTCACCTGGGCTGCTAAGTGTCTGTGCGATCGATCTTACGGGGCCATCACCCTTTATAAGTCGCAGTCATGTTAACGTCTTATATAGATGGTCTGCAGTGTGTGTAAGAGTACGCTATTGTTCTTGTTTTTGTATTTGCACCCCAGAACAGAACCTAATGTCGTATGTCTTGTGTGCTCTGATTCGTTGCCGACAATGGCCCTTGACCAATCACACGAGTTCGTATCAGGTGATGTTTGAGAGGCAGTAAATGTGAGGTTTCACATGTTATTTCTTTTAGGATAGGGGGACGATACACAAAAGGGTTTTGACAAATAAGAATATTTCTTTGTGGTTGTTTATTTTTTAATTTTTCTCAGGAGAAGATTCTTTTGTGAGGAAAAGTTTTTACAATAAATTCTACAAAAGAACCATTTTCAGAATGAAAATCATTCTTTTTTTTTATCCAAGTGTCTTCAACTGGTGAATTTATCATCTCTGTTTGAGGAAAAAACTGACAATGAGCACTACAAATAAAACATGGCTGTTCAACATTGCCAGGGTATATTTCAAAATATTCCATTATGAACTAATGAATTTCAATCATACATCCTAGATGCATCAAGGTAGGTCTTCGGTGATGCACTGTCTTCATCGCCGATTTCGGGTTTTATGCATCATATCGGCTCCGACAGAAACCCAGGCATGACTCTGGAAGAGCCAAGCCGCCTCCCTGATCGCGACGTGCTACGCTCGTGCCTCTACGAAAGAAATAATAAGGCCAGACTTCTTATAGACATCTGTCATTCAGTAACAGCCAATGAAAAACAGGGCATTCCACACTCCTCTACTATATATAATACCATCTTTACCTCATCCGGTTTCGGCTGACTACTTCCGGATTCGGTACCGAGGTAAGATGAACTTTCTTGCTAGATTTATGCCTTTGTGTTTTTAATTACAAAGACATGAAATTAATTTAATCATTAAAGTTTCAATTAAATTTACTTATTCTTTAAGACAAAAAAATACTCACTCTGTTGAATTTAGTAGGTGAACAATTACCTCTTAAGATCGTATGAATCCAAATATCAGATAATTCTTTATCTTTAAGAAAAGAAAATACATGAACTTTAGCGCTGTTTTTATAATTTCCTTTCTGATTTGATATCACACATTCATAAGGTATTGTTTTTGCTTATAAAGTAATTTAATATTTACAAGAAAAAATAGATAAACAATTTTAAAACACCGCCTTAAAAATCTAATAGACAAACGACACGCTTCTTGAAAGTTGGAGGACTCAAGATGATGATGTCACATGTTTTCCTCCAACCACTGTTTTGGCCTTCTTTTTCAGTGGTCTCGACTGAGCTTGAATGGAAATGTCAAGGTGAAAGAAAAAAGTATTTGTTCATCCACAAAGAAAGACTATGCTGTTAGCGTTGTCTGTGTTTGCGACTAAATTTAGATTTCTGATGTAGGGAAGAATAAGAAGAGGGTGAGAAATTGTCAGCTCGTCATATTATTTATTACCAATTTTTACCATTTACAAATGAGTATGAAGCCCGAAAATCACTGGATCAAATATAGTTGCCAGCATGATCAGCAAAAATAACGGCTTGTTCAATTGAATGTGACGATACATAAAGATTAAGCGAGGCTGCCGATAATGAGGCATTGTAGCTTTTTTTTAAATTTATGAAACACTTTTTAAAATTACACACGAAAAAAAAAAAAAAGAAACAAGGGAAGAAATCCAAGTTCAATTTTTATTAAAGACTTTTATTGATAATAATAAAAGGAAGAAAAAGAGAAAACAAAAAAGACATTTTCATTCATATTATACTGGCCTGCGATGTTTCAAAGGCATAATAGCTGAACTTAAAGATGAGAAGCCCTACACGAAAAGATGAGAAACGTGTAGAAACAGACTCACAGTATTGAATCAGTATTAAACATACAACTGCTACATAACTGTGTAGAAACAAAGGATTATCAAATAGGAATAATTAATTTATATCATATTATTCTGTGTATATTATTAGTATTAGATATGAATATGTAATTTTTGCAATTTCTGAATTGGTCCATTTTCTGGTGGCCCAAAAATGAGATATAGACATCATATTTTTAAGAATCTACTCCAGATGATCTTGAAGTATATATGTATATATATATAAAGTTTCTAATTGCTTTGATATCTTTATCTTTTTTTACTTCTCGCCTTAAAAATCACTTTCACAAAAAATGTTATGTTCAAATATTTTGTTTAATATCCTAAGAGAAGATTATTGTATGTCAAATGTCAAATGGTATCTCGAGAAAAATTATTCCCACAATTGTTGTATCTCCTTGGAGAGAATTATTTTATGTCAAGATTTCTGTCCAACCCATGTGGAAAATCATTTCAACAAATATATTAATTGTACCAAGAAGGTACCTTATGTTTTATGTCAGCTGATTTTGATAAGACATGAAATCCTACCAGTAAAAAACTATGGTTAATTCATTTGTCATTTTCAAGTGTTAGCAAAGAAAGAGCTAATTTTCAATGGTTTTTTTTTAACCAGACTGACACAATTTTCCTAAAAAGATAATTCATCAAATCTTGTATCATAGGAAAAACAAAGTCATATTGAGATATGTTTCCAGAGATAGCAATAATTTATTCATCTTCAGGACCAAAAACTGACGCCAGCAATTTTTCCCAATGTTCAATGCAAGGAAAAAGACATTTTCCTCTTTCTCTGTGTAAAAAATAGAAGACAAATTTCTTTCTATCAGCAAAGAAAAGAAGAAAAGTAAAAAGGCAAGAAGAAGAAAAGGAAAAACAATAGAAAACTTCAACATCAGTGAAAATCACATTTTATAAAGTCAAAGTTATGTTTTATTTTTAAGCATATATTTCTTCCATTTGTATTTTTCTTAAATTCTCCCATCACTTTTTCAAATAGTCAACAACTTGGTGACCTTGCTCGGGCTGATTTATGATTTACGTTATCATAAATCAAGATATAACATTATTTTCCAGGAAACTTATATATATATATATAGTAAGTAAAGTTGGCGACCATAGTCGAGGGTAACCCGAAGGCTCCCTTTTCGATAGCTACTACACCAAGATGTAGGGGAGGGCGCTACTCCTTCCCTTGATGGCTCTACTTTACCCTTGATCCGCACCTTATAATGCTGAGTGTTAAGCAAGGAGGCATCAAGTACCATTTTTTGAGTCTTTGGTATGACTCGACCTGGGATTGAACCCAGGTCTCCCGGGCCATTGGCGAACACTCTAACCGCATCATCTGCTCACAGTTATATAGTTCCAAGTATTCCTATCTAGCATTAATATTTGGTAGGAAATCACTTTCATATGTTCCATGACATATGGAAAAAAATTTCATGCACAGATTATACATGGAAAAATTTTTTTTTCGACTGAATTAACAGGTGATATACCTGAGAATTGTAGCTTATTGATTGAAGAATGAAATAGTTTCTCTCTGGTGAGCACTGACATTTCCTTTTCAAGAAAAGAATTCTTGGAAAATATAGTTCAACAGCTTTCATGATAAAAAATGTTTTTTCTTCTAAGCGTTAGGATATGTCTTTTCAGATTTGTAATCCATGAAAATATGGCCCTGTTGGCTAGAGCAGCAGAATACACTGACTGCAAATCTGGAAAAGGATAAGACTTCCCTCAACGAGTCTTCTGTTTATAACACAAAACAATCTGATGGTGAAGCTCCAGTGTTGCTGGAGTTTGGGGGAATGCAGAGTACCCTTCATTGCTATAGCTCCCAGGTCCACTTTGCCTTAGAGTGGTAGCACCTGATAGGGTCCTATCTATGGATCAAATAGAACTAAACTGTGTACTTATGCTAAACTGAATTGTTTGAAATAGAACTGTTTTGACCTTTAATTTGTGTATTCATGTTAAACTGAATGGATTGAAAAAGAACTGTTTTGACATTACACTGTGTTTAAATGAATACTATACTTATAAAAAACTCAATTTTTAAAAGTAGAACTGTTTATATGTATAAAAATGGATTTCGCATTAAAAAACTTACACTTGTTGATGTGCCATGAAAGCAAAATAAACCAAACCATGAAAATATATCTCCAAAGATGTCCAAATGGAAAATTTTCACCCCAATGTATGTTGACATGTGTATTGGAGGACTAAAATTCTAGGAAAATGCTACTCCACAAATTTCACAATGAAAACCTTCTCTCCAGTATGTGCATAGATGTGCATTTGAAGATATGGAGTCAGCGATAATGTACTTCCATGGTTTTCACAATAAATGGTTTCTTTTTTATTTGTGTTGACAAGTTGCTTTGGAAATCTGGATTCTTAAAAAAAGTATATCCATAGATTATGGTGACTGGTGTTTATGGCATTTGAAATCTATGAAAGGAAAGCTCTACGGATTGAAAAATGAAAACGTTTCTATCAAGTGTGTGTGGACAAGTGTTACTTGTGATTAGAATTCTAGTAAAAATTTAGCTCAACAGATTTCACAATGAAAAGGTTTCTCTCCAGTGACATGTGTCTTTTGTGATTGGAAATCGGGAAAAATAAGCTGCTCATCTTTCACAATAAAAAGGTTTCTATCCAGTGTGCATGGATAAGTGTTTTTTGAGATGTAAATTCTGGAAAAATCTAGCTCCACACATTTTACAATGAAAACGTTTCTCTCCATTATGTGTTGACATGTGAGATTTGAGACTGTATTTCCGGGAAAATTTAGCTCCACATACATCACAATGAAAAGGTTTCTCTCCAGTATGTGTTGACATGTGTCTTTTGAGAGCAGAATTCTGAGAAAACCTCACACCACAAATTTTACAATGAAAAGGTTTCTCTCCAGTGTGAGTCGACATGTGTGTTTTGAGATTGGAATTTTGAGAAAATCTACGACCACAGATTTTACAATGAAAAGGTTTGTCCCCAGTGTGTGTTGAAATATGTGTTTTGAGACTGGAAGAATCGGAAAATCTGGCTCCACAGATTTCACAATGAAAAGGTTTTTCACCAGTGTGTGTAGACATGTGTGTTTTTAGATGTGATTTCCGGGAAAATTTAGCTCCACAGGTTTCACAATGGAATGATTTCTCTCCAGTGTGTGTTGACAAGTGACGTTTTAGATCGTAATTTCTTGAAAATTTGGCTCCACAGATTTCACAATGAAACTGTTTCTCTCCAGTGTGTGTTGACATGTGAGATTTGAGACTGTAATTCCGTGAGAATTTCGCTCCACAGATTTCACAATCAAATGGTTTCTCTCCGGTGTGTGTTGACATATGATTTTTGAGACCAGAATTCATGGAAAATTTAGATCCACAGATATCACAATGAAAACGTTTCTCACCAGTGTGTGTTGACATATGATATTTGAGACTGGAATTACCAGAAAATCTAGCTCCACAGATATCACAATGAAAAGGTTTTTCTCCAGTGTGTGTAGACATGTGTTGTTTTAGATATGCATTCTGTGAAAATTTAACTCCACAGATTTCACAATGAAAAGGTTTCTCACCAGTGTGTATTGACATGTGTCTTTTAAGATTGGAATTCCAAGAAAATCTCGCTCCACAGATTTCGCAATGAAATGGTCTCTCTCCAGTGAGTGTTGACATGTTTCTTTTGAGATGTGTATTCATTGAAAATTCTGCTCCAAACATTTCACAATGAAAGCGTTTTTCTCCAGTGTGTGTTGACATATGTTGTTTTAGATTAGAATCTGGAAAAATATAGAATCACTTATTTCACCAATTAAAGATTTTTTTCCAGTATGTAATGCACAAATTTCATGATGTAACAGTATTTTTCTTTTTAATGATTGCTCATTACGATTAAACCTACAAATGAAAAAAATCAAGTAAAAATTCAGTTACATAAGCAAGCTACAATTCACATTTAATACAAATATTATATATATTCTTATAGCTTTTTATTTTATTAGCAAATAAAGATCAAGTAGACTTTTAGATACAAAAGAATGCACGAAGTAAAATGGATGAACTAATATAGAAATTTAATGTAGAGATTATATAGACTTTCATTTTATAAGGAATCAAAGATTAAGCAGACTTCTAGTCATAAAGGAATATAGATAGAAAATATGATAATCAACTATTGATTTGAAAGTCATACAGAAATTATATAGACTACGAAAATGAATAAAGTAGGAAAAACACTTACAAAAGCAAAATTTTGCATCATTTTACGGTTTTTGAAAATCTCATTCTCCATGAAATTATCTTTAAAAAAATGTAAAACTCATTCAGTTGATTCTTCATTACGTGAGTTACATTAACAAAATGTTTTACAGTGGGTTGTTACATTACTATAAAACATTGGAAAAAACATGTAGTTTTTAAAATTTTGTGGAATATGTTTCCAAAGAAACCTCATTAATAATAAAATCGACTCTGTTCACGAAATATTTCCCTAATATTCCCTTTAACATTAGATATTGATGTTTCCCCTTTAAAATAAATGTACGAATTCATAAAAAACAGAAAGTATAACGTTTTCTTTATGATTTTCATCACGAAAAAATCTGATTACTGTTCAAATTTCGCAATGTTTTTTTCAGTTGGGATTTCTTTGTGTTTAGAAATGTTTAGAATATTTCACTAACCTTCGAATCTTTGAATCATTTGGAATTTTCAAAATTATTCATTAAATAGCCAAAAATCTAATGTTGTCTCGAGCTTGTAACACTAACAGCCAAGAGAACAAAGAAATTTACAAACCGGTGTGTATGAAGAATTCGTTCTCTGCTTTCAAAATCCGATACATCTTGCCTACACAACCACACTCATAACTGGATGGGGAATGTAAATATCACTTTTAGATTTTATTTTTCTACAATACGGCAGACATTCGAATGAAAGTAAGAAAGTATATGTAAACCAAAGTCTTTACTTACACTCTCATCGAGTTTTTCATTCACTAGTAAAATCAACATCCATTTAACTAAGCTCTGCGGTAATCGATTCTCTGATATTGTGTCAACCGTCTGCTTCTTTCTGTTTCAAGTGCTGACTCTCAAAATGGAAGGTAATCATGACAACCACCTTTACTGAGCTGGTTTGAAAATGTTGGGGTGAAAGATAAAAAAAGTATTTTTAATCAATAAAAGCAAAACTTTGTTGTTCTTGTTATAATTCTCGATGTTAACGACTAAGTTTAGCTTTGTCATATCCGGACGAATAAGAAGCAGATAAGGAATTGTGGGCTCATCTTATTATTTATTACAAATAAATTTGATACAAACAATATTGAGATGTAAAAATCAAATAATACTCATAGAAAAATAGATTTTAGATAGAAAATTTCATGACTGAAATTCGATTATAATTTTAATTGTTGCAAATATGAAAACAATTTTTTATAAATTATAATCAGCATTGTTTCAATTTGCAAGTTTTTATTTCAATTTTGATATTTATTCTCTAAAGTTACAATTTTGTAATCATAAACAGATTATTTCTCAAACACAGCAACAACTGAATTATGGTTGGCTGATTGGTTGTGGTTGTTTTGTTTCACGGCGTGTCAACCTTTTTTGGTCATTTACCAACAAATTTAGTCATTTTGATAAAAGTTTCGTTTCGTTTTGTAGCGAAGACTTTCATTTCCATTCCCTTTTTTTATTTTCATTCTAATGTCTGCAGTAATTTAGAAGAAGAAAAAAATTAATATTGATATTTAGATTCCCCATCCAAATATGAACGTGGTTGTGTAGACAAGATGTATCGGATTTTGAAGCAGGGAACGAATTCATTATACACACCGGTTTCTTGACCTTTTTCTTCTCTTGGTTATTTGTGTTAGAAGTCAGTAACAACGTTGAATTTGTTGATTTGATTGATGAAAATTTTTGAAAATTCCGAACGATTTAAAAATCCAATGGTAAGTGAAATTTTCTAAACACAAAGAAATCCCAACTGAAAATAACATTGGAACAACAATCAGTTTTTGTTTGCTTAATAAAAAGCATAAAAAAGAAAACCCTTTCTGGTTTTTGTTAATTCATATATTTATTTTAATAGGGAAAAAAAGATATAAAGTGAAAGGCAATTATGAGTCTTTTGGAAATATTTCGTGGACAGAGTCATTTTTTTTCATAAATGGAAAATCCCCTTAAATCGACTAATTATAGGATTTTATAGAATTTCTCCGAATTAAATTAATAAAAGATGTGCTTTCTTTAAAACATATTTTTTCACAAAATTCTAAAGACTATATGTTTTTTTTAATTGTTTTGTTGTAATGTGCCAACCCACCTTCAATAATTTTGTTAATGTAATGAAGGTTCAACTGAATGAGTTTTACATTTTTAAGAGATAATTTTATGGAGGATGAGAATTTCTTTATATTTTTTTTTTATAACAGTTTGTCTATTTGTACAGAGGTCTTATTTTTGAAGTTAAAAAAATGGTAAAATGGCGCTCAGTATTGTTTTTGTAGGTATGTTTTTCTTACTTTTTTCGTTTTCGAAAGTCAATCAGAAAATATTCAGGGTAAATGTTTTCCTTTTTTTTTAAGATTAAAAAATGTTCATCCATATTTTAAAGTCTTCCACTCACTACAGGTGATTGGAATTTTGTTAATTAATTTTAAAATACTGAATAAATAAAATTAAGAAATTGACTTAAAAAATAATCTAACTGAATTATAATATTTTAGTTTTTGTTTTTTGAGTGAGGTATTTCATCTGATGATAGTCGTTTAACTGAAACCCTCTTGGAGTATTTAATGGAAATAATCCTGTAGTGATAATGAAGCAGTGTGGAGAACCGGTGTTTTCACCCTCAGAGGTTATAAGTAGAAATGTCAGAAATAAGACTGTGCGCACCCATTTTGACGCATTGTTCCGGTCATAGAAAAAAAAATTTAATAAAGAATTAGGAACGAATGAAAAGCGTTTGCGCCCAAAATAAAGAGGTTTTCAGCCGTGCGTTTTGATTCACCTAACATACATAAATAGAGACCTATTTAACCAGTAGACTGAGTTCCCAGTTAAATGTCTCATGAAAATCTCTATTATATCATTTTTTATAAAGCCATTTGTCAAAAATCAGCCTAAGTGAGATCACCAAGTAATTAACTATCTGACAAAGTTGCCAAATATAAAAACATATTTTATATAAAAACACCATATAAAAGTTGTAAGCTTGGAAGGAAATACTGAAATCCTCTTCGAGTTAATGAAGAAAATCTTAGATTTCTCTCTGTATTCTGTGATGAGATCTTTTTAACCAGTTTCCATTTTCAGCATACTGAGTGATGCCAAATACGACAGACCGATACCATTCAACATTAAGAGATTAACATCTTCCTACTTCTTCACCACCACACCTAAAAAAAATGTTTTACTGGCTTGCTCAAGGACAATATAAGTCTCTATTTTTACAATTAATATTCTTAATGTCTATTTCTTAAACTTGAATTATTGACTTTGTCTTAGAACTAAAATAAACTCTCTATCTCCAAAAACTCTCACATACATATATTTGTAATTTCATACATAAATTGTAATTTCATTTTAAAAAGATTCTTATTTTACAGCTTATTAAAATTTTGATTTAATTTCCTTTTGTCTTATTTTTATTGGAGTTAATGTGTCTGACTAACCTACCAACCTCCATAATCCTTTTATGACCATTTATTAGCATAGAAACCATAGATTGTTACTGTAAAAGAGAATTGGTGTGGCATATTTACTTATGAAATAAAAGTCTGTATAATATCTGTATGACATTTGAATACTAGATTATGATATTTTCTATTGGTATTCATTTATTTTTAGAAGACTAAATGATCTATGATAGCTGATAGAATAAAAATCTCTATGATTGGATTTGAATACTTGTCCATCAATTTTTCTACAGCAATTCCTTTGTGTTTAAAATTCTGCATGATTTTTCCTGATAAAATAAAAGGCTATAATTTCTGTATTAACTGTGAATTTTAGTTTATGAATATTTTGACCTTTGTATCTTTTTATTTAAAAATCTTTGATGTATTATGAAATACTTGTATATAAAATCTCTGAAGTAAATTAGGATACAAGTCAATCCATCTTTCTGTCTTCATCCGTTTGGGTGGGAAAGTATTTTACGTGATCTTTACTTAAAAATAAAAGACTACATAATATCTTTATTAGACTTGAGTTCTAGTTCTTTAATGTTTCTACCTTTATTTCTTTGTGTCTAAAAGTCTACATGATTTTAGAATACCTATAAAATAAAAACCTTTATAATATCTGAATGAAATTTAAATAGTAGTTCATCAGTCTTCCTGCCTTCATTTCTTTATCTAAAATTTAAAGGGTTTTTGATTGCTACTAAAATAAAACCTTCTATTTTGTGTGTATAAGAATTGAATTGTAGTTTATCGATATAACTAATTTCGTTTGTTTGTGTGTAAAAGTATTTCAGGATCTTATTATGAAATGAAAGTCTATATACTTTTTCTATTAGATTTGAATAATAGTTAATTAATCTTATGACTTTCTTATATTTTTTCAAAAAGTCTTTGGTTTTTAATAAAATAAAAGTCTTTATACAAGGATCATTAAATAAGTTTCCACACTTTTTTCGTATGGACAGTTTTATTGATAGTACACAAATGAAACTCTAGTCTCCTTTGAAGGAATCTCATCCGGCTGCAATGCACTTGTACCATTCCAACAACTTCTGGAAGGCCCCATGGAAGTCCTCTTGTGTGAGCGTGTCATTGGCCTTCGTCACAGCCTCTTTCATCTCTTCAATTGTCTCATAACGACAGCCTCTGAGCTTAGGGAATAAGCAAATGTCACAGGGAGCAAGGTCTGGATTATAGGGTGGGTGAACAACTATCTTGATGCCCATCTTCGTCAAATAGTCTGAGACAAGGATGGAGTTGTGGACTGGTGCATTGTCTGGTGGAAATGCCACTGACATTATTTGAAGAGTGCTGGCCTCTTCTGACGGAATCTCTTCTTGAACTCCCTAAAAACATCAACATAGTAACCCTAACCCTAACCTTTTGGCCAATCAACTCTGGTGTACTGACTACTTACTCCTCTCACACTTCTCATCATCCCTTCCAGACTCCCTGCCTTCCTTGAATCTCTTATACCACTCAAAAACTGATGCTCGATTCATGCAAGAAGGTTGAAAAGCAGTCTGAAGCATTCCATACGTTTCTGTGGCATTTTTTCCAAGTTTAAAACAGATTTTTATTGCATATCGTTCTTCTAAAGTGTCCTTCCGTCCAGATTGCATTTTTGAAAATCCCCAGCTGTGATTATCAGGCTTTAGTAGGGTGTATTCCAATTGCTGCTGTAGCTGTTGATTTGAACCTGAAATCATAAAAATTGTCAGTCATCTCATAAGATGTATAGCAATATCATACAGAATTTTCAAGAGTCTACGACAATTTTAAATACCTGTACAAAAAATCTGGGAACCTATTGAATGCACCACATACTTTCTGTATTAGATTTGAATAATAGTTAATGATTCTTTTGACTTTCTAACGTTTTTGTCAAAAAATCTTTGATAGTTTATAAAAGAAAAATCTTTACACATAATACTTGTCCATCAATCTTTCAAGATTTATTTTATTTGAACTAAAAGTCTTCTTGGTTTTTTGCTTCTTATAAATGAAAGTTTATAGAATCTTTGTCTTAAATTTGAACTGTAGTTTATGAATATATCTACCTTCTTTCATTTATTTCAGTCTAAAATTCTTAATGGTCTTTGATTGCTTGCTGAATATTTATTTCATGAATATGCCTTTAGGGCATCAACCTCTCAAATCCTAAAAAAATATGAACTAAAATAAAATCAACATTTATTCATAAATAACAGGTTTTATTATATAACTAAATTTCTAATTTATTTCATTTGTAGGTTTGATCCTGATAAACAAGCATGAAAAAGACAGATTATTACACAGTCAAATTTGGGATTACATACCGGAGAAAAACCTTTCATTGGTGAAATTGGTGGAATTAAAATTTCACTGAATATCTTGTGAAATCTGTGAAGCTTAATTTTTGATCAATTCCAGTCTCAAAACAGACATGTCAACACCTACGGGAGAGAAACCTTTTCATTGTGAAATCTGTGGTGCTAAGATTTCCACAATTCCAGTCACAAAACACACATGTTAACACACGCTGGGGAGAAAATTTTCCATTGTGAAATTTGTAAAGCTAAATTATCCCTGAAGGGACATCTTAACACACACATATCAACACACTCTGGAGAGAAACCTTTTCATTGTGAAATCTGTGGAGCTAAATTTTCCCAGAAAGGACATTTCCAAACACACATGTCAACACACACTAAAGAGAAACCTTTTCATTGTGGAATCTGTGGAGCAAAATTTTCCCACAGTTCCAGTCACAAAAGTCATGTGTTAACACACACTGAGGAAAAACGATTCAATTGTGAAATTTGTGGAGCTAAATTTTTTCGGAAGGGAGATCTCAAAATACACATGTCAACACACACTGGAGAGAAACCTTTTCATTGTGAGATCTGTAGAACTAAATTTTCCCAGAAGGGAAATCTGAAAACACACATGGCAACACACACTGGAGAGAAACCTTTTCATTGTGAAAGCTGTGGAGCTAAATTTTCGCTGAAGGGAAATCTCAAAATTCACATGTACACTCACACTGGAGAGAAACCTTTTCATTGTGAAATCTGTGATGCTAAATTTTCCCAGAATTCAAGTCTCAAAACACACATATCAAAGCACACTGGGGAGAAGCTTTTCCATTGTGAAATTTGTGGAGCTGAATTTTTCCAGAAGGGAAATCTCAAAAGCCACATGTTAACACACACGGGAGAGAAACCTTTTCATTGTGAAATCTGTGCTGCTAAATTTTCCCTGAAGAAAAATCTCAAAAGACACATGTCAACTGTGGAGCTAAATTTTCCAAGAAATGACATCTTAAAACACACATGAGAACACACACTGGAGAGAAACGTTTTAATTGTGAAATCTGTAGAACTAAATTTTCCCAGAAGGAAAATCTCAAAACACATATCTACGTAAACAGGAGAGAAACCTTTACATGGTGAAATTTGTGGAGCTAAATTTTCCCAGAAGGGAAACCTCAAAACACACATGTCACCTCACACTAAAGAGAAACCTTGTCATTGTGAAATCTGAGGAATTAGATTTTCCCAGAAGAGAACTCTCAGAAGACACATGTCAACACACACTGGAGAGAAACCTTTTCATTGTGAAATCTGTGGAATTAAATTTTTCCATAAGGGCCATTTCCAAACATACATGCCAACATACACAAAAGAGAAACCTTTTAATTGTGAATTCTGTAAAGTTAAATTTTTCCAGAAGGGACATCTCAAAATACACATGTCAAAACATACCGGAGAGAAAGCTTTTCAGTGTGCAATTCGTGCAGCTAAATTTTCCCTGCATTTCAATCTGAAAATGCATATATCAACACACACTGGAAAGAAACCTTTTCATCGTGAAATCTGGGGAGCTAAATTTTCCAGAAATTCCAATCTCAAAAAACTGATGTCAACACACACTGGATAGAAAACATTTTTATATAAAATCTTTGATGGTTTCCTTTCACTGGTTTCAAATCTCAAAAAGACAAGTTAAACTTTTTTATTTTGAAATCTGTTGCTATATTTTTTCCAGACTTCTATGATATAAAGTAACTATTCCTATTTGTTAATCAGTTTATTTTATAGTTATACAGTTTTAATTATTTATAACTTTAATAATTTACAATGATATGGTTTCACGTAAATAATAACACTTCTCCTTTGAAAACAATTGTTCGTTAAAGTTATTATTCTGAATTGAAATAACTTTCACATTGTAATATGGTTTCAAAATGGATAGACAGATATGGGTTGACTCATAAATACCTAAATAAACAAATGCGTAAGTTAGATATCTTAAATAGTTATGGACAATTTGAAATATACCTGAGCAATGCAGATCAAATACGTTGTGTGCTTAGAGCTTGCCAAATTTTCTACTAATGGACATGATAAAATTATCAGTTGAAGACACTTGAATTATTTGTGGGAAGGGAGTAAACGGATCATACCAAAGGTGGTTTTGAAGTTTCTTCATATTTTTATTTTTAGTTTGGTTTAATTTGGTTTGGTTTCTTTGTTTAATGGTATATCAACCTTTGTTGGTTATTTAATGCCAAAGCAATTCTCCTAGAAGAACAGTAGGGGTTCTATTTAACCCATAGCTGGGAGGATAAGGGGGTTCATACCTTTACCAAGGGTATTTGCCCGAAAGTGAATATAATAGCGCGACTGGAATACAAACTCACTTACTACAATTCTGCTGTCCATCGCTTTAACCATTACACCACAAGGACACCCCTGTAAGTTTCTGATATATATATATATATATATATATATATTTGAAAATGTATAGACATGAAAAACACGAGGACCTCGGTGAAGAATTTTATTGAATTTTTTCAATTTTAAACATTTCGGTTATTACGAACACACTAATATTGTCAGCATAAGCAAAATACCTAGCCATACTACTAACTCCAGGTAGTGTATATCTGCTAAGGAAGTGAAGGACTCGATCTTACCCCATTTACCTCTAACATGATTGCGGGAAACATATTCAAATGATGTATCCAGCTAAGAAAATTCACTCTGAATCTAGCTGTGGACAAAACAACCCCAAAGAACCTATTGTCACTGACTTTGGATTGATCTCCGTGGCATTACTGATAGTGTGTTACAAATAAAGACTTTTGGGTTAATCCTGCCCTTAACAGCACAAGACTGCTAAAGAGTGAATAGACTAGGCAGAGCAATCATACTGTGGTGAGTCAAGTTGGTAAGCTATGTGTCTAAATGGTGAAAAGTTTTTTGTATGTCATAAGTCCTCTCATTAAGAATTGACCATCCAGGATTCTCCATTGACATTCTTTCTTTTTATCCACCATCCTTTACCTAGCCCACATGCTTCACCTTAGATACTTCATTATTTGTCCCAGTCTGTTTCATTCCATATTTTTGGTAATCCAATCTCGTCAAGGTTTGTTTTCGACCCTCAGGCACAGAAACAGTCCACTTTCCAATCTTAGATTGTAGGGCGTTTAACTAAATTGGGCCATTCTCTGTCATTTAATCCTTTCTTGTTATGGGTCTTTTTCCTCTCCCGTAAAAACAATGTGAGTATATTCATATTTGTACAAAATTATCACAGGGTTTTTAAGTAGTTTCATATGGAGTGATTATGGTATTTTGGTGACTGGACTATTGTATCGTTTGAATGGGTCAGTGACTGTAGCAAACAAAGGTCATGTTAGTCAAAGAAAAGGAAAATGAAGGTCACCCTCTTCCCCCCAACAAATCTTTTGAGGTTTTATACCTCAAAACTATTTCCTAACTATTTGGTTGACAATAATGAATGCAAAAACACCATATAAAGGTTGTTGGCTTAGAAATAAATACTGTAATTCACTTGGAGTAAATGAAGAAAATCTTAGATTTCTTTCTGTATTTTGTGACTGGTCAGAATTTTGGAATAGCATTTCGGGAAGAAATAGCAAATTAATAAAGGAAACCTTCACTGCTTTGCATCATAGAACCAGTGCATTTTAGATCTGATCAAGTATTGCATAGAAGAATTGAAAATGCTGTACGTTTGAATAGGCAAATTTCAAACTGATCACCTTAATGCAATGTTTGGTCAAAAGATGGGATCAGTATAATATCTCGATACGGAAAGTGTTGAAGTGAGAAAAAAATTAGAATACTATCAGTTTTAAAACTGAGCTTAGCATTTAATCAGCAATGCATTAAAATTGATTTAAAGAATTTACAAAAACCAAACTAGGATGAAGTGACAGATAAGCAAAAGTTAGATGTGTATAAATTTAGAATTGATTTTAATGAGGAAAATGTTAATGTAGTTGTCTGATTTTCCTCTCCACCCTTTCTAATGGTTATTCTTTTGTTGTCTGTGAACCCTTGCTTTCTCAATGCTGCTGTCATTTCTTTTGATGGAGACAACACCAACTTCCTGCTCCTAATAACACTTTTCAAGGTGTTAATCTCTCATGCAGATATGCTTTGCATTTTGCAGCATGAAACGTTGATTTTAAGCGTATTTTGGCGTGCTGTGACACGATGTATGGTTAAATACTTAATTGATATGTAAAAATTAGAATTTATGAAATATATGATAATTAATATACATATCTAAAAAAAAAAAAGATCCTTAAAATAAGTATCTTTTTGTTCAAGGCTTAAATTGACCTAAAAAGCTAGTTGATTATTCCTAACGGTCAGTTATGTGCGAGACAATTGTTTTTGATTCAGCGAATTGATTGAATTTTTCGTTTGTCAACTAACTTCATCGATCATGATGATGAAACAGGTCATTTCATAAAAAATAGTTTTCTAGTCCTTATCTTAAAGGTCAATGTCAAAAGGGAGATTTAATTTTGCTCTACTCTAAGTAAAGGTGAAGCGGGACATGGCTCATCCAGTCAGGTGAAACTGAGAATTTTTAGTTCAACCACATTGCTCTAAACCTGTTCCTATTGGACAAAGCATGTAAAAAGGGTTTTCCCTATACCTGTAAGATACAATCCTGAACTAGGATCAGCTGACCAATGGGAATATGACTCCTTATTGTCTCTTATTGGACAACCTGTCAGAAACCTTTTTTAGTCCAGATATTGATCTATAAAAACAGGATTGTAAAACGAATCATCAGAGAAGATGAGAAAAAGGACCAAGAAGAAACTCTAGACTACCAAAGAAGCATCCCTTCCATTATAGACCCGAGGCACTCCGAACAACCTTCAAACTTTACAAAACTTCTAAGTCCCAGACTTTAGAAACATTAGTGTCATTCAAAAAGCACCTCATCGTCTCTCTTCCTCTCTCAATATTCTTTTTTCTTTTTTTGCCAGGGAGGCAAACATTGCTTGTAATTTATTGTCTCACAAATCTGTTTCAATAAAAACCATTTTGTTATTTGTTAACAACGGATTTTCTCTATTTTTTGAGTTGCTAGACAATCTAGACACATATTACCTGACCATCAGAAGGAGATCCGGCTGAATTTTGCCAACCCCACTTTGTGGATTTTTTAAACACAGTGTGCCCACAGTAGGACTTGACAAAGTGGGATTGACACAAAAAATTCACAAGTCAAAACAAATAAAAAACGCTGTAGAAATACAAAAATCAGAATATACAGAAATTCCAAACCCCAGTGACCTCAAATTTAGAACCATTGTAGCGGGCCCATCATGCCCGACTATCAGACTAATAGACATTTTTCGCCCTGTCGGCTGGGGCTGTAGAATATGCCGACTGCACCTCTGCACCCCCCCAACGAGTATCCTGGATATGACACAAACACAGTTTGCCCACGGAAGGACTTAACAAAGCAAACAGTCGGAAGCAAATGTGATTGTCACGAACACAACAGCCACAACTAGTGTGACTAGTAGTCATGCTACATTTGGCTCCGTGACTAGCATAAGACCACAGACTGTTCACTACCATTAGGAAATGGCCGTTTCAAGTCTTTTTGACATTCTGAAGGAATACTTTGTTTGAAATAACCTTCTCTATTAAGAATTGAGATAATTTGGCTAGGCAGGGCCTTTGCAAAGATTCAAGTACAATGCATCTTGGGAAATCTGATGTTCTATTTCTCTGAATAAAGCTCTAATAGATTTCATATAGGTTTTGTTCATTTGGACAAGCAATAAATAGTGGTTGTTTTGAGCTGGTCCCGTGCTCTACCATCGACACCATAAAGTCCGATACCGTTGGCTATTTTTCAGGGGAAAAACCCATTTACTTGGTTGAGATGGTCATACACTACCAGTATACTCAAGCTAGGAGTAGGATTTCGAGCCCCTGCCAAATTTAGGTTTTCAGTAGACAATATTTAAGACAATATAGTGGCCAAAAACGTTTTCTTTCAACACACTTGACTCTCAAGAACCTTATTCTATCACCTATGAGACAAAAAATCAGGGAAATTTGTAGCAATGTTCCATATTCATATTTACTTGGTTGAGATGGTTATAAACTACCAGTATACTCAAGCTGGGAGTAGGATTTCGAGCGTCTGCCCAATTTAGGTTTTCAGTAGACAATATTTATGGCCATGCACCTGAATAGTGGCCAAAAACGTTTTCTTTCAACACACTTGACTCTCAAGAACCATATTCTATCATCTATGAGACAAAAAAGCAGGGAAATGTGTAGCAAGTGCAGATTGATATATATGGTTTGGACTAATAATATAACTGCATGGGCTTGACCTGACCAGCTGATTGATTGAATCAAGCCTCTCCTATTGCCCACCTAGCCCAGTATGGGCCAAAGTGGAGAATAGCAAATCACTTGAACACTCTCTTGTTGCATCAAAGACTACTCAGCCACAAGGATCCTGTCCTAAAACATTACAGGTCACAACCCATGACAACAGGTTCTCTCATTGGGACTTTTTCACAGGTTCAGTCAGAGTATTCTACAGCCATAGCCAACAGGACGGGGACAATACTTCTTTGAAAATATTTCTTAACTGGTTTTGACCTTACATCATCATCAGGAGAAATATTTCTGGGAAGAAAAGTTTGGAAAATTGTTCATAAGTCATAAAAGAACCATTCATTTGATAAAAATTATGTTTTGTCATCCAATTGTCGTAAACCGACCAAAAACTGTAAAACTCATCATTTTGCTCCATGTAGAAAATCCTAGTTTCCTCGAAAAATTGATATTGTCTTTATAGCGATTAGTTAACCACCACCCTGTATTAAAGGCAATGAATACAAATAGCTGATACCAATTGGTTTTATTCACTGTACGAAAGTGTGACAACTGAAATGGAGAAATACATTTCAAACAGTTTGAAAAAAAACAATACAGTGAATAGATAAACCTGCTGTGACTTTAGTTGAAGTATGAACTGTTGTATAGCCACATAATAAATATGCATATATGCACATATACATGCAGAATACATATTGTCGCAATAATAAAGACGAGCGAAGACTTCTTTAAAAAATATACCTCTCACTTTATTTGAAAGGGTGGTGTGTGTGAGAGGGAGTTGGAGACCGAACAGAACTGCAATATATTGACCCCCACTCTTATGGCCATCAGCGTTGTGTCTTTCTCTTTCTGCAGGGCTGCTCAACCTGAGACCCGGGGGCCCACTCTGCTGGGTGTGGGCTTTCTCTACCGCATCTTGTCACCAACGGGTCTCCAAACTCTCTGAATTCCTGTCTTCACCGAGTTATATAATAGTTCAATCGCCCACTCAATATCTCCCCATAACTTGCCATCGGGATGTGTCACTTCCGCTGTCCTTGGAATGGCATGTTTGATTGTCATCGAGCGGAAATAACTATCATGCAGTTCACAGGTCACTCTCTTCCGGTGCATCAGTCTATGACTGTACCGCGGAATTTTGCCTTGTCCCATATTGTCAGCCAGACTCGCCCACACCAATGGAATATGCACTTCTGCCGTCTTTGGAATGGCATGTTTGGCGGGGTCGAAGGTCAATATACTATATGAACAACTAACTAGGACAATATCGTGAAAACTGACGAATTTACACAAAGAAGTTGGGAAAGGCCAGTATAAATGCTAGCATGAATAATCTAACCCAGAATCTTCTGAAAGCTCTAAATACAGACGTAAAATGGAAGAAATAAAGTAATAGTTACAGAATTAAAAGGGTTTTTACAATATCTGATTAAAGAAGAAATACAACTGACATGAGACAGACATTACATTTAAAGCAACAAAAATTTTCACTGGGATTTATCAGCGCATGGGTATAGAGAAAAAGATACTTGTCTAAATGTCCATAAAAGGAAGGAATAGATATAAATTATGAGAAAAAATTGTGGTGAGGCTAATGTAAAACAATCTAGAGTATCTTACCATTTTGTTCCATATTCTAAAGTTAACTCAGAGAAGGTGAAATCTACATGTTGTCTCATTCAGATGTAAAAGGAAAAGGAGAAAATCGGATGTTCCTGGACTGGTGACAATTTGAAGATGAGTCTTATTGCCAAAGGGAGGTAACTTTTAAGGGATCTTAAACTATTATATGTAACATGACACTCATAATTACTTTTTTGACTGAGTGTCATAATAATTCAGTTGTAAATTCATTTTCAAGGCAATGGTTCGTAATTTAGCCATATAAAAATGTTTGAATTTTAAGCTGTTTGCAAGCAGGGCAACTTTTCTGTTGTTTAGCATCAGCTCACAATAAAGTTTTTTCTAATTGGTTGTTCATTGACAAATCTAACATTAATTATTTTCATATTCATTTTTATTATTTACTTCCATATATATATATATATATATATATATATATAAGAACCTTATATATATATATATATTGTTATAGTACCTACCTTACGGACTATAATGAACTCTTCCAATTTCTATGAATACCGGGAGAATATTCATCTCGGTGTTGAATTAACTCCAGCCTCCCTAGGGACCCCACCCTTGGTAAGTAGGATTTTGCTTTGTTTTGTTTTTTCCCCTTGCAACCTAGTTAGCAGTATGTTGTGAGTCATTGTCCCCGTCATTTAGTCGCTAGCACTCAAGATCTTCCCCAACCCCATTATTTTTGTACCTCAACCTGTATCCCAGTCCGCTTTTTGAAGATCTTGAACATTCATATGTATAAAATCAAATCACCCGCTTCTATCGACCCATGCCGAGCCCGACCCTTTTAATTCTTTTATCCCTGTAGAGTAGGAACCCTGCCCCACCTAGGGTAGGTCCGGCTTGTTTCCGGTATTTTCGACCCGGAAAACAGTCGGCCTCCAATTTTATAGACGGGGGGATGGGAGGGAAACCAAACGGGGAATTTTTTCCTTGTTTTCGTATATATATGTTTTTTCGGGGTTTTTTCTCCCATTCCCAGCATATCCATCAAAATCATACATTGTAAATAAAATCATGCATAAGTTTCGGGTTTTAAGTAGGAATTTTTCATAGAGCAAATGCGGTATTGTGGTGGCTGCTGCGTGTATGGCGATGGACGAGTGATTATATATTGTATTGTTGAATGGGTCGGCGAATGTGGCTAGCTAGGTTCCCCATAGAAAATACAGTTATAGCATGACCGCTCCCTTCCCCTCCCCCAAAACCACAAGGCCTCGTGCCTTCTTTGTACTTACAAAGAAATAAAGTTGAATTAACTCCAGCCGTTTTGGACTGTGTTTAATTTTCTACGGAAAAGTAAGTGAATATTGTTAAAAAATTATTGTAATTGTTGAAAATTATTGTTATCGTTATATTACAGTTATTGTTTCGTGACCCCCCTCAAACAATTGTTATTGTTTGGTTTTGAGGAGGGTCAAACCTCGATTTGAATTCATTGGCTTTATTTTAAACAAAACGAAACGACAGCCATTTTGTCATTTGCATTTCTCAAAGTCAATTCGCATTTTTAAAACGCCATTCCCCCTAGTTGCCCGTTTAAAACGCAACTATGGGGGAAGCATCCCGGATTCAACCTAATCAAACAAATTTATTACCAACACAAGACATGTTTTGCGAATCAGAACCCTCCCCGAAGCCGGAAGACTTAACTTCTTCAGATATACAACCAGCCCAGAAGCCACCAGCAACGCCAGTCTCCTGGTCGTCGCAGCTTCAAAAAAAGAAAAAATCCCCAAAAGACTACGAGAACGACAGAGTCACGAAATACTCGGCATATTTTAAAGAAAACGAGATCCTACCTATCCCAGAATTAGTAGAGGCGGTTGAGCCAAAGACTCTGTCGTTCGTCGTGACCGATTTAAGGACTAGGAGACTGGCTGGCCTTAAAAAAGAGGCGTTCGAGGAATTACTTAAAACTGCAGGCATCCCAGGTAAGTATTTTTACCGAAGGAGTTTTGCAACCTGGGATGTCTTGCTCCCGACAGAAGAAATAGCGAAGAAGCTGGCTAGAAGCAACATCGCCATTAAGTACTTCCGGCTTCAACCGGAATATAGAGGACAAAGGAGAATTAAGGTCACCGTATGTAACGTGTCCATGGAGCTAAATGGGGACGTTATCGCCGCCTACCTCAGTTCCTATGGCGGCGTCGAAGACTACACCCAAATAACGTCAGCTCATGGCACGGCATACGGTGATTTCTCATTTATCATGATTTTAGATAGGGGAGGGTTCAATGCAATACCCCATACGATAACATATAAGAACACAACCATGACAGTCATCGTAGAGGGCAGGAAACCGCTTTGCTGGAATTGTAAACAGCTCGGACATTTCTCGCGGTCCTGCCCTCAGAAAGCCACCACCATCGCTACCAACAAAACAACCACCACCACCAACGATATAAATGAAACAAATACGGAAGCTAAGAACAGCACACATCCAGAAAAAGAATCCCAACCCAACAAAGATGAAGGGTGGACCTTAGTAAAAGGAGGAAAAAGGAAAAAAGAAACAAAAACAAAAAATAAAGAAAAACTCGAAGAAATGGAAACAACAACAAACCTAAAAAGGAGGAGAGACAGCGGGGACACGGAGAAGGAGGGGGAGAAAAAACAATTGAAAACAAACTCCCCCAAACCAGAAAAACAAAAACCTCAGCCCCTCCAACCTCAGCAACCAGCACCCCAGCGACCAGCAGAAAAACAACAACCCAAGCGACCGGAACAAAACCCCAAACAACCGGAAAAAAACACACATCCTCCACCCCAACGACCAGCACAAATAAGTCCTCCCCCTCAACAACCCAAAAGTACACCTAATAAACATCCCAAAACCCCCCTTCACCCAACATTACCTTCTCTATCGCCAATTTCAACTCCCAAACAATTCACCCGGTCTCACTCTGAAACCAGATCACCGTCACCGTCACCATCAACATCTCAAAAGAAAAGAAATAAATCCGCATCTAACCAATTCAGGCAAGCCGTGAACGGTTTCTACTTTTGTTCAGATTTAATGGAATCACCCAACTTAGATCACCAACTAAAAAAAGCACTCAAACCTCTATCATCCATAAAAAACATCGATCAAAAAGACATTACCAATCCATACCTATTCAAGGGTGCAGCCATGGTGACCACCTTTGTCCGTTCCCTGGCGTCCGAACTAAAGAGCTTTGGCAATTTATTGAGGAGGCCAGTCGGACGGACAGAGTGTTGGCGGAAATGGGGCACCCCTCCCACAAAGATCTACTTAATAAATGTACGGGCAGGGTCCCGATTTATGTTCATCCCTGTTTTTATAGGTCATTAAAGCTGCGGTTTCCCTTTGATGTCGGCGGAATTTCCAGGGACGGCAGAGAGTCTACTGATCTCTGTACCGGTTCCCTGCGTCAGGCCGTCGGCATCCTCACCCCGAAGGATTTCCGGCCCGTAGTCGACACTGAGTAAGGTAAGTTGGATTGATGGCTTTAAACCTTGCCAGTTTGAATGTGAGGGGACTGAGGGATTCAAGCAAGTGTACGCACTTGCTTGCTGAACTCAAAAACCTCGGAGAAGTTGTTGCTGCAGTGCAGGAGACTCACTTCACTTGCGGTGCCGACTGTCGGGTGCTGGAAAGCGATTTTAACGTTTTCTCAGCATACGGCAGCCGCACCAGCGCTGGAGTCTCTTTGCTAGTTGGACGCAGCCTTGATGCTGATGTTGACGTTGTTCTTGCAGGTGACGGGGGCCGGCTGGTTGTGGCCGATGTTGCCGTGAAAAGTTTCAAGTTTCGTCTGGTTGCGGTTTATGCGCCCAACATCGCTGCGGAGAGGGTTTCCTTTTTTCGTCGGTTGGCGTCGTTCCTGGACGATACGAAGCGGCTAGTCTTAATGGGTGATTGGAATGCGATCCTTGATCCCAAGATAGATAAGGTCGGTCGGGGAGCTAGTAGTGCAGGAAGGTGTGAGAGCAGCCTTGTCGGCTTCGTGACTCGTCACGGCCTCGTCGACAGGTTTCGTCTTGATCACCCAGGGCGGGAGATGTGGACGTGGCTAGATATCTCGCCCTCTGCCAAAGTAGGCTCCTACTTGGACAGAGTGTTTGTGAGAAGAGCTGACATTGATTTTGTTAGTTGTCCCACGTTCCACTTGATAGCGTGGACTGACCATAAACTCATTAAAGTCAGTCTGCGGTTAGTTAATAGACCTAGTCTAGCCGGCTACTGGAAGTTCAATACCTCCTTACTGGAGATACGGGACTTCCGGGACCGACTGGAATCCCTAATTCAGCGGGCGTTAGTGGGGGCGGTTACCGGGAATAGGTGGTGGGTTTCTCTTAAGCATAGGATTAGAGATTTCGCCACCAAGTACGGTCGACAGCTCAACTTAGATAGGACCGCGGAGGCGAAATCTATAGATGATAGACTTTCCCGGGCGGTGGCTGGGGGGGGACTCCCTAGGTGTAGAGCTAGCTAGGAGGGACCTTGAGCGTGAGAGTTGCGAGCGCTACAAGGGATCAGTAGTTAGATCTAGGCTAAAAAGAGTTCTCAACGAAGCTGTGAAATCGAACGCGACTGCGCGTGAAGAAGTGCGAAGGTTCCCCGATCGGTACATCGCATCTGTCAAGACCCCGGACGGGCGTCTGCTGCGATCGGATCGTGAGATACGTGACGCCTTTCGGGCGCACTTTCGGGATCGCTTTGCCCGCTGCACTGATCTCCCGCTCCGGGAGTTTCGTAGCTATCTGGCCGACTTCCCCCGTCTTGGGGCGGCTGAAGCGGCTAGCTGCGAGGGTGTGGTTACTGAATGCGAAGTCCGTGATGCGTTGAAGCAGGTCGGCCTCAACAAGTCGCCGGGACTAGATGGTTTGCCCTACGAAGTGTACTTGAGGATGTCGCACATGTTTGTGCCTATTCTGACGGATATGTTCAACCATTGGTTCGCCCAGGAAGCCATCCCTGGTAGCGTTACCAAGGGCGTGATCACATTGCTGAAGAAAGGTGGCAGGCATGTTTGGGAGGGTTTAGATGACTACAGGCCCATAACTCTGCTTAACACAGAGTTAAAGATTTTGGCCCGGGTCTTAGCGAATCGTTTACAGCTTGTCATTAGCGATCTGATCGGCCCCGAACAGACCTTTGCTGTGAAGGGAAGATCAATCCAGGACAACCTGCACTTGATTCACGAGGTCCTAGAGGGGATAAAAGACGACACCGAATCCGCGCTGATCAGTTTAGATCAGTCCAAGGCCTTCGATAGGGTAGACCATCGGTTCTTGGCGTCTGTTTTGGAGACTGCCGGATTCAAACCGGAGTTCCGCAGATGGATTAGCATGATGTACCACAACCCTCAGGCAGTGGTGCAGGTGAACGGAAGGCGTTCGGGGGTGATCGCGATCGAGCGATCGGTCCGGCAGGGCTGCCCCCTGTCTCCTCTTCTCTATGTCCTCGCGTTGGAGCCCCTCCTGCGCAGGCTTAGGGATGAGGGGACAAGTCTGGCACTGCGCGGTATCCCATTCGTTGGGCGCCTTGTGGCTAGGGTTTCCGCGTTCGCTGATGACGTCACAGTTTTCGTATCCCGCCTCCGGGATATAGAGGCTGTGAAAGAGGCGGTTGTCGAGTATGAGCGGATTGCAGGGGCCAAGGTCAATTTTGACAAAAGCGAAGGTTTGCGGCTTGGTGCTTGGAGGGGTAGCAATACTCTTCCAGGGCCCTTCCGCTGGAGTGACGGACCCATCTGCATCCTCGGGGTGTGGTTTGGGCCCTACCTCCAACTGGAGCGAAATTGGTCGGAAGTACATGCTAAGGTGAATGCTCAGGTGGGAATCTGGCTTTCAAGGAGGTTGTCCTTAAAGGGCAGGGCGGAGGCGTGCGCCGCGTACGTCTTCCCCTTGATCCTTTACCGATTGGCTGTACTCCCTCTGCCTAAGGCACATCGGTTGGCGCTGCAACGATCCCTCTCCAGACTTGTCTGGGGAGGTGCAAGGCCGATGGTCCGTAGACAGGTCTGTATCCAACGTACACGCAACGGGGGTCTGGGTATGCCTGATCTGGAGAGTCACTGGCTTGCTGAAAGACTTGCATATCTGGGCCGTGTCTTGACGGGGAACTCAGTGTGGAGACGAAAGGCGAGTCGGACTTTTCCTCGCCTCAAGTCAGACCCAAAGGCTGAAGGTCGACGTAGGCCTTTGGGCGAAGCACTGTTTGTCCGCGAGTGCCGAAAGGCCCTTCGTAACCTTCTTGGGTCCAGTGACCTTTCATGGCCTTGGAAGGAGCTGTATCGGGAATTAGTGGTGGGTTCTGCTTCTGATCCTCTCAGCGAGCGGCGCGGCTGGACGGCGGAGGAGATCCGCTCTCACTGGAATTGGGCGCCAGGATCGAGCTTCTTGAACAACTCCGAGTTCTCGCTCACCTGGCGACTTGTTCGGAATGCGTTATCCCTTCGCGGCTTGAACTTCAGAGAAGGCCTGGCAGACATGCCTGATTGCCCTCGCTGCAGCAGTGGCTTGGAAGAAACGGCTGAGCACGCCTTCTACTACTGCGAGCGAGTCCGCCCGTTTTGGGATCACGTCGGGGAGTGGACGGCTCGCATCGAACCCAAACAGCTCGTGCTGCTCGACGTTGGTTACGTCGTAGACAACGTTCTTCCTCCGTTTCACGGTGAGAAGCGTGTGGTGTTTCTCGCGATCCTAGCTGTAGCCCGAATGGTGATTTGGACGACGCGAAACAAGGGATTGTATGACGATGCAAACTTTTCTCATCGTGATCTGGTTTTGTATTTTCGGCATCAGCTGAGGGTCAAAATCAGATGCGAGAGAAAACGCTTGGATCGCATAACATTCAGCAAAAGGTGGGTGACTGCAGCGAGCCTGGTCGTACGAAAGGGGGCAATGTTGGAGTCATCATTCCCTCCTCTGCCGGCCCATGGCGTCTACGGTACGGGTCCTTAGGGACCCCATCCCTGGTAAGTAGAATTGTTTTTTCCCCTTGTAACCTAGTTAGCAGTATGTTGTGAGTCATTGTCCCCATCATCTAGTCGTTAGTTTCTCAAGATCTTCCCCCTCCCTATTATTTCTGTACCCCAACCTGAATCCCAGCCCGCTTTTCTTTTGAAGATCTTGAACATTCATGTGTAAAAAATCATATTACCTACCTCTATCGACCCATACCGCGCCCGACCCTTTATTTCTTTAATCTCGGTAGATTAGTATTCCTGCCCCACCTAGGGCAGGTCCGGCTTGTTTCCGGTTTCTTTCGAACCGGAAAACAGTCGGCCTCCAATTTTATAGACGGGGGGATGGGAGGGAAACCAAACGGGAATTTTTCCTTGTTTTTCTTGTATATATAATTTTTCGGGGTTTTTTCTCTCATTCCCATCATTTCATTGTACATAAACCATATTTCTGTAAATAAAAATCATATACCACTTTTGGGTTTTAAGTAGGTTTTCTTCATAGAGCAAATGCGGTATTTTGGTAACTGCTGCGCGCATGATGAAGGATGAATGGTTATATATTGTATTGTCGAATGGGTCGGCGAATGTGGCTAGCTAGGTTCCCCATAGAAAATATAGTCAAAGCATGACCGCTCCCTTCCCCTCCCCAAAAACCTTAAGGCCTCGTGCCTTCTTTGTATTTACAAAGAAATAAAGTTGAGTTAACTCCAGACTAAGACTTTGGCAGTTTGACTGACGTTCAACACACTTTTACATATGCTGTATCCATACTTTCGTTCAATATACTTGTTTCACGTAATCCTGGGTTCGTGTCTTTCTTCCGGACCTGTTACTGGCCCACAACACACACACACATATATATATATATATATATAAAATATTAAGAAAAATATATAATAGGGATAAATGGTGAGAGTATCAAGGGAATCCAGGCTATGAGCATGCATTGATTATATATAAATATATATAAAGAGAGAGGAAAGATAAACAAAAGCCATAAGACAAATAAAATATTTCTTTGGAATTGTTTATTTTTTATTTGTTCTAAACTACATTGGTCTTCATTAGAAGAGGAGATCTTTGGAAATGAAAGTTTTTACAATGGCTGATATACCCAGATTTAAAAATAAGAAGGTTAGTCTCCACAGTGTGTTGACATGTGTTGTTTAAGATTGGAATTCTGGGAAAATTTAGCTTCAAGGATTTCACATGTGTCTTTTGAGACATGCATTACATGAAAATTTAGCTCCACAGATTTCACATTGAAATGGTTTCTCGCCAGAGTGTGTTGACATGCGTCTTTTGAGAGATGCATTACGTGAAAATTTAGCTCCACAGATTTTACAATTAAAATGCTTCTCTCTAAAAGGTTTCTCGCCAGTGTGTGTTGACATGCGTCTTTTGAGAGATGCATTACGTGAAAATTTAGCTCCACAGATTTTACAATTAAAATGCTTCTCTCTAAAAGGTTTCTCGCCAGTGTGTGTTGACATGCGTCTTTTGAGACATGCATTACATGAAAATTTAGTTCCACAGATTTCACATTGAAATGGTTTTTCGCCAGAGTGTGTTGACATGCATCTTTTGAGAGATGCATTGCGTAAAAATTTAGCTCCGCAGATTTTACAATTAAGATGCTTCTCTCTAAAAGGTTTCTCGCCAGTGTGTGTTGACATGTGTCTTTTGAGAGATGCATTGTGTGAAAATTTAGCTCCGTGAAAATTTAGCTCCGCAGATTTTACAATTAAGATGCTTCTCTCTAATGTGTGCTAACATGTGAATTTTGAGATTAGATTTCTGGGAAAATTTAGCTCTGCAGATTTCACAATGAAATGGTTTCTCACCAGAGTGTATTAATATGTGTGTTTTGAGATGTGAATTCTGGGAACATTTTTTCCACAGATTTCACAATGTAAAGGCTTATCTCCTGTGTGTGTTGTCATATGTGTTTGGAGATGAGAATTACAGGAAAATTGAGCTCCACAGATTTCACAGTGAAAACGCTTCTCACCAGTGTGGGTTAAGGTGTAGGATTTAAGATGTGCATTACGTGAAAACTTAGCTCCACAAATTTCACAATGAAAACGTTTCTAACCAATGTGTGCTGATATGTGTTTTGAGATGTGATTTCTGGAAAAATTTAGCTCCACAAATTTCACAATGAAAACGTTTCTCTCCAATGTGTGCTAATATGTGTGTTTTGATATGTGATTTCTGGGAAAATCTAGCTCCACAAATTTCACAATGAAAATTTTTCTCTCCAGTGTGTGTAGTTATGTGTCTTTTGCTGAGTGAATTCGGGGGAAATTTAGTTCCCCAGATTTTTCAATGAAAATTCTTCTCTTCAGTGTGTGTTGACATGTGTGTTTTGAGATTTGCTTTCAGGGAAAATTTAGCTCCACAGATTTCACAATGAAAAGGTTTCTCTCCAGTGTGTGTTGTCAAGTGTCTTTTGAGATATGCATTCTGTGTAAATTTAGCTCCACAGATTTCACAATGAAAACGTTCCTCTCCAGTGTATGTTGACATGTGTATTTTGAGAATGGAATTGTGGAAAAATTTAGCTCCACAGATTACACAATTAAAACGCTTCTCTCCAGTATGTGTTTCCACGTGTATTTTAAGATGTGAATTCTAAGAAAATTTGGCTCCACAGATTTCACAATGAAAAGGCTTCTCTCCAATGTGTGTTGACACGTGTCTTTTGATTTGTGAATTCTGTGAAAACTTACCTCCACTGATTTCCCAATGAAAAGGTTTCTCTCCAGTGTATTTTGTCATGTGTCCCTTGAGATACGTATTTCTCCTTTTGAAAATTGAATTTTGTGAAATTTTATCTGCATAGATTCCACAAGTTAAAAGTTTCTCTCAATATGTAATGCATAAAAGTCACTGTGTATTACTCTCACTTTTTTTATCATTGCTCATTATTCTCAAATCTGCAAATAACAAAATAAATTTGAAATGTTGTTATACATAAAGTTATATATAAATCCTTTTTACTAATGAATAAATGAATCTGTTCATTTTTTAATTCAATTTTTTTTATTCTATGCAATTAATATTCTACAATTAATTAAAGGTCATGCAAAATTTTAGACTGAAACAAATGATGGAATTTTTAAACTACAGTTCAAATTTAAGAGAAGGATTCTATAACCTTTTATTTTATAAGTAACAAAAAACAAGTAGATTTTAATCCAAATAAATGAATATCAAATGATTGATGGACTAGTATTAATTATATAGACATTTATTTTATAAAAGATCAAAGACGTTTTGATAAAGTGGGAAAAATTATAAAGATTGATTAACTATTATTGAAGTTTAATGCAGAAAGTTTATTGACTTTTTGAATATTTTATAAGTAAACTAAGATCCTCTATTTTTATGAACTAGTAATCAAGACTAATACAAATATTATATAGACTTGTATTTTTAAGCAAAGATCAAGTAGACAACTTTCCCACCCAAACAGATGAAGGTAGAAAGATTGATTAAGTTGTATTCTAATTTAATACAGATGTTATAAAGACTATTATTTCATAAACAATCAAAGACTTTTAAACAAAAAGGTATGAATGTCAAAAGATTCATAAGCTACAATTCACATTTAACACACAGAGTATATAGCCTTTTATTTTATAGGCAATCAAAAATCATGTAGACGTTTAGACACAACAGAATGAATGTAAAAAAAATTGATGGACTAGTATTCATATCTTATGTAGAGATTATATAGACTTTTATTTTATATGGAATCAATGATCATGAAAACTTCTAGACATAAATAAATACAGATTGAATACTAGATTATCATGTGTTCGAAGTAATAAAGAGATTATATAGACTTTTATTTCATAAGTAAGCAACACCATTTTCTTCTACAGTAACTATCCATGATTTTTATGTAAATGAATTGTCGTTATAGACTTATCTGCATTAAATACTCTATTTCTAGTTGGAAAGGATATGCGACCATACTGGCCCTATTGGGATAGGCTAGCTAAAGAAAATGAGATCTTGCTTAAGGATGAGAGAATCATTATCCCAAAATCTATGCAAAAAGAGCTACTTCAGAAGATCAATTGTGGCCATCAGGGAATCGAAAATTTCAATTTGTGAGCCAAAAGCTGTGAGTTCTGGCACAACACCAACCAAGACATTGACAGGTTAATCCAGCTATGCGATGCCTGCCAGGAACACCAAAAAAAGCAAAGCGCTGAAACCTTAATACTACAGAAGATCCCAGTAAGACCATGGCAAACAGTAGCCACTGACTTGTTCCACTTTGATGGATGTAATTTTATCAGTATTGTGGACTACAACTTGAAATATCTCTTTGTGCAAAAGTTAAGTAATTTCTCCAGCCAGGAAGTCATAAACACGACTAAACAAGTGTTTGGTGAGAATGGGATTAAAGAGGGAGTGATCAGTGATAATGGCCTGCATTACAATTCAGCTGCATATAAACAGTTTGCAAAAGAATAGGGATTTGAACATCGCACATCATCTCCGAAATACGGACAGTCTAATAGGCTCACAGAATATTGTGTGCAGTCGATGAAATCTGCCATCAAAAAAGGCAAAATTGAGCAGCCGTGATATTGACATGGCACTGCTGTACCTTCGGACAACCCCTTTAGACCACATATTATCATCACCAGGAGAACTGTTATTCAACAGAAATTTGCTTAGCAACATCCCAGTCAAAGTGTACTAACCACAATGCAAAAAAAGTGGAGGTAAAGAAAGCTGAACAAAAAGCATACTATGATCATCATACGAGAGATCTGTGGGGATTTAGGAATTAACAATAAAACTCCCAACCGGATATTGACTCGTCGGCTGCCAGATAGAAAATGTATAAACGCGTCACCACGCATAAGGCTCCACGCATCCATCCGGTTTAAAAATCAGGAAAAAGAAAAATAATAAAAAGTAAAGTAGCCAATGAGAAGCGGTCGCGCCAAAATTAGAAGGATTTCGGAGTAGCGAATTTGGAGCCGGTGAAGAGAGATAAATACTCGGGTTTTCTGTGAACCGACCTCTTTTCGGGTAGTGACGTCGAACCGACAACACCGATTTTACTATCTGGTGTTTTGGGCACCACGCTGTGTCTTGGGACGTAGCGTTGGTTAGTCCATTCACCAAGTAAATAAAGGAAAGTATGGAAGAAATGTTTTCGTCTCTTATCTGTTTTTATCTTTTTCTTTTGTATATTTCTTTTGGAATTTCTTTGGGCAAGGCATTGCGCCAGCCAGTCAACGTGGGGTAAAATAAAATAACCAAAATATGGAGTCAGATATCTTACGGCAACATAGCCTTGCCCTTAGCCTCTGACCTTCATAAAAACCTTCAAACCCCTCAGATCTCCTCGATATCCAATAGGAAAGCATGTTAGGATGCACCACAACGATACAAATAAATGGAGCTCTGCTGCTGTCACACAAACGTGTGTGGAACCATAAACACGACTAAACAAGTGTTTGGTGATAATGGGATTACAGAGAGAGTGATCAGTGATAACAGCCTGCATTACAATTCAGCTGCATATAAACAGTTTGCAAAAGAATGGAGATTTGAACATCTCACATCGTTTACGAGATACAAACAGTTTAATGGTCTTGCAGTCGATGAAATCTGCCATAAAAAAAGCAAAATTGAGCAGCTGTGACATCGACATGGTACTGCTGTACCTTCAGACAACCCCTTTCGACCACACATTATCATCATCAGGAGAACTGTTATTCAAGAGAAATTCGGTTAGCAACATCCCAGTCAAAGTGTAATAACCACAATGCAAAAAAAAAAGTGGAGGTATCAGCCCGTTTATACAAAAGACAAGCTGAACAAAAAGTTTACTATGATCAGCATGCGAGAGGTCTCCCTGATAGCCAAATAGGACAGTGTATTAGGATGCACGACAAAAACAAAAATAAGTGGACCTCTACCGCTGTCACACAAACATGTATGGAACCAAGGTCCTTTATCATTCTAACCCCATCTAGACCGGTGCTTCACAGGAACCAAAAACACCTAAGGGAAAACCCTTATTGTATTAATTCTCGGAACGGTTCTCACCGGAAAAACGTGATGGTGCGAGAGTCTTGTGACGCATGCACAACGAACATTCACGGGGCGCTGTTTTCCTCCTGTTTAGGTTCGAGACGTGAAGAGGAATAGACGCAGAGACAGAGACGAGAGAGTCGCGGTTACCTAGGCGTGTAGAAGTCGCCGAACTGACAACACATTTTTTCTCATGCTGCACTGTTTTTTAGCGGTTCGCCATATATTTTCTTGTTTGGCCATTAAAGTTTATAGGGTAACGGCTGTATGTTTTGTTTTTCTCGCAGTGAAATTTATATACATTTGCTTTTTTAAGACGTTTGGAGTAATTAGACGTGCGAAGGTCCAACTTTACGAGTCAAACTCTTCAGAACAATCGCTGTCAACAAACAAGAAAGGATTAATCTTTTTAGTGGTAATTTCACATGACATTCTTATTTTTTAATATACCAAAGTCCTCAGGGCCTATCAACCTCTTGGATCTTTTCGAAGACGCACTTTTTTTCACTTGCTGTTTTCTATTTTACGGTATATCTATCTTTATTAATACTATAATTATTATCCCTATTTCGGGACGAAATTGTCACTGCCACATTTTGCCCTGGAAAATTAAATTATCTGAGACAAAATTAATGTCATCGTTACAGATAAAACATATATTCTGGATTATTTCAAATATAATTTTGTTTTGATAGTTTACATTGAAAACTTGATATTTTAAAAATGTATTTAAATGTAAACGCGATTTTGATTTCAGGATAAATAAAAAAGGTGATTTAATTTGGATTTCGTGTTTAATTTTTTCTCGTAACCTAATAAACCGTACCTAGCCCCCACGCACCCCTAAAATAATTTTTTAATTGTCTATTTTGTCAAAATCACCGAATTTTCTGTTAGAGAACTTTTTTTTAGATTCCGTCATATCATCTTTTTTCTATTAGCTTTTAACTCAATGCAACACATCAAGTCATTTCAGAATTTAATAAAGATGGATGACCTTGACCAATCCCATTTAACTGTGGCATGCAAACAGATGCAGTTATGTAGTTCAAAATAATAATTAATTGCAAATTAGAACAATTATTATTTATGTTTATTGTTAACGACTAAGAACGACTTAAAACTAAAAGAGATGTACTCGCTTGGTTACCTCATTTTAGGAATACCTCCCCTTTAGAGGTACCAGTACTTTTTACAATATCATATTTTACCCCTTAATGAACCTAACCCTCTTTTCGGCATACGTGTCTGCCAACTGAACTTTGACCACCCTTCCCTCTGACCCGCCTGGCGAGAAAGCCATGAACATACCGAACAGACTTTAATGGGGCCCAAAGTTTCATGATTTTGATTCGCTATTTTCCTTCTGTCATTTTTCTTTTCTTTCTCTTGTCATTATTTCTTTTAGAGAAATTAGTACCTGCGTTTTCTGAAGGCTAGAAAATCACTTGAGTTATTCGGTCAGGAAGGTTTTAAATTAGAAATTTGTTTTTTTCATAAATTATTTTTAATTAATATTTTTCTTTTTCGCAGTGTTCCTTATATTTAAGAATATAAGTATAGATCATTGGTGTATCCTTTTCTGTTTTTTAGGGTAGCTGTTCTTTTGGATCCTCTAAGTAAGTGATTTCCTTTTTAATTCATTTTTTTCTTCTTTGGAGTGTACCTTATACTTCATAATATAAGTATGGATCAATGGAGTATCTTTTCTATTTTTTAGGCTAGCTTTTCTTTTGGGTTCTTTAGGTAAGTGCTTTCTTTTTTAAATGTTTCCAGTTGCATTGTTTTGAACATATGAATCTTTGCACAAAGATCAGAATCTGGAGCAGTGTATTTTAGGGGCCGTGCTTTGGGTTTGAATTTAAACACAAACGATTTTACTTTTATGATTTTTGACAACTTACAAAATCAACCAAAGGTTATAATGGGTTCTACCTTTGCATCGGAAACCATAAAACGGTGGATTGGATTAAAACTTTATTTTTTAAAACTCAAGCGGTCGAGGCTGCTATTAGGCCAATGTATCGGGATTACAGCTAACCACTTTTGACCACATGTTCAGTATTGCAATATCTGTGAAATTCCTCGAGACAAATGGTTTACCGAGTTTTAAGCAGTAGGCACGTATTTGAATTGTATTTCCACAGAATAACTTCCTTCAATTTCCTTTATCATTGAATGGACATACTTTCATCTGTCTTTGGTATATTGGCTTTTGGTTTTAACATTTTCTGACAGTAATCATAACAGAACAAGTTGGGCATCTACCGTTATGTAGATGTTAATTCTAATATGTGAATATGGTTTAATAAGATCAGCAGTGATTTTACTGCCAAGTATGCAGCCTATAGTTAGAGGTTGGACAATGTTTTTCGTTTCAAAGGTGCCACCTTAGTTTTTGGAAATATGAAATACGAGTTACTGTTCTGCACTCCATAAACCACAAATCCATAAGACTTTGGTGATACATCGCAAAAAGTTTATTGAGCTGTCTTGATCGATAGCTTGTCTTGGGAATTTTAAATCCCTCACGCCTGCCAGATCCTCTGCCAAAGATGTCCAAGGTTCTTGTAATTGTGTTGGTATCACCTCCATCGTCCATCACCTCCATCACGTCCCATCTCAGTTTTCGAGACTATATCTGTCGTAGAAGTATCTTTGCTCTAACCGTCATAGGGATGCAAGGAGATAAGGGTTTGAAAACTCTTGATGTTTGGGACAACATCTACTTACATGGACCATCTGGGAAAGTGCTTAGCGTGGTGCCTAAATACGAATAGGAGTATAACTGGACTGGCGTTGAAGCCAAAAATTAGGGTGCTATGAATAAATTTTTGCTTTCCAGATATTTCATCGTTTTATCTAGCTTTTTATGTGTCACTTGGTAGTTGGAAGGAACGGTCTTGATTTCATCTTCGTGCCAAGGAAAATCTATATTGTAGGCATTGTCTTTGAAATAAATGAAATCTTTAATTTTTTTTTATTCGACATTTGTCATAATCACAGACAGATTCGTTTTCATCAGCAGATGAGCCAAATGAATCAACATCAAACATTTTCTCCAGGTTATGTTCAATCGAACCTTCGTCGAAAAATTCAAATATATCTAGATTCTTACCACTGAGTTTTGAGCACTGTAGTCTTGAGGCCGAAGCTTAAGTCGGCATGTTAAGAATGGACGGGAGTGTTTCCCCGTACTTAGCCACACCGTTGGAAATGAATTCGCTTGACTGTGAAAGCGACATTTCTCTCATGTTTACTTGATGGTCGACTTCCGACTGATAAGTGGATTCATTAACTTCGTTGGCTAAATAGCCGCCTGTTTTAAGGTCTATGAAAGTCTTTACGCAAGCTTCATTGATTTTATTTTTGAAATTTCTTTCATCCAAACTTTAATTTGTTGTTTCACTTATGTAAGAGAATCGATTAAATTTTGTCCGGTCTGCTGGTATTCTTCTTTTTTGGAGTTCTGTAGAGGTCATTAGAGAATTCACCCCTTTTACAAGTTTGAATTCTGCCATATTAAATATTGGTAATTAATTTCTTCTATTTTACTCGAAGAGAATTTCCCTTATTTTTATATTTTACTCCTGACTTTGAACAAATTGCCAAGTTTCTATACAGAATTCTCGACAATATGCGTATTTATCTGCAAGTAGGTGGAGATTATTTTACCCCAGGAATAGCACTGTTTTAACCCTAAAATTTGTAGAAGAATAAACCGTACTTAGAACACAGTGAGGAGATGGTTGCCGCTTTTGAAGAAAGGACACAAACGACTTTACCTACTACAAAATGTTTATTGTATATATACGTAATATCCAACAGGTAGATACAACATACAAAACAACAAACGATTTCAAATAATTAGGATGGATAAGGTTGTAGATAAATATACCTGCGGACACTTAACTGTTAAGTTATTTCTGATAACTTGTTAGGGCATTGTCACAAGGTTCATAGTAGTGTGTGCGTTTGTCTGTTCTCAGATGCTAGGTGGACATGTTGTCCAAATTGTCGCCGTCTGGGGCTCATACGATGTGGTCTTAGCTAGAACTGCTAGCCCGGATTGTGGCAAAAACATGACGATTCCTTTGAGATACTTTCTTTTAAAGTTAGCCTCAGGTGAACCCAAAAAAGGCCGTGATTGGCCAATTTGTCCCTTCACGCATGTCCTCTATCGAATTCCAAAGCCATTTCCGTAAAGAAAAAAAAAAGTTATCTAAGTTAAAAATGAAAATAGAAATTTGTTGTCAAAAAGAAAAAAAAATCACTGGCAAATATTAACGATTATTTATACATTTTAAATATGAAAATTGTATTTTTATAATTCTGTTATTAAATTATTTTGGTGAGTTTTTTCCGTAATTCAACTTTTGTGACCCTTCACCACACCAAACTACGTCTTGTTTTTAAAAAAATTTTAGCAGAAATTTTTTCAGTAAATAATCACTGCATTAGGGTTAGAATAAATCTGACAACTTTCAATTTTTGTTTTAACAAGAAAAATAGTTTCTACTTAGTTTCGTTTTTACTTCAATTATTGTACATTAAAATTTCAGAGTGCCACGACCTGCTCACAAACATAAACAGATCGGATTACTCGTTCCCCCAAGAAAAATGACATTCAGGTAAGGCCGGAAATGACGAAGGCCTTTTCGACCCTAACCTGCCGTTACAGCTAAGAAAAGGGAATAAATAACATTTAACAGCATTTACAAAACGCATCTGACAGAAATAACTCTATAAAAATGGAATAATTATCTTCGCTAGCCTATATCAGGCTATAGAAGGACTTATTTCCTACGTCCATTTTTTATAAAAGAACTTTCTATTTACGTGGCGCGGCAGAGTGGAATTCCTTCCCTTTATATAAAAAAAGGCTTCGGAGGCGAGAAATTCAAAGGTCCGTGGACGCTCTCAGGAGCCACACGGCTCCACGAGGCTGAATCCTACATCTAGTGATTGCATTCGCCTCACTTCTCGGCATGTTCCTTTTTTTTCAACGAATTGCCTTGCTTCAAGGTTGAATCCCACTTGTGGTTGCATTAGCCTTTCCATCTCATTGGCATGCACAAAAGGTCTTTTTAAGGACCATTAGAGGTCCCCTTCTGCGGGTTGGAGCATCTCTGACGGTCCTTACCGACCAGTGGAAGTAGACGGCCCGGAGGCAAACCCTAAGAGGACTCTAAGACCATCCGGTCTTTACAATTCGATCGGTTCCGCTCGTCTGTTTGACTGCGCAGTGCTAAAGGCACGGGTTAGTCTTTAGCTACCGCTTCGCTATCTGCACAGCGCTAAGATAACGCAAATCTTAGCCTCGGCCTCCTGGCATGTTCGCTCGACAGTGCAGAGCTTTGGCAACGCAAAGCCTTAGCTACCGTCAACGATACGCCCGCACAGCTATGGGCACGACAAAGCTCTAGGTTCACCGATTAGCTCGCTCGACTTTGTATGTGTTAAGGCCAGGCAAACCTTAGCAACGTCCATTCACTTGGTCTGTAGTACTAAGACACGGCTCAGTCTTAGTCTCCAACTCGCTCGACTCTACACGACCAAGCTGCCAACTCCCACTTTAACCACGACGCTCCAGCAATGCAGCATCCAGTCCACGTAACGACTCGCTGTTACGGACTGCCCTAGTATTGCAACAACTAGCCTATGTACGACTCGCTGTACGGACTAGCAACCAGATCGACACACCGCCAGTTAACCCAATGTACTGTCAAAACCGGGACATCGATTTACCAAGCACGACCGACCTCAGCTACCCGCAACGATCGTCCAGCTGCATTCAAAGACTCGACCGATCTCAGCTTCCTGCAACGATCCTCCAGCTGCTTTCTACGACTCAACTGACAGCTGCCCGCATCAAACATCTAGCTGTATCTCCATGACTCGACCTACACCAGCTACCCTCATCGAACACTCAGCTGCGCACATCTACGTCTCGACACACCTTTGTAATTCCGACAATAAATTGTCACTTTTGTTGTATTTGTTACCTCGCCTTTGTTTCCTTGCCCCTGGCTGTCATTACTCGCACGCATTAAACTTAAATCATTTGTAGGGTTGACTTGCTTATCGGCTCTGCAACAAGAGCATTAATTTGAAAAGTTAAACAAATATTAGACAAAAAAGTTTTTAAAAATTAATAAATAAACATTATTTTGAATGAAACATAATTTTTGTACTTATCTTAATATTGATTGAAAATGCTCTATTAAAAGTTTCATACGTACATTTACAATTTACTTAATGATATTAAGTTTCAGTCAAAATAATCTTTTTCTTCAAATGCCTCGTTTTAAACTAACAAAAATAGTAAATGAACAATAATTTATTCATATTTTTCAGACACTGGTTTTCCTTACTTGAAAAAATTGAATCCGAAATCCAAGGAAAATAATCTTTTATATTAACACTGAAATTTGAAATGCTTTTATATTTAAATAATCTTTTTTTAATATACTGTTATGAATATAAAATTTCAAATCCAAATTAAGTTTTACATAATCCTGAGTATATTTGTTAACGGTAACAATAACATTAATTTCGTCTCAGATAATTTAAATTTTCCAGGATTTACGGAAAAAACACCTCTTTTTCCAGGTTTTCAAGTCCTGAAAAAATTAGATTTTATTGTCCAGTACGCATAAGAATATGTCAGACCAACAAGGGCACCTCCGGTGATATAATTGTTAACAAGCTAGACTCGCAAACCTTCGCGAGTAAGTTTGAGTCTCATTTGGTACCCATGCATTGCATATGGTCTTGTGCCACAGCTAAGAAAAATGCTTAGTAAATTACTACTACAAAGAGATTTGTTAATGCAAGCGAGTAAATTCAATCTCTGTCGATTCCTACGTCCAAAATGTTATTTACCTCCCAGTGATCTATATAGGCCACTTTGAGAAGCTCTGGTTGAGAAGTTTCGTAAAAGCACGTAAATGATGAGCTTTCATTTTCGGACTTTATTGAAACCATAAGCAAACAAACACTCAACCTCCTTTTATTCGTCCCGATATCAGAAAGCTAAACTTACTCATAAACATGGAGAAAGCTGACAACAGCAAAGCCTTGCTTTGTTGATGAAAAAATACTTCTTTCCTTTCACCCCGACATTTCTAAAACAGGTCAGTTAAGAAAGCTAACATCATTACCTCCCTTTATAGTGAGTCAACACTTAAAACAAAAATATGCAAAGACGGTTGACACAGCATCAGGGAATCAATTGTCGTAGTGCTTAGTTAAATACTTTACAACGGAATGAGAAACTCGATGAAAGTGTAAGTAAAGAGTTTGTTTTACATCTACTTTCTTACTTTCATTCTAATGTCAGTAGTAATGTCGAAAACGAAATCTAAACGTGATATTTACATTCCCCTTCCGGTTAAGTGTGTGGCCTTGTAAACAGGGAACGAATTCTTCATACACACCGGTTTTTAGATTCTTTGTTCTCTTGGCTGTTAGTGTTAGAAGTCAAAAACAGTATTGGATTCGTAGGTTGTTTAGTGAAAACTTTTGAAAATTCCGAATGATTTAAAGGTAAGTGAAATATTCTAAACATTTTTAAACATAAACAAAGACATCCTAATTGAAATGACATGTCGAAATTTGATAAAAGTCAGTTTTGTTTTCGTAATAAAAATCCTAAAGAAAACGTTATACTTTCTGTTTTTTGTTTTTTTTTTGGTGGGGGTGTTATTTTTGTCAATTTGTACATTTTCTTTAATAGGGTAAAAATCAAGATTCCAAGTGAAAGGTAATTCCAAGTATTACGAATATTTGGGAATTATTTCGTGAAAAATGTCGATATTATTATAAATTGTTTTTAAACATATTTTCTTAATAGGTATGTACAAAAAATTACATCTGCTAAAAGCCCTGTTTAAGAAAATATCCTTAAATCAATTAATTATTGGATTTTAATGAATTTTTCCTATTTAAAGCTTATTGAAGATGAGGTTTCATTTAAAATATATTTTTCCACAAAATTCTAAAGATTACATATTTTTTTATTGTAATGCTCCAACGCACCATCAATAGTTTGTTAATGTGACTCACGTAATGAAAGTACAACTGAATGAGATTTACATTTTTTTATTAGATAATTTCATAGAGAATGAGACTTCCTTTACTTTTTTGTAACAGTTTGTGTATTTGTTCGGATGTCTTATTTTTGAAGTTCAAAAAAAAGAAAAGAAGTGTCTAAAAATCTGCATGATTTTAGATTATATTATTTACATTTTTTGGACTATTGTCCTCATCTTTGTCCCCATGTTTATCGCAACCTTTCAGCCGTTGTACTCTCCGGCCTTCGTCAGGGGGTTGGAATGTCGAACTTAATCCTTTATTTTGCTTACCGGGGTAGACTGTTCTAGTTCCATGAGTCATGTTTAATGAATATCAGTTATCTCCTGTTAATTTTCCCTCTGAAAGTTCACCACTCCCTTAACTGGGTATTGAACACACACTCTCTGACTATGTCAGTGAATCTAACCAACGCTTTTATCTCCTGCGCCATGTGTCCATGAGGACATAATAGTTAATAATAATTAATCAATCTTTCGATTTTCTTATCTTTTTGTCAAAAAGTCTTTGATTGTTTATAAAATAAAAGTCTATATAATTAATACTAGTGAATCAATTTCTCAACATTCGTTTGGACTAAAAGTCTACTTGATTTTTTTTTACTTATAAAATGAAAGTTTAAGAGACTTTGTCTTAAATTTAAACTATAGTTTATCAATGTTTCTTCCTTCCATTATTTGTTTCAGTGGAAAATTTTACACGGTCTTTGATTGCTTGTAAAATATTTACATAAATTAATCTTTACGGCAACATCCTCTACAATCGTAAAAAAATTTGAATTAAAAAAAAAAACAGACTTTTATTCATTACTAAAAGATTTTATTATATGAGTTAATTTCTAATTTCTTTTTTTCATTTTTAGGTTTCATCATAATGAGCCATCATGAAAAATCGAAATTATTACACAGGGAAATTTGGGGATAACAAACTGGAAAGAAATTTTTTATTGGTGAAATCTGTAGAGCTAAATTTTTCCAGAATTCAATTCTAAAATGACACTTGTTGACACACACTTGAGAAAAACCTTTTCATTGTTAAATCTCAGGAGCAAAATTTTTCAAGAATTCCAGTCTAAAGACACAGAAGTTAACATACACAAGAGACAAACGTTTTCATTGTGAAATCTGTGGAGCTAAATTTCTTCTACAATTTGAGTCTCAAACCACTCATATCAACTTACAGTGGAAAGAAAGTTACTCATTGTGAAATCCGTGGTGCTACAAATTCCCAGAATTTAGATATCAAAAATACATGTCAGTACACACTGGAGAGAAACCTTTTCATTGTAAAATCCGTGGAGCTAAATTTTCACAGAATACTTATCTCAAAATGCACATGTCAACACACACTAGAGAGAAACCTTTTCATTGTGAAATCTGTGGAGCTAAATTTTCCCAGAAATCACATCTCAAAACACATATGGCAACACATACTGGAGAGAAGGCTTTTAATTGTGAAGTCTGTGGAGCTAAATTTTCCCAGAATTCACATCTTAAAACACACATGTCAACACACACAGGAGAGAGACCTTATCATTGTAAAATCTGTGGAGCTAAATTTTCCCATAATTCCAATCTTAAAACACATATGTCAAGACACACTGGAAAGAAACCTTTTCATTGTGAAATCTGTGGCGGTACGTTTTCCCAGAATTCACATCTCAAAACACACATGTCAACACACACTGGAGAGAAACCTTTTCATTGTGAAATTTGTGGAGCTACATTTTCTTTGAATTCAAATCTCAAAGCACACTTGTCAACACATACTGGAGAGAAACCATTTCATTGTGAAATCTGTGGGGCTGCATTTTCCCAAAATTTCAGTCTCAAAAGACACATATCAACACACACTGGAGAGAAACGTTTTCATTGTGAAATCTGTGATGCTACATTTTCCCAGAATTCTAGTCTCAAAACCCACATGTCAACACACACTGGAGTCAGACCTTTTCATTGTGATATCTGTAGATCTAAATTTTCCAACAATTCCAATCTCAAAAGACACATGGCAACACACACGGGAGAGAAACGTTTTCATTGTAAAATTTGTGGAACTAAATTTTCACGGAATACACATCTCAAAGGACACATATCTATACACACTGGAGAGAAGCCTTTTCATTGTGAAATCTGTGGAGCTGAATTTTCACGGAATATATATCTCAAGACACACATGACCACACACACTGGAGAGAAAAATTTTCATTGTGAAATCTGTAAAGTTAAATTCTCCCAGAAATCACATCTCAAAAGACACATGTCAACACACACTGGAGAGAAGGCTTTTAATTGTGAAATCTGTGGAGCTACATTTTCACAGAATTCCAATCTCAAAAGACACATGTCAACACACAATGGAAAAAAGGTTTCCTTGTGAAATCTGAGGAGCTAAATTTTCATGGAAACTCAAAGTAAAACGATACATGTCAACACACACTGAAGAGGAACCTTTTCATTGTTAAAATGTAATGTTGCTTCATCAACCTGGAATTGTGAGAACTGTAGACCTGAATTCTCATAAGAAAACACGAATATTAATACACACTGGAGAGAAAACTTTTTTTTGTGAAATCTATTAAATTAAATTTTTCCTGAATTAACATCTTAAAAAACACTTGTCAAGAAACACTTGATTGAAGCATTTTCATTTGTAAATCTGTGCAGCTTTCCTTTCACTGCTTCCTAATCTTAAAACACTTATGTCAACATATACTGGAGAGAAACGTTTTTATTGTTAAATCTGTAGATATAGTTTTTTCCAGAAGCAAGATCTCCAAAGACACAAGTCAACACACAGAGAAAAACCATTTATTTTTAAATCTATGGAACTAGATTTTCACATAATTCACATCTCAAAATACTGGAGAAGAAAATTTATCATTTTGAAATCTATGGAGCAGTGTTTTCCCTGAATTTAATCTTAAAAGACAAATGTCAACTCACACTAGAGAGAAACCTTTCCATTGTGAAATCTGTTGAACTAAATTTTCCTGGATCTCAAATCTGAAAATACATATTTGAATGCATGGACACCTGCGCTCATGTTGCACCTACCTAAACGATGTGCTAAGCGAAAGGTTCTCAGCCTAACTAAACTGAAAGGCAAGATATATGAAACGAAATCCCTTGGCCATTATATTACATTTATATATAAATATGAAGAAAGATATATACAAGTTTCCTGGAAAATAATTTTTATATTTAAATATCTCACATATCTCACCTTTCACAGTGAAATCTGTGGAACTATATTTTTATGGAATTCTTCTCTCAAAAGACAAATATGCATATTCACTGTTGAGAAACTATATCATAATTATATATATCAGCTACATTTCTAAACAACATCACCTATTAACCCAATCTAGAGAAAGGTTTTCCATGTATAATCTGTGCACTAAAAGTTTTTCCCTATGTAACATGTCATGAAACTTATGAAAGTGATTGCTTTTAAATTATTAGTGCTTGATAGAAATACTTTGGATTATGTAACTTTGTGCAGATGACTTTATATATAAATATGAAGAAAGATATATACAAGTTTCCTGGAAAATAATTTTTACATTTAAATATCTCTTAAAAATCTATCATGTTGATTTATAATGGTGTAAGTCATAAATAAGCCTAATTATTTGAATTGATAGAGGAATAAAAGAATGATAATGTTGGAAAAATATATATGAAAAAATAGAATGCATAATATGGTGTCTTTCATTTCTTATCATAGAAAGAGAAAAAAGTCTTTTTCCATGCATTGAACCTTGGGAAAAATTGCCTAGGGTCACTTTTAGGTAGTGAAGCCGAATAAATTACTGCCGTCTCTGGAAAGATATCACAACACGTAAAAGCATATTTCATATTTGATAGAAATTAATGAATGTAAAAACACCATATAAAGGTTAACAGCTTGGAAATAAATATTGAAATCCACTTAGAGTAGATGAAGAAAATCTTAGATTTCTTTCTGTATTCTGTGACAGGTCAGAATTTTAGAATAGCATTTCTGGAAGAAATAGCAAATTAATAAAGGAAACCTACACTGATTTGCATCATACAACCAATGCATTCTAGAATTGACCAAGTATTACATAGAAGAATTGAAAATGCTTTATATATTAGCTGGCAAATTTCAAACTGATCTCCTTGAGGTAAGGTTTGATCAGTAGTGGGGAACTGAGCTTGGCATTTAATCAGCAATGCATTAAAACTGATTTAAAGAATTTACAAGAACCAAACTGAGATGAAGTGACAGATGAGCAAAAGTTAGATGTGAATAAATTTAGAATTGATGTTAAAGAGGATGATATTAATAAATATAGAGAAGTTCTTTCTGTAATACTATTCTTTGCAGGTTATTGCTGTTATGCAGTTTTTAAGAAAATGAAATGCAATAGTTGCAAAGATTTAATATCTGGAAGAGATAATGGGGAAATAAACAGCTATTTTCAGGAGATTAATAGAGGTTTTTTCTTATGCCCTAATGATAGACCAAGAAATTTTGTTTTATATAAATGTGTAGTCATGGGTAAGCTGATAAAAAAATCTTTCTTTTCTTCATTCAGTAATTAAAAAAAAATTAAGTATGCATATAGCACTGAATGTTTTGGCTGATTATGAGCTTCTTTTTAATGTTGACACTTGTGATGAGGGTCATAATATAGAAAAAATAAAAAGAATATTTGTCTGGAGCTCGACAAATGCTCTTTTAAATAATTTTTGTTCTTGGTGAAAATAATATTACTAGTAACAAGATGAGCAAAAAAGAAAACTTCAAACATTTAGCTAAATTCTGTATCTGTAACCAATTTTTCCATATGTATTATTTGAATTTTTAAATCTATTTATTGTTTGTATCTAATTTATTTGTTTCTTATTTATATTTAATTGCTTTTTATTCCTCATTTACATGTAATTTGTTTATTTAATTATTATTTGTTCCTATTACATCTGCAGGTGTCGAAACACCATAACGAATAATGTGTCTAACAGAAGATCTATCCCAAGACGAATATGGTGGGTGTGTGTGTATGTAACACATCGATGACAGACATAGTAGAAAAATGAATAGAGTACTCACAGTTGACTTGACTAGAACATTTATTTACAAGGTCAAACACATTTTGATGGTACGCAATACATTTATCAATATGGGTTGAGCTGTGTGTCATAGCTCCCTTGGGAAAAGGTAAATTAATTCCACATTTGTTTTCCCGGATTTGAAGTCATCCTTCGTTCGCGCTGCCACCCATAATCTTGTCCCGTTCTTGCATATTCACACGAGAACTCAGAACAGTAGGGGTCAAAAGGGAGGAGGTAACTCCACCTGAAACAGAAAAGGGTTTAGCTCCCTTTGACCGTTAGATCGTCCTAACAGTTCCCCAAGTCATAATTCATTTGTTGATGTATTTGAGTAATAATCACTTAATAATTACGAAATTGTAATTTTACAGAATAATTATTAAAATTGAAATTAAAACATACAAATTAAATCAATACTGAATATAATTAATAAAAAATTGTTTTTTTAATTTGAAAGTCTTTAATTTTTCTATATGTAACCAATTTTTGCGTAAGTATTATTTGATTTTCAAATCTGTTTATTTGTTTATCAAATTTATTTGCATCTTTATATTTAATTTACTTGTTTTTTTTTTATTCATATTTTATTCATTTATTTATCATTTACTTTCAATTTGTTTTTCTGTTTATTTAATTATTGTTTGTTTTTTCCTGTTTCATAATTCACTTGTTGCAGTATAATGTATAAGAATAATAATCACTTCATAATTACGATATATAAAGTTTACAAAATATTTATTGAAATTAAAATAAAAACAAGCAAATTAAAACAATGCCGATTAAAATTTAATAAAAATTGTTTTCAGATCGGAAACAAATAAAATAATGAACGAATTTCAGTCTTTAAAATTGAATGAAATGTAAGGAGATGTTTAGTTTATTTTCTTCAACGCGCATTCTGTATCAGCAATACTTTTTCTTTTTAATTATTTTTTAAAAGTTCATATCAAATAAAATTCTGTATAAAATGGAACCCCGTTTCTTTCTTTCTTTTTAAAATGTAATTTTTAAAAGTTCTTAAAACCCATTTTTTCCATACAATTATTCATAATATCTTGATTACTGCCAGTTTTACTAACTTGATCATTTGTTGATGAATAAATAATTTTTCCTCTCACCCGGATATTTCCAAACCGTTTATTTTGTGCTTATTTTATTTTAATTTTTATTTTTTAATGTTATTATGTTTTTTATTAATTATTATTCAATGCACTAAAACGTCACATTTACTCGAACAGACCGTTATTTTAGGTGGTCTTGGCCAGTAGCCTTCTCACCCAATCTGGCATTCTACTAGGTACGATATGTAGAAACAATATATGATCAAGTGATTTTTTTGTTTTAGACATAGAAAGGGATTTATAAATGCTAATAAGTAGGTTCAATCCTTCTGGATCCCTATGCTTTTATTTAGCCAGCCAAAATGTTATTTATCTCCTAGGGATCTATATAAACCCCTTAGAGAAGCCTTGCTTGAGATGTTAAGTGTATTTTCTTATTTCGAAGCAGCCAGTAAGCAGATGATGAGCCAACATTTCAGGTTTGTAGTGATTATGTTAAGCTGCGTGTAGTTAGTTTTTATCAGTTATACAAAATATTGGAAATCAATAACCAAACTACATAATTTTAGTTAAAATTTCAGATTATGTAAGTATTTATTATAGTTACAACGAAAATAGATTAATGACAAGAGAAACATGCAAACAAATATTTCTTGATAAAATGTTCAACGAAAGTTTACTTTTGTTATTTGTACGAGAGTACATCTTAGTAAAAGTGGTTAAATAAGAAAATCTGTTCAATCGAAATTTTGTTTTTTTAAAAGAGTTTGTTTCTAGGTAAGTAGTAAGATGATTTTCTTGTTTTTAAGGAACGTTGTATTTAGACAATTTACAACATAGTTTAGCGATAAGATATATTGTAATTATTTTTAACGAGGAAAAGTTGTAACGTGCGTGTGTGTGTGTGTTTACGTTGAGTTGTTTCCTCGCTAAGTATTGTTATTCCCTCACTAATTGTTGTTAGGTAAAGTTTTTATTTGCAGCATGGAATATTTAGTTTGCTTTTGTGCTGCAAGCCTCGAGGAAAAGGAAAGAAGTAAAGAGACGAAATGGAGTTATGAGAAAGTTGAGATAGCAGCGTGTGTTGTTGGACGTGTGAGGGAAGTATGTTCGCAGTATGTAACGAAAGTCATGTTTGCCGTTGGAGGAAATAAACTTTGGAGTCACCGTGAGTTTATGTTTCTGGTTATTTCAAGCGTGTGGTCTCGTGAAAAAGTGGCCCAGAGGTGAAATAAGGGCTTGGTGCCGGAGCGGGATTAGACATCGCGAACGACATAGCTAATTTTGGGGATGACGTAAAGTTGTTCCTGTGTGTGGCGTATTAAATGTATCTAATTCATATTCAACTGGGATCCCTTGGTCTAAGAGAAATAGACGCAAGGAATCCATAAATTAGATAGGTTCCCTCACGTGTCCATGCTGCTGCTATTGAAGAACCGCCAGTGAGACGTCTGCACTGGACAGAGTTGTTTAGCCTAAGAGACTGTGTTTGGCAGCTTCCCCAATTTCTGCTGCCCGGAAAAGAGTTCCGGGTTGAATAGGATAGGTCATCCTGATTGGGTGAAATTATGCGTCGAATTAAGTTACGCGCCAAACCAAAAAACGAAATTTCCTTCCGCTACAATAGTAATAATTTCATCGCTAGAGTAGAGGAGACAGGCAGACAAACTTTACATTGTTAGCAGGAGTAATAGTAGTAGTAGTATTCATATTATTGTGCCTTTGGAAACAGATGCAAATGTAGGGTTATTTTAAATAATTCAATGTGACTGGCTTTCCAATTAGTAGTTTTCAGATGTGTTTTGCTTCCAGTAGTCAGGGTTTGTGAGTTCAGTTTTCCCCAACAAAGATTCCGAAATTGTGACTGAATTATCAGGTGAAGAAATTCTCGCGTATTTATAAGTTTTTGCAGAGAGTAAGTGAATCAACAGATCGTTTGATCCCCGCGGACTTTCTCGAAACCTATGTGAAATGAGTTGACACGACGGGTTTCCTTAATAAGGCTTTATTCTACAAAAACCTTCCCTGACTAAGCAAATTCGCCAACTAACGATTGCAAGCAAGGGAGGTAACTTACAATACAAAATGCCAAGGGCAGACAAAACATAGTACACTATGTATGGCACTAGACCTTGCTGTCTAGTTCATGCCATAACCCGGCATACGTACCCGGACCCACATTTGGGTTCGTGAAACTGCTTGCTTCATCAGGCTTACATTGCACCAAGTGAGCCGATGAGCAGCATAGACCAGCAGGGTTCGAATCTCGGCTCGTTCCCGACCTTCCCCTCCCCTTTATCCCCACTTTAATCGGCCTTCGGGCTTTTGACCATGTGTCAAGTCCTGTTTGGTGGGAGGCAGCGACAAATAAACAGATCGTTTGATATTTTAAGCGGGAATCAAAATATCCACCCATTAGTAATTTTGGGACAAACTGAAGGTTGTGCTGATTGTCGTGTTTTCTTGCTGTTTGGATCCTAACATTTGCTTTGGATTTTATTTTTTAATATTCATAATTAAATGTAGGCTCTGTCTATAGGCTTCGTACTCAATAGTGAACGGTAAAAATTTTGTAATAAATAACATAATAAGCCCACAATTCCCCATCCTCCTCTTATTCACCCCTAAATGAGAAAGTTAAATGTTGTCGTAAACATTGACATAGCTAACAACACCCTAGTCTTGTTTTGTTGATGAAAAAATACTTTTTTTTTCCTTCCTCTCTGACATTTCCAAATCAGCTCATATAAGAAAGCTGACATGATTAACAACCAATCAGTGAGTCAGCTCTTTAAACAGAAATAAACAGAGACAAAATAGACGGTTAATACAACATTAGAGAATTAATTATCGAAGAGGTTAGTTAAACACTTGTTGATTTTTCAAGTGAATGAGAGACTTGATAAAAGTATAACTAAAGACTTTCTTTGCTTTCTTATTTTCATTCTAATGTCTGCAGTAATGTAGAAAAAATTTAATATTGATATTTACATTTCCCATTCAGATAAGTGTGTGATTCTCTCGACAAAATGTATCGAATTTTGAAAGAGGGGAACGAATTCTTCATACACACCGGTTTCTAGACTTTTTCCTTCTCTTGGATGTTTGTGTTAGAAGTCAGTAACAACGTTGGATTTATTGATTTGATTTATGAAAATTTTTGAAAATTCCGAACGATTTAAAAATTCAGTGGTAAGTAAAATTTTCTAAACATAAAGAAATCCCAACTGAAAATAACATTGTGAAATTTGAACCACAGTCAGTTTTTGTTTGCTTTGTAGCGGTTTTTGAGGATAACACTATTGTTTTTAGGCACACAAATGAATTACGAAACCATTCTTAACACACACAACGAAAGTTCTTTATTTGCAGCTTTGAATATGGTTTGTTCTTGGTGCTGCATGACTCGTGGTGCTTAGGCTTGTTGGATGTTTGAGACGAAATGGCTTAGCGAGATGTTGAGATGCCAGCGTGTTGTTGGACGTGTGAGGGAAGTATTCAAAGTCACCGTGTAGTTTTGTGTGTCGAGAGCGGAGTGACGCTCGGATCGACATAGTCAATTTTTGGGGTGACAAGAAGTGGTGCCTGTGGAAGGCATGCTGAATGTTTCTAATTTATGTTCCACTGGGATTCCTCGTAAAGAATCCATGAATTAGATGGTTCCCTCGTTGAGTGTCCATGTTGCTGCTGCTAGTGTTAAAGCCACAGTGAGATGTCCACACTGGGTGGCTTGTTTAGCTAAAAAGAATCGCTAAGCAGGGACGACCAGAGACACGTCCGTTCTGGTCGCCGTCTCACGCTGAAGAGAGTGGATTTGGCCGCTCACCCGTTTTGCTAGCCGGAAATGAAGGTCCGGGCTGAATAGAATAAGTCATCCTGATTGGGTGAAATTCAGTGTTGAATTAAATAGCGCGCCAAACCAAAATACGAGATTTTCCTCTTCTCTACAGCTTGATAAAAATCTAAAAAAAAGAAAACCTCTTTTTCGTTTTTGTCAATTTATACACTTATTTAAAAAAAAAATCAAGAATAAAATGAAAAGCAATTACAAATATTACAAATATTTGGGAAATATTTCGTGGACTGAGTCATTTTTTTTCATAAATAGCATTTAAACAATCTTTTTTTGATAGTTATGTTCAAAAAAGCACATCTGCTAAAAGCACCCATTAAGAAAATCCCCTTAAATCGACTAATTATAGGATTTTCAAGAATTTCTCCTAATTAAATTAATAAAAGATGAGCTTTCTTTAAAACATTTATCCACAAAATTCTAAAGACTAAATGTTTTTTTATTGTTTTGTTGTAATGCGCCGACCCACCGTCAGTCATTTTGTTAATATGACTCACGTTGTAGAGAAAGAAAAATTTCGTATTTTGGTTTGGCGCGCAATTTAATTCGACACTTGATTTCACCCAGTCAGGATGACCTATCCTATTCAGCCCGGACCTTTCATTTCCGGCCTTCAAATCGGGTAAGCTGCCAAACACACCCCCTTTGGCTGGAGACGCCGACCAGTGCAGACGTCACACTGGCCGTTCTTCAATAGCGATGCTTTTTAGCTGGACAACGCCACCCAGTGCAGACATCTCACTGCGGCTCTAGAATAGCAGCAGCATGGACACACGAGGGAATCCATCTAATTTATGGATTCCTTGCAAAGAATCCCAGTTGAATATAAATTAGATGCATTCAACATGTCTCGCACAGGCACAACTTTATGTCACCCCAGAATTGGCTATGTCGATTCGACGCGTAATCCCGCTCTCGATACGCTAGCTCTCAATTCACCTCTGGGCCACTTTAATGGAGACCAACGCATGCCTTCTCTCCACCAGACGGACAAAAGCCATGGTGACTCTAAAGCACAATCCCTCACACATCCGACGACACACGCTGCCATCTCAACCTTCTCAACATCTCATAACTCAATTTCGTCTCAATAAGCATAACCTCTCCACGAGTCTTGCAACACCAAAAGCAAACCCAATATTCCATGCTGCAAATAAAAACCTATTCATAAAAATATAAATATGTAACTTAAATGCTAATGCAGTTTTGATCCTAAATTTCTAGAATGTTCTTAAGTATGTTTTTATTGCTTATTTTAAGACTAGAAAAAAATGTGTATCCCATAACGTAATGAAGGTTCAACTGAATGAGTTTTACATTTTTAATAGAGAAGGTTATTTTAAATGAAATAGCACCTTAAACTGTCAAAAAGAAATGGTAATTTGCTCATGGTAATGGACAGTCAGAGGCATGCCAAAATACACTCCAAATCAAGATATTCCTTACAACAAAATGCAAGACATATATGTGCATAAGAGATTGAACAGTTTGAAAGATGTTATTATGAGCAGGAATCTGTTCTTAGCTACATTAGAAGAAATAACAGCGACCTTGGAAAGTAAGGCTTCTCAGACTGCACGTGAAATATGTGGTCACAAAGACCCTTACCATAACGCAGAGGTCTCATAGATTTCCAATCTGTTTACGAAAAACTATCAAAGATATAATAAAAAATTTGTCTCCCTAAAGCTAGAACAATCAAATAAAAATCAGAAACTGCCATTGATCAGTTTACAAAAATCCATATCAATACTAAGGTGTATCATGAAAAACCAGGAAGCACATACAAACTTTCCCCATCAAAACTTGATTGAGATCTTTCACTATTAAGGATAAAATCACTTAAAACAATTAATAAATAATGCAATTCCCTGAGATCAGCCAAATTCATAAATAGATTCTATAGTATAAAAAGTATGGATATTGAAACTGACAACATAACAGCAAATCTCCATCGAGAAAATATGAAGTATATCTGGAAGCAGTTAGAATTGACACAAAAAATAAAATATATACATTTTTTTTCTCTAATAGTAATAGAATATTATGATTAAAGATGAATTCAATATTTAAAATCATTTAACTGTGTGTAAAGAAATAAGCTTTAATACATTAAAAAAACTACCTACAAACCATTCACTTAAAAATCATATGCATAGCCTAGATTTGGCATCAAATTACCCATCAACGGTTGATATGCCCTTAAATCCAATCACCTAACCTAAAACCATTTAACTTTGTGCAAATAAATGATTAATACTAAATAGAATTATGCATTTTAGAAAGGAATACTTGAAATCATTTAATTTTCTACAAACAAATGAGCTGTGGCTTCTTTAAATACTATTCATTTACAGTTCATAGATATTTAATATAAATATTTTTGTATAAACCAGATTTGATATCAAATAATCAATGGGGATTGATATGCCATAAAACCAACCTAATACTCTTTAAAAAGGATTTAACTTTAACTAACCCACTAAGTTTGATATGCCATAAAACACAAACTAATATAAATCTTAATTGTCTTATCATTTTTGTTAGTCTCTCTCACTCTCCAAATATATTCATGTATATATACACTGATATATGTGTATATATCATCAAGCGTGCTGATTGCACAGATTCCCTTGATGCTCACTTACTATTCATCAATGTCACTCATCGCTCTTGGTAAGTCCTCTAGACAGCATTCAGTGTCTGCACAGAACTGATGAATGTAAACTCTTGCTGGTCAGCTAACTTTACTGAGTAGGAGTCCATAAATGAATATCTATTACAAGTTTGTCCTCACTTTCCCAATATTACCCAACATGTCTTACTCATTTTATTTAAATAGTTTACAAGATGGGTGGAAAGTGGCCATACAGCTGCTGTTTTTGCAAGGTGCCAATATATATTGGGTTGAGTAATAATTTCTGTTTCAGTAAAATGTAATTCATGAATAATTTGACAATAAATCAATTTCAATATATTGTAAATTTGCTGTTATTTTGAATCACCTCTTGCCATTTATCAGGAAGCTTGTTGATTCCTTTCAAGTAAAATTCAACTGTTTTTGAGCTGAAGAAGTTTTCCGCAAAGGTTTTCATCTAATCTTCTCAGAAAACTTTTTAGTTTTTCCGAGTGTTTTGTTGGGAATGAAAAAAATGGAGATCACTTGATATAAACTCTGGTGAATATGATGGATGAGGGAGAATAGATCAGACTAAATCCAATTTTTGCGGGTAAGCTATGGAGATTCTGTTGTATACAGGAAAGAACAAAAGATTTAATATCTGGAATAGAAACAGTGGAAGAAATACCTGAAATAAATAGCTATTTCTTGGGGATTAATAGAGGTTCTCTCTTATATCCGAATGATACAACTCCAAATATTGTTCTATGTAATTATGTAGTCATTGGTAAGCTGATAAAAAATCATTCTTTTCTTCATTCAGTAATTCAAAGAAAATTACCCTGTATATAACATTGAATGTTTTGGCAGTTTATGTCCTTCTTTTTTAATGATGAAATGTTGTTATGAGGTTCACAATATAAAAACAATACAAAAATCTTTGTCTGGAGCTCTACAAATGCTCTTAAATATTTTTTTGTTCTAAGGAAAATAATAATATTTAATGTAATAAGTTAATCAAAAAAAGGAAACTTGAAACATTCTGCTAAACTTTGTATGTGTCAACTATTTTTCTATAAGTTTTATTTGATTTTTAAATTTATTTATTATTTAATCTAATTTATTTGCTTTTTTGTATTTGGTTTATTTGTTTCTAATTTTTTATTTAATTGTTTTATCTGTTTATCATTTATTTTTAATTTTTTTGTCTATTTTTTAAATTATTGTTTGTTTCCTAATTGATAATTTAACTAGCCCTGTTGGCTGTGGCAGTACAATACACTGACTGCATCTCTGCAAATGGGTAAGACTCCTCTAAACAGTGTCTTGGATACGGTTTGGTTTGGTTTCTTTATTTAATGCCAAAGCCATTCTCCAAGAAGAACTATTTAAGGTACTATTTAAGGTACTATTTAACCCATAGCTGGGAGGATAAGGGGGTTCATACCTTTCCCAAGGGTATTTGCCCGAAAGTGAACGTAATAGCGCGACTGGAGTACGAACTCACGTACTACGATTCCGCAGTCCAGCGCTTTAACCATTACACCACGAGGACACCTCCCGTCTTGGATACTAAGAACCTTGGCCCTGTTTATTTAATTATTGCTTGTTTCCTAATTGATAATTCAGCTAGCCATGTTGGCTGGGGCTGCCCAATACACTGACTTCATCTCTGCAGAGGGGTAAGACTCCACCAAACAGTGTCTTGGATATGACACTAAACAATTTTGGCCCTGTTGGCTCCGGCTGCACAATACACTGACTGCATCTCTGCAGAGGTGTAAGACTTCACTAAAGACTGTCTTGGATATGACACTAAAAAATCTTGGCCCTGTTTATTTAATTATTGCTTGTTTCCTAATTGATAATTCAACTAGCCCTGTTGGCTGGGGCTGACCAATACACTGACTTCATCTCTGCAGAGGGGTAAATCTCCACCAAACAGTGTCTTGGATATGGCACTAAACAATCTTGGCCTGTTGACTGGGGCTGCACAATACTCCCATTGCCTCTCTGCAGAGGGGTAAGACTCCACCTAACAGTGTCTTGGATATGACACTAAACAATTTTGGCCCTGTTGGCTGTGGCAGCACAATACACTGACTGCATCTTTGCAGAGGAGTAAGACTTCACCAAAGACTGTCTTGGATACAACACTAAGAAATCTTGGCCCTGTTTATCTAATTATTGTTTGTTTCCTAATACAGAATTCAGCTGGCCCTAATTTATTTGCTTTTTTGTATTTGTATTCAAACAGCTTTTCTTAGCGCTAACCTCAGAAAGTCTTCTTTTTACCAGCTTTTCTTAGAGCTAATTTCAGAAAGTCTTCAAGATAACCTTTGGTTTCCTCACTACACCTTCCTGACAGATACCACAAGATGATGACACAGCAGCCAGCACCAACTGCAGACTAGCTCCAGCTTAACCCAACGGCCGTTCCTGCACAACCAAGCAACAGTGTATTGGATATGACAATAAACAATCTGACGTTGAGGTTTCCTTAATACTGGAGCTCTGGGGAATATGGTCTATCCGTTTATTGCCATTGCTCCCAGGTCCACTGTGGCCTTGATTGGTAGCACCTGACAGGGTCCTATCTATGGGTCAAATAGAACTACACTGTGAATTCATGCTCAACTGAATTGTTTGAAATAGAACTGTTTTTATATTTGTTATGATAATTTCCTAACAAGGCCACACTAATATCTAAACTCTTTACTTATGCTAAATCTAATTGCTCGAAGTAGAACCGTTTTTTATATTTAACTGTGTACTTATGCAAAACAGAACTGTTTGAAATAGAACTGTTTTAACATTTAAACTGTGTACTTATAGCAAGCTGAATTGTTTGAAATAGAACTGTTTGTGTGTAACCAAAAAACTATAATTATGCTAAACTGAATAATTTGAAATAGAAGTGTTTTGACATTTTACTGAGTGTAAACAAAAAACTATACTTATGCTAAACTGATTGTTTGAAATAGAACTGTTACGTGCATAGGAGTGGATTTGGCATTGAATAACCTACAATGGTTTATGTGCCACGAAATCAAACCAAACCTAACCAGACAAAACTTTTATCACAATGATTTGATTCGGTGTTAAATGATCTAAAAAGGGTTGACACGTCCTAAAACAAAACAACCAACCGGCCAACAAACCTATCATGATTCAGTTGTTGCTGTTATCGTAGCAGGGACTGCTACGATACCTAAAAATTATGGTTTAGGGAACACGCTGAGTCATCTATGATGTCAGACAACAAAAACTTTGTACATACATCATGAGATAACATCTATTACTAACACATGAACTATTTTTCGAATTTTTGCGATGAATTCTGCTGGACCTTCGGAAATAAATTCCTAACCACTGGATAAAATACATTATATTAAAAAAGTCCTCTTCAAAGTATAATGAAATATTTCATTATTATTTATATTTAATAAAGGAACTTCCTGTGTACAGAAACACTTCAGTCGGCCCAGCAATGTAGTGGCGACAGACACTTTATAAACACAACTGGAAGTAGCCAAAAATCAACTCTGCCAGTGGGCTCCAGCCCAAGAGAGGTATCGGTTCCTCTCCCACTCTTCAAGGTCAATGACAGATTTGAGGTCAAATGGCTCACGGTTTCGGCTGCGCCACCTTAGCGTGGTTGATGACGTCATCGGTAAGCCTTGTATAGCCCTGGACCCCTTGGTCCAATTTTAAGCTATAATCTGGGATCCGTGTCTGGTTTGAATATGTCTATAGCGTGGGGTGTAAAGGTTATTGTTTAACGCTATATTTTTTAAGGCACACGAAATGAATTACGAGACTTTTCTTTAACAACACACAACAGCGAAAGTTTTTATTTGCAGCTTTGAGGAGGTTTGTTCTTGGTGCTGCAAGACTCGTGGTGTTTAGGCTTGCTGGATGTTTGAGACGAAATGGCTTAGCTAGATGTTGAAATGGCAGCGTGTCTTTGGACGTGTGAGGGAAGTATTCAAAGTCACAGTGTAGTTTTGTGTCGAGAGCGGAGAGGCGCTCGGATCGACATAGTAAATTTTTGTGGTGCTTGTGGAAGGCATGCTGAACGTATCTAATTCATATTCAACTGGGATTCCTTGGTCTAAAATATATTAGACGCAAAGAATCCATAAATTAGAAGGTTCCCTCGCTGTGCTGCTGCTAGGGTTAAAGCCACAGTGATATGTCCGCACTGGGTGGCTTGTTTAGCTAAAGGGCATCGCTAAGCAGGGTTGACCAGAGACACGTCCGTTCTGGTCGCCGTCTCAAGCCGAAGAGAGTGTGTTTGGCCGCTCACCCGTTTTGCTAGCCGGAAATGAAGGTCCGGGCTGAATGGGATAAGTCATCCTGATTGGGTGAAATTCAGTGTTGAATTAAATAGCGCGCCAAAACAAAATATGAGATTTTCCTCTTCTCTACATGTCACTAACATAAACACATCGGATTACTCGCTCGCCCTAGAAAAACAACATCCGGTTATGATCGGAAGTGATGAAGCCCCTTTTTACGACCGTGACCTCTCGTTTCAGATTTAAAAAAAAGGGGGATAGATTAGAATTAACAATAATTACAGAACACTTCCGCCAGAAACAACACTATAAAAATGGAATAAATTCTCTTCGCTAGCCTATATCAGGCTAAAGGAGTGATTTATTTTTACACCCATTTTTAGAGAATAACTTTCTATTTACACAACTCAGCAGTGTGGTGCTGCACCCCTTTTATATAAGAAAGGCTTCTGTGGCAAATTTTCGGAGTTCCTCGGACGCTCTCAGGAGCTGCTCCCAGTGGGCTGCGAAAGGCTTGAATCCTACGTCACGTGGTTGCATTCGCCTTTCCCATCACATAGTTATGCACAAACGGTCCTTTTAAGGGCTATAAGAGGTCACCTTCTGCGGGTTAGAGTATCTCTGACGGTCCTTAATGACCAGTCGAAGTAGACGGCCCGGAGGCAAACACGAAGAGGACCCTAAGACCAGCCGGTCTTAACCATTCCATCAGTTCCACTCGACCGTTTGGCTGCGCAGCTACCGTTTCAATATCTACACAGTGCTAAGATAACGCCAATCTTAGCATCGGCCTTCTGGCCTGCCTGCTCGCTTGTGCAGAGGTTTGGCGCAGTAAAGCCATAGCTGTCGTCCGATACGTCCGTACAGCTTTGACACGGCAAAACCTTAGCTACCGTCCGATACGTCGGTACAGCTTTGGTGCGACACAGCCATTAGCTACCGTCTGACACGTCCGCATGGCTTTGACACGGCAAAGCCTTACCTATCGTCTCGATACGTCCGCACGGCTAGGGGGCACGACAAAGCCCTGGCTTCACCGACTCGTTCGCTCGATCTCGTCTGTACTAAGGCCTGGCAAACCTTAGCCACGGTCTCTCTAACCGTTCACTTGGTCCGTAACACTAAGACATGGGTCAGTCTTAGTCATGCAATGTAGCATCTGGCCCACGTACGACTCGCTGTACGAGCTAGCAACCAAATCGACACACTCCCGGTTAACCCAACGTACTGTAAAAACCGGGATATCGATCTACCAACCACGACCGACCTCAGCTTCCAGCTACGATCATCCAGCTGCATCCTACGACTCGACCGACCTCAGCTTCCAGCTACGATCATCCAGCTGCATCCTACGACTCATCCGACCTCAGCTTCCAGCTACGATCGTCCAGCTTCACTTCAATGACTCGATCAACTGACAGCTACCCGCAACTAACATCTAGCTGTATCTCCACAACTTGACCTTCGCCAGCTACCCGCAATTAACATCCAGCTGCGCACATCTACGACTCAACCATACCAACTATCAACATTACCCATCTAGCTGAAGACCGAATACAACCACCACGGACTTTATACACACGTTTGTAAATCTGACAATAAATTGTCAATTTTGTTATTTTTGTTACCTCGCCTTTGTTTTCTTCATTGTCTTTGGCTGACACTTACTCACACGCATTAAACTTAATTCATTTGCGGGGTCGACATGCTTATCGGCTCCGCAACAAATCCATGTCCAGCTAAGCTCGTCAGGCTCACATTGCACTTGGTGAGCCAATGACCTGCATAGACCATCAGGGCTTGAGCCTTGAAATAAAAAGATGCAAATTGAAACAATGCTGATTATGATTTATAAAAAATCGTTTTAAAATTCGCAATGCTTAAAATTATGACCGAATTTCAGTTTTTTAATTTTCTCTCTGAAATTTATTTTTCAATAAGTATTATTTAAATTTTAAATCTCAATTGTTTTGTATCGAATTTATATGTAATATATAATATGATGAGCTCACAATTTCCCACTGTCTTCTTATTTGTCCCTATATGAGAAAGCTTAACGTAGTCGTAAACATCGAGAATAATAACATCTAAGTCTTGCTTTATTGGTTAAAAAATACTTTTTTACCTTTAACCCCAACATTTCCAAACCGGCTTAGTTAAGGAAGCTGACATAATTACCTCCTTTTCAGTGAGTCAGCAATTGAAACAAAAATAAGCAGAGACAAAACAGACAGTTGGCGCAATATCAAAGATTCGATTGCTGCAGATGTTAGTTAAATACATGTTGCTTAATGAAAGTGTAAGTAAAGACTTTCTTTTGCATTTATTTTCTTACTTCTAAAGTCTGCAGTAATGTAAAAAAACAAACTCTAAAAGTGATATTTACATTCCCCAACCAGATAAGAGTGTGGTTCTATTGAAAAGATGTATCGGATTTTGAAACCAGGGAACGAATTCTTCATACACATTGCTTTCTAGACTTGTTTGTTCTCTCGGCTGTTTGTGTTAAAAGTCGGAAACCACGTTGAATTTGTAGGTCGTTTAATAAAAATTTTAGAAACTTCCAAATGATTTAAAGATTCGAAATATTCTAAACATTTCTAAACATAAAGAAATCCCTACTGAAAGAACGTTGCAAAATTTGAACAGTAATCAGATTTTTTTTTCGTGATAAAAATCATAAAGAAAACGATATACTTTCTGGTTTTTGTCAATTTGTACATTTATTTTATAGGGCAAAATCAATATTTAATGATAAAGGGAATATCAGGGAAATATTTTGTGAACAGAGTCGATTTTTTTTATTAATGTTTTCTAAACATTTTTTAATCGGTATGAATCAAAAAGTATATTCACTAAAAGTATCTTTTAAGAAAAATCCCTTGAATCAACTAATTATAGGATTTTAATGAATTTTTTCTATTTAAAGCAATGAAAGATGATTTTTTTAAAAACATTTTTCCACAAAATTCTAAGGACTATACGTTTTTTTCTTGTTTTGTTTTAATGCGCCAACCTATCATCAATCATTTTGTTAATGTGACTCACGTAATGAAGGTGCAACTGAATGAGTTTTAATATTTTTAAGAGATAATTTCATGGAAGATGAGATTTTCAGAAACAGTAAAATGACGCACAATTAAGTATTTTCTTTCCTAATTTTCATTGGTGTTGTGGTATCATCCCTATTTTCGATACACTGTGGACTCTTCCAATAAGGATATAATATTTCACTGTAATCCACTCCGGGATTCGTGAGCAAGAATTACACTGGCGTCATTGTATTTCTTGTTTAACTGTAATATAGAACTTTTTTCTATCTTAATACATGGTTGTCTTACTTATTTTATGCCCTTTTAGAGGACATACCAGTAGGTTAATCTGAAAATGTAGTTAATAAAAAAGAGAAAATATTCATGGTGAATATTGTCTTTTTTTAAATAAAAACATCCATAGATAAGCGTCTTCTACTCAATAAAGGTGATAGGGATTTTGTTTAACATAAAAATACGGAATAAATAAAATTAAGAGAATACATAAAATATGATCTGTCTGAATAATAACTTTTTACTTCACGACAATTTACATAAAAACTACAGATTATTTCTGTTGAAAAAAATGACGTGAATTACTATATAATCTCTTTATGAATTTAAAATTGTAGATTATCACATTTTCTATCCATATTCATTCATGTCTAGAAACTTACTTATTCTTTGATTCCTTATAAAATAAAAGTCTATATAATCTTTCAATTAGATTTGAATACTAGTCAATCCATTTTTCTACATGCCTTCCTTTGTGTCTAAATGTCTTCATGATTTTTGATTGCTTACAAAATAAAAGGCTATATAAACTCTGTTTTACATGTGAATTGTAGATTTCTTATGTAACTTTTAATCTATTTTTTCATTTGTAGTTTGGATCGTGATGAACTGTCATTAAAAAGAAAGAGATTATTACACAGTGAAATCTGTGCATTACACACTGGAAAGAAACCTTTAATTGGTGAAATCTGTGATTCAACAGTTTTCCAGATTCTAGTTTGAAACAACATATGTCAACACACACTGGAGGGAAACGCTTTCATTGTAAAATGTTTAGAACTAAATTTTCACATAATACATATCTGAAAATACACATATAAGCACATACTGGATAGAAAACTTTTCCTTTTGAAATCTGTGGAGCTAAGTTTTCACAGAATTACAGTCTCATATATCACACGATAACACACTGGAGAAAAACCTTTTCATTGTGAAGTATGTGGAGCTAGATTTTCTATGAATTCTGGTCTCAAAACTCACATGCCAGCATACATATTTTCATTGTGAAAGCTGTGGAATGATATTTTCGGATTCTTTCAGTATCAAAACACATATGTCAACCCACATTGGAAACAAACGTTTTAATTGTAAAATCTGTGGAGTTTGATTTTCCAAAAATTCCTCTCGTAAAAGACACATGTCAGTACACACTGGAGAAAAAACCTTTTTATTGTAAAATCTGTGGGGCTAAATTTTCACAGAATGCATATCTAAAACAACACATGTCAACATACACTGAAGAGAAACCTTTTCCTTGTGTAATCTGTGGAGATAGATTTTCTGAGAATTCCAGTCTCAGATATCACATGTTAATACACACTGGAGAGAAACGTTTTCACTGTGACATCTGTGGAGCTAGATTTTCTATGAACTCTGGTCTCAAAAGACACATGTTAACACACACTGGAGAGAAACATTTTTATTGTGAAATCTGTGGAGCTAAATTTTCACACAATTCCAGTATCAAAAGACACATGACAACACACACTGGAGTGAAACCTTTTCATTGTGAAATCTGTGGAGCTACATTTTCACAGAAGTATGATCTAACAAGTCACATGTTCACACACACTGGAGAGAAATCTTTTCATTGTGAAGTCTGTGGAGCTAGATTTTCTTGGAATTCTGGTCTCAAATCTCACATGTCAACACACACTGGCGAGAAACCTTTCCCTTGTGAAATCTGTAGGGCTAGATTTTCACGGAATTACGATCTAAAACGTCATATGTCCACATATACCGAAGAGAAACTATTTCATTGTGAAATCTGTGGAGCCAAATTTTCCTGGAAGTCTTATCTCAAAACACACATATCAAAACGCTGTAGTAAGAAACCTTTTCATTGAGAGATCTGTGGAGTTAGTTTCTCCAATTCTTCCAGCATCAAAAAATATGTCCACACACGCGTGAAATAAACGTTTCATTGTAAAATCTGTGGAGTTAGATTTTCCAAAAATGTCAATCTTAAAAGACACATGTCAATACACACTGGATAGAAACCTTTTCATTGTGTAATTTGTGGACATAGATTTTCTGAGAATTTCAGTTTGCAGTCTCAAATATCACATGTTAATACACTCTCGAGAGAATCGTTTTAGCTGTGACGTCTGAGGAGCTAGATTTTCTATGAACTCTGATCTCAAAAGACGCATGTTAACACACACTGGAGAGAAACTTTTTCATTGTGAAATCTGTTGAGCAAGATTTTCTATGAATTCTGATCTAAAAAGACACATATCAACACACACTGGAGAGAAACCATTTCATTGTGAAATTTGTGGGGCTTGATTTTTCCGTGAATACAGTCTCAAACCTCACGTGTTAACGCACACTGGAGAGAAACGTTTTCATTGTGTATCTTTGGAGGTAAATTCTCACTTAATTCCAGTGCCAAAAGACACATTTCCACTCACACTGGAGAGAAACCTTTTCATTGTGAAATCTGTGGATCAAGATTTTCTGGGAATTTCGGTCTCAAATATCACATTTCAAAACACACTGGAGAGAAACATTTTCATTGTGAAATCTTTGGAGCTACATTTTCAATGATTTCTGGTTTCGAAAATCACATGTCAACATACACTGGAGAAAAACCTTTCATTGTGAAATCTGTTGAGCTCAATTTTCTGGAAATTTCGTTCTAAAATTTCACATGTCAACAAACACTGGAGAGAATCTCTTTTAATGTGAAATCTGTAGAGCTCAATTTTCTTGGAATTTAGGTCTTAAATCTCACATGTCCTCACACACTGGAATAAAACCTTTTTATTGTGAAGCCTGTGGAGCTAAATTTTTCTGAAACCCAAATCTCAAAACCCACTTGTCAACACACTGTAATGAGAAACTTTTCCATTGTAAAATCTCTGATTCTAGATTTTCCGAGACAGCACAGCTATTATATATTTGACCTTAAAATATCACAGACCAGTATAATTGAAATGTAAAGGTTATTTTTGTTTTCTGATTTTCTTTCTTTTTTACTTTCTCAATAAAAGTCCTTGGTAAAAATTGAGTTCTATTTTTTTTTGTATGTGTAATTTTAAAAAGTAGCTTTTTCTATGTAATTTTCTGTTTACTATTGCTCAATGTGAGCTTATTGGGATATTATCAGCCTTAGATTTTAGCAATATATTTTAAATTCAACAACAACAAAAAAAAAGGAGAGTTATTATACTGTTCTGCACATTTCAAGTCAGTGCTTGTATCTTAAAAATTTCATCTGATTTGAATAAATAAGTAGGATTTTAGGATTTGGGGTAAAGAAAAAATTGCCTTAAATAACCTATTATATATTTGACCCTGAAAATATTGTAGGCCATTTTGATTTGAATGAAACGTCTTTTCCCCCTTTTTCTTTTGTTTTTTATTAATGTCAATAAAAGTTTTCAATAAAAATCGAACTGATTTTTTTCTTTTTCTTTTGTGTAATTTTAAAAAGTATTTCATATATTTAAAAAAAGCTACAATCCTTCATTGTCAGCAACCTCATTTATCATTCACTTTTCATCACATTCAAGCTGTTATTTTAGATGGTCATCCTGACAACTATATATGATCCCCTGATTTTTATTTTACAGTTATAAAAGGATTTATAAATGTAAACGAGTAAATTAAATCCCAGTGGATCCCTATGCTTTTATTCAGTCAGCCAAAAATTTATTTACCTCTGAAGGATCTACATAGATCATTTTGAGAAGCCCTGGTGGAGATTTTACTTGTATTTTCAAGTTTCGTAGAATCCAGCAGATAATGAGTCAACATTTTCAGGCTTCATATTCATTCATAAATGGTAGAAAATTGTTAACAAATAATATTTATCACCCTCCTCTTATTCCCCCAATTTCAGAAAACTAAACAAAGTCGCGAACACAGTGAAAGCTAACAGCACAGTTTTTTTGTTTGTTGACGAAAAAATACTTCTTTCTTTCTCTCCGACATTTCCAAACAAACTCAGTCGAGATCACCGAACTTGAAGGCCGAAACAGTGGTAGAAGGAAAACATATAAAGTCATCATCTTGAGTCCTCCAACTTTCAAAAAGGGTGTCTTTTGTGTATTAGATATTTACGGTTGTGTTATAAAATTATTTATCTATTTTTTTTTCTTTTAAATATTAGATAACTTTATAAGCAGAAACAATGCCTTGTGAATGCGTGATATCATATTGGAAAGGAGATTATAAAAACGGCCCTAAAGTTAGTGTATTTTCTTTTCCGAAAGATAAAATATTATCTGACATTTGAATTCATATAATCTAAAGAGATTATTGTTCACCCACTAAATTCAGCAGAGTATTTTTGTCTTAAAAAGATAAGTAAATTTATTTGAAACTTTAATTATTAAATTAATTTCATGTCTTTGTAATTCAAAACACAACGACATAAATCTAGCGGGAAAGTTAAGATATATTCATTCAGCGCACACATTGTTTTGGAAAGCTAATACCTAATTTTTAAAAATAAACTTTAAAAGAGTTTTCGATATAAATTCATAATGGAGTATCTTTATTGATGTTACAAGATGAGATCTTGCCTTGATTTGAAAAAAAAAAAAAAAAAAAGAAAGGAGAAAAGAAGAAAAGAAAGAAAAAACGGAAGTTACCACTTCGAGTTCTCAACTCAAAATGAAAAGTTAGTCGTTCACGCATCGGCTCCGCGCAGAACTTCCGTTTGCGATAAATTAACAAAAAAAAAATACATTAATAAATATCCAATCGGAACGCTTCCCGCGGGGCACAAAAATTGCCGTTTCTGAGCCTACAAAAAAGATATAAATAGACGGACCAAATAATTATTATTCAGAGACTTGTTCCTTCACACGACTCGTGTTAAAGATTCTACGCCACTGACCGGCGACTGTCATCCGATACTTCAAACGATCGCCGCCGCTAGGAACGCTGCCCTTATTCCGAGAAAACCATCCCTTCACCACGAGACAAGGACAGTATATGAACTTTGTAACTACTACCACTGAATTCATTCTTTAACTATGAACATACTTCTCCATTCTATTCTCCGTGCTTAATCTATTTATAAAAATTTTCTATAATATCATTACTGTGTTATTGTGCGTATCTATACGTTCTTTGTTTTGCAACCATACGCATTCTCGCCCACAACATTCATATCACAGATATCAACAACTCAGAATATAACATTGACAAAAAGTAATTCTTATAATTTGAACAATTCTTTATAATCGTCTTATTCATGAATAAATGAAACTTTAATGAAATTAATTTCATGTCTTTGTAATTCACAACACATTAAAACAAAGTTTTGTATCAAAAAGCCATTAAATTCAACTGAAACTTTAAGGATTAAATTAATTTCATGACTTTGTAAATCACAACACATTAATAAGAAATTTGCGAACGTTTTTTAAAGATAAACCTGAAAGAAATTTTCAATATGAATTCCTAAAGAAATATTTTTATAAGCAGTAAAAATTAATATAATAATTTTTGGAATTGTTTTCTTCATAAAAAAAATTTTTATTGATTATTTTAATTTTAAAAAGAAAGTTAAAAATTCTCACTTTATTTATACATAGCTTTGTCCCTAATAATCTTTTTTTAATTAATAAATAATGTTCCTTAAAAATAACAGAACACACATCACTTTTTTTAGAACTGTTAGAAAAGTGCTTCATATTGTAGATTTTTGCTACTGATTTTCTTAGATTTTCCCAGGAAATTAACAGAGGTTTGGTTTTTAAAATCCTTTTGGTATGTGAACCACATTTTGGGCCAGAGGACATGAGGAGAGAATTGTCAGATTTTGACGAAAAAACATGTCACAATTACAATTTTTCTTTGAAGAACATATTTTCATGAGGGTGTTATGTCCTAGAATTCTCCAAAAATATCCCTTATATTTATCTCCATTGAACACCTCTAGCGAGCCATCATATTCTAGAATAATTCGACACTTAAAAGAGCTTTAAATCAAAGTATTACTGATGATTTGGCATATATGAAACAAAAGAAATGCCATAATATTAATTCTCTAGAAGGGAAATTAAATTTTATTGATAGAAATTATTGGAGTGTTGTTAGGAGACAAGAGACACTAATTATATGCGGCAACATCAAGTCCCAATATCCAAAAATTCATTCGTCTCTTGTAATTAAATTTGGTTTCACAGTACATGTGTTTTTAGACATGTGGAAATGAATACAATAGAGGAATATAAGATTTTTAAACATCTAACAGATCAAATACTCATGAAATTCTGATAGAAAACATGAAGAAAATGGACACAGAACAACAGCAAACCAAACCTCAAAATATGATTTTATATTAAAATTGCTAATGTCATTTCTACTATTGGTGCAAGAAGATTCAAACAAATATTTTAATTCAACTAAATTTATATGAGTAGCTAAACTTAATGACACAGAATTATCTTAATTATTTAACAGATATGATGATATTTTCTTAATCGTTATATAATTGCTCTGCTAAAGGGTATTGATTGTTAAGAGACAATAAGAATATGATTTTATCAAGCTATTCACGATTAAAAGACTCACCTTATCAACATATATGAATCCTTTTATTGAGCAACCTGATCACTATTTTCTCATGTATATTCAAAATAAATTCAAGTTACTTGTTCAGAAGGACACCACAGTATCTTTACTTAATGATGAAATTCACCTCAAACCTTATTTTTATTATAAGGATGGTAATATTGTTGTCTTATCTGACATCAGCAATGAAGCTGCAACATGTGCTTTTTTGTTTTTATGCTTAGTTGTGTATTCTCACAATATAAGGATGTTGTGCATGTTAAACCAACTAAATGTCTTAAAGCAGACAATGTATTTGACATAGTATGATAATTAGTTTAGAGGAGATAGGATTTTAAGTATAATCAATCATAACAGATAATAATGCATTAAATAAAAAAGCTCTCTATTTTTTTGCAGTTCCCCAAAGCTTTCAAATGTGTATTCACACCCAGTTATATAGTCTTGATTGCTTTTTTCCTATTTAACTCAGTCCATATAGAAATAATTGGCTTTGTTAAAAAATGCAAGTAAATGCAAGCTATTCCCAAAATTTTGTCATTATGAAAATTATGAATTAAATAGCATCCAAAATGACCCATTTTGTACCTTACAGAAACTCCATGCTCTTGGTTCTCAGTCAATTACGAAATATTATTATAAATTGACTTCAAAGGCATTTTCTTCAATTGGTTGTTTGGTCGAAGTACGATGTGGCACTCCACAGCGAAGTTACCAATTCGATCAAATTGATCCGGATATGCTTCAATCAGGTCTTTCGTGGAGTTGATTGGTGTATTGTCTGATGGAGTAACTGGGGTATTTGTCTTATGATTCACTGGGGAACACTTTATTCTCTGAATGGGACAGGGTGGGGTAACCAGTCCTAAGTCCTGAAGGGAGGGTTAACCTATTCTGGTAGATCCATTGGATGTCACTATGTAGAATTTCACGGGCCTCCATTAACCCTTGTAGGCACATTGAATCTTTATGGATTCATGCTGTGGTATACTAGACCCGCAGTATGCCGTAAGTATTGCGGCTTCTTTCTGTGTTGTGCCAGGTCGTGGTTGTCCATTCCGGTCTACATGTTCTGGAAACATTTGCTGGAATGTGCGTAAGGGGAGTGTATTTCTCTCCGCACCTGCGTCTAACGTGATTTTTAATTCGTAGACACCTTCCCTGTTTGGTAATATTATGTCCAATGACGTAAATGTCTCTGTCCAAGAGCACTTTTCTCCACGGTCTTCCATTGAATAAAACGACATTTTCTCGAATTCGTCCGCTACCTGGTCCTAAACGTTAGTAAAGTTCTAGAGGTTTTTATGCGCATACGGCACTGGTACGAATTTTTTTGGTTTGGTAGACCTGTTCGTCTGTGGCTGCGAGTCCGTTTTTTTCTTGAGTTTTTTCTTGTGGCACATCCTACCCAGAGCGCATAACATCGGTTCCAAGAAACCTAGATAGGAGGATAGAGGACAATATCCGAAAACTCACCACGGTTTGCCCTATGTCAAAGGACTAGCCGAAAGGATCCAAAAGATATGTAGTCCATATGACATCAGGACAGTATTCACAAGTGGTTCAACTCTCAGGAGGTATCTCTTTCAGGTCAAGCCACCAACGGAATTCAACATGACCAAGATCTGTATTTACTCCATCCCTTGCAGTTGTGGCAAAATATACAAAGGTGAGACAGGTCGTCCATTAAAAGTTAGGCTAGAAGAACATCAGAAGGCAGTAGTATGCAGTGAGATTGAAAAGTCAGGTATGGCGGACCATATATGGAAGGAAAAGGGAAACCATCTGCCTTTATGGGATAAAGTTGAAATAATTGATAGGGCTGAACATTGAAGGATTAGACCCCTTAAGGAATCAGCACATATTTTGGGCTACAATGACCTGCTGAGAAGACCAAGTATTGAGTTGAATACAATATGTGAACCGATAATTAAGAAAGCTAGATAAAAAAAAAATTTTAATCTGAATATGAGCACAGGTAAAAAAAATCGTACATAATAGTAGTAATTCTAGTGAATTTTTGGGACTTTTAAACTTAATGTTCTTACACATAAAGTTTAAAAGTCCCAAAAATTCACTCTGAATTGTCCCGCAGGACACATGGTATAACGGTTATAGGCATTGATTTCCTAAGCTTCTAAAGAGACAATCATCTGGAGGTTGCAGGTTCAATCCTGACGACAGGCAAGTAACAATACAGGAATTCTTAACGGTTATGGCTAACGGAATCAGAACAGGCGACCCCCGTGAATTCAATAAAGGACGTAGTTCTAAATTCCGTGAAGGTTCCCGAGTTCGACAAAAAGGAGGACATGTCGGCCGAAACGTTGTGGAAATAACAATAACAATGAAGACAATAGTCCGAAAACCATAATGATAAAAATCGACTCTGTTCACGAAATATTTCCCTAATATTTGTAATTATCTTGTATTTTAAATCTTGATTGGTACATTTTTACCCTTTAACCCATCGGATATTAGCGAAAACTAAAAATCAGGTGCTACTTTTTTTGCGAATACACGTAAACAGCCTAAAAAATATCCCCAAAGAAGAAATTTTGAAAAAAATTATAGAATTTGGGTGGAGGTCACTTTGTTTTATAAATTTAACGTAAAAAGATCACCCTCTTCAGGACCAGGAAGCATTACTGACGGGCAGAGATAACGACAAAAGGACGTGTAAACAATTTTTTTTCATTTTTTGTAGGAAAATCAGATGGAGAGGGTAGGGATGTTAACTAAGTTTATTTGGGGTCGGGATTTTTTGTTTACAAATCTTTTTCTAAGTTTTAATTCTTCCCACGTTTTTTCGCTGAGAACTGGTTTTGAATTTGTGTCAGCTATTAACAAATCTTGCATGTGTTTGTATTTTTTTGATTTTTATTATTGGTGTACATTTATGAAGACATGAAAATGTACAGAGATGAAAATACACAAGGTTGTCAGAGGAGGATTATATTCATTAAATCATTCATTATTAAATCAATAATTGAAATGTATCATTTATTAACTCACACACACACTGTTGAAAGTTTGATAACAGAAACGTTTCACCTTTTGTATGATACGTTTTGTCCCTTCAAGAGTCTTATCTGATCGTTTTATCGTGTTCGTTAGTGTAAAGACTATGCAAGCTCTACATACACAACATATTTGATCAGCAATATTTATACTCAAAATGATAACTATATAAAGTAGTAAAGTTGGCGACCCTAGTCGAGGACGACCAGAAGGCTCCCTTTTTAATATCTACTACACCAAGGTGTAGGGGAGGGCGCAACTCCTTTCCCTGGATTGCTCCACTTTACCCTTGATATGTACCTTATATCGCTGAATGTTAAGCAAAGAGGTATCAAGTACCATTTTTAAAGTCTTTGGTATGCCGCAACCTGGGATTGAACCCAGGTCTCCCGGACCATTGGCAAACACTCTTCCCACTAGACATGTATATATATATATATATATATATAGGAATACACACATCCATACATTTTTTTCTGATCGTTTTGATATTATGTGATAAGTTATTGAGATTTAAATCAAAATATGTTAGACTATTTTTCAGATTTATAGTTTCTTTTATTTTCAATCAAACACTGCCCCCAATACAAATAGAACAAAAAGTATTTTATGTTAAAAATATATTTTTTTAGAATTTTACTTATTTCCTATGAGGAAAATTATTTTCACAAATAAGGTAATGTTTACATAAGCAGTTGTTCCAATATCTTTTGAGAACTTCATTGTATGTCAAATGTCAACTAGTAGCTAAAAGAAAAATTATTTCCAAACTTGTTTAACATCTTTTAAGAAGATTATTTCATGTCAAGGTTTTTACCCAAGCCACGAGGAAAATCATTTAAAAAAATATGTTAATTGTACCAAGAGGGCACCTTATGTTTTATATCAGGTCCACAGCATTCATGATGAAGTGCTTTTCTCCTGTAAGTGTTAGAAAATGTCTTTTTAGATTTGAAATCTGTGAAAATGTAGGTCCACAGATTTCACCATAGAAAGGTTTTTCCACAGAATGTGTTGTAATGTGTTCTTTAAGATTTGAATTCTGGGAAAATCCAGCACTACAAATTTCGCTGTGAAAACTTTTCACCCCAGTTGTGCTTATGCATCTTTTGAGATATGAATTTTGAGAAAGGCTAGTTCCACAGATTTCCCACTGAAAACTTTTCTCTCCAGTATATGTTTAGATGGGTATTTTGAAATGTAAAAACTGTGAAAATTTAGTTTCACAGATTTTACAATAAATGGGTTCTCTTCAATGTGAATTGAAATTGACTTCGTTGATTTGAATTCTAGGAAAGATTTAGCTAGAGATTTCACAATAAAAAGTGAAAATTAAATTTTTGAGATCTGAAACCTGTGAAAGGAATGCACCACAGATTTCACAGTAAAAAATTTTTCTATCCAGGGGATGTTGACATGTGGGTTTTGAGATTACAATTCCGGGAAAATATAGCAGCACAGATTTCACAATGAAAATGTTTCCTTTCCACGTGAGTTGACATATATATTTTTTGACTGGAATTCTGAGAAAATTTAGTTCGACAGACTTCGCAATAAAAGGTTTCTTTCCATAGACATTTGTATTTTGAGATTTAACATCCAGGAAAATATCGCTTGACAGAATTCACAATTCAAAAGTTTCTCCTTAGTGTGTGAACATGTGTCTTTTCAGATTGGACTTAAAGGAAAATTTAACGCCACAGATTTCACAATGAAAAGGTTTCTCTCCAGTGTGTACTGACATGTGTATTTTGACACAGTAACTGTCAGAAAATTTTGCACTACAAATTTCACATTTAAAAGGTTTCTCTCCCGTATGTGTTGAAATGTGTCTTTTGAGATTTCCCTTCTGGGAAAATTGAGCTCCACATATTTCACAATGAAAAGGTTTCTCTCCAGTGTGTGTTGACATGTGTGTTTTGAGACTGGAATTTTCAGAAAATTTAGCCCCACAGATTTCACAATGAGAAGGTTTCTCTCCAGTGTGTGTTAACATGTGTCTTTTGAGACAGGAATTGTGGGAAAATTTTGCCCCACAGATTTCACATTGAAATGGTTTCTTTCCAGTGTGTGTTGACATGTGTGTTTTGAGACTGTAACTCTGGGAAAAACTAGTTGCACAGATTTCACAATGAAAAGGTTTTTCTCCAGTGTGTGTTGTAATGTGTGCTTTGAGAGTGGAATTGAGGGAAAATTTAGCCCCACAGATTTCACAATGAAAAGGTTTCTCTCCGGTATGTGTTGACATGTGTCTTTTGAGATTTCCCTTCTGGGAAAATTGAGCTCCACATATTTTACAATGAAAAGGTTTCTCTCCAGTGTGTGTTGACATGTGTGTTTTGAGACTGGAATTTTCAGAAAATTTAGTTCCACAAATTTCACAATGAAAAGATTTCTCTCTAGTGTGTGTTAACATGTGACTTTTGAGACTGGAATTGTGGGGAAATTTTGCCCCACAGATTTCACATTGAAAAGCTTTCTTTCCAGTATGTGTAGACATGTGTGTTTTGAGACTGTAACTCTGGGAAAAACTAGTTGCACAGATTTCACAATGAAAAGGTTTTTCTCCAGTGTGTGTTGTAATGTGTGTTTTGAGAGTGGAATTGTGGGAAAATTTAGCCCCACAGATTTCACAATGAAAAGGTTTCTCTCCGGTATGTGTTGACATGTGTCTTTTGAGATTTCCCTTCTGGGAAAATTGAGCTCCACATATTTCACAATGAAAAGGTTTCTCTCCAGTGTGTATTGACATGTGTGTTTTGAGACTGGAATTTTCAGAAAATTTAGCCCCACAGATTTCACAATGAGAAGGTTTCTCTCCAGTGTGTGTTAACATGTGTCTTTTGAGACTGGAATTGTGGGAATATTTTGCCCCACAGATTTCACATCGAAAAGGTTTCTTACCAGTGTGTGTTGACATGTGTGTTTTGAGACTGTAACTTTGGGAAAAACTAGTTGCACAGATTTCACAATGAAAAGGTTTTTCTCCAGTGTGTGTTGTAATGTGTGCTTTGAGAGTGGAATTGTGGGAAAATTTAGCCCCACAGATTTCACAATGAAAAGTTTTTTCTCCTGTGTGTGTTGAAATGTGTCTTTTGAGATTTCCCTTCTGGGAAAATTGAGCTCCACAGATTTCACAATGAAATGGTTTCTCTCCAGTGTGTGTTGACATGTGTCTTTTGAGAGTGGAATTGTGGGAAAATTTAACCCCACAGATTTCACAATGGAAACTTTTCTCTCCAGTGTGTGTTGACATGTGTGTTTTGAGATGTCCCTTCCGGTAAAATTTAGTTCCATAGATTTCACAATGAAAAGGTTTCTCTCTAGTGTGTGTTTAGAAGTGTGCTTCGAGGCTGTAATTGTGGGAAAATTTAGCTCCACAGATTTTACAATGAAAAGGCTTCTCTCTAGAGTGTTGATGAATGTGTTTAGAGATTGGAATATGGGAAAATTTTGCTTCAGGGACTTCACAAAGAAAATGTTTTAATTAAATGTGTGTTGCCACATGTCATTTAAGAGAGGAATCCTGGGTAAATTTACCTCAATAGATTTCAACAATTAAAGGTTTCTAGCAACCATTTAATCCACAAATTTCACTGCATAATTATTTCTCTTTTTCATGATTGATCTTCTTGATCAAACCTACAAATAAAAAAAAATAGAAATATAGTCATAATAAAGCCTATAATATATAAGTAAATATGTCTATTGAATTCACATATTTTTGCCATTCAAAAGGATGTTGCCCAAAAGACACTTATGCAATGAATATTCTATTAGCAATCAAAGACCAAGTAGAATTTTAGACTGAGACACGTAAAGGAAGGTAGATACTTTGATAAGCGACTCTTTTTTTAAAAGAAAGATTCAATAAACTTTCATTTTATAAGTAACAAATCTCAAGAAGACTTTTAATTCAAATAAATGTTGAAAGATTGATGGACTCGTATTAATTATACAGACTTTTATCTTATAAACAATCAAAGACTTTTTCACAAAAAGCTAAGAAAATCAAAAGACTGTCTTACAACTATTAAAATTTAATACAGAAAGTATATATATGAATTCAAAGTGACTTTTAAGATTGAATTCTGGAAAAAAATATAGCAAAAGATTTCAAAATAAAAAGTGTAACTTGTATTTTTGAGATTTGAAACCTGTTAAAGGAATGCATCAAAGATAATAATTAAATGTTCTATCCAGAGGGTGTTGACATGTGGGTTTTGAGATTACATGTTGGGGAAAATTTAGCAGCACAGATTTCACAATGAAAATGTTTTCTTCCAGTGTGTGTTGACATATGCATTTTTAGACTGGAATTCTGAAAAAAATTTAACCCCACAGATTTTGCAATGAGAAGGTTTCTTTCCAGTATTTAATCCACAAATTTTACTGCATAAATATTTCTCTTTTACATGATTGATCATCTTGATCAAACCTACAAATAAAAAGAAAATTAGAAATACAGACATATAATAAAATCTAAAATTAATAAATAAATATGTCTGTTGAATTCACATATTTTTGCAATTCGAGAGGATGTTGCCCTAAAGACATTTATGTAATGAATATTCTATAAGCAATCAAAGACCATTTAGAAGTTTAGACTGAAACAAATAAAGGAAGGTACATGCAGTGATAAATTACTGTTCTTATTCAAGGGAAAGATTCAATAAACTTTCATTTTATAAGTAACAAATCTCAAGAAGACTTTTAGTTCAAATGAATGTCAAAACATTGATGGACTTGTTCTAATTATATAGACTTTTATCTTATAAACAATCAAAGACTTTTTGACAAAAAGCTAAGAAAATCAAAAGACTGATTTACTATTATTCAAATTTAATACAGAAAGTATATAGATTTTTATTTATAAATAATCTATCCTGAATACTTTCAGACACTAACAATTGAAGGTAGGAAGACTGATAAGCTACAATTCAAATTTCATACTGAGATTACGTCGACTTTTAGACACAAAGGAACTGATGTAGGAAAATTGATGGACTTGTATCCAAATTTAATGTGGAGATTACAGAGACTTTTATTAAATAAATACAGAAAGAAGATATGAAAATACAGTATTCAAAAGTCATGCAGAGAATATATAGGTATACATTTCATAATCTTTCAACAATCCATGGAATCATCTTAGACATATGAAAAATGTGACAGGACATCCCTAACGCATGTACACTGAAGACCATTTAACAAGAAATTTTCTTTGTTCAAATGCGAATGAAGATAGAAAGATATGGAGGATTAGATGTTCACGTACTCCTAACTGATCTTCTTGGAGGTTTCTTTTCTCTTTTTTTTTCACTTCTCTTGCTTGAATTAGACAGAAGAGGTTTTTTCCATTTTTTTTCTTTCTCGGGATCACAGTTCAGTGCTTTTTTGCAATGAAGAATTGGATTAATTCAGTATATATATTTTCTGGTCTCTTTTTCTTGGCCTTTTTATCTACTGGATTCTTCATTTGAAAACTAAGCTTAGTGTCCACAGTGGGTGAGTTGACCCTGTCACTTCTTTTCAACCCAGGGAATTTTCACGTGTATCTCTTGACAAATAGCAGTGCAAAACTAATTTTTTCCATTAGCCTTTTTGCACTGTGTAATCTTGAGTTCTCACACATGACACATTTCATCTAGTTTTCTGCCTTCCTGTTCAGACCACAACATCAATAATAGGTTTCCCAGAGACGAATCTAAAGTTTCATCAAGACATCACGCCCTGCTTTCAATGAAAATCAGGCCACTGGTTGACCTCAAACAAAAAATCTGTTGCCATGTTCTAGGACGAATACGATGTCTCGTAACAGTATTCAAAAATCATAAAGAGATCATGTAAGCTTTTATTTCATCACTCAGCCACACCTCTTTTCTTCAACAGTAACAATCCATGTTTTTTCTACAAATTATGATGTAAAAGACTTATCTCCATTCAATACTATATCCCTTGTGGGTTTCTGTTGAAAGACAATCATCCAAAGAAATACCACACTCAAAAAACAAAAACTTATTGAATTTTCATTCAGATGGATTATTTAAATTCAATATTTTAATTTTTTTAAATTTTTTTATATTAATAAAAATATTAATCACCTGCAATGAGTGGGAAACTTTGATCTACGGATGAATTTTTTTTTTAATTTTGAAAATAAAAGGAAAGTATTTACACCGAATATTTTATCTTTTATCAACCATATTTTCAGATTAACCTTTGAAAATGAATAAAGTAAGAAAAAATAACTTTGAAAGCAATTTTGTGCATCATTTGACTGTTTTTTGAAGTTCAATAATAAGACATTTGTACGAATAGACAAGCTTTTATAAAAATGTAAAGAAAACCTCATCCACCATGAAATTATCTCTTAAAAAATGTAAAACTCATTCAGTTTCACCTTCATTAAGAGAGTCACATTAACAAAATAATTGACGATGGGTCGGCGTGTTACAATGAAAAATATGTCTTTAAAATTTTGTAGAAAAATATGTTTTAAAAGAAACCTCATTTTTACTGCTGATAAAACCAAGAAAATGTAATGTTTTCTTTAAGATTTTTATCAAGAAAACGAAAACTGATTGCTGTTCAAATTTCATAATGTTATTCCAGTTGGGATTTCTTGGTGTTAAGAATATTTCACTAACCTTGGAATCTAAAATCATTTGGAAGTTTCAAAAATTTTCATTAAACAACCTAAAAATCCAACGTTGTTTCTTGACTTCTGTCTATAACCGACAGGCTAACAAAGATGTCTAGAAACCGGTGTGTATGAAGAATTTGTTCCCTGCTTTTAAAATCCAATACATCTTGTCTACACAACCGCACTCCTATCTGGATGGGGAATGTAAATATCAATTTCAGATTTTTTTCTACATTACTGCTGACATTAGAATAAAAGTAAGAAAGTAGATGTAAAAGAAAGTTTTACTTACACTTTCATGAAGTTTCTCATTCAGTTGTAAAATGAACAATTATTTAACTAACCTCTGCAACAATCGATTCTCTAATGACGTGTGAACCATCTGTTCTGTCTTTAATTATTTCTTTTTAAATTGCTGACTCACTGAGAGGGGAGATAATCATGTCAGTTTCCTTAACTGAGATGATTTAGAAATGGTGTAGAAGAAAACAAGTATTTTTTCAACCAGGTAAAACTAAGCTATTACCAGTCTCTGTATTCGTGACTTAGTTTAGCTTACTGATAACAGAACGAATAAGAACAAGGTGAGAAATTATGGGCTCATCTTATCATTAATTACAACAATGTTTTAATATTTACAATTGAGTATAAAGCCCGAAAATGTGGGCTCATCATGGCTTCTTTGAAAAAATTCCTTTTTACCAAAGACTTTTAAGAAAGAAAGAAAGAAAGAACAAAAAGATGTTTTATGGAAAACATTTTTCCGAAAAGTTTCATGGTTGTTATAGTGAGTAAAGCGGATGAAAGAACGTCAGTAAAGTTATTAAGCTTAATTCGACTAAATGAAACCCAGCAAGGATTCATTTAACAAGCCAACATGTTTAAATATGGCACAAGGTCATTTTGATATGGGGACCAGGCACGACCCGAAGTTTAAATACGTGGCCGGTGGTCAAAAAATACCTTGTCCCCGTCAGCATTCTCTTAAAAATGAGGCTCCGTACATGCCATACAATATATCTAACCCTGAAGCAGGAAAAGCGCTGGGAGGACAGCCCGTCTGGGGGCCAAGGGACTGTCAGTCTCAGTCACCCGACACAAATTCTCGTCTTCCCCAGCTTCCGTAGGCTGATTTATGCTTTACGACATTATAAATCAACATGTAAAAAATATTTAAACGTAAACATTATTTTGGCTGGCCAATTTATTTGTAGATTTCAAAAACAGGTTGCACTTGTGTCTTTAGATAAACAAAAGTTATGTAAATGTAAAATTGTTTTCCAGCAACCTGATATATATCATCATCATCATCATCATCATGACGTGCGGCTAGCACGGATATCCCTGACCCTCTCTTTCCACGTCTACCTATCATTCATCGCCTCCAGCAGGTCTTCAGAGTTACATCCCGTATCATCACATAGCTGCTGTATGTATGTTCGAGCTGGTCGTCCTGCTTTTGATTGGCCATATGCGGGGGTCCACAGGAGCACATCACTTACGATCTCGTCCTTGCTTCTCCAGCAGTGTCCGGCATGTCTGGTTCGTCTAGCTTGTATAGTTTTTGTGATAGGTGGTAGGTAGCCGTACAGTTGGCGCCTTGTGGGGTGTTGCTGCCAGGACCTGTTCAATATTGCTCGCAACATTCTTGTATAATTGCCGTCGAGCTTCTTCTCCAACCGTTTAGTCAGTGTCCAAATAGTGCATCAATATAGCAGTATCGACACGACCGCTGCCTGAAACCGGGAACCTATATCTACCTATCTATCTATTGTTTCTCTTTGTCTAATTAACATGGGCAACTCAGTTTTCATACTTAGTTTCTTTCTCCCAACAACAACTTTAAAAAGAATATTTGCAAATAAACTTTTGTGTTAGTGAATTAAGACAGAGTACTGTGTATTCGTCACCTTTTTCCACGGCAAGGTTACAATAAGGTCCGACTACCACTTAAGATATAGTGGTATACAAATAAACCCATTCGCACACGGTGGTACAAATGGCTATGCGTAGAAATAGTGGTACAAACGTCTATTTGGTACCGTTATAATACAACTGCTTTCACTGATCCTGTGTTGAGACACATATTCACAGCCTTACTTCTTCGTTTCTTTGACGGGAAATTTGATTCAAAATCATTTCTCCGTTGTGGCTGCCCCCTACCGGCTGACATCTTGCCAGCTCCTTCTCTTGTAATGACACCAAATCAACGATTTTCTCGTAATCATATCATATTCTCAATGTCCACACATTTTCTCCCGGTTCTCAATTAACCTGATTTATTTTCACTGTCCCTTGTTACACGGGTGCAATATCCTGTTTTAAAATCCCACACTAATCAGTCTGTCAAAGTTATTCCAGTAGTATTCCAAATGGAACCTCGATTACAACCAATAGCTCAAAAACCCTAACACATTCCAAATCAATTAGTCTCCACACAAAGATGAATTTTGCCCAGTCGGCTGGGGCGGTAGAATACACTGACTGCTTCTCTGAAGAGGGGTAAGACTACCCCCATTGAGTGTCCTGGATATGACACTAAATAATCTGATGGTGAGGTTCCAGTAATGCTGGAGTTTTGGTGAATGTGGAGAACCCCTTTATTGCCATCGCTCCCTGGTCCACTCTGACCCGGAGTGGTAGCACCTGATAAGGGTCCTATCTATGGGTTAAATAGAACTAAACTGTACTTCCTTCACAATACTGCTTTTTGCATTTAACCTGCGTATTTATGAAAAATTGAATTGTTTAAGATAGAACTGTTTTGACACATAGACTGCATGCATATGGTAAATTGAACTGCTCGAAATAGAACTGTTTTGACGTCTAAACTGTACTTATGCCGCAACCAGAAGAAACTGATTCTTCGTCTTTTTCCAACGAAGAACCCCAGAAAAAAATGAAATAATAGGATAAAAAGAATTATTTCATTTCAAAAATCCTCTGAAGCCCATAAAAAAGTAAGTAAAAAGTAGAAAAAATGGCCAAAGTTAGTGCTCCACTGTAATATTTTGTATTTGCAGTAATCGATACTAGCGAGATATTGATTACTACTGCGGTGAATTAACAGGATGGATAATGATTAAGGAGAAAAGGGAGACGAACGAACTACTGCTATGTCTTGTATCCCCCTTTTATTAACCCAACCCCCCGAATGTAGCAGGGGCCGTAACCCCTGTGGCACCAGAGGTTACTGCCCTTTTTATTTGTTAGGATATTACCATGCTTTCTTTTTTTTCTTGAATAATAATAAGAATCATAACAACAAAGACAATAGTATTAATGATAATTATATCTGGAAAGAGAATTCATTCAGTTTGTGAAGTGGTTGGGGTACTTGAACCGATGACTCGGACTTTATGTAGGAGACGTCTATTAACCTGAATGAAAGAAAAATGACAATGATTCAGTCTGTTGTGTAAAGAGGTATATATATATATATATATATATTCTTTTTTTTTGTTTTGGTTAGTAATCAAATCTTTTGGGTGGCCATCTTGTCCTACCTGAATGCCTGAGGTTTAGAGTTGTGTTGTGCCTGGTTATCTTTAGGTTTTGGTGGTTTTATAGCATCTTCAGATGAGGAGTAATCGAGTAGGTTAAGTGTAGGGTTTGTTGTTGGCTTAGGGATTTTTTGATGAAGCTGGAATTTCTTGTAGTTTGGTTGCCCTTGTGTGTAGCGGTGATTATGGATCCCTTTTCCTTTATTATAATCATTGGATTAGGTTGGTAAGGTGTGAAAGCCTTTGAGGTGTCGTCGCTTTTTATGATGACTGTATCACCCACCCTGAGATCATTGGGTTTCACGTACGCTTTTCTATCAGCGTATTGCTTTATTGTTCTCTTGGCTTTGGTGTCACGCTCCCTAATGCTCCGGTCTTCAGCTAATGGGTGTGATCAGGTGTGGCAGGCGGTTTTTTATGGTCCGGTCAAATAGGATTGAGGCTGAGGGTACGCTCGTGGTGCAGTGTAGCGTTGTCCGGTAGTCCAGCAGGAATTATTCAAATTCCTGCTTCCAGCTTCGGCCTCTGTTTAGGGCAGTTTTGATTGAATTTTTTATAGTGTTCATGAAGTGTTCTGTTTCAGCATTGGCCTGGGGCCATAGGGGTGTTATTTTCCTGTGTCTGAATCCGGTGATGGATGCATAGGTTTTGAGATCGTGGTTGTTAAATGGTGGGCAATTGTCCGTTTTGAGGGAGACTGGCACGCCGAATTCGGCGAATATCTTGTCTAGGCGGGGTTATTGAGATGGAGTCCAGGATATCAACAACAACATAGTGTGAGTATTCATCTGTGACAAAAAGAAAGTACTTTTCATTTTTGAGGTGTCCAAAGTCAGCACTGACTTCTGCCCATGAGGCTGGTGGTAGTGGGGACATTTGCAGTGGCTCACTTGCCGGTTTGTGGGTACTGATCTGGCAGGTGTGGCAGGTCTTGATGTTTTCTTCCACTAGGGGCTACATGTTTTTGAACCAGACCTTTTCTCGTGGGAGGGCGGTATTTGTCGCTGCCTCCCACCAGACACGACTTGACACAAGGTGAAAAGCCTGAAGGCCGATTAAAGTGGCGATAAAGGGGAGAGGAAGGTCGGGAACGAGCCGAGACTCGAACCCTGCTTGTCTGTGCTGCTCATCGGCTCACTTAGTGCAATGTGAGCCTGATGAGGCAAGCAGTTTCACGAACCCAAATGTGGGTCCGGGCACGTATGCCAGTTTGCGGCTTAAACTAGACGCTTGGTCTAGTGCCGTACAAGGGGGACAAAGGAGACAAAAATGCAGCTCGCCCACCCGAAGGTAGCCTAGTCGAAACTAGGTGTCTAATTAAAGGCCCCAAGTCTGCCATTGTTCCTTTTCCAGAGCCATGCTCCGGATCGAAGTCCAGAACAGGCCCCGGGGCATTCATGAAGTGTTCTGTTTCAGCATTGACCTGGGGCCATAGGGGTGTTATTTTCCTGTGTCTGAATCCGGTGATGGATGCATAGGTTTTGAGATCGTGGTTGTTAAATGGTGGGCAATTGTCCGTTTTCTCGTGGGAGGGCTATGATTTTCACAATGCCTTGATGTCCGGCATATGCTATTTTGGCAGCTCTGTCTTGTAGTGTTTCAGGCAGTACTATCCAGCGTCCTTTGAGGATGATGATATCCTTGTGTGCTAGTTCGGCACAATTGGCATGCAGAGTGTGAAATGTTGCTTTGTTTATGCCATTCTCGACACTATGCAATTTGTTGGTAAGGATGGCTTGGATGACGGTGGAAATTATCTTGTCTTTTGCAGTTTCTGTTGTGACTTCATCAATTGTCATTGCTTTGGGGGTTGAAGTTGAGAGGATGTAGTTTATGTATTTCTCTGCTATTTTTTGTTCTCTGTCACTTAGTGGTAGGTGCGTTGGATGGCGGCTGAGATAGTCAGCTGGGTAATCATGGCCTGGTCTGTATATAACAGTCATGTCATATGGTTGTGTTCTCAAAACCCAGTGTTCAATGCGTGCTGATAGTTGGGAGCAGGTGTTGTTGAAAATGGATGTTAGGGGTTTGTGATCTGTAAAGACAGTGAATGGGGCTCCGAAGATATATATGTGAAAGTGTTCATGCGCCCATGTGATAGCAAGTGCTTCACGTTCTGTTTGGGAGTATCTCTGTTCAACTGCGGATAGTGCTTGGCTTGCAAATTGTATCATCTGTCCATTTTGTGACAGCACGGCAGAAATGCCTACCAGATTGGCATCGGTATGTATCTCAGTGTGTTTGTTCGGGTTAAAGCAGGCAAGTGAGCATGCTTTGCTCAGTGCCTCCTTGATATTTTTTTAGACATTCAGTGTGGCATTAAGTCCAGGACCACTGTGTGTGTGTGTGTGTGTGTGTGTGTGTGTGTGTGTGTGTGTGTGTGTGTGTGTGTGTGTGTGTGCGTTGTTTTTTTGTTAATTGACATAGTTCATGGGTGAGGGTTGCATAGTTAGGAATGAATTCTGCCCCACAGAAGTTAGTCATCGCCAACAAGCTTCTGACTTCCGATGCGTTTTTAGAGTCGGGTAATTCAAGGGTTGTTTTTATTTCAAGGTTGCTTGGGCTGATGCCTTCATTACCGAAGGTATGTCCAAGGAATTCCAGTGACTTCTTGTACTCATATTTGCTGCCATTTAGGGTGAGCCCTTTTTCACGAAGTCGTTGGAATATTGCATGGAGGTTTGGGTCGTGGTACTGCTGGTCTGATCAAAAGCAAAGGATATCGTCACTGATGTTGATGGCTCCCTTAATCCCTGCAATTGCTTGACTGATTTCTTCCTGGAATATCTCACAGGCAGAGATGACACCAAAAAAGAGTCTTTTATACCTATACAGACCTAGGTGTGTTGCAAAGGTGATTATATATCGGGATTCTTCAGCTAGTTCCAATTGGTTATAGCCTTGTTTGAGATCTAATTTGCTGAAGACATTAGCTCCCGATAGAATAGTTTTCAGCTCATTGAGTGTGGGGGTTGGATGTTATTTCCTTTTGATAGCTTTATTTGCCGCCCTCATGTCGATGCAAATCCTGATTTTATTTTGATCCTTTTTTGGTACCACCACAATAGGAGATACCAATGGGGTTGGTCCGTCTGCCTTTTCAATCACTCCCAGTTTCTCATCTTTGGCTATTAACTCTTCTATATCTTTCCTTACGTGAAAGGTGACCCTGTGGTATCCCTGAGCGATGGGTGGTATGTTTTCATCTATGTGTAGGTGAACTTTTTTTTATCTAGGCCATTGAACAGGTTTGTGTAGTCCTCTAAAAGTTTAAGAGTTGGGAGTGGGGTTTGTCCTCTAGAAGTTTAAGAGTGGTGAGTGGGGTTTGTGTATCAGAGTTACTGATGTGGTTGACTGAATGAGAGTTTGCTGATAGTTGTTTGAACTTTTTACATGTTTCCCAGCCGATAATGGGTTTTTTCTGGGTTCTTTATTACATGTATGTCCGCTTGGCAGGAGAAGCCTCTAAACTCTAGAAGTGTGCTGAATTAACCTAGGACTGGGGTGGCTTCCTTGACACCGAATCCAGATATTACAGTTTTTGTATGTCGGAGGAGGGCGTTGGTCTTAGGGATTTGAAATCTGCCCCAGACAAAATGTTTATAGTGGCACCAGAGTCAGCTTATACATTGAACATTTGATGGCCATCGCCAAAAGATAAGTCGAAGTAAGGAAGGTTTTTTTTTACTTTACCTCTATGGAATACATATTCCGTGTCACTGCAGCTGTTTGAGTCTCGTTGATGATCCTCAATGCAGTTCACCGGTCGTTGACTGGTTTGAGCTTGTGGGTGTGTGTGGGGGGTGGTTTGTTCTCCGTCGTCTGTCGTCGTCGTTTATTTTTCTGAAACAGACTGAGGTGAAATGTCCCCAACTCTAGCATTAGGCACACTGGTTCTGGGATGCAGGGCAGGATGTTGGTCCCCGTTCATGTGGGCATTTTCCATTGCAATTTCTGCAGCGGTTTTGCTGGGGCGTTTGCGTAGCCATTGTTGTTCATGCGTGACTTTGTTGGCTACAGTATTAATGGATGTGGTAGGTTTCTTAGTGGAGTTGGCGTCTTCTAAGCGCATCTGTTCCAGATGTTTGGATATGGTTTCCGTCGTTTTGGCGTAGTTTATTAGGTCGCCTAAAAGCATGTTTGGGTTCATCAGTCCCTTTTGTCGAACTTTTTCTGATAAACAGCCTGTTATTAGCTGGGATTTTATTTCTGCATTTGTATCTGTGAAGTGGCACATAGCTGCTGTCTCTTTTAATTCCCGATAAAAATCCTCTATGTTTGGGGTGGTTTTTTTTCGGAATATAAATCGGTTATACTCGGTGTTGTTCTCTGGGTTGAAGTGGTTTTGCACGGCCAGGACGAGCTTATCAAAGTGTGTTTCGTTTTTTTCTGGTGTGGTTTGTTCAGACGGCAGTCCGTCAATAAGATCATTCATCTGTTCCCCAACAAAAGTCAATAGTATTGCCTTTTGCTGTTTATCGTCTTCTATGTTGTATGCAGTGAAATAATTTTTCAGTGTGTGGACATAATTTTTCCCATTTCGCTGCTTTGTTTTCTGTTTCACAGTCAAATTCCGGGTAATGTGGTAAGGCGGCAATGTTAGTTTTTTTTTTTCTGCACGTGGGCGGGTTTGTTCTTTTCTTTTCTTTCTTTTTTTTGTTTTTGTTTTTGGTGAGTAAACGACTCTTTCTTCGCCGCCAATATAATGTCCTTTTATCTGAGGTAATCGATACTTGCTAGGTATTGATTATTACCAAGGTGATTCGATAAGATGGATGATGATTAAAGACAAAGGGGAGACGAACATCTGCTGCTATGCCTGGTATATTCTTTTATTGACCAAATCCCCCGCATGTAGTAGGGGCCGTAACCCCTGTGGCATCAGAGGTTATTTCCCTTTTGTTAGTTAAGATATTACAGTGGAGACATGTAATTGGATATTTAAGTGGATATGTTCTTTCCAATTTGTAGTGGGTGCATGTGAATGAGTTCTCGTCCATATTTTACGGGTATTGCTTTCAGGTTTAGTTCCATCACAAATACAACACAAATTTTTACAAGCACGTAAAACAAATGGAATATGACAACAACGAATATTAAGAAACAAACAATTTAATATTCACAACAAAGCAGAAATAAAAATAAATGAGAAACATAATGTGCGAGTGGCCTTTTTAGAAATACCGTTATGGCTAGTTAAATGAAAATAAGATTGTTCACACGTGTGTGTATGTTTAAAGGTTAATAAAGTCTATAAAAAAAAAATGATTCCATGGCTGGCCGAAGTAAGATGGATAAAAATAATTTTCTTTACTTACATATGTGGGTATGTGTGTGTATATGAATGATGGACCGTACGTCTGGGTCTTGGCTTTTGTTAAGTCCACACGTGTTTTTTATAAGATTTTGGCGACAACATGTTGCATTGATAAAAGAAAGTCGCATGCCTTTTCCTTTGAGTCTTTTTGGTAGGAAGAAATGAACTTTTGACCGTAGAAGGAATGAATTGAATGACTGACTGATTAAATTCTTTGTTATTTATACTTTAGTAGTGGATCAAAAAATAGTTTTATTGCAGGTCCTAAAATTTTAGCGCTTAGACATTTCTTGACCAATCAGATTCGTATATTTACTTATTTATTTTAGAGCCTAAATATTTTCTGTTTACTAGTTTCTGATCTGGACTTTCTAGAATGTTCTTATTCTATGTTTTAGCTGATTGGTTGAACAATATAAAAATGTAACTTTAATGCTAATGCGATTTTGATCCAAAATTTCGAGAACGTTCTTATGTACGTTTTGTTGCTTATTTTAAGACTGAAAAATGGATATTCTACAGATCCACAGAGATTGAATTTACTCATGGCTAAGGTTTGCCGTGCCTTAACTCTGAGAAGCTGTGCGAACGAATCGGGGAGGCTTTGCTGTACCCTAACTATGTCCAAAAAATATTCCTTAGAAAGTTTTTTTTTCCCTTTAACTAATTGAACATGCGAGAACAATAATAAGAAAAAAAAGTGTTCAAGTTGTCGCTCGCTAGAGAAGAACCCACGAAGAAATCAACCGTCTATCAACCGACTAAATCTTACCACTATCCAGCATTACAAACGGTCGACCCATGGAACCCAAAATTTATGTTTAAAAATGTATAAATAGAGATATGTATAAAATAATAACAATAATAATAGCATTAAGAATTGAATTAGAATAAAGAAACTTGCTGTAATTTGTTCTTTAGAAAATGCCACTAGATTTTAACGACATAAAATATATGATAGCTGAAGTAAATAGGCGAAGACAGAGGATGTGAGTTTTTAATACTTTTATTGAGTAAGAAGCTGTCAGTACTAAAATGGCTACTGTCCCTTTCTGGAAGTCTTCTTTTCACTTTCCCCAACTTCCTCGGGAAAAGCTCTCAGTGTATGGGAGATAACTTTGAATGCATCATCACTCCCATCTTTTAATTTGTGTTTTCGACTAATCTCCCTGGTATACAAACGACAAATCAGCGTATTTTGCGGGTAGTGTAGTGTTATGCTTATGATGTCCACCCTTCTCTCTAATTTCTTGTGTGTTGGTATTGGGTGGTCTTGATATTGGAGTAGTTGGGTTTTTGTATATATATATATATATATATATATATATATATATATATATATATATATATATATTCTTCTATTGTTGTTAGTGTGTTTATTTCATTGTTTCACATGTTTGTCAAAAGCTTAAGGATTCTGATTGTTATGGGAACATCTTCTTGTAGGAACATTTATGGTTGGCACCGATGCAATAAAATGACGGGATATTTGGAAGTGACGCCGCCTTCTGAGAGAATAAGGCTTTTTTTCGCTTAAGCCACGAAGTTGTCAAGACTTCATTTTTCTAGGCCTGTGAATTTTCGCAGGAAGTGCTGCTTTTTAAACATTGCTGTCTCCTAAGTTTAGCTTTCTTATATAAGGATGAATAAGAGGAGGTTGAGAAATTTTGGCTCATCTTATTATTTATTACAATTTTTAATTATTTTGAATTGAATATGAAGTCTGAAAATGTGGATTGATCATCTGCTGGCTTCTACGAAACTTGAAAATACACTTAATATCTCAACCGGGGCTTTTGAAATTGGTCTATATAAATCTCTGGGTGGGTAAATAAAATTTTGGCAGGTTGAATGAAAGCGTAGGGATCCTGAGGGATTGAATTTACTTGTTTTCACTTATGTAATTTACCAAGTTTTTTGCTTAGATGAGACACAAGACCGTATGCAATGCATGGGTACCAAATAAGACTAGTACTCATTGGTGAAGGTTTTCTAGTTTAGACTGCAAACCACAACACCACTGGAAGCGCATCCGTTTGTCTGTTACGGTTCCCACACGTGCTGGAAAATTTGGAAAATAAAATGTAAATTTTTCAGGACTGGAAAATCAGGAAAATGAGGTGTTTTTTCCTATTAAATACTAGAAAAATTTTGTATATTATTCCGGAAAATTCAAAATATCTGAGACAAATTTAATATTATTGTTACAGAACTCAAATATACTCTGGATCACTTTAAACATAATTTTGGTTTAATAGTTTACATTAAAACTGGATATTTTAAAAATCTATTTAAATGTAAATGCGTTTCAAAATCCAGGATAAAAATAAAAAGATTATTTTCCAAGGATTTCCGGTTTCGGATTGAATTTTTTCTAGTAACTAAAACCAGTGTCAGAAGAAAATGAAGAAATTATTGGTCGCTGAGAATTAGTTTGTTAATTTAAAACGACGCGCTTGAGGAAAAAGACTATTTTGACAGAAACTTAAAATATTATTAGGTAAATTGTAAAAGTAAGTATGAAACTTTTAATAAAGCATCTTCAATGAAAATTTTGCTATTACAAGATAAGTACAAAAATAAGATTTCATTCAAAATAATGTTTATTTTTGTTTTTCAACTTTTTAGTCAAATATCGGCTTAACTTTTTAAATTGATGCCCTTAAGTGCTGGTGTACAATAATTTAAGTAAAAACGAAACTATGTAGAGACTATTTTTACTTGTTAAAACCCAACATAAAAGTTGTCAAATTAGTTTAATTTTAATGTATGGATTTATAGCGTGTGTTGAGGGAATTAGTTATTTTCCCGAACACTATAGATTTTATGGCAACAGAAATGAATTACGAGACTATTGCTTTAACAACACACAACAGCGAAAATACTTTATTTGCAGCTTTGAGGCGGTTTGTTCTTGGTGCTGCAAGACTCGTGGTGGTTAGGCTTGTTGGTTTTGGAGACGCGATAGCTTAGCGGGATGTTGAAATGGCAGCGTGTCATTGGACGTGTGAGGGAAGTATTCAAGGTCACCGTGTAGTTTTGTGTGTCTGGTAATTGGGGAGAGTAGGCGTTATCTCCATTAATGTGACCAGAGGTGAAATGGGAGTTTGTCGAGAGCGAAGTGGCGCTCGGATCGACATAGTAAATTTTTGTGGTGCTTGTGGAAGGCATGCTGAACGTATCTAATTCATATTCAACTGGGATTCCTTGGTCTAAAATATATTAGACGCAAAGAATCCATAAATTAGAAAGTTCCCTCGCTGAGTGTCCATGTTGCTGCTGCTAGGGTTAAAGCCACTGTGATATGTCCACACTGGGTGGCTTGTTTAGCTAAAAAGCATCGCTAAGCAGGGGCGACCAGAGTCACGTCCGTTCTGGTCGCAGTCTCAAGCCGAAGAGAGTGTGTTTGGCCGCTCACCCGTTTTGCTAGCCGGAAATGAAGGTCCGGGCTGAATAGGATATGTCATCCTGATTGGGTGAAATTCAGTGTTGAATTAAATAGCGCGCCAAAACAAAATACGAGATTTTCCTCTTCTCTACATAGGTTGGCCCCAGAATTTCAGGTATGGAGTACCTGATATTCGATACACAAAATTGTAAGAGAAGGGAAAAGAAAGAAAAGAGCCACGAGTGTCACAACACGAAAGAGCAAAATACAAACAAATGAAAAATACATACATAAAAAAAACGAGCAAAAACAAATTAATAAAAAAGGGCAAAGTGTCCTGTTCAGTTCTTTTTTTTTGTGTACCTCGTGGTACGTTTTTTTTTAAAAACAAAATGTCACTGAGAAAAAGGTTCATGAGCCGAGAAGTTGGCATACAGAATTAGCTGTATATTTCAGAGGAGTAGTGTGAGTTTTTTTGGGTCCTCTGGAATTGATAGCAGTCGCCGATGGTTTACTGAGGTAGTGGGAGAGATAACCCACGTTGCTGAAGAAAACAAAATAGGAGTAGGGTGAGTGAAAGTTAAAGTTACCTATTTTGCGAGTTAGGAAGTGTAAAAGTGTCGATAAAGTTTTTGTTAAAAAAAAATTCCACATTGGTATTTATGTCCATTTTGAATTATCCTTGAAGATAGTTCGGCGGAATATTTGAAAATTTTTTGGATGATGCATGTTCGTAAGGCTGTGTTTGTTATCAGAAGGTTGTTGGTAAGTGAGGAAAAGGGTGTAACGTATGTGTGTTTACGTTGTGTCGTTTCCTCTCCGAGTGTGGTAAGGTCCTCGCCAATGCTTGTTGGAAATAATAAGGTGGTTGAAGATGAAGTAAGATGGCGAAGGTCGAAAGGTGTTGTTATGAATAGTTTTTATTTGTTTCGCAATTCAAAAAAAAAAAAAATGCCATCACGTCGGGGTCACCATTTTATAGCGTGTGTTGAGGGAATTAGTTATTTTCCCGAACACTATAGATTTTATGGCAACAGAAATGAATTACGAGACTATCGCTTTAACAACACACAACAGCGAAAATACTTTATTTGCAGCTTTGAGGCGGTTTGTTCTTGGTGCTGCAAGACTCGTGGTGGTTAGGGTTGTTGGTTTTGGAGACGCGATAGCTTAGCGGGATGTTGAAATGGCAGCGTGTCATTGGACGTGTGAGGGAAGTATTCAAGGTCACCGTGTAGTTTTGTGTGTCTGGTAATTGGGGAGAGTAGGCGTTATCTCCATTAATGTGACCAGAGGTGAAATGGGAGTTTGTCGAGAGCGAAGTGGCGCTCGGATCGACATAGTAAATTTTTGTGGTGCTTGTGGAAGGCATGCTGAACGTATCTAATTCATATTCAACTGGGATTCCTTGGTCTAAAATATATTAGACGCAAAGAATCCATAAATTAGAAAGTTCCCTCGCTGAGTGTCCATGTTGCTGCTGCTAGGGTTAAAGCCACTGTGATATGTCCACACTGGGTGGCTTGTTTAGCTAAAAAGCATCGCTAAGCAGGGGCGACCAGAGACACGTCCGTTCTGGTCGCCGTCTCAAGCCGAAGAGAGTGTGTTTGGCTGCTCACCCGTTTTGCTAGCCGGAAATGAAGGTCCGGGCTGAATAGGATATATCATCCTGATTGGGTGAAATTCAGTGTTGAATTAAATAGCGCGCCAAAACAAAATACGAGATTTTCCTCTTCTCTACAGATTATTTACTGAAGATATTTCTGTTAAAAATATTTTCTAAAACAAAGGGTTGTGTTGGTGTGGAAAAGGGCCACAAAAGTTGAATCCAGGAAAAAAGCTCACCAAAATAATGTAATAACACAATCAAAAAAAAAAAAAAAAAAAAAAAATTGATATTTACATTTCCCATTCAGATTAGAGTGTGGTTGTTTAGACAAAACGAATCAGATTTTGAAAGCAGGGAACGAATTCTTCATACTCACCGTTTTCTAGACTTGTTTGTTCTCTTGGCTGTTCGTGTTAAAAGTCAGAAACCACTTTGGATTTGTTGGTTGTTAAAGGAAAATTTTGAAACTTGTGAATGATTTAAAGATTCGATAGTAAGTGAAATATTCTAAACATTTCTAAACACAAAGAAATCCCAACTAAAATAATATGGCGAAATTTGAACAACAGTCAGTTTTTGTTTAAAACTTTTGTTTAAAAATCTTAAAGGAAACGTTACAGTTTTTATTTTGCCAATTCGTATATTTCTTTTAATGCGGTGAAAGATCAGGATTTAAAATAAAAGGTAATTACAAATGTTTGGGAAATATTTTGTGAATAGAGTCGATTTTTTTTATTGGTGGTCTTTAAACAACCTTTTTTATACGTACTTATAAAAAAGTATATCTTCTAAAAGTACCTTTTAACAAAATCGCTTTAAATCAAATAATCATTGGATTTAAATGAATCTATCCTAATTAAATCAATAAAAGATGAGGTTTATTTAAAACATATTTTTCTACGAAATTCTAAAGACTACATGTTGTTTTTAAAAAATTTTTTGTTGTAATGTGCCAACCCACCGTCAATCATTTTGTGAATGTGACTCACGTAATGAAGGTTCAACTGAATGAGTTTTCTTTTTTTTAAGAGATAATTTCATGAAGAATGAGATTTTCTTTACATTTTTTATAACAGTTTTAGTATTCGAAGAGATGCCTTATTTTTGAAGTTCAAAAAACGATGAAATGACGACCAATATCGCTTTTGTGGGCATTTTTTCTTACTTTATTAATTTTCGAAAGTTAATATGAAAATGTATTCAATAAATGAGCTAATGTTCAGGGTAAATATTTTCCTTTTTTTCTTCTTTAAAATTAAAAAACCTTTTCTTCCATAGATGCAGGTGAATGGCATTTTTGTTAATTAAAATGTGAATACTGAATTAATGAAATTAAGAAATTAAATTAAAAAATAATCTATCTGAATAATAATTTTTTAGTTTCTGTGTTTTGAGTGAGGTATTTCATTGGAAACCCACTAGAAATAGAGTATTTAATGCAGATAAGACTTTCATGACAATTTATTTACATAAAAACCATGGATAGTTACTGTAGATTAAAAGGGGGTGTTTTACTTATGCAATTAAAGTTTATTTAATCTCTCTTTTTTACTCTAAATACTTGATTATCATGTTTTCTATCTCTATTCATTTATGAATTACACTAAAATTTGGAAGATAGGGATAAAGTATGAATTGTTGCTTATAAATTTTTCGACCTTCATACTTTTTTGTTTAAAAGTCTTAGATTGTTTATGAAATAATAATCCCTATAATCTCAGTATTAAATTAGAATACGACACAGACAATCATTCTACCTTCATCCATTTTTGTTGTAAAGTAGTGTATTTTATGATTTTTTCTTAGAAATACAAGTCTATATGATATGTTTGTTAGACTTAAGTTCATGAAAATTCACTATCTTATTTTACTTATAAAATGTTAAACATATACAGTATACTTTCTGTATTTGACATCAAAAATAGTCAATCTTTTAAATTTTTTCCCTCTTTATGAAAAATTCTTTGTTTATAAAATAAAAGATTATATGATTAATACTAGTCCATCAATCTTTTGACATTCATTTGTTTGGACTAAAAGTCTACGTGTTTTTCTTTGTAACTTATGAAATAAATGTTTATAGAATCTTTATCTTAAATTTGAATTGTAGTTTATCAATGTTTCTAAATTCCTTGATTTGTTTAAGTCTAAAATTCTACATAGTCTTTGATTAATTGCAGAATATTAATTGCATCGAATCAAAAAAAATTTGAATTTAAAAAAATGAACAGATTTATTTATTCATTAATAAGAAGGATCTATATATAACCATATATATAAGTACATTTCTGATTTATTTTTTTCTTTGCCGATGCAAATAATAATGAGTAAATACGAAAAAGAGAGATTATTACTCAGTGAAATTTGTAAATTACACAGTGGACAGAAACGTTAAATTGGTGATATCTATGCAGCTAAAATTTCAAAGAATTAAATTTAAAAAAAACAGAATACATATCTCCGGGGGACACATGTCAACATACACTGCAGAGAAATATTTTCATTGTGAAATTTGTGGGGCTAAGTCTTCCCAGAATTCCGTTCTCAAAAGACACATGTCAACTCACACTGGAGAAAAGCGTTTTCATAGTAAAATCTGTGGGGGTAAGTTTTCCCAGAAAGGAAATCTCAAAACACACATGTCAACACACACTAGAGAGAAACCTTTTCATTGCAAAATCTGTGGAGCTAAATTTTCCCAGAAGGTAAATCTCAATGCACACATGTCAACACATACTGGAGAGAAGCGTTTTCATTGTAAAATCTGTGGCGCTAAGTTTTCCTGGAATTCCAATCTCAAAATGCACATGTCAACACACACTGGAGAGAAGCGTTTTCATTGTGAAATCTGTGGCGCTAAGTTTTCTCAGAAGGGAAATCTCAAAACACTCACGTCAACGCACACAGAAGAAAAACCCTTTCATTGTGAAATCTGTGGGGCTAAATTTTCCCACAATTCCAATCTCAAAGCTCACATGTTAATACACACTGGAGAAAAACGTTTTTATTGTGAAATCTGTGGAGCTAAATTTTCCCACAATTCCAATCTCCAACGACACATGTCAACACACACTGGAGTGAAACATTTTACTTGTGAAATTTGTGGATTTAAATTTTCCCGAAAGGGAAATCTAGAAACACACATGTCAACACACACTGGAGAGAAACGTTTTCATTGTGAAATCTGTGGAGCTAAAGTTTCCCAGAATTCCAATCTGAAAACCCATATGTCAACACATACTGGATAGAAAACAGTTTTATTTTGAAATCTATGGTGCTTTCCTTTCATAGCTTTCAAATCTCAAAAACACAAGTTACACTGTTTGTTTGGAAATCTGTTGTTCTATTTTTTCCAGAATTCAAATCTCCAAAGTCATTTTTAATTCACATTGAAGAGAACCCATTAATGGTAAAATCTGTAAAACTAATTTTTCATAGTATTTACATCTCAAAATACCCATCTGGAGAGAAAAGTTATCATTGGGAAATCTGTGGAACTAGCATTTCCCACAATTCATATCACAAAACATGTGTTAGCCTAAACTGGATAGAAAAGCTTTCACTGTGAAATTTTTGGTGCTGCATTTCCCCAGAATACAAATCTTAAAGATCACATCTTAACAGACTCTGGAGAGAAACTTTTCCATGGTGAAATCTGTGGACTTGCATTTTCACAGCTTTCAACTCTAAAAAGACATTTTCCAACACTTACTGGAGAAAAACATTTCATCATGAATGCTGTGGAGTTGTATTTTCCTGGAATTCTCCTCTCAAAAGGCAAATGTCAACACTGACTTAAGAGAAACTATTTTATTATTAAATTTATCAGTTACATTTCTAAGGAACATCACCTGTTAATGAAGTTTAGATTTTCCATATATAGTGTGTGCCCTGTAATGTTTTCCCTATGTAAAATGTTATGGAACAGGAAAGTGATTACTTACAAATTAATAGTGCTAGATAGGAATACATTGATTGATATATCTGTGTGCTGATGATTTGTATATATATATATATATATATATAAGTATATGTATGTTTCCTGCTAAATAATTTTTACATTTAAATGTCTCATAAAAATCTCTATTATATCATGATATATAATGGTGTAAATCATAAATCAGCCTAAACAGAGTCAGCAAGTAATTAACTATTTGAAAGAAAGAGGAGGGAATATAAGAAAATCATTGTTGGAAGAAATATATATGAAAAAATAAAGAATATAACTTTTATGTTATAAATTTCGATATTCACAAAAGTTGAAGTTTCCATTATATTTCTTTTTTCTTTTTCCTTTGTTCTTTTTCTTCTTTTCTTTGTTATGTAATTAAGGTATTGATTTTTTAATATTAATCATTTTTCTTTAATTATATTTTATTATTTACTTTGTTAAGACTCTGAACTACTCAGTGTCTTTTAGTTTAGGTGAATAGTCAGATTGGCACTCTCACACCAACATGGAAAATATATGACAATCATCATCTGTCATAATAAACCCCCAGACAGAAAATGGGGCTGGACAGCCATTGGGACTATGTCTGTTAGGTGACGGCTTTGATCAATTTTAAGCAGTTAGTCTTCCTCGACGTTGTTTACGTGGTGGACAATTTTGACCCTCCGTGGAAACCTGAGAAATTATAGGTGTTTCTCGAGATCCTGGCCGTAGCCCGAATGATCTTTTGGACAACGCAAAAGAAATGATTGTATGACAACGCAAATTTTCTAATTGTGATCAAATCCTTTCTTTTGAGATACAAAAGAAAAAGATTAGACGGCATAACATTTGATAAAAAGTAAATGGAAGCAGCGAGCCTGGTTTTACGAAAGGGGAAAAGTTGGGGTCATTTTTCCCTCCACTTCATGGTTGTGATGGTCTGGGTCATTTTTCAGGATCCCACCCCCAATAAGTCATTGTTATTTGAGATAGAATAAAAGGATTATGTCAGGCTTCTGCTCGTAGCAGACGAGAATAAAAAACGCATTATTCAAGGCGGTTTTTTTTTTAGATTTTTTTCTTTCAAATTTTAAATTACTTTATAAGCTAAAACAATGCCTTATGGATGTGCTTTATCAAGTTTTAAAGGGAATTATAAAATCGGACTTTTCTGAATGTAAATAATTTCTGGTATTTGGATTATTCAATTTCTTGTCTTTGTAATTCTCAACACATTAAAAGAAAAATTGCGAAAGTTTTTAAAAAATAAACTTTAAGGAAATTTCCAATATAAATTCGTTAAGGAATATTTTCATAGGCATAAAAAATAATTCTAATAATCTTACAATATTTTTAGAATTGTCAAGTTCTGTTTTATATTGTACTTGCACTTGAATGTTGTTCAGACATGTCGAATTACGTGTTGAGGTGAATTGGACTGGAGCATGAGTAAAGAAAGATAATATGTACTTCGGGGCATTCCATAATGCACAGGTTGTCAAGTCCATTCCCTGAGCAGTGATTGGCTGCCTGCCCTGTAGTGGCTATGCTAGCGTGCATATTTCCTGGCCTGCTCACTGACATATTTATGTCTGACAGCTAGATGCTAGCTAGGCTGCTGAGCCGGTAAGTGTTATTATTTTATCCTGCGCGTTAAGGTAGTGGGGTTTTTTTTATCTTCCCTCCCCACTCCGCCTGCAGGCCAGGTTGTATAAAGGCAGTGTCTTTCTCTGAGGCCTGGTCTATTATGTTTTAGTAGTCTGGATAGAGCTCTAGGAATTTTAGACGACCGTGGGTGTGTAAATGTATGTGTGGTTTGTTTGAGGGGGTCAATTTTTGTATGTGTGTCATTACTGGAAGATATTGGGGGATCAGGATGTAGAAGTGGAGTATTAATTGTGGGGGTTATGGCTGCTAGTGTTGCACTTATTATTGGTTTTAGTGCGGTCTTGAATTTATATTTTCTCAGGAAATGACGGTTCCTTAGCGTGATTCTTCTTGATCCATCAACTCTTATTTGGTATTGGCTGTTTGGTAGGACAGTAATGACTTTTCATATAGTGTTTCATTGGTGGTTTAGTGGGCTTTGTATGGCTACTGTGTCACCGGTTTGTAATGGGGAGAGGTTGTGGGTATATCTATTGTACCTTTCTACTATTTTAGTGTTTCAGTGGTGGAGGAGTTCATCGTGGTGCTGTGCAACTGCTACCCATTTGGTCTCAAAACTCACATGTTAACACACACTGGCGAGAAACCTTTCGAGTGTGAAATATGTAGAGCGAAATTTTCTGGGAATTACGATCTAAAACGTCACATGTCCATACACACAGGAGAGAAACCTTTTCATTGTGAAATCTGGGATGCTAAATTTTTTCAGAATTCACATCTCAAAACACACACATCAACACACACTGGAGGGAAACTGAAGACCGAAATAGAGGTAGGAGGAAAACATATAAAGTCATCATCTTGAGTCCTCCAATTTTAAAAAAAGTGTGTATTGTGTGTATTTGCGGCGGTGTTTTAAAATCATTTATTTATTTTTTCTTTTAAATATTAAATTACTTTATAAGCAGAAACAATGACTTATGAATGTGTGATATCAAATTGGAAAGGAAATTATAAAAACGGCCCTAAAGTTGATGTATTTTCTTTTCCTGAAGATAAAGAATTATCTGATATTTGGATTCATACAATGTAAAGAGATAATTGTTCACTCACTAAATTCAGCAGAGTGAGTATTTTTTAGTCTTAAAAACACAAGTAAATTTATTTGAAACTTTAATTATTAAATTAATTTCATGTCTTTGATATTCAAAACACAAAGACATAAATCTAACGGGAAAGTTAGGATATATTCATTCATCGCACACATTGTTTTGAAAAGCTAATACCTAATTTTTAAAAATAAACTTTCAATAAGTTTTCGATATAAATTCATAATGAAATATCTTTAATGACAAAAAGTAATTCTTATAATTTGGACAATTTTTTAGAATTGTCTTATTCGTTAATAATTGAAACTTCAATGAAATTAATTTCATGTCTTTGTAAATCACAACATATTAACAAGAAAGTTGCGAAAGTTTTTAAAAGTTAAATCCTCATTTTTTAAAAGATAAACCTTAAAGAAATTTTCCAATATTAATTCTTAAAGGAATATTTTTAAATCAAAAATAAATTTAATAAATTTTAGAATTGTTTTGTTCATAAAGAAGTTTTTTATTGATTATCTTGATTTAAAAAAAAAACGTTAAAAATTCCTACTTTATTTATTCATAACTTTGTCTCTAATAATCTTTTTTTGAATTAATGATGTTCCTTAAAAATAACTGAAAAATCTTCACTTTTCTTAGAATTGTTAGAAAAGGGCTTCATATTGTAGATTTTTGGTACCTGATTTTCTTAGATTTCCCCAAGAATTCAAAATAGGTTTGGTTTTTAAAATCTTTTTTGGTATGTGGACTACATTTTGGGCCAGAGGACATGAGGAAAGAATCGTCAGATTTTGACGAAAAAACAGATGTCACAATTAGAGTTAAACTTCGAAGAACATATTTTTATGATGGTGTTATGTCATAGAATTCTCCCCAAATGTCCCTTATATTTATCTTCATTGAACATCTCTAGAGAGTTCCATAATATTATCTAGAAGGGAAATTAAATTTTCTTGAAAGAAATTATTGGAGTGTTGTTAGGCAACAAGAGACACTAATTATATGCAGCAGCATCAAGTCCCCATATCTAAAAATCAATTTGTTTCTTGTAATTAAATCTGATTTTACAGTACTCTTGAAATTCTGAGAGAAAATATGAATAAAATGGATACAGAACAACAGCAAACCAAACATCAAAATATGATTTTTATATTAGAATTGCTAATGTCATTTCTACTATTAACGCAGGAAGGTTCAAACAAACATTTTAATTCAATTAAATTTATATATGGGTAGCTAAACTTAATGACAGAGAATTAGCTTGATTATTTAACAGATATGATGATATTTTCTTAATTGTTATATAATTGCTTCGCTAAAGGGTATTGATTGTTAAGAGACAATAAAGATATGATTTTACCGAGCTATTCACCATTAAAAGATTCACCAACATTTATGAATCTTTTGATTGAGCAACCTGATAACTATTTTCTCATGTATATTCAAAATAAATTCAAGTTACTTTTTCAGAAGGACACCACAGTATCTTTATTTAATGATGAAATTCACCTAAAACCTTTTTTTGATTATAAGGATGGTAATATTGTTGTCTTATCTGACATCAGCAATGAAACTGCAACATGTGCTTTTGCTTTTATAATTAGCAGTGTATTCTTATGATATAAGGATATTTTGCATGTTATGCCAACGAAATGTCTTAGAGTTGAGAATTTATTTTACATAGTTAAACGTATAAAAATTGGTTTAGATGAGATAGGATTTTGAGTACAACTGATAATAATGCTATAAATAAATTTTTTTTTTCAGTCCTAAGCTTTCCATTCTATATTCCCACCCAGTTATAAAGTCTTGGCCTTATTTTTCCAATTCAACTCAGTCCATATAGAAATAATTGGCTTGGTCAAAAAGATGCAAGTAAATGCATGCTGTTCCCAAAATTTTACCATAATGGAAATCATGAATCAGATCGTATCCAAACTGCCCCATTTTGTATCTGACTGAAATTTCATACCCTGGGTTCTCAGTCAATTATGAAATATAGTTATAAATTAACCTGAAAGGCACTAATTTTGAAAGGCAAAATGTTTATCTATTTCGGTAAATTTTAATGGATACACTAAACAGGGATTATTGACCATACGAAAACAGAAATATTTGCCTGATTTTGAAAAAGTTGCCAAATATATAAGCATATTTTATACTTTCTGTTCAATAATGAACGTAAAAATATAATGTTGGCTTAGAAATAGATATTTTAATCCAATTAATGTAAATGAAGACAATTTTAGATTTCTCTCTGTGTTCAGTGACTGGTCAGAATTTTGGTGTAGCATTTCTGGAAGAAATGGCGGATTAATAAAGGAAACCTTCACTGCTTTGCATCATACAAACAATATATTCTAGAACTGACCAAATATTGCATAGAAGAATTGAAAATGAAATAAGTATTAGCAGGCAGATTTCAAACTGATCACCTCAATACAAGTTTTGGTCAATAGCGGCAATTTTGTATATCATGATTCAACAAGTGTTTGACTGTGAAAAAAATAGAATGCAATCAGTTTTAAAACTGAGCTTAGAATTTAATCAGCAATGCATTAAAATTGATTTGTAGCTGAAAGAATTTCAAATTATTGCCTTAATGCATTGTTTGGTCAATAGCGGCAATTTTGTATAATATCATGATTCAAAAAGTGTTTGACTGTGAAAAAAATAAAATGCTATCAGTTTTAAAACTGAGCTTAGAATTTAATCAGTAATGCTTTAAAATTGATTTAAAATGGTAATATCATTCCGCCTTCCTGTTGTAGATTGAAAGAATTTACAAGAACCAAACTGGGATGAAGTGACAAATGAGCAAAATTTAGATGTGTATAAATTTAGAATTGATGTTAAAATTGATGTCTGGAGCTCGACAAATATTCTTTGAAGCTATTATTTTTCAAGGGAATGATTTATAGATTCAAAGGAAATTGAAATATTTTATTTGAACAGGAATAAAATTTTGGTTTCGTGATGAAAATCTTAAAGAAAATGTTAGACTTTCTCATTTTTGTCAATTCGTATATTTATTTTGATCGGGCAAAAATCAAGATTTAAAATGAAAGGTAATTACAAATATAAGGGGAATATTTCGTGAACAGAGTCGATTTTTTTTATTAACGGTCTTTAAACAATCTTTTTTAATTGGTATATACGAAAAATCATATCTGCTTAATTTCTTTAACAAAATCGACTTAAATCCACTAATTATCGGATTTTAATGAATTTAAAGCAATAGAAGACAACTTTCTATTTTTCTGGTGTGATTGCCAGGGAAACCTTGCACTCACTCATGGTAGTAATTAATATTTGCTTGTGCTTCAAGAGGCTGTCCTTCCATATGCTAACCCCCCTCGGAGAGGGTAGTTTTATCACTTCATGCCTGAGGCACCCTTTTTAGAGGAATGCCGATGGGGCCCAAGGTATTTTTGGGAATGCTACGTGTGTTTGGGTTTTGGCTCTGTGCCCAGACCCACTTAAAAAAGCCTTGGCTACACTCATCTGGTTAGTGAGACATACAACAAATACTGAGAGCGTCCAGATCTTTCTTGCACCAAGGTATCAGAGTGCAATATGACATTGCACTGCGCCTGCTCGCTTGATTTCTTTCTCAAGTTTGGCCGTGTCTCCTTGTCCACTGAGCCGGATGCACTTTGGCTGGATGTGTTCACTAGAATGCAGATCAGGTCGGGTCTGTCTTGGCTTGGTAGCAGTCGGTTGAGTCTGCCAAAAGTGGGCGTCGGGAAGGCACAGCATTCATGTCTCGCAGCTGACACCATATCCTTGAGTCGTTCCCCCAGGATCTAACATTCTCCGGAAGTCAGATTGTTGTGTCATATACCATCTCGGCAGATGAGCAATTGATGTCTTCTTTGACTGTATAGTTTGGAGTCCCAGGAGAACTAAATATAGATGCTCCAGCGAACTTGATTGATAGTCTTTAGAGCTGACTTAAGTGAATGATGAATTTGCTTTACTAGTCCAATCACTTCCAGGTGAAATGCAGTAGTTTTAATTCTTCTACGCTCCAATAGGTTCATTAGCTGGTTGAACTGGTCTGACTTGACCTGTTTCCCTCTATCTGTGTAAATTACAACTGGGATGCCAATGACACCCAGCCCGCAACAAAATCTTGGCTGTGGTGTACGCAGTGATATCCTTCATGGGAAGAGCTGCTCACCAACTGGAGAAACAATCAAAACATGTTATGACTGATCATCACACACAGGTAGGGGTCCCAGTCTTTGGTTGCTTGTAGAATATTTATTTCACATATGTATCTTTTGGACAATCTGCCCCAGAATTGTAAAAAAAATATGAACTAAAAATATTCAACAGACATACAATGTTGGTCAATGTTCTGGGAGACCGGGTTCAATCCCAGGTCGAGTCGTACCAATAATTTTTAAAAAAGTACTTGATTGCACCTTGCTTACCCTTCAGCATTATAAGGTACAGATCAAGGGTAAAGTGGAGTAATCCAGGGAATGGAGTAATGCCCTTCCCTATATCTTGCTGTAGTAGCTATTGAAAAAGGAGTCTTCGGGTTCCCCTCGACTGCAGTCGCCAACTTTACTTTATGACATAAATACGTTTCTAAAGCATTTTTTTACTTTGTAGGTTTGATCAGGATGAGCAGTCATGAAAAAGAAAGATGATTATTGAGAGAAATTTGTAGATTAAATACCTTCAATTGGTGAATTCTGTGGAGCTAAATTATCACAGAATTATTGTCAGAAAACTCATTAGCCCACACATACTATAGAGAAAACTTTTCATGGTAAATTTTCTCATAATACACATCTCAAAGGACATATGTAAACACACACTGAAAAGAAAGGATTTCACTGTGAAATATGTGTAAATTTACTTCTCATTGTGAAATGTGTAATGATACATTTTCCCTAGATTCACATCTTAAAACACACATATCAAAACACATTGGAGAGAAACCTTTCCATTGTGAAATCTGTGGAGCTAAATTTTCCCAGAATTCCAGTCTCAAATCGTACACGTTAACACACACTGGAGAGAAACCTTTTCATTGTGAAGTCTGTGGAACTAAATTTTCCCAGAAGGCCAATATCAAAACACGCACGTTAACACACATTGGAGAGAAACCTTTTTATTGTGAAATCTGTGATGCTAATTTTTTCCGAGAAATCTCATCTCAAAACACACATATTAATAAACACTGGAAAGAAATGTTTTAATTGCAAAATCTGTGGAGCTAAATTTTTTCAAGAATTCCAGTATCAAATCGCACACTTTTACACACACTGAAGAGAAACCTTTTCATTTTGAAATCTGTGGAGCTAAATTTTCATGTAATACATATCTCATGACATTTGTGAAATTTGCGGATCTAAATTTTCCCAAAATGCCAGTATCAAAACACACATGTTTAAACACACAGGAGAGAAACCTTTTCATTGTGAAATCTGTGGAGCTAAATTTTCCCAGAATTACTGTCTCAAAAGACACATGTCAACCCACACAAGAGAGACCCCTTTTTGTTGTGATATCTGTGGAGTTAAATTTTCCCACAATTACAGTCTGAAAAGACATGTCAACACACACTTGAGAAAACATTTTCCTTATGAAATCTGTTTTAATACTTTTATCCAGAATCCACATCTTCAAAAACACATCCCAACGCACATTAGATAGAATTCATTGATGGTGAAATCTGTCGACTAGATTTTTACACTATTCACATTTCAAAATACATATCTCAGCACACCAAAGAGAACAGTCTTTTTTTAATTCCTAGTGCTGTATTTTGCCAGAAAAAACACATCCCAACACACACTGGAAAAAACTTTTCCATTTTGAAATCTTTGGCCCTGCATTTTCACAGATTTTAGATCTAAAAAGACATTCTCCAACATATGGTTGAGAAAAACATTTTCTCAGAAAAACTGTGGAGCTATATTTTCCTTGAATTTTCTCAAAAAATAATGTCAACACTCACCAGATCCTGAAGCTGAATAAATTACTACTGTCTCTAAAAGCATAACATCCTTTTTTTCTTGATGATACAAAAAAAATTATAAATGTTCTAATAAGGAAAACTGTGTCTATCAGATCAGACCAAACAATTGGAAAGGAACTCTTTCTCTACAAACACTTAAAAATATCAATTGAATTAACCATGGATTTTCACTTGCAGAATTTCATGACTTAGAAAAATCTGCTGACATAAAACATGAGGTACACTCTCGGTACAATTAGTAAATTGGTTGAAATGATTTTCTTTATAGCTTGGGTAAAAATCTTCACATAAAATAATCATTTCAAAGAGTATTAAACAATTTTGGAAATTATTTTTTTTTTAGTTACCAGTTGACATTTAACGTAAAATATTCTTCTCAAAGAATATTGAACAACAAATTATTTGAACAACACCTTATTTGTGGAAATGATTTTCCATGTGTGAAATAAATAAAAGGCTAAAATTTTGTTTTACATAAAATATTTGTTTTGATTTTGGAGGAGGTGGGGGTTAAAAATGATAGAAAAATATGGATGATATTGGCTATTTTTAGATTTTTGCAACTCAGTAGCTTATAATAAAATGATAAGAAACTATGTATACATATATATATATATATATAGTTTGTAATTTTTGTAAGTATATATATATATATATATACTTAAAGATAATCTGAAGTTTCTTCTTAAAATGAGATTTTTATATATATTCTTAATTGAAATAACTTTCACACAGTAATATGGTATTAAAATGGATTTACAGACATGAGTTGACTCATAAATATCTGAACAAACATATGCCTAAGTTAGATATCTAACTAAAACAATTATGAACAACTTGAAATATACCCTGACAATGCTTAACAAATATGTTCTTGTGTAGAGCTTCCTGTTAGGGTTTTATACACTAGCAGATATCATGAAATGATCAGTTAAAGACACTTGGATACAAAAAAAATAATTGTCATTCAATGATTGGTTCTTTTGTGGAATATCAGCTATTGTAAAAACTTTTCTTCACAAGAGACTCTTCTCTTGATGAAGATCTATGTAGTTGAGAAAAACTCAAAAATAAACAGCAACAAAGAAATATTCTTATTTGTCTTTTGTTTATCTTCCTTCTCTCTCTTCATATATATATATATATATATATATATATATATATTCGGATTATCCAAGAACTACCGTGGTATAACACTAACAACCATAGCAGCCAAAATTTACAATGCCCAACTACGAAACCACATAGAACCCAAAATCGACAACATCCTTAGGAAAAACCAAAATGGCTTCCGAAAAATAGATCCACGACCACACAAATATTAACCATCCGTAGAATCCTTGAAGGCGTACGGGCAAAAAACCTACAGGTGACATTACTATTTGTTGACTTTACCAAGGCCTTTGATCCCATTCACAGAGGGAAGATGGAACAAATCCTACTAGCATACTGCATACCAAAAGAAACCTTAGCAGCAATAACGATTCTCTATAATAACACCAAAGTGAAAGTACGTTTGTTGCGGAGCCGATAAGCGAGTCGACCCGGCAAATGAATTTTAGTTTAATGCGTGCGAGTAGTGACAACCAAAGACAATGAAAAGGACAAAGAGGCAAGGTAACAAATTAACAAGAATGGTAATTTATTGTCAGAATTTACAGACGTGGTCGATGTGTTCCGGTCTCCAGCTAGATGGACGATGCCAGTAGCTGGTATGTTCGAGTCGTAGGTGTGGTTGGTTGATCGTTGCTGGGAGCTGAGATCAGTCGAGTCGTAGAATGCAGAAGCGTCTGTAACAGCGCCGTGGTCGAAGTCGGTGCTGGCAGCTTGTTAGCGTACGGATCGAGCGAGCGTAGTTTGCTAAGACTTAATCGCGTCTTAGTACGGAGGACCGAGTGAATGAACGGATAGATGGTGGCTAATGTTTGCCAGGCCTTAGCATATACGCAATCGTGCGAGCGGATCGATGAAGCTAGGGCTTTGTCGTGCCCCTCGCTGTGCGAGCGTATCGTTTACGGTGGCTATAGCTTTATCGTGCCAGATAGCTGTGTAGGCGTATCGTTTACGGTAGCTATGGCTTTGTCGTGCCAGATAGCCGTGCGGGCGTATCGTTGGCAGTAGCTAAGGCTTTTAGCGCCAAAGTGATGCGGACGTATCGAGGCGGTAGTTAAGGCTGTTTCGCGCCAAAGCTGTGCGGACGTATCGAGGCGGTAGCTATGGCTGTTTCGCGCCAAAGCTGTGGGAGCGGATCGAGACAATAGCTAAGGCTTTTCGCGCCAAAGCTGTGCGGTGGCTAAGGCTTTTTCGAGCCAAAGCTGTGGGAGCGGATCGAGACGATAGCTAAGGCTTTTTCGCGCCGAAGCTGCGGGAGCGAACAGGCCAGGGGGCCGTGGCTAAGAATGGCGTTATCTTAGCGCTGCGCAGGTATCGAAGTGGGAGCTAAAGGCTAACCCATGAGCGGAACCGAGTGATGGTTAAGACCGGCTGGTCTTAGTGAGTCCTCTTCGTGTTTGCCTCCTGGCCGTCTCTTTCAACTGGTCATTAATAACCAGTTAGAGATGCTCCGACCCGCAGAAGGAGACCTCTCATAGCCCTTAAAAAGGACCGTATAAAAAAAGGGTGTTGAATTTACCACTAGAAGTGGCGGTGAGGCGAATGCGACCACGAATAACGTAGGATTCTTTTCCTCGTAAGATCTCCGCAAAGAACGTGCTGACGAGCGTTGAAAAGGGGCTTGTTGATATTACGAAGGTGCTGTGACACACAGCCCCAGCCGCGTGAATGTGAAATTCTTTTATAAAAAATGAGTATAGCAATTAAGTATTTTTTTAACCTGCTATAAGCTGGCGACGACTATTAGTTCCATTTTTATCAAGTTATTTTTGGCCGAAGTGTTTTGTAAATATTGTTAATTTTAATTTATCCCTTTTTTTTTAGCTGTAACGAGATGTCAATGTCGTTAGACAGAAAAAAGGGCTTAGTCTTTTCCGGCCGTACCTGGATATAATTGTCCTAAGGCGAGCGTGTAACCTGATCTGTTTACGTTTATCGGCAGGTCGCGGCACGTTCACCGGATGGAGACATAGAATATTTTGACATTGTAGCAGAAGTACTACAAGGGGACATGCGAGCTCCATACCTCTTTATCATCTGTCTAGACTACGTGCTTAGAACATCGATTGATAAAATTAGAGAAAACAGCTTCGAGCTGACAAAAAAAAGAAGCGGATGGTACCCTGCAAAAGCAATTACCGACGCCGAATATGCCGATGACATAGTGATACTGGCAAATACACCCAACAAAGCCGAAACACAACTGCATAGTTTGGAACGAGCCGCTGTAGGCATTGGCCTCCATGTCAATGCACACAAAACTGAATATATGTGCTTTAATCAAACGGGCGACGTTTCCACGCTAGAGGGAACCTCTCTGAAACTGTTGGACAGATTCACCTACCTAGGAAGCAATGTCTCACCCACCGAAAAAGACATCGACACGCGGCTAACGAAGGCATGGACAGCTATCGATAAGCTATCGATCATATGGAAATCAAACCTGACCGATAAAATGAAACGCAGTTTCTTCCAGGCAGCTGTCGTGTCGATACTGCTGTATGGATGCACCACCTGGACACTAAAAAACGGCTGAAGAAGAAGCTAGACGGCAATTACACAAGAATGTTGCGAGCAGTATTGAACAAGTCCTGGCGGCAACACTCCACAAAGCACCAATTATACGGCCACCTGCCTCCCATCACGTAAACTATCCAAGTTAGACGAACCAGACATGCAGGACACTGCTGGGGAAGCGGGGACGAGCTCATAAGTGATGTACTCCTATGGAACCCTTCATATGACCAGCTCGAATATACATATAGTAGCTATGTGAGGATACGGGATGTAGCCCTGAAGACCTGCCAGAGGCGATGAACGATAAGGAGAAGTGACGAGAGAGGGTCAGGGATATCCATGCTAGCGGCACGACTTGATGATGATGATGATGATGATGATGATATATTTAAATAATCAAGGCATGCTGATTACATGGATTCCCTTGATACTCTCACCATTTGTCCCCATCAGACATTGCTCTTGCTTGGTCCTTTAGATGGTATCCAGTATTCACACAGAGCCGATCAAAACAAAATTCTATTTAAACTGACAACATAACACCAAACCTCAATCTAGAAGATATGAAGTGTATCTGAAAGCAATCAGAATTAACACAGAAATATAAATATATGCGATCGTTTTTCTTTTATAGTAATGGATATATTTATGTATTCAATGGTCCGGAAGACCTGGGTTCAATCTCATGTCACGTCATACCAGACTTAAAAAATGGTACTTGATACCTCCTTGCTTAACACTCAGCAATATAAGTTATGTATCAAGGATAAAGTGGAGCAATCCAGGGAAAGGGGTAGCGCCCCCTACACCTTGGTGTGGTATCTATTGAAAAGGGAGCTTTCTGGTCACCCCCGACCACAGTCGCCAACTTTACTTACTTGATGAATGTACCTACACATGTATATATATAATCAAGCATGCTTAAGTACGATTAACAGTGAACGCCATGTGATGGTTTCATTTCTAGACACATTTTTGAAAATACTGTCTGATTCTCCTTGTTCAATCCATTTTTGAGTCAAGACCCTTGGTCCTATGTTACGTGTCTGGATTTCTGAGCCTTTGGTTGTATTCCAGCTTATATTTTGAATCCTACTTTGATAAAAGCTGTTTGAACAAATATGTAGAAAAAAAACTTAAAAAGAATAAAGGAAATAGAACAATTTTTCAGCTTTTGTGAATATTACAAATTAATAAATCTGTAATATTCACAAAAGCTGAAAAATTGTTCTATTCCCTTTATTCTTTTTTCTTTTTCTTCATTTCTTTGGTGAAAGAAAGAAAGAAGTCTTCCAATTTTTTAATCACTGAGAGTGACAAAAGTCTTCTTTCTTGCATTGAATCATGGGAAAAATTGCCATGGGGCAATTTTAGGTCCCGATTCTGAATGAATTATTTTATCTCGTGTTTTTTTTAGACTTTCTTTTTAGTGTTATTTGGTTGGGGTTTTTTTTAATAAATTATTCTATCCAAAAAAACTTCACATTCAATCGAACAAAATTCTATATTAGATTGTCATGGCCAGTAGCTGAGACGGATACTCCCTTGGCCTGAGGGGGCTATCCCACCAGATATTTACCTTCTTTGGCAGGGTTATGTTTATTGCCTGGCACATGAGGACCTTCATTTTAGGGGAATGCCAACAGAGCCAAGGAATTTTTGGACCGGCCGTGCAAGTTGAGCTTCGGCTCATGCTCAGTCCATCACATTAAAATGGCTTTGTGCCATGCTAAGTTTTGTTTAGTTGAATGAAGCGTAGAAAATTTCCCGGTGTTCTTAGCTCTGCCTTCTCTACCAACTATGTAACTTTACGGGATAATAATCTAAGTAAAAAGGTTTTTTTTTCTTTGAATTTTCTTTCTTTTTATTATTATCAAAAAAACTTTCGGTAAAAATTGAACTTTATTTTATTTCCTTTTTTTGTGTGTGATTTGCCGACCGCTGCCCTACAAGGTCACATTCAATCAAACAGGACTTTATTTTAAGTGGCCAAGGCCAGTAGACATCTCACCAAATAAGACATTCTGCAACGTGTTCAAGATTATTTTGTAACTACATAAGATCCAGTGATTTTTGGTTTACAGGTATAAAAGGTCTATAAATGCAATTTCAATACCTGTAGATTCCTATGCTTTTATTCGGCCGGCCATAATTTTATTTATCCCCACCCCCACCTGGAATCTATATAGACCACTTTGATGCTGATATTACACTCTTGAAAAAGAAGATGAAAAGAAAAATCAATAGCGGCATCGTTTGTTTCCTTGTGCACCTTTAAACATGAGATTGTGCAACATTTAAGAATCTTTCAAATTTTCATATATTCTAGTCGTGAAACGTATGAAAACAAAACCTCCCTGTAAAATATATTGGGTAAATGAGAAAATAAATTAAAAAAAAAACTGATTAAACAATGAGCATCAAAACATAATATGGGAGATAGGAACAAAACATTGTCCCCTATATAGAGAAAGGAAATTTTGAATAATCGACCATAAAAAATGTGTAAACATGGTTTCAGAGAAATTGTTTCTTTTTGGTGTCAGAAAGAATTTTTTTTCAAGCATCTGTAGATTGCCCATCCTTTCAGAGACCTCCAAGGAGATTGTTATTTTTTGTATTTATTTATCTTATGCCTATTTTACTTTAATTTTAATTTTCTAATGTTATTGAGTTTTTTAATTATTATTCTTATATCAAGGGTATGGCTGCAAGGAAAAGACAAAACACAGAGTTGCAAATCAAACAAGACGACAAATGAAAAATTTAACAATTCTATTAACAAACAGGAAACAAAAGGTTCAAACAATTGTGTTGGTTAATATAAGAATGTCAGTGAAACTGAGAAGAAAATGTTCGTAGTTGTATTGATAGGAACTAGTTAATTTTAGGAAATGTGATGTGTGTTTTGAATGGCAGTGAAAATCAAGAAATAAATTGTTCCAATATTATATTGGTAGGGGTGACTTACTCGGTCAACCAAAATTTATGCCGACAGGGAATCAGAAACGTCAGCGTTGAAAAACTGGAATGTAGATGGGGTGGCGATTTTCGGGTCATGCGGCTTCCACCAAAGGCCGCAGTAATAAGGTTAAGACGAATTTATGTGATATTGAATATTGCAAGCGTCGCAGTCAATGTTCTCTCTTGTAGTTGATTAGGTGAAAAAAAAGTATCTTTTAAAGTATAAATATCAAGTTACATTTCAACGGGATGCATGTGCGGAGCCTACCTGCGCAGTGACGTATTTTTATTCATTTTTGGTCTCGGCCATCGTCTAGACATCATCCGGCTTTTGAAATATACATTTGTGGTGTTTTATTTGTTTTATTCGTTTTATTCGTTGCAGTCGATGTTTTCTCTAGATGTGTCAGAGCTGATAAACTTTTTGAACTTTCATTGACCATTTTTATTGTCACGTTTGGGTCGAATAGGCTCCAAGAAAATTTGGAAGGGAAAGTTGCTGATTGGGTGAAAAAAAGGATCTTTTAAATAGTAAATTTGAAGATACTTTACGATGGTATGTATGCGCGGAGCCTACCTGCGCAGTGACATGTTTTTATTCATTTTTGGCCATCGTCTAGACATCATCCGGCTTTTGAAATATACGTTTGTGGTGTTTTATTTGTTTGTTTATTTATTGTTTTTGCTTGTGAGTTAGTTTGGAATGTATTCGTAAATCAGAAGGGATTTCTGTATATAACATTATTCAGTTGCGGGACCGATAACTGTGGCACCCCACAAACTATTATATATATGTGAAGTGATTGGCAGAGTACAAGACAAATGACAAGGACAAGTGGATGAGATTAAATATCAGGTCTTTATTGAGCGAATCGTACACGAAAGGCGTGCATGGATATAAAATCGCAGTTGCTGGATAATATCTGTGTTGTCTCTGCCGCGTTGAAAGTCGGTGCAGTAGAATGTCGTGAATTCGGCTGTCTATAAGTTGTTGGCAACAGCACGTTTAGAAGATGAGGATGGGCACGGTGCTTAGTGTAGCTGTTTCGTTAGGTCCTAGACGTAGCTGGAGACGGTTGAAGATGTGCACGCATCGGTTGCAGAGGCAGGATGATCGATTTTCACGGTGTAATCAACCGAGAGGTATGTCGATGTGTTCTCGAAGTGCTGATGCTTGTCTTATTAGAGTCATCATTCGTTGACTAGGTTGTTAGTGTATAATCTGGTCTGCTGCGACGAAAGATGCAGATGCTTGCTGCTTGGTTGTGCGAGGGTCAGCTCATTGGTGATGCAGCGGGTTTGCTGCCAGTTGGGCTGGCTGCAGAGTCGTCGTGTAGTGGTATCTCCAAGAAGTATGGTGAGGAGACCAGAGGTGATTTTCTGAAGTTAGCTCCAAGAAGAGCTGATTTATGATTTTCTGAAATTAGCCCCGAAAAGTTATGTTTGAGTGATAGAGCAGTGATGATTTGTTAGAAAGTGGCATCGGCTGTGCTGAATCTACGGTTGTAATTGGTTGGGTTCTACATCGGCTGCTGGTTGGTGGTAGTGGTGTGTATTCCTCGTTGGCCGCTTGCTGCTGGAAGAAGAACAGATATCTTTCCTCTGGGAACGTATGCCTAGCGACGACTTGCGATATTTGTCTTTGCCTCCCACCAGACAAGACTAGACACAAGGTCATGATACAAGGTCGTTTTGTAATGGGGGTTTAGAGAGGTAGGTCAGGTACGAGACGAAGCTCGAGCCCTGCGGGACTTATGCTTGTCATCGGCTCACTTAGTGCAATGTAAACCAAATGACTCAGCTGGACTTGGACTCACTCGATATATTATTTGAGTCCCGCACAGATGCCTATTTATAGCACAAACTAGACCCAAGTGTCCAGCACTATGCAGTGCTTCGTCAATGACGTAATCGCGCACACAGATGACCCAGCCGAAGCCGGGTGTCATTCTGCCTCAAATCTGTCCTTAACCTTGAAGCCCCATCCATCACGAATGCTAGACGGCCTGACTAAAGAGCCTGAGCACCGATTATGAATGGCTTGCAACGGGTTATTGGTGTTCACAGAATGGCTGTTTATATAGCAGTAACAGGCTACGTCTTTTATGGTTTGTAGCAGAAAGAAAGAATTTCAAATTATTATTTGGTGCTGGAATTATTTTGCTGTTGAGGTTTCGAGCAGGACAGACCGACTCTCTTCTTCACTGACTCTTCTTCGCTGACTCCAGCAGCTGTAACAGACCATCACAACATGAGATGAGCACATTCAACTTTTGGGCCAGTGCTCCTTTAGGAGTTCATTCTTTCATCATTTATTAATTCCTCCTACACCCACTGGTCCTCGAAACTTCAAATTTGGATGTTTAACGCCGGTTCTATCATTTGCAACTATCTTTTTCATGTACGACTCGCAGCACAAGGGTTATCTTTCTGGCTGTCATTAAACTTCTTGAAACTCATCAATATTCTCGTCCTCATTCCTGTATTTCCTTTCTTCTTAATGTCACAGGACAGACTACAATTTGCCCTTGCCTTAAAATGGTGAACACGACGTGATACAGGCCCTATGAGATATTGTGAGAAAGAAAGAAAGACAGGAACTACGAGTCTCCCAGCACAAGAGTCTAAAATACAGACAACAGAAGATATATATATATATATATATATATAGACAATTCTGAAAGGGACGGTATACATGACGACGGAAACTGACTAGGACTCATTTTATTTGATTTTAATTATGCATATATATATATATATATATATATATATATATATATTCTGTTATCTGTATTTCACACTTTTGTGCTGTGAGACTCGTAGTTCCTTTCTTTCTTTCTGTAACAACTGATGTTATTTTTCGAATATTATGTGCTCAGATTCATTCGTTCTTGTAGTGGAGCTCTTATAGTTGAAGAAATTCGATTTTTTGTTTGGCGCATAAATCAATTTGACCATTGTGCTCACGTCGCATATTTTCACCCAATGGGGATGACTTATCCCATTCTTCCCGGATGACTTTCCCGTGCAATACAGAAGGGTTTCTCTTCCTCAGCATATTTTCGAGTAGGACAGACCTGTCCTCTCATTCTCTTCAGCAGCTGATTGCATCACCATGAGGAGAGCACATCCAATTTATGGACCATTGGTGTCTGGAAAATCATTCTTTCATCATTTATCTTTCCTTTTAAACCAACGGGTCCCCAGCGAAATAAATTGGATATTTTCAACTTCTGCTTTGACTTCAGCATTTTAATTCCTGTCCTGACGACAGCATCTCAACCCCTGCTTTGACTTCAGCGTCTTAATTCCGGCTCTATCATTTACAACCTTTTTACTTCTTCCTGCGACTTATAGGGCAAGGGTTATCTTTCTGGCTGTCATTAAACTTTCAAATTGAAAACTATCAATATCTTCGTCAACTCATTTGTCCTTCCTTTTAATATAACAAGAGGCAACAGAACTCAACAACCTCAACTGCCATTTTTGTATAAATGATAATATTATCTGATAAAATTATATTAACTGCAGACGCGTTATCTCCTTTTGAATTGGTCAAGAAGGAATTAAGTTCCATTTCTTCCGTGGCACATCCTGTGCCAGATGCACCCTTACCTTTGACAGTGGATGAATCTTATTCTGCCATTGGTTCAGTTCTTTAGCAGTCTGTTAATCGAATAACCCAGCCTTTAGCATTTTTCTCTTGCTAGCATAAATCTGCCGAACGCAGATTCGATCGAGAGCTTCTGGCAAAATACTTGTTTGTTCGACATTTTCAACATCAGCTTGAAGGTAAATATTTTGAGATTTACACTGATCACAAGCCTCTCACTTTTGCTTTGTCATCAAAAACTCACAAACATTCACCCCGCACTTTTCGTCACTTGAACTACATTTCCCAGTTCACCAATTACATTGTTTGACATTTTGTACTTACTATCACATCCAGTGTGGGGATTTAGGAATTAACAGTAAAACTCCCAACCGGATATTGACTCGTCGGCTGCCAGATACAAAATGTATAAACGCGTCGCCACGCATAAGGCTCCACGCATCCATCCGTTTAAAAATCAGAAAAAATAAAAAAAAATAAAAAGTAAAGTAGCCAATGGGAAGCAGTCGCGCCAAAATTAGAAGGGTTTTGGAGTAGCGAATTTGGAGCCGGTGGAGAGAGATAAATACCCAGGTTTTCTGTGAACCAAATCAGTGAGAACAAAAGGAGACACAAGAAAGAACCAAGACACGATAACCAGGAGAGAAGTGACGTCCGCCCTCGAGTTAAGAGCCGAAACTACCTCTCTGCTAGTTCCACTACCTGACCATAAAAGAAAGAAAGAAAGAAAAGAAAAAAGGAATAAGTACTCTTTAAAAACATTCTCTTACTTTACCCTGTTTCTTGATATCTGACTTTCCACCACTTCGAAAATTTACTACTCACAAAGGAGAACTTTTGAACATTCAAATCCAAGTTGACGTTTTTGTTTTATAAAAATTGTTTAATTATTAGATGTTCCTCGTTTGTCTTGTGTTAAATGAAGCTTTTTCTCATTGTATGTTGTAACACTCCAAACCCAACCAACAAGGCCATAACAGTCCACGAACAACTCACTGTATGGACTGTCTAGTCCACGTAAGACTCACTGTAGGGACTATCTAATCCACGTAAGACTCAACTGTACGGATTACTGACGATATGCTCTGGCAAAAAAGCATCCAGTCCACATACGACTCACTCTACGGACTGTCTAGTCCACGTACGATTTTATGAACTAACTTATCTGCGTACGACTCACTGTACTGACTATCTAATCCACGTACGACTCACTGTACAGACTGTCTACTCAATGTACGACTCACTGTACGGACTATCTAATCCACGTACGACTCAAAGTACGGATTACTGACGATACGCTCTGCCATAAAAACACATTAATCCACATACGACTCATTGTACGGATTAGCAACCATTTCGACGCACTCCCTGGTTAATGTAATGTACCTCAAAAACTGGGACGTTTATCATTTAGCTACCTCATCTACGGTACTAAATTTTACTTTACCTGGGACTATTTTCACTATTGTTGGCTCATTTGGTTGTGACATCACTAATTTGGCGTTGATGACACGCCCAATTTTTAGTCCTTACTTACACTTGATTCATTTACTACTATACAAGACAAATCAGGAAGGGACGGTACACTTGCCAACGACAAAAACTGGCCAGGACTCATTTTATTTGAATCAACTTGTTTGTATATATATATTCCGTTATTGTTTCTATTTTACACCTTGTGCTGTGAGACGCATATGTTCTTTTCTTTCTTTCTTCCTGTACAACTGATGTTATTATCGAACATCATGTGCTTCCCACATTCGAGCTGGTAGCGGAGCTCTTGTAGCAGAAAGAAAGAATTTCAAATTATTATTTGGTGCTGGAATTATTTTGCTGTTGAGGTTTCGAATTTACATATTTAGTCCAATGAGAATGATTCATGCCATTCTTTCAAGGTTAGATGTTTAATTCCGCCTCAATCATTTGCAACTGTTTTTCCAGGTATGACCCACAGCACAAGGGTTATATTTCTGGTTGTCATTAAACTTCTTGAAACTCATCAATATTCTCGTCCTAATCCCTGTATTTCCTTTCTTCTTAATGTAACAGGTGTTACGCCGCCATGTGTCCAGCGGGCTTGCACAGTGCTGTTAGTTCCCGCCAAGTCCACCAGTTAATGCAGGGCACCGACGTTGGCTGAAGCGCAACCACATTTTAAAGCCCCTGGGCGAGTTATAGGTGAATTATTAAGAGTCAACACAGCTCACTGGTTAGCTTTCCCTCTCAAATACAAGGTCTTCGACAAATACAATTCTTCATAATAAGAAAAGGACTCTGGACTGCCGTGTTTGGGTCAACAAGATTAACAACAATATTCTTTTATTGAATAAAAGAAAGAAACAAAGAAAATAAAACAATTCAGGTAAAGGTCAGGAGCGACAAAGTTTTTCTGACAAAGTTTTAGCCTCCACTAAAATATCCGTATCCTGGACTAAGCCCACATAAAATATTTTTATCCCTGGACGGGTCCTCCATAAAATATCAGTTAATGGCGGAAGGTGAGAAGGTGGTTCGATAACGATAGACACAGTCCGCTTTCCTTCAGATTATGGGATTTAATGGCAGAGATCATGCTCCAAATCTCAAGTTTATCATTTCAGTATGAATGCAGCAGGATAAAGTTGAATATACTTAAATTGTATGTTCACTTACTTGAGATGCTGTATTCTCTTCACTTTTTCTTCTCGTTATTGGGTTTCCATATCATGTTGGTTGAAGGATACACGTCTTATTTCCAATAAGACCAAGAATAATAATTGTTCCTCTTCTCGTGGACAAGTTTTTTCTTTAGGTATTTGTTTAACGAGGCTTACCATACCTCGGAGTACTGAGTTTATTCAAAGAATAAGCTTCTTCTTTTCTCAGCGTTCTCTGCGCGGCATTATTTTGGAATTTGGGTTTCTTTCATATCCCAAATTATGATCTTGGTTTTTCAACGAACAAAAGCAACCCCTTATGCATCTTCATCCTTTGAGGAATAAATGGCAACTCATTATGCGTCTTCACCCTGTGATGAATGACCGGCAACTAACTTATTTCCGTAGTTTGAAAAATTACCATGCGTTGATTTTTGTGGGCGGTTTCTCCCTCAATACCAATCATAGTCACTGATTTGCTTCTCCACTGACGCACACATGGCTAATAGAGAGTGAGGTCCTCCCATGCCTATCTCATTTGTAATGACTGAGAAGGGTGAAGGAGAGATGGTCTCTCCCACTTCCACTATTCTGTAATTCATGCTTGCTACTATCGTCAGCTGATTCTTGCTTGCTACCATAGTCGGCCGCCGGTCTCCTTCTCCCACAACTCAGCAAATGTATCAGGGTGTCATATTTCCTCGTCACACAGAGCAGACTACAATTTGCCCTTTCGTTAAAAGTCTGAGTGAAGAAGATTTTGAGTTATTGCGTACCAGAAGTTTCTCTTTTAGATATAAGCAATAATGGAATATTTCATTATATTAACAAGAGGAGCATTTACATATATAGACCACTTTGAGAAACCCTGATTGAGATGATAAGTGTGTAGCAGAAAGAATTTCGTATTTTGGTTTGGCGCGTAATTTAATTCGACCGTTAGGGTCGACGCTTATTTTCACCCAATCAGGATGACTTATCCTATTCATCCCGGACCATCTTTCCGGGCAGCACAAATTGGAGAAGCCGCCAAACACTCTCTCTTCCTTAGACTTCTTCGTTCAGGACAGACGTAATGACTGTCCGCTCTCTTGATTAGCAGCAGCACCACCACCATGAAGAAAGCCATCTAATTTGCGTCTATTCTCTTAGACCAAGGGTTCCTTGTTGAATATGAATTAGATGAATTCAATACGCCACACACAGGAACAACTTTTAGTCGCCACCAGTATTGGCTATGTCGACTGCGATGCAAAATCTTCCTTTATCTCTGGGCAACATTTTCTGGAGACATTCACGCTTCTCCCCGAAACAACCAGAACCACAAAATCATGGGTGACTACATCGTCCCTGTCCTTAATCAGCAAACACGACTTTTGCTACACTTATGGCTACATATCTTACTCACACATTCAACAATGCCTTAACCTAACGATGCACATCTTCGCTCAGGCATTTAGCTTCTAAAATGCTTTCTCAAATCTATAACAACTTCATTTTTTTCCTTACTTCTTTCCTTCCTATGAGACTTGTAGCATAAACGTAAACCCTTTATTCCATGCTGCCATTAAAAACTGTCATAAAATCCTTACCGTATCTTCGTTCATCTCTCTCATTTATATACCTTTAAAACTTAGCGAGGAAGTAAACAACGTAAACAACACGCGCAATAATACATTTCTACGCTAAAAGTGTATTTTCAAGTTTTGTAGAAGCCAGTAGATGATGAACACTCATTTCCGGGTTTCATACTCAACGGTAAATGATAAAAATTTGTAATAAATAAAAAATGAACCCACAATTTCTCCCCTCTTCTTATTTGTCCCTACATCAGAAAAATAGATTTATTTGTAAACATCGAGAATAATAACAACAGCAGTCTTGCTTTGTTGATGAAAACATACTTTTTTTCTTTCACCCCAACATTTTAAAATCAGCTCAGTTAAGAAAGCTGACATAATTACCTCCCTTTCAGTGAGTCAGCACTTGAAACAGAAATAAGCAGAGACAAAACAGACAGTTGACAACATCGGAGAATCGATTATAACAGAGGTTTGTTAAATACTTGTTGATTTTACAACTGAATGAGAAACTTAATGAAAGTGTAAGTAAAGACTTTATTTTACATCTACTTTCTTACTTTTATTCTAATGTCTGCAGTAATTTAGAAAAAAAAATTTCATTGATATTTACATTCCCCATCGAAATAAGAGTTGTTGTGTAGACAAAATGTATCAGATTTTGAAAGCAGGAAACGAATTCTTCATACACACCGGTTTCTAGACATGTTTGTTCTCTTGGCTGTTAGTGTAAGAATTCAGATACAACGGTGGATTTGTAGAAAAAAAAAATCGAAAGCTTGTGAAGTATTTTAAACATTTCTAAACACGGAAAAGATATCCTAGTTGAAAAAACCTGGTGAGATTTGAACAAGAATCAGTTTTTGTTTTCGTGATAAAAATCTTAAAGAAAACGTTGCATTTTCTTGTATTTATCATTTCGTACATTTATTTTATTGGAGCAAAATATCAAGATTTAAAGTGAAAGGTAATTCCAAATATTACAGATTTATTTTGTGAACAAAGTCGGGGGTTTTTTTTTGTTAATGGTTCGTTTACGATATTTTTTTACTAGGTAGGTACCAAAAGTAGATCTGCAAAAAGCACCCTTTAACAAAATCCCCTTAAATCGAATAATCATCAGATTTTAATGTATTCTTCCTATTTAAAGCAATGAAAGATGAGATTTCTTTTAAAACATTTTTCCACGAAATTCTAAAGGCTTTATGTTTTTTTAGTGTTTTGTTGTAATTTGCTATCCCATCGGTTGTCTTTTTTTAAATTCAAGAAACGGTAAAATAACCCTCAATTTTGCTTTTGTAAGTATGATTTTCTAACCTTATCCATTTTCAAAGGTTATGAAAATGCCGTTAATTAAAGAGAAAATATTCATGGTGAATGTTTTACTTTTTTTTTTTTTTTTTTTTACTGTGTAAAACATTTTCATTCACAAATTAAAGTCTTCCAATCATTGCAGGTAATTAGAGTTTTGTTGATTAATATGAAAATCATGATTGAAATATAAATGCAAGAAATTAAATGCAAAAGAAAAAGATAATCTGAATAATAATTTTTTTTTTTTTTTTTTTTTTTTTTTTTGAGAGAGGCATTATCTTTCAACGGAAACCCGCAAGGGATATAGTATTTAATGGAGATAATCCTTTTACGACAATTTACACAAAAACCACGGATTGTTACTGTTAAAGGAATGAGGCATGGATTACTCATGAAATAAAAGTATATAATCTCCGTATGACTTTAGAATACTAGATTATCATCTTTTCTATCTAAATTCATTTATGTCTAGAAGTCTACATGAGCTTTGATTCGTTTAAAATAACATTCATATAATCTCTATATTAATTTTTGATTCTAGATTATCTATTTTTCTACATCTATTCCTTTGTGTCTAAAAGTCCATGAAATCTTTGATAGCTTATAAAATAAATGGTTATAAAAAATTTGATTTAATGTGAATTGTAGCTTATGAATCTTTCGATCGTCATACGTTTTTGTTTAAAAGTCTTTGGTTATGAAATAATAGTCTATAAAATGTTTGTATTAAATAAGAATACAAGTCAATCAATCTTTTTACCTCCATCCATTGTTCAAAAATAAATTATATGTGTATTAGACTTGAGTCGTAGTTCATCAAATTTTCTACCTTCTTTTCTCTCTAAAAGTCTACGTTATTTTAGATTATGTATAATCTCTGTATTCAATTTGAATTGCAGTTCATCAGTCTTCCTGTCTCCATTTATTTATGAAAAATCTACAAAAATCTAAAACGGTAAAATAAGCCTCAATTTTGCTTTTGTAGGCATGATTTTCAAACGTTATTCATTTTCGAAGTTTAATCTGAAAATGTCGTTAATTAAAGAGAAAATATTTATGGTAAATGTTTTATTTTATTTTATTTATTTATTTATTTTTTTTACAGTAAAACATTTTCTTTCACAAATTAAATAACATCTCTATATTAGTTTTGAATACTAGTCTATCAATTGTTCTACATCTATTCGTTTGTGTCTAAAAGTCCATAAAATCTTTTATTGCTTATAAAATAAATGGTTATAAAAATTTATTTAATGTGATTCTTTCGATCTTCATACGTTTTTGTTTGAAAGTCTTTGATTATGAAATGATAGTCTATAAAATGTTTGTATTAGATAAGAATACTAGTCAATCAATCTTTTTACCTCCATCCATTTGGGTCTGAAAGTAGTCTATATGATCTTTGTTCAAAAATAAAAGTTGATATATCTGTATTAAATTTGAGTCGTAGTTCATCAAATTTTCAATCTTCTTTTCTGTCTAAAAGTCAACATTATTTTAGATTATGCATAAAATAAAAGTCTTCATAATCTCTGTATTAAATTTGCATTGTTGTTGATCAATCTTCCTACCTTCTTTTATTTGTCTAAAATCTACAGGATTTTTGATTACTAATAAAATAAAAATCTCTAGTTTGTATGTATTAGAATTTAATTGAAATTTTTCAATCTTTGAATCTCGATATTTTTTAGGATCTAAAAATCTTCAGGATCTTAGTGTTGTGGCCCCGGAAAGGGTCACTAATGAAAACGCTGACACGGATATTAAGTAAATAGATTATATTGCACAAGAAAGATAGAGTTACATAGAAAAGGTAATAAGTCTCGTACTGTTTCGGATAACTCCGGTATTGTTCGTTTATTTCCTTGTTATTACAAGGTACTCACAAGGCCTTAAGGTTTTGTGGGGGAGGAGAAGGGAGTGGTCATGCTTTAAGTATATGTTCTAAGGGGACCTAGCTAGCCACATTCACCGACCCATTCAACAGTACAATATATAACCATTCATCCATCGCCATGTGCGCTGCAACCACCAAAATACCACATTTGCTCTATGAAAAAGACCTACTTAAAACCCCGAATGTAATGTATGATTTTATTTACAATGAATGTCATATGATGGGAATGGAAGAAAAACCCAAAATATAATAAAACGAAACCAAGGCAAAGGTTTTCCCCGTTTGGTCGCCCTCCCATCCCTCCGTCTACGAAATGGAGGCCGACTGTTTTCCGGTGTCCGAAAACACCGAAAAGAAGCCGGACCTACCCTAGGTGGAAGAAGGATCCAAGCCTAATGGGGCAAAAAAACAAAACAATACAGAGTTGGGTGCGGTGTGGGCAGGTAAATGACAGAGAATAGGATTTATATACGTGTAAAATTCCAAGATCTTCTGCAAAAAGTTGGTTGAGGTACAAAAATAATGGGGATGGGTAAGATCTTGGAGACTAGCAACTAGATGACAGGGACGATGACTCACAGCATACTGCTAACTAGGCTTCAAGGGGAGAAAAAGCTTTTACCTAATTACCCGGAGTAAGTACCGTAGACGCCATGAGCAGACAGAGGAGGTAAAGATGACTCCAACATTGCCCCCTTTCTTACGACCAGGCTCGCTGCATTCACCCATATTTTGTTGAATGCTATGCAATCCAAGCATTTTCTATCGCATTTGATTTTGACCCTAAGCTGAAGCTTAAAATACAAAACCAGATCACGATGAGAAAAGTTTGCATCGTCATACAATCCCTTCTTTCGAGTCGTCCAAATCACCATTCGAACTGCTGCTAGGATCGCGAGAAACACCACACGCTTCTCACCCTGAAACAGAGGAAGAACATTGTCCACAACGTAACCAACGTCGAAAAGCACGCGCTGCTTGGGTTCGATGCGAGCCATCCACTCCCCGACGTGATCCCAGAACGGGCGAACTCGCTCGCAGTAGTAGAAGGCGTGCTCAGCCGTTTCTTCAAAACCACTGCCACAGCGAGCACAATCGCGCAGGTCTGCCAGGCCTGCTCCGAAGTTCAAGCCGAACTCGAAAGCAATCTGTTGAGGGATTGTTTAAGCCCCAGCCGACGAGCCTAAGGCAAAGGAAGTACAGCCAATCAGTAAAGGATCAAGGGGAAGACGTACACAGCGCACGCCTCTGCCCTGCCCTTTAAGGACAACCTCCTTGAAAGCCAGATTCCCATCTGAGCATTGACCTTAGCTTGTACTTCCGACCAATTTCGCTCCAATTAGAGGTCGGGCCCAAACCACACCCCGAGGATGCAGGGAGTCCGTCACTCCTGCGGAAGGGCCCTGGAAGGGTATCGCTACCCCTCCAAGCACCGAGCCACAAGCCTTCGCTTTTGTCAAAATTGACCTTGGCTCCTACTATCTACTCATACTGCCTTTATATCCAGGCGGCGGGATACAAAGACTGTGATATCATCAGCGAACATTGAAAGCCTTGCCGAAAGAGGGCCAGCCAAAGGGACACCGCGCGGGACCGGATTTGTCCCCTCGTCCCTAAGCCTACGGAGCAGGGGCTCCAAAGCTTGGACATAGAGAAGAGGAGACAGGGGGAAGCCCTGCCAGACCGAACGCTCTATCGCAAACGCCCTCGAACGCCTTCCGTTCACCTGCACCACTGCCTGAGGGTTGTGGTACATCATGCTATTCCATCTGCGGAACTCCGGCTGGAATCCGGCAGTGTCCAAAACAGTTGCCAAAAACTGATGGTCAACCCTATCGAAGGCCTTGGACTGATCTAAACTGATCAGCACGGCTTCCTTGTCGTCTTCTATCCCCTCTAAGACCTCGCGAATCAAGTACAGATTGTCTTGGATCGATCTTCCCTTCACAGCGTAGGTCTGCTCGGGGCTGATCAGATCACTAATGACAAGATGTAAACGGTTCGCTAAGACCCGGGCCAAAATCTTTAACTCTGTGTTAAGCAGTTATGGGCCAGTAATCATCTAAACCCTCCCAAACATACTTGCCACCTTTCTTCAGCAATGTGGTCACGCCTTTGGTAACGCTGCTAGGAATGGCTCCCTGGGCGAACCAATGGTTAAAAATATCCGTCGGAATAGGTACAAACATGTGCGACAGTCTCAAGTTCACTTCGTAGGGCAAACCATCTAGTCTAGGCGACTTGTTGAGGCCGACCTGCTTCAACGTATCACGTACTTCGCATTCAGTAACCACACCCTTGCAACTAGCCACTTCAGCCACCCTAGGCGGGGGCAGTCAGTGAGATAGCTGCGAAACTCCTGAAGCAGGAAATCTAGACAGCGGGCAAAGCGATCACAAAAGTGTGCCCGAAAGGCATCGCGCATCTCGCGATTTGATCGCAGTATGCTCTCATTCGGAGTCATGACAGAATCGATATACCCATCGAGAAACCTTCGCACTTTTCACGTTCGTTTTCACAGCTTCGTTGAGAACTCTTTTTAACCTAGATCTAACAACAAATCCCTTATAGTGCTCGCTGCTCTCACGCTCAAGGTCCTTCCTAGCTAGCTCTACGGTTAGGAAGTCCTCCCAGCCACCACCCGGGAAATTCTCTCGCCCGACCTTATCTATCTTGGGATCAAGGATTGCATTCCAATCACCCATTAAGACTAGCCACTTTGAATCATCCAGGAACGAGGCCAACCGACGAAAGGAGACCCTCTCCACAGCGATATTGGGCGCATAAACTGCAACCAGCCGGAACTTGAAACTTTTAATGGCAACATCGGCCACAACCAACCGGCCCCCGTCACCAGCAAAAACAACGTCAACATCAGCATCAAGGCTGCGTCCAACTAGAGACCCCAGCGCTACTGCAGCTGCCGTGTGCTGAGAAAACGTTAAAATCGCTTTCCAGCACCCGGCAGTCTGCAGTGCAAATGAAGTGGGTCTCCTGCACCGCAGCGACATCTACACTAAGGTTCCTGAGTCCAGCAAGCATGCACACTTGCTTGAATCCCTCAGCCCCCTTACATTCAAAGTGGCAAGGTTTAAAGCCATCCGACCCACTTACCATCCTACGGGCCGGAAGTCCTTCGGGGTGAGGATGCCGACGGCCTGATGCAGGGAGCCAGAGCCGAGTTCATTGGTAACTCAGCAATTCCTGGAAATTCCCCCAACATCTATGGGGTACCACAATTTTAGGGCCCTTTAAAATGATTGGTGAACGTAAATCGAGACCTTGCCCATACATTGGCGTAATATTTTATTGAGCGAGGGGTGCTCCAACTCCGCCAGCCTTATGTTCGTCCAATTGACCTCCTCAAGGAAACGCCACAGCTCCCTTGTACGGGTGCCAGCCGACCGAACAAAAGTGGTCACTATGGGTGCACCCCTGAACAAATACGGATTGGTCACGTCCTTTTCTTTTATTTTTTTAAAATTGATTTGCGGGTTTAATGTTTTTTTTTCAGATGGATGGGTCTATTGTGTCGGCGCAAAAGTAAAGTCCGATGATAACTGGTCGAGTCTCATTTGAGACTGACTTGTTCCGTTTCCTCGTGGATTATGCTGGTGATTGTGCTGGTTCTCTGATTTCTTAATGAGATCAGGAGAAAATCTTGGGGGTTGATACGGGGGATATGGAAGGTAATGTTGGGGAAAGGGGTGGGGTTCAGTGTCTTGGGTATTTTCTTCTTGTTGTTGTGGAGTGTTGACAGTTGATGTTTTGTTTTTCTGTTTTTCTTGTGTTTGCTTCTGATTTTGTGTCTTTAAGGGGACTTTTTCTTATTGCCCTGAATTACTTGGGTCCACCCTTATTCTTTATTAGGGTTGTCCCCAGTTTCAGTCTTGGGGTCTTCTTCAGGCGAGATGGTAATTGTCGTTGTGGTCGATGTCGATGATATCGGTTTGGTGGTTTTTTGAGGGCAAGTTCTGGAAAAAGTGCCCCAGCTGTTTGCAATTCCCTCATTGGGGCTTTTTGCCCTCAACAACCACCATCATCGTCGTTTGATTCTCGTATTTTATGGTATGTGGGATCGATTGGAACCCCGTACTGTTTAGGCACATGGTGAAATAATGGTTACCGTGCGCTGTCCCATTCGTAGATTTCACTTTTGCTACATCCCCTACGTCTCCCTATTCTGTAAGATATGCTGCTATCACGTCTCAGCTGAGTTGAATTTGGACGTTGCATACAATGATCTTAATTCTTCTATGCCCCATGTACTCGGGCTGAAGCCGGAAGTTTTTTGATGTAATGTTATTACTGGCCAGCTTGACAGCCAGTTCTTCTGATGACAGCAGGACATCCCAAGTAGCAAAGCTACATCTACAAAAGTATTTGGCTGGGATCCCTGCTGCCCTTAGTAACTCCTTCAAAGTTTCCTTCCAGTCTCCTTGTCTTGATGTCGGTTATAATGAACGACAGGGTTTTGGTTTCTACTTCTTTAATTAATTCAGGAATCGGCAAAATGTGATTTTCTTGAAAGTACTGGGCATACTTTGCCCTGTCTCTGGTATAGTACTCAGGGGACTCCAGGGTGAGGAACGCTGTCAATACGTCCCCACTTAGTTGGATGGGTACGTTACACACGGTGACTTTGATTCTTCTACTACCTATGTATTCTGGTTATAGTTTGTAGTATTTTGTAGTGATACTACTATTCCCGGCCAGCTTCGTTGCTAGTTCTTTTGATGGCAGCAGGATATCCCAGGTGGCAAAGCTACGTCTGCAGAAGTATCTAGCTGGGATTCCTGCTGCTTTTAAAAGTTCTTCAAATTTTTTCCTTTTTCAGGTCAGCCAATCTCCTGGTTTTTATATCGGTAACGATTAAGAACTCGGTTTTTGACTGGACTGCTTCTACCAATTCTGGGATTGGTAGAATCCAGTTCCCTTGGAAGTATTGGGCATATTTTTCATCCCTGTCTTTTTTATGATCTCGCAGCGTCTTTTTGTTTACTTGTGTCGACCAGGAGACTGGCATGGATGGCATTTTCTGAGCTGGTGAAATTGTGCTGGCCGAGGTTAATGATTCAGATGAGGTCCCCGGCAATGACAGCCATTCCGGCTTTTCTGGGGATGAAAAAATGTTTTTTGGGGTGTTTGGTTCCCCCATAGTTGCTTTGAGCAACTAGGAGGAATGAAAGCGAATGGTTTTGTTAAAATGAGTAAATTTGCGTGGAGAATGAAAAACAAAAATGCAACAACAAAACAAAAAGTCTTTTGGGTTGGCCCCTCTCAATAACAATACAAATAACAATCATTTTGGGGAGGGGCACAAATGCGATAACAAGTCAATCCAACAAGTTCAACAAAATTATCAACAAAACACTCACTTGTCAGTCGCAAAAAAAGATGTACACCAAATAGGTTAACAGCCATTTTCCACTAGCTCCGGTATTGTTCAGCTGGCAGCGAAATCTCTCAATACTAATAAAGGTGAGAAGAGTCCATTATGGTGGGATGGGTAAGGCTCTCACAACACCCCTCCCCCAAGCCTTTTACTCTGTAAAAGTGCTGTTAGTATTTTTTTTCTTTTTGGGTCGATCATCAACGGGTTGGTGAATTTCCTTTTTCTCCCTGACCAACGTTTTTCAGGTGTTGATTGGGGAGGATCTAAATCGAACATGTCGAAAATAGTGTCAATTGGCTCTTCTGTTTGTGGTAGTCGTTGGAGTCGTTCAAACGGCGTTTCTGTAACTGGTTCTGGTGTCTCTTATGTGTATATCTAGGTCCTTCTACAATATACACCATATCACCAATTCTTTTAATTATTCCACATTCCCAACAGGACGAGTTATTTTGATATTTTTTAAAGTAAATTTCTCCAGGGTTGAACCTTTTTTAGGTACTAATGTGGTCGTTCGCAGCTTATTTTGTTTCGGGAGTAGCTTATCATATTTACCAACCCCTCCGCTCGGGCAGGATATGACACAAGGTCAATTTTTTTTAGGCAGAGTTTAACAGGTTTGAATTCAGAGTTTTCCTTCTCCTAGACTAGTTGCCTCACCAAGGCTGAAGAACCTAGTCTGCCCTACTATTTACCCATAGCTGGAGGGAGAATATTTGGATTCATACCTTTCCCAAGGGTATTAGTGCTATGTGAAATGCAATCAGTCAGGTCCAGGATTTGAACTCGTGTCGCCGTGTCCATATCCTGCGACGATAACCATTACACCACGGGCACTTCGGGAGTAGCTTATAGAAGACCGATCTTATAGAAGACCGATCTTATTCTGGCAAACATAGTCTTGGGTGGTGAGACTGCCAGTGGTGTATTGGGATTGGGTGTGATTCTGTATACCTGCAGAAATTGCTGTAGTGCCTTGACTGTCGGTGTACCTGATGCTTTTTTGATTGCTCGCTTTAACGTATCGACAAAACGTTCAGCCTGGCCGTTTGATCTTGGGTGATATTGTGGTGTGGTGATGTATTTTATTTGGAAGATTTCGCAGAACTCCTTGAATTCGGCAGATGTGAATTGGCTTCCGTTGTTGCTGACCACACAATCTACTATACCGAACCGCACAAACAGTTCATGTAGGAACCCAATAGTTGTCCCTGTAGTATGTCTTCTGCATCTAAGAACCTCAGGCCATTTACAGTAACTATCCACTACAGTTAGGTAGTAGAAATCTTCCAGGGGGCCCGCAAAATCAACATGTATACTCGACCAAGGTTGTTCTGTTTTTGGCCAAGGTTTGAAAGTAGTGGGGGATGCTTTTGCTGTTAAGGCACAGTCTTTACATTTTTCAATCATGTCCATAATGTCGTTATCCATCTTCGGCCAATATACATAGCTTCTCATGAGACTCTTCATTCTATTTATTCCCGGGTGTCCCGTGTGGAAATCTCTTAAAATTCTCTTTTGCAATTTCTTTGTTATTACGACCCTTTCACTATATAGGAGGACGTAGTCACATAGTAAAAATGCTTCTGGTACTTTTTCATTTTTTTGTTGCGATTTTCTTTTTAATATTGCTAATAAAGTCGTCGTTCATTGATTCGATTTTTATCTCGAGTAGCGTCATAGGCAGTTCTTTGACGGTGTTAGATATCATGTTTTTGATTTCACAGTCTGTTCGTAAGGCTGCTATTATTGTGTCCTCGAAGGGTTCACTATACTTCGATACCAACCTTGATAGTCCATCTCCGTGGCTAATCTGTTTTGACGGGCGGTATTGGATTTTAAAATTGTAGTTCAGTAAAATCGTTCACCATCTTAGTAGCCTATTGGCAGTATAAATTGGTAGACCCTGTTTTGACCCAAAAATGGTTATTAGGGGTTTGTGGTCTGTTTGTAGAGTAAAGATTCTGTCGGTGAAATTTTGTCACTACGAATATGATTCCCAAGCATTCCTTTTCAATCTGGGAGTAATGCTTTTCGGCCAGTAGAAGGGTTCTAGACACGTGAGCTATTGGCTTTTTTGTCCCATCGGGCATTTTATGGAGGATACACGCACCAACCCTATATGAGCTGGCATCGCTTGCGACAATAATCTCCAGTTTTGGGTCATAGTGCATGAAAAAAGATCCTTAATGCCTTTTTAATTTGGTAAAATGCTGTTTGACATTCAGGCGTCCATTTCCACTGTTTATCTTTTAGTAGTTCGTTTAGCGGGGCGCGGAGATCTTGCATATTTTTTATGAAACTTTGGTAGTAATTTGCAAGTCCAAGGAAACTCTGTAATGACGTAACATCTTCAGGGGTGGGCTGTAGCCCTTTCGGGGTCGAGACGTCTCCCCTCTTTGTCAATGATATGTCCCAGATATTTGATTTCATTCATACAGAAATCGCATTTTGATTCATTTACCTTGAACCCAAATTCCCGTATTACTGCGAAAACCTTGTTTAGATGTTCTCTGTGTAGCTCCTTCGTTTTACTACTAATTACAATATCGTCAAGATAAGCAAAAGTGAAGTCAAAGCCTCCCAGCATGGTGTCCATCACCTGTTGGGAGATAGCCGGTGCGACTTTTATTCCAAAAGCTAGTTTGTCGAATTTGTACAGCCTTCTGTGTGTGTTAATACAGAGTAATTTGGAGCTATTTTCTTCAGCTGGAATCTGGAGGTAGGCCTCGCTTACGTCAATTTTTGAAAAGACTTTTCCTCCATTTAATTTATTAAAAACCTCTTCTGGGCTGAGGAGGGGATAGTGGTCATCTTTGAGTGCAGCGTTCAATCCTGTAGAAAAATCTGCGCATACCCAGATTTCCTTAGATTTTTTTCTTATATATACCGTAGGAGCAGCCCATTCGCTGAATTCCACTTTCGATAATATGCCCATATTCACTAATCGGTTTAGCTCTTGATTTATTTTTTCAGTCGCGGCGATTTTCTAAAAATGGGGCGTGTATTTTCCTTCTGTTCAAATTTTGCCTTAATTTTTGTACATTTGCCAAGACTAGCTGAAAATACTTCGGGGAAACTACCTTTTAATTCCATCTTAATTTTTTCAGCTTCGGCCATAATGCATTCTACTTTTTGGCAAAATGTATTAATTGGTTGATCCCAAAGATTAAATTTCTAAAACCAGTCCGACCCAAACAAATTTTCTATGTTCTTCAATACGAAGGCTTTTAATTTTTTGGTTATATCATTTAGTGATACTGGGATAATTATTTCGCCTTCAAATTTTATTTTGTCTCCTGTTACCGTTCGCGCCATCTTGCTTGTCATCTTTATTATTGGCCTATTTAATTTTCTCCAAGTTTGTAAGTTTATTATTGATAGATCCGTACCAAAGTCTAGCTGAAATCTTACTGACTTATTTAATACTTTGACTGTTATGTATTTACGAACGACTTTGTCTGATTCGTCCTCGCTTTTTGTATGTCTGACTCTGTTTTTAATTATTTTTCTATTTCTACACTGTGAGCCCTTATGTCCGAATTTATTGCAGTTTTGACCTTTTTTTTTGTACGATAGGGACAGTCCTTGGCCCAATGTAATTTTCCACGGCGGTAGCACGCGCTGGGTTGTTAATTTTTGGGTTGTCACTAGTCTGCCTGCATTGAAATTTTGGGTAATCATATTTTTTTGAGTAATCGTGTTTTTTTCTCTCTTTTACCGGAGAATATGATTGAGATCTATGTTTGATTTTCCTTACGTTAGCAACACCAGACTCCTCGATATTTTTTGAGACTTTTCTGATACTCGGTATCCTCTGACGGTCTTTAGCCAGTTTTTGAAGTGTGAGATCCGGTTCGTTCTCTAATTTCGACAAAACTCTGCGTCTGATTTCCGCGTTCTTTGCAGACACTCTGCCTTATGCGAATATCAGACATTTGAAGTTACCCGCTGACAATTCGCCTTGTTTAAAATCGTTGCAATGTTTATTGACAACCGTGGCAAACCCTAAATAATCATCACAGTCCCTTTTTGTTGAGACATTTCCATATTTTGTGGAATAGAGACGTTTTGGAGCTGAATAATTCTGACAGTAATTCAACTTTTTCTAAAAAGCCAAGTTCGCAAGTTTTTTTGGGTTTTTTTGTGAAATATAATCTACGAACTTGTTGGGTTCCACATTTCCTAGCTTTCGTAGTAGTAGCCGAACTTTTTTAGCATCAGTCCAATCGGCACAGTTGGTAATATAGATATCTTCATATCTTCTGTAATATGCCTCGAAGGTCTTATCTGCATCTGGTACATAGATAAATGTTTTGACCGCATTCCACACAGCATTTTGAGTGAAAACTGCAGTACTATCTGTAGGCTGGTTATTACTTAGACTTTTAAAAAAGTGCTTCTTGTTGTTTTTGTAATTCAAGGAAGAACCATTGTTGTTTTTCCTCATTTTCTTGTTCCTTTTCCTTATTTCCTTGTAACAACTGAAAAAGTCTTTCTTCCTTTGTTTTTTTTTTTTGTTTTTTTTTTTAGACTCCATTTGGAACCTCATCATTTGCACAAACATTTCTTTAAGGTCTTCCATTTTTTTAGACTTAAAAAAAAATTTTCTATCTCAAAAAAATCTTTTTTTTTTCTCTCTGGAGAGAGGAAGTTTTTTCCCTTCAGTCAATATTCCCAGAAATCAAGAATAATTACTGTGTGAGTGTGTGTTTTTTGTACAACACAATACTGTAAGTTCCGAATTAAATTTTTCTCTCTGAAGTGTGTGGGGGGGAGAAGAAAATTATGAAAATCACTTTTTGATTTCATGACAATCGACTTACAGTTTATTTTTTTTAAATATCCGTTATCCGACACACTCCGTCGTTTGTACAATTTGATACCTCATAGTTGTTTAAAAAAATCTTGTCCAGTTTGTTGTATGCTGGAACTTAGTTGTACATTCTTTAACTGCTTGTAGTTGGGTATCTCTTTGTTGTTGGGATGTATCTTCGCCAGTATGGTGTACGATTAACCCCTTTTGCTTGTTGGGGAGTCCCTTTTTTGTTCGAGTTCCTCATCGCCAGTATGTTGCAGCCCCGGAAAGGGTCACTAATGAAAACGCAGACATGGATATTAGGTAAACAGATTATATTGCATGAGAAAGATAGTTACATAGAAAAAGTAATAAGTCTCGTACTGTTTCAGATAATTCCAGCATTGTTCAGCTGGCAGCGAAATCTCTCAGTACTAATAAAGGTGAGAAGTGTCCATTATGGTGAGATGGGTAAGGCTCCCACAACACTTAGATTACTTCTGTAATAAAAGTCTATATACTTTCTGTATTAGATTTGAATGATAGTTAATCAATCTTTTGACTTCCTTAGCTTTTTGTTAAAAAGTCTTTGAATGCTTATAAGTAAAAGTCTATATATGAGAGTCCATCAATCTTTTGAATTTTTGACTTTTTTGTCAAAAGTCTTTGATTGTTTATGAAATAAAAGTCTACATACTAATCCATCAATCTTTTGACATTTGTTAGGACTAAAAAAAACTAGTTGATTTTTTGTTACTTATAATATAAAATTTTTGAAAATCTTTCTCTCAAATTTGAACAGTGGTTTATGAATGTTTCTACCTTCCTTCATTCATTTCAATCTGAACATCTACATGGTCTCTGATTTTGTGTAAAAATGAACATGGTTTTTGATTGCTGGTGAAATATTCATTGCATAAATATGTCTTTCTTGGCAACATCCTTGAGAATTGTAAAAAAATCTGCATTAGAAAAAACAAGGGACATATTTATTCATCAAACTTTTTTTTAATGTAAGTAACTTTCAAATAATTTTTTTCAGTAGTAGGTTTGATCACAATGAGCAATCATTAAAAAGAAAGATTATTATCCAGTGAAATTTGTGCATCACATAAAGGAGAGAAACCTTTAATTGGCGAAATCAGTGATGCTACATTTTTACCAAAATCTTGTGTAAAACGACATATGTCAACACTCACTGGAGATGTATTTTTCTAACTTCTGTGGTATCAAAAGTTGAAGGCCAATGTTGTTGACAAATAACAGTATTGTTAGTAACATTTAGATTGGCATTTGGAACTGATTTTCTCTCTCTCTCTCTCGCCTTTGTTTTTTGGAAAACTATAAACTGGTATTTAATCTCACCACATAAAGTTTTGTCTTGCTGGCTTCTGTAATTTGTTTTGCAAGCAAACACCCAGTACTTCCGGGGCATGGCTAAGAATTAAGTAATAGACGAAATGATTGATTAAACCTCTTTAACAAATATTTCTCTTACTACTTCAATTTAAGGGTAAATCTTCAAGCTAAATAAATTATACTTTTAATTACAGCTTTAATCCACCCACCCTGCCTAAATACACACAACAATGAATTAAAACATAAAAATTTTAGAGTTGCCTTCACCTTTAGAATCCAATTTTTAAATTAAAAAAATGGGGGGGGTATGGTTTTGTTTGGGGAATACTGTCAAGTTTGCAGTTTTGCACATTATCATTAAACATTTAATCATCAACAATAACACTGTTTTTAATCTGCTGAAGAAGTAAGGATGAACTAAGTGATGTACTCCTGTGGACCCCTTCACGTGGACGAGCAAAGGCAAGACGACCACCTTGATACTACATACACCAGCTCTGTGCTGATACGGGATGTTTTCCTGAAGACCTTCCCGGAAGCAATGGTTGATAGGGAAAGGTGATGAGAAAGGGTCAGGAATATCCGTGCTGATGGCGTGACATCATGATGATTACTTTAACACTTTATATAAAATATAAAAACATTCATAAGTAGCCTTTCCTTTACTTTGGTCATTTTAATATGCTTTAAACTATATAAATATAAATATATATAAAATATCTATAAAGTATATAAATATAATATATCTGAATGAAGAATTGCATTTTATCTATAAATAATTCTTTAAGCTTTAATTAAAAAATGTTGAACAAAATTTAAGAGGGAAAATGCCAAAAATGAATTAAACTTCAATTTTAAAATGTTAAAGCTTTAAACTTCAGTAAATCTTTTTGTGTGAGTGAATTTAAGCCCCAAAGTTCCCTCTTTACAATTTCAATAAAAATAATGTATCAACTCCAACTAAAATAATCAAATATACTTACTTCAACTAAATAAGTTAAATGATATTCCAACCAAAGGTAAAATCAAAAGATTCCTTTAAATTTCTTAAGCCAACAACACAAGGGTATATACACAGTAATTAGCTTAAACTGAAACTAAAATGACTTAATTCTGTCTGCAATAAAACTGGCCTCCAGTCTAATGACTTGTGTGCACTATGAAGTGGCCTGTAGTATAGAACGCCATGGTCTGTATACTTTCTGTATTAGACTTGAATCAAACTTTTAAATATTTTTCCTCTTTATGAAAAAGCCTTTGATTGTTTATAAAATAAAAGTCTATATAATTAATACTAGTCCATCAATATTTTGACATTCATTCATTTAGACTAAAGGTCAAGTTATTTTTATGTTACTTATAAAATGTTTATAGAATCTTTATCATAAATTTGAACATGAGTATTTGAATGTTTCTAAATTCCTTCATTTGTTTCAGTGTAAAATTTTAAATGGTCTTTGTTTACTTGTAGAATATTGATTGTATAGAATCATAAGAAAATTTGAATTAAAAAAATTAACAGATTTATTTATTCATTAATAATAAGGATTTATATATAACTTTATATATAATTACATTTCAAATTTATTTTTCCTTTTCAGGTTTGAGGATAATGAACAATCGTGAAAAAGTAAGGTTATTATACAGTGAATTTTATGAATTACACAGTGGAGAGAAACCTTTAATTGGTGAAATCTAAGCAGCTAAAATTTCACAGAATTCCATTTTAAAAACACAGAATATATATTTCAAGAACACATGTCAATGCACACTGGAGAGAAACCATTTCATTGTGAAATCTGTGGAGCGAAGTTTTCACAGAATTCAAGTGTCAAAACACACTTGTCAACACACACTGAAGAAAAACCTTTTCATTGAGAAATCTGTGGAACTACATTTTCCCAGAAGGGACATCTCAAAACACACATGTCAACACACACTCAAGAGAAACGTTTTCATTGTGAAATCTGTGGAGCTAAATTTTCACGGAATTCACATCTCAAAACACACATGTCAACACACACTGGAGAGAAACCTTTCCATTGTGAAATTTGTGGAGCTCAATTTTCACGGAATACACATCTGAAAGGACACATGTCAACACACACTGGAGAGAAACCTTTTCATTGTGATATCTGTGGAGCTAAATTTTGCCAGAATTCCAGGCTCAAAACGCACATGTCAACACACACTGGAGAAAAACCTTTTTATTGTGACATCTGCGGAACTAAATTTTCCCGGAAAGTACATCTCAAAACACACATGTCAACACACACTGGAGAGAAACCTTTTCAATGTGAAATTTGTGGAGCTACATTTTCTCAGAAGGGACATCTCAAAACACACATGTCAACACACACTGGAGAGAAACCTTTCCATTGTGAAATTTGTGGAGCTCAATTTTCTCGGAATGCACATCTGAAAGGTCACATGTCAACACACACAGGAGAGAAACCTTTTCATTGTGAAATCTGTGGAGCCAAATTTTCCAACAATTCTAATCTCAAAACACACATGTTACTGCACACTGGAGAGAAACCTTTTCAATGTGATATCTGTGGAGCTAAGTTTTTCCGGAATTCTTATCTCAAAAGACACATGTTAAAACACACTGCTATTGTTGTATAGTACACTGTGTCGTTATTAACAACGAGGAACACATATGTATATAAAAACATAAGATTATATTTTCATTTTCGGCAATGATACTTGTGTGGAGCAGAGAGCAGTCGCAGAGAGTTCGTGCACACGGAGGGGCTGTTGGGAGACGGATGAGCCAGTGAACAACGGACTTTAGCTGAAATTCAGGAACTTACATAGTCTACGACTGTCACGTGACCTGCAGCAATTCCTCTTTTTCGTTAACCATGGTTATGCCCACATCTCACTTCTTTGCTTCCTATTGGCTACTTGCCCAAGCCCGGTTCTGTGGGCTTACGCATTTGCCACTATCACCGAATTCAACGACGCCCCCTGTTCGGTGATTTTCCAATATCTTCGACCGGATGTACCTGTTTTCAACATAACAACTGTGGGCATGGTGACATTTCGGCAATCACCTTGTTGATATTATCCTTGAGCGGATATAATCCTGTCAACATTCTCTAATTCACAGCACCTGGGGACATGATGACATTTCGGTGATCACACTGGTCTTATCAATCTATCTGTCAACAACATCCACCGTATTCACACCCACAGGTCACGTTAATATATTACACTGTGGTGATAGATTTTCCCAGAAATGACATCTGAAAACACACACTTTAACACACACTTGAGAGAAACGTTTTTATTGTAAAATCTGTGGTGCTAAATTTTCCTGCAACTCGCATCTCAACACAAATGTCAACACAAACTGGCAAGAAACCTTTGCAATGTGAAATCTGTGGCACTAAATTTTCCCAGGAAACACATCTCAAATGACACATATCAAGATACACTGTTGAGTAACATTATTATTTTGAAATCTGTGGATGTCAACTATTTAAAAACTTTTCTTCACAAAAATCTCTTCTTCTAAATCAGACCTAAGTTATTGAGAACAGCTAAAAAAATAAACAACTCCAAGGAAGTACTCTTATTTGTCTTATCTCTTGTTTATCTTTCCCTTCTCTTTATATATATTTATATATAATTAATGCATGCTGAGAACATAGGTTCCCTTGATAATCTCACCATTTGTTCCCATTAAATATTGCTCTTATTAAGTCCTTTTGATGGTATCCAATGTTCACACAGATGATCAAAGGACGTTTTTCTTGTTTGGCTTACATCATTGTATCCTTGTTGAGGAGTATATCAGATGATGTCACTTATGATTTTGTGCTTACTTCATGATTATACAGCTGCAATATTTAAGGTTCTCATATATATATATATATATATATATATATATACGTGGTGCATTCAATAAGTTTCCAGACTTTTTTGTTCAGGCATTTAAAATTGTCATAGACTCTTGAAAATTCAGTATGTTATTGCTATACATCTTATGAGATGACTGACCAATTTTTATGATTTCAGGTTCAAATCAACAGCTACAGCAGTAATTGGAATACACCCTACTATAGCCTGGTTGTCACACCTGGTGAATTTCAAAAATGCAATCTGGACGGGAGGACTCTGTAGAATAACGATATGCAATAAAATTCTGTTTTAAATTTGGAAAATGTGCCACAGAAACGTATGGAATGCTTCAGACTGCTTTTTGACCATCTTGTGTGAATCAAGCATGAGTTTTTGAGTGGCATAAGAGATTCAAGGAAGGCACAGAGTCTGTGAGGGATGATGAGAGGTGTGGGAGGAGTAAGGAAGTCAAAACACCAGAGTTGATTGGCCAAAGGGTTAGGGTTACTATGTTGAGGTTTTAAGGGAGTTCAGCAAGAGATTCCTAGGGAAGAGGCCAGCATTCTTCAAATCAGGTCAGTGCCATTTCCACGAGAACAATGCACCAGTCCACAATTCCATCCTTGTCACAGACTATTTGACCAAGATGGGCATCAAGACAGTTCCTTAGCCTCCCTATAGTCCAGACCTTGCACCTTGTGACTTTTGCTTATTCCCTAAGCTCAGAGGCTGTTGTTTTGAGACAATTGAGGAGATGAAAGAGGCTGTGATGAAGGTCATTGACACACTCACACAAGAGGATTCCATGGGGACTTCCAGAAGTTGTTGGAACGGACCAACAAGTGCATTGCAGCCGGAGGAGATGACTTTGAAGGGGACTAGAGTTACATGTGTGTACTATCAATAAAAGTGGCCATACGAAAAAGTGTGGAAACTTATTTAATGATCCTTGTATATATATATATATATATATATATGGAAGTAAATAATGGAAAGGAATATGAAAAGTATTAATGTTTAATATGTCAATAAATGCCCAATTAGAAAAAACTTTACACTGGGCTAATGTTAAACAACAAAAATGTTGCTCTGCTTTCAAACATATTTATATGGTTAAATTTCAAACCATTGCCTTAAAAAAATGAATTTGCCAAAACAAAAAAAAACAGGAAGCTCATATGAACTTTCTCCTGTCTGACTTGATAGAGACCTTTCAACATCAAGGATAAAATCACCTAAAACAATAATTAAAAAAAGCAATTCCCTGCGATCAACCAAATCCCTAAATAGATTCAAAGTATAAAAAGTATGGATATTGAAACTGACAACATAACAACAAATCTCAATCTAGAAAATATGAAGTATATCTGGAAGCAGTTAGAATTGACACAGAAATAGAAATATATACCATTGTTTTTTCTCTAGTTGTAATAAAATATTATAATTAAAAATACGTAAATATTATAATTAAAGATATGTAACTTCAATATTTAAAATCATATAACTGTGTGCAAACAAATGATTTTTAATACATTTAAAAAGTTACCTACAAACAATTCACTTAAAAATCACATGTATGACCTAGATTTAGCATCAAGTAACCCATTAAGTGTTGATATAACATTAAATCCAGTTACCTAACTTAAAACCATTTAACTTTGTGCAAATAAATGATTAATAATAAATAGAATTATTCATTTTAGAAAAGAATACTTGAAATCATTTAATTTTCTACAAACAAATAATCTGGCTGGTATAAAATGTTACTTAGAAACTATTCCTTAACAATTCATAGATATTTAATATAAATATTTTTGTATAAACAAGATTTGCATATTTTTCTCTATGCTTGTCGAAAACATTGAATTTTAAGTAACAAAAATAATATCAATTCCAGTAACGACAATGTTATAACCAAAAAAAGAAGGTATATAAAATTATAACGATTGACTTACACAAAGCAATGCCGTCAACCACCTACTGTTAGTTTAAATTTTATTTATGATAAATACCATTCTTTGGTATTTCATGTCAAAGTTCTTTTTGAAGCCAATTTTTAGGGTTTGCTTTTTTTCTTGGCATCTCCAGTTGTGGAATCAACCTGGACAACCCTTTTGCCTGGTCGGCTGGGGCTGTAGCATATACCGACTGCACTTCTGCTGAGGGGTAAGACACCCACCACCACCAACGAGTGTCCTGGATATGACACTAAACAATCTGATGATGAGATTCTAGTAATTCTGGAGCTTTGAGGAATGTGGAGCACCCTTTCATTGCCATTACTCCCAGGTCCACTCTGGCCCAGAATGGTAGCACCTGATAAGGGTCCTATCTATGGATTAAATGGAACTAACGGCATACGTATGCTAAACTAAATTGTATGACTAAAGTAAATAGCTTGAAATAGAAATGTTTTTGACAATTAAACCGTACTTACATTTAAACTGCGTGCTTATGCTAAACTGAGTTATTTGAAATGGAACTGTTTTTTGACAATGAAACTGTATTTACACTAAACTTATTTGTATGATATAGAGCTGTTTTGACATTTAACTGTGTGTAAACAAAATCTGTACTTCTACTAAACTGAATTAGCTGAATTAGAACTGCTTGATTAAACTGAATAGCTTGGAATAGAAATGTTTTTCACAATTAAACTGTACTTACATTTAAACTGCTAAACTGAATTGTTTGAAATAGAACTATTTTCATAAAAATGGATTTGGCGTTAAATAACCTACGAGGTTAATATGCCATAAAACCCAACCAACCTGGACAACTGTGTTCTAGTTTCCTGTGTATACTTGTTGAAAGCAAAGTTTTCTGTTTCTTTAAATGAACTTCGTGTAAAGCACACTTCTTCCTCTTAGAGAGATGAATATCTTTCTATTTAAATTTGAATTTTCTTATGACTGTAACAAGTTACAAAAATCCCTGTCAGGAAAAGAGGCTTAGCCTGAGTGACTAATGGGTTTATCTTAACTGCTAAAAGTCGAAGGTGAATAACATGTGCTCATAAAGAAAAATGAGCGAGCCAGGCAGAGGTTTCTGTTCAAGTTTGAAAGAGAGAGATCCCTGGTGGGTTTCACTTAAATAACAGTAGGGGCGGTGCATGATGGTACAACTTCAAAACAGCCAATCATATTAGACCAGGCATTAATTGCCGAATTTACGAATTCTAACAACTTCAGGAAAACACAAATGTTCACCTAATTTTCCTGATGCAGAATATATAAACATATTTTATATTAGGTCGAAAATAATGACAATAAAAATACCAGACTGCTGATTACACTGACTGCATCTCAACAGAGGAGTAAGACTCCCCCAATGAGTGTCCTAGATATGACACTAAACAATCTGAGGGTGAGGCTTTAGTAATGTTGGAGCTTGGGGGAATGCAGTGTACCCTTCATTGACATCGCTCCCAGGTCCACTCTGCCCCTTATAGGGTCTTACCAATAGCCCAAACAGAACTAAACTGTGTGCTTATGCTACAATGAATTGTTTGCAATAGAATTGTTTTTGACATTTAAACTGTGTACTTTTCCTAAATTGATTCGTTTGAAATAGAAATATTTTTCACCTTTAAAGTGTGTACTTATGGTAAACTAAATTGTTTGAAATAAAACTGTTTTGACATTTAAACTGAGTACTTATGTTAAACTGAATTATTTGAAATAGAACTGTTCCTGTGTATAAGAATGGATTCGGCATTAAATAACTTACTATGTTTGATATGCCATAAAACCCAACCAAACTTTTATCAAAATGACTTAATTCAGCATTAAATGACCCGAAAAGTGTCGACACACCGTAAAACAAACCAACCAACTGTTATAAATAAACATGTGGTAGCAAGACACAACGAGCTAGAAGAATGCATTTAATTTCATTTATTTTTATGAATAAAGTTGGTAAGTCAGAAGAGATACAGGCCTTCTTCTTCCACTAGACAACAGGTCAAGAGAAAAGCGGGTATAAGTCGTTCTTGAGTGGATGCTTTGTTATTGTGACATGGTGTGTGACGTGAGTCAGAAAGCTATAAGCCGTTTGTTAAAAGGTTGGAATGGGAGCTTGATTGGTGGGATGTCTGGTTCTTTGTTCTTGTACGAATTCGACGCGTGACGATCTTTTCTCTCGAAGTCTCAGAGCTGACTGACTTTTTTGAACTTTCTTTCACCGTTCTATTGTCGCGTTAGGTTCGAATCGGATCCCAAAACTTTGGAGGGAAAAGTTCCTAAATGTTAAAAAAAAGGATCTTTTTAATAGTAAATTTAAAGTTAGATTTCAACCGGATGGATGCGCGGAGCTAATGTCGAGACAATATCCGGCTTTTGAAATGTACGTTCGTGGTGTTTTATTATTTCTTTATTTATTCATTTTTCTTGTGAGTTAGTTTAGAATGTATTTGTAAATCAGAAGGGATTTCTGGATATAACATAACCAATCATAAATCAGGAGTTAATGTATTTGAGTCATCATCATCATCATGTCGTGCTGGTAGCACTGATATCCCTGACCCTCTCTCGCCACTTTTCCCTATCGTTCATCGTCTCCGGCAGGTCTTTTGGACTACATCCCGTATCCTCACATAGTTGCTGAATGTATGTTCGTGCTGGTCGTCCTGCTTTTGTTCGGCCATATGTGGGGGTCCATAAGAGTACATCACTTATGAGTTCGTCCCTGCTTCTCCAGCAGTGTCCTGCATGTCTGGTTCGTCTAACTTGGATAGTTTTCGTGATAGGAGGCAGGTGGCCGTACAGTTGGTGTCTTGTGGAGTGTTGCCGCCAGGACTTGTTCAAGATTGCTCGCAGCATTCTTGTGTAATTGCCGTCTAGCTTCTTAATAATAACCAAATTGTAACTTTACGGAATAATTATTATAATTGAAATAAAAACATACAAATTAAAACAATGCTGATAATAATTTATAAAAATTGTTTTCAAATTTGAAACAATTAGAATTATGACCGAATTTCTGTCTTTAAATTTTCTATATGGAATTTATATTCCTATAAATATCATTCGATTTTTAAATCCCTTTACAGCTTATATAAAATTTATTTGCAATAAATAATATGAGACCACCATTCCTTACCTTCCTCTTATTGGTCGCGATGTCAGAAAGCTAAATTGAGTCGTAAACATCGACAAATCTAATAACAGCATAATCTTAAATGTTAAAGTAGAGCTTGATTGGTAGGATGTCTGGTTCTTTGTTCTTCAACGAATGCGACACGTGACGATCTTTTCTCTCGAAGTCTCAGAGCTGACTGACATTTTTTAACTTTCTTTTACCGTTCTATGGTCGCGTTAGTGTCGAATCGGATCCAAAAACTTTGGAGGGAAACGTTCCTGAATGTTAAAAAAAGGATCTTTTTAATAATAAATTTAAAGTTACACTTCAACCGGATGGATGTGCGGTGCCTACCTGCGCAGCAACAGGTTTTATTACATCAATATTTCTACATCCATTCCTTTGTAACTAAAAGTCTCCATGATTTTTTATTGCTTATAAAATAAAAGACTATATAATCTCTGTATTAAATGTGAATTGTAGCTTATGGATCTTTCGACCTGGATTCCTTTTTTGTTTAAAAGTCTTTGATTGCTTTTAAATGATAGTCCATCAAATCTCTTTGTTAAATTAGACTACAAGTCACTCTTTCTACCTGAATCTGTTTGTCTGGAAAAGCAGTCTATATGACCTTTGCTTAAAAATAAAAGTATCTGTAATATCTGTATTAGACTTGAATATTAGTTCATCAATGTTTCTACCTTCATTTCTGTTTGTTTAAAAGTCAAAATGATTTTAGTTTATCTATAAAATAAAAGTATTTATAATCTCTAGTAATTTATCAAGCTTCCTACCTTCATTAATTTTTCTAAAATTTACTGGATTTTTCATAGTTATAATGTAATCAGCTTTGATTATTTGTTACTTGTAAAATGAAATTTTATATAATTTCTCCTAAATTTGAACAGTTGTTAATCAATGTTTTTCTTTCCTTTATTTGTTTTGGTCCAAGATCCTACATGGTCTGTGATTCTTTATAGAATATCTATTGCAGAAATGTGTCTTTGGGGCAACATCCTCTAGAATCATTAAAAGCATGAATTTAGAAATTATCAATATGCATATTTGTTAATTAATTACAACTTTCATTATATAACTACATGGTTAATCCTTTTTTTCCATTTGTAGAGCTGGTCATGACGAGCAATCATGAGAAAAGAGATTATTACTCAGAAAAATTTCTGGATTAAATTATTTCCATTATGAAATCTGTCAAGCTTAATTTTCCCAGAATTCAACTCTCAAAAAACATGTGTCAACACACACTGGAGAGAAACCCTTTCAATGTGAAATGTCTGGGGCTAAATGTCCCAGAATTTTACTCTCAAAGGACACATATCAACACAAACAGGAGAGAAACATTTTCATTGCGAAATCTGTGGAGCAAAATTTTCCAACAGCTCCAGTCTAAAAAGACACATGTCAACACACACTGGAGAGAAACCTTTTTATTGCAAAATCTGTGGAGCTAAATTTTTCCGGAATGCACATCTCAAAAGACACATGGCAATACACAATGGAGAGAAACCTTTTCACTGTGAAATCTGTGGGGCTAAATTTTCACAGAATTGTTATCTAAAGAGACGCATGTCAACACACACGGGAGAGAAACCGTTTCATTGAGAAATCTGTTGAGCTAAGTTTTCCCGAAATACAATTCTCAAAAGACACATGTTAAAACACATTGGAGAAACCTTTTAGTTGTGAAATCTGTGGAGCTAAATTATCACAGAATTGTGATCTAAAGAGACGCATGTCAAAACACAAGGGAGAGAAACGTTTTCATTGTGAGATTTGTTTCACTAAATTTGTCAGGAATACATATCTCAAAGGACTCATGTCAAAACACACTGGAGAGAAACCTTTTCATTGAGAAATCTGTTGAGCTAAGTTTTCCCGAAATACAATTCTCAAAGGACACATGTTAAAAAACACTGGAGAGAAATCTTTTCATTGTGAAATCTGTGGGGCTAAATTTTCCAGGAATTCACATATCAAAAGACACATGTCAATACTCACTGGAGAGAAACTTTTCATTGTGAAATCTGTGATACTAAATTTTCCCGGAACTCATATTAAAAAACACATATCAACTTATACTCAATAGAAACTTTTTCATTGTGAAATCTGTGGCACTAAATCATAGATGGTAAGCATGAAATATAATAATTTGATGTCAGTTAATAGTTATCATACTCTAATGAACAGCAAAATTTATATCCCACTATACAACCGAATGCGGAACACGGATGTGCTATGATGACATCATATCTTCTGCTGATGACTTTTATGACTAATATTATTCAGTCACTGTAATTAATTCACCTCTGTTGAATAAAATTTACCCAAGATTTGGGACTCTTTGATCAGAAAAGGATTTTTGTTAATAATAATTTTATTTTAATTCTATTCATTAAATATCTGTTTATTCGTGTTACAAAAGAACTCTTTTTAATTGGGGTGTTGATATTTGTGGTGGTAGTAAAACAAGTGTACATTCGAAAGGGTAAAGTTTTTACGAAGAAACATTTTTTCTGTATATATATATATACTAAGAATTATAACAAACCATATATATCTGTAGTTTATCATTATTGTAATATTCATGTCATATGTTAGTGAGATGCGAAAACCTTGAAATATGTATTGACGAAGAGCTACTGGACATTATGACACTCTGTGCACTGGCCATGCACCAGACAACCTTGATTTTTCATTATACACTTTAGTATTGATATGGATTTTTCTAGACTGGTCAATGGCAGCTTCTGATGTTTATTTGATTGGTCAAGTGGGGTCATCATCAGGAGAAAAGTTTTTATCAAGAAAACTTTGTAAAATAGTTGATATGCCTTTAAAAAACCATTTGTTGAATGAAAATTTTTTTGTTAGTATCTAAGTCTCTTCAACAGACCAAAAATTTTTAAATTCATACTTTTGACAGAGTTGCATAATTAATAATCAAGACTGAGGAATTATACAGACGGATTGCGAGTGAATATCTAGGGAATTTGTATAATGAGCATGCTTGATGAGATATATACATGTGCCCATATATATATATATATATATTAGGAGAGTGAGTGAGATAAACCAAACTTATAGGAAAAATAAGTTTTTGTTTAGTTTGTGTTTTATGGAATATCAGTCTAAGTGGGTTATTTAAAGAACAGATATTCTTTAGGTTAGTTTTTTGGCATATCAATCTTTGTTCATTATTTAATCCCAAATCCTGTTTATACATATATATATATATATATATGGAAGAAAATAATGGATAGTAATCCGACAATTTGTGAAGAAAAATTGACAACAAGTAATCCAAATAGAAAGGGGGGATTTATAGAGAAACAAAGTCAGTCGACACTATAGCGTTTCGGTTCTGCTGAACCATCATCAGTACAGTGAGGGGTTTTATTAGTGGTGTTAAGTGTAGATGGATGTATAAAAAGTCTAAAAATATATAAAAATTTGGAAAAGTTGTACAACAAGAAAAGTTGGCTGTTTATGACAAGAAAAACTGACTGACTTTGTTTCTCTATAAATCCCTACTTACTATTTGGATTACTTGTTGTCATTTTTCTTCATATATATATATATATATATAATTTGTAAATGAATAGCCTGTAGGTAACTTTTAAACAAGCCAGATCTCATTTGTTTGTGTTATGACCGATTATTAGAGGTCAATAAATAAATAAATCAACAAGGATATATGAGATGCTACACAAATGTATCCAAGTCTCTGATGGGGACCTCCTTGGTTCAACATACACGAAGACAGGCAAGGTGCTTACTACAGCTGCTGCTGCTCTCTGCTCTACCAGCTTAGTTCTTGGATAATATTCTCTTTGGGTAAGTCCATTATTCTGGTCATAGGTGAGTCACCTACCACAGTTTGCATAAAATTAAATGATTTTAAGTATTTTTTTTAATTGATAATTTATTTGAATTTTTTAGGTTATTTTATTTGATTTAATGGTATATCAACACTTGATAGGGTATTTTATGCCAAATGTTAATTATACATAGGATTTTTAAGGGAATGGTTCATAGGTAACTTTTTACATGAGTTAGAGCTCATTTATTTGCACACAGTTAAATGATTTCACATATTGCATTAATCTTTAATCACAATTTTTCCCCCTTACTGTGTCAATTCTCATGTATCACCTATAAGATAAAAAGGTGTGGGAGATTTATGAATATAGTCGGGACTAATCATATAACTGCTAGCACAGGAAGAGCCCAAGTGGTGTGTTGCAAGTCACTAGAACACTCAGTTGAAGCATCAAGGACTGCTCAGCAACCAGGATCCTGTATGAAAGTCACTAACACTTAGTTGTTGTGTCAAAGAATGCTCTCCAACTGCCTATCTAGCCCAATAGTTATGACATGTCACAACCCACAGCCAACAAGTTCTCTCATTTAGCAATGTCTTACCCCTGCCCGCAGGTACAGTCAGAGTTCAACAAAAATTCTTGAATTTTAACCATGTTACAAGCAGAGCAACATTTTTTTTGTTGTTTAGCATCAGCTCAATATAATTTTTTTTCCAATTGGCTGCAAATTGACCAATTTAATTGAAATGTATAGAAATATCACTTGGAGGCTGAATTATGGTATAGGATTTTGTAAAGGTTGTTTTTAAATATCATAACTAAACTTAAGTGCTTTAATGTTTTCATATTATTGAACGATGAAAAACAATTGCTGATCAAATTATCATCGTTTGTTTGTTATTAAATGATTGTTAAAGTTTGCCAGTGATTTATTGACTTATTCAAACTTACTCACTATTTTGAAAATATTTTGCTTACTAATATATTCCAATACATACATGCATACATATATATATATATGAGAACCTTACAGAAAGCTACTGTATCATTATGAATTAAGAACAAACCCATAAAAAACATTCTCCTATAGAACCCAAAACATGGATACAATGAAGTAGACCGAACAAAAAAAAATGTCATCTCATCAGCTCTGTGTGAACCCAGGATACTGTCTAAAGCACTTAAAAAAAAGCAATGTCTGATGGGTACAAATGGTGAGAGTATCAAGGGATGCACGATATCAGCATGCTTTGATTATATAAATATATATATATATAAAGAGAGAGGAGGAACATATACCACCTATAAGATAAAAAGGTGTGGGAGATTGATTATTCAGTCGGAACTAAACACATAACTGCTAGGGCTTGACATGACCAGCTGATTGATTGGGCCGTGGCTCTCAAACTACTTTTTCAGCACAGGAAGAGCCCAAGTGGTGTGTTGCAAGTCACTAAAACACTCAGTTGAAGCATCAAGGACTGCTTAGCTACCAGGATCCTGTATGAAAGTCACTAACACTTAGTTGTTGTGTCAAGGAATGCTCTCCAACTGCCTATCTAGCCCAATAGTTATGACATGTCACCACCCACGACCAACAAGTTCTTATAGGATACACATTTTTTCTAGTCTTAAAATAAACAATAAAAACATACTTAAGAACATTCTAGAAATTTAGGATCAAAACCGCATTAGCATTTAAGTTACATTTTTATATTTTTCAACCAATCAGCTAAAAACATAGAATAGAACATTCTAGAAAATTAGGATCGGAAGTGAACTAACAGAAAATATTTAGGCTCGAAAATAAAATAGTAAAATACGAATCTGATTGGTCAATAAATGTCTACGCGCCAAAATTTTAGGACGATTCTTTGATCCACCTGTAGGATATAAATAACTCAGAGTTAGGGAGCCATACACACAAACGAAGACAAGCCACTAAGCCAGTAAAGCAGTAGCCGATAGTGTGTCCGGCAAATTCCTTTCCTTCATCAACTAAAGTTCATGACCTAGCTTCAGATGGCCGCGAATCACATTCAAAAGAAAAACCCGACAAGCTTTCTTGTATCAACGCTACACGCTGTCGCCACAATCATAAAACAAGACATGAACTTAATGTAAGTAAGAACGACTTATTTACGGACTCCGCTAACATTCACACACCTTTAAACAAATTTATTTTCTTCTTGCCAAACTTTATTTTTGAAAAAGCCATTTACACATCATGTATTTTATTTGTTTTCATATTCTATTATATGCATATTAAATTGTTTGTTGTTTAATATTCGTTGTGTTCTATTCCTTTCTTTCACGCGATTGTAAAGTTTTGTGTTGTATTTGTGGTGGAAATAATTTAGAGAGCAATACCCGTAAAATACGGACGCACATCCACTGAAATAACCAAAATGCATACAACCACCATATTCTCTCATTTAGCAAAGTCTTATCCCTGCACACAGGTGCAGTCAGAGTTCAATAAAAATTATACCACCATACCAACCACGTGAGTTTCTTATCTTATAACATACGTGACCATTCATAAACTCTGACTTCACACACACACCACGTTCACTCTTTCACTTGATATTGTACCCGACAAATTTGTACAGTTGATTCTTCGCTTTATCGCCTTGTTTTCCTTTTTGTTAATATAATTGTTTAAAACTTTCAACCTGTGTTTGTCTTTTCCTTGCTACCATACGCTAAATATAACAATGTTCCAAAATAGGACACTACACAGCTGTTTGTAGGAACAAATCAAGATTTAAGAGCATTAAAGAGGAAGAAGAGCACCAAAAAATCGATGATAGATTAAAAGACAAGCCTACAATTTCTCACCCTCCTCTTATTCGTTCTTATATCCGAAAGCTAAACTTCGAGGAAAACATCGAAAAAGAAAACAACGGCACAGTAATTCTTTGTTGATGAAAAATGATTTTCTTTTTTCCATCCCAACATTTCCAAACGATCGCAGTTAATGAAACTGACATGATTACTTTCCTTTCGGCGAGACAACACTTTAAACAGAAATAAGCAGAGACAAGACAGACGGTTGACACAACATCAAAGAATTCATTGTGGCAAAGGTTAGTCAAATATTTGTTGATTTTACAAGTAAATAAGAAACTCGATGAAAGTATAAGTAAAGTCTTTGTTTTACATCTACTTTCTTAATTTCAATTTAATGTCTGCATTAATTTAGAAAAACAAAATCCTTTAGTGACATTAAGATTGCCAATCCAGATAGGAGTGTGACTTTGTAGACAAGAATTATCGGATTTTGAAAGCAAGGAATGAATTCTTCAAAAACACCGTTTTTCTTTGTTCTCTAAGCTATTCGTGTAAGAAGTAAGAAACAACGTTGGATTTGGAGGAAGTTTAATGAAAATTTTTGAGACTTCCGAATGATTTAAAAATTCGTTGGTAAGTGAAATAATCTTAATGTTTATATACACAAAGAAATCCCAACTAAAATAACATGGTGAAATTTGAACAGGCATTAGTTTTTGTTTTTTTGTAAAGATCTTAAAGAAAACATTAGACTTTCTTGTATTTGTCAATTCGTACTTTTATTTTAATGGGGGAAAATTTAAGAATCAAAATAAAAAGGTAATTACAAATGTTAAAACTATTAGGGAAATATTTCGTGAACAGAGTCGATTTTTTTATATAAATGGTCTTTAAACAATCTTTTTTAATCGATATGTAGAAAAATGCAGATCAGCTAAAGGCAGCCTTTGTGAAAATCCCCTTAAATCGATTAATTATCGGATTTTAATGAATTTTTCCTCTATAAAACATATTTTCCTTAGAAATTCTAAAGACTACATGCTTTTTTTTCATTGTAAAATGACGCACAATATTTCTTTTGTGGGGATTTTTTCTAACTTTATTTGCTTTCGAAGGTTAATCTAAAAATGTAATTAATAAGAAAGAAAATATTTAGGGTAAATTTTTTCCTTTTTTATTTTCAGATTAAAACATTTTCATCCATAGATTAAAGTCTTCCACTCTCAGTAAGTGATTGAAAATTTGTTAATTAATGTCAAAATAATAATTAAATAGAATCAAGAAATTGAATGTTAACAAAAAATATTTTTTATTTAGTTTTCGTTTATTTTCACTGGACAATAATCTTTCAACGGAAACCCACAATTTATACAGTATTTAATTGAGATAAACCTTTAACGATAATTTATTTACATAAAAACCCGGATTGTTTCTGTTGAAGGAAAGAGGAGTGGATTACTTATGAAATAAAAGTCCACGTAATGACTTTTGAATACTAGAATATCATATTTTCTATCTATATTCATTTATGTCTACAAGACTACATAATCTTTGATTCTTTATAAAATAAAAGTCTATATAATCTCAACATTAGTTTTGAATACTCGTCCAAATTTTCTACATCCATTCCTTTGTGTCTAAAAGTCTACATTATCTTTGCTTATAAAGTAAAAGGCTATATAATGTCTGTAATAAAAGTATATTGTACCTTCATACGTTTTTGTTTAAAAGTTTTGATTACTTATGAAATAATAGTCTATAAAATCTCTGTATTAAATTAGATTACAAGTCAATGAATCTTTCTACTTTCATCCATTTGGGTGAACAAATAGTCTACATGTTCTTTGCTTAAAAATAAAAGTCTATATAATATCTGCATTAGATTTGAGTACGACTTTATCTATGTTTCTACATTTATTTGTGTGTCTCTAAAAGTCTACATGATTTTAGGTTAAGTATAAAATAAAAGCCTTTATAACCTCTGTATCAAATTCGAATAGCAGTTTATCAGTTTTCCTACCTTCATTTATTTTTCTATCATCTACATGATTCTTGATTGCTTATAGAATAAAAAAATCTTTCTTATGGATGTATTAGATTTGAATAATAGTTTATCAATTTTCCTACTTTCATTTATTTTTCTATCATCTACATGATTTTTGATTGCAAATAAAATTTTTAAAAATCTCTCTTGTGGATGTATTACATGTATTTTATCAATCTTTCTACCTTCATATTTCTTGCTTAGAAATAAAAGTCTATATAATATAATATCTGTATTAGACTTGAGTTCTAGTTCATCAATGTTTCGTCCTTCATCTACATGATTTTAGATTACATATAGAATAAAAGCCTTTGTAATCTCTGTATCAAATTCGAATAGCAGTTTATAAGTTTTCCTACCTTCATTTATTTGTCTATCATCTTCATGATTTTTGATTGCTTATAAAAATCTTTCTCTTGTATGTGTATTAGAATTGAATAATAGTTTATCAACCTTTCTGTCTTCATATTTTTGTGTGTAAACGTCTTCAGGATTTTAGATAACTTATAAAATAAAAGTTTATATACTTTTAGTATTAGATTTGAATAATAGTTTATCAATCTTTCTGCCTTCATATTTTTGTGTGTAAACGTCTTCAGGATTTTAGATAATTTATAAAATAAAAGTTTATATACTTTCAGTATTAGATTTGAATAATAGTTTATCAATCATTCTGCCTTCATATTTTTGTGTGTAAACGTCTTCAGGATTTTAGATAACTTTATATACTTTCAGTATTAGATTTGTATAATAGTTTATCAGACTTTCGACTCTTACCTTTTTGTCAGAAAGTCTTTGATTTTTTTATAAAATAAAAGTCTTTATAATAATACTGGTCCATTAATCTTTCAATATTTATTCATTTAAACTAAAAGTCAACTTGATTTTTGTTACTTAGAAATTAAAAGTTTATAGAATTTTTCTTTCAAATTTAAAAAATACTTTATCAATGTTTCTTCCTTACTTCATTAGTTTCAGTCTAAAATTCTACAGGGTCTTTGATTTCTTGTAGAATGTTTATTGCATAAATGCGTCCCTCAAGTAACATCCTCTTGAATAGTAAAAAAAAAATCTGCATTTAAAAAAGAGACATGTTTATTCATTAATTATGGGTTTCCTTATATAAGTACATATTTAATTTATATTTTTCTTTTATAGGTTTGATCATGATGAATAATCTCGAAAAAGAATGATTATTACACAATGAAATTTGTGTATTACATTCTGGAAAGAAACATTTAAATGGTGAAATCTGTGATGCTACATTTTGCAGAATTCTACTCTTAACTGACATACGCCAAAACACTAGATATAAAAGTTTCATTACAAAATCTGTGGAGCTAAATTTTTCCAGAATTCCAGTCCCAAAAGACACTTATCAACATACACTGAAAAGAAACATTTAATTGTGGAATCTGTGGAACTAAATTTTCCCTGAAAGGAAACCTCAAAACACATGGCATCACACACTGGAGAGAAACGATTTCATTGTGAAATCTGTGGAGCTAAATTTTCCCGGAATTCCAATCTCAAAACACATATGTCAACACACACTGGAGAGAAACCTTTTCATTGTGGAGTCTGTGAAGCTGAATTTTCCCAAAATTCCAATCTCAAAACGCACATGTTAACACACACTGGTGAGAAACCTTTTTATTGTAAAATCTGTGATAGTAAATTTTCCCGGAAATCACATCTCAAAGCTCACATTGTAACACACACTGGAGAGAAACCTTTTCATTGTGAAATATGTGGAACTCAATTTTCCCAGACTTCCAGTCTGAAAGGACATATGTCGACACACACTGGAGAGAAACCTTTTCATTGTGAAATCTGTGGAGCTCAATTTTCCCAAAATTCCAATCTCAAAAACCACATTACAACACATACTGGAGAGAAACGTTTTCATTGTGTAATTTGTGGGACTCAATTTTCCCAGACGTCCAGTCTGAAAACACATTTATTAACACACACTGGAGAGAAAAAATTTAATTGTGAAATCTGTGGGGCTAAATTTTCCCAGAAAGGACATCTTAAAACACACATGTCAACACACACTGGAGAGAAACCTTTTCCTTGCAAAATTTGTGGAGCTAAATTTTCCCTTACGTCAAATCTTAAAAGACATATGTCAACACACACTGGAGAGAAACCTTTTGAATGTAAAATTTGTAGTGCAAAATTTTCCCAGAATTCCAATCTCAAAACACATATGTTAATACACACTGGAGAGAGACCTTTTCATTGTGAATTCTGTGAAGCTAAATTTTCTCAGTATTCCAATCTCAAAATGCACATTTCAACTCACACTTGACAGAAATCTTTTCCTTTTTTAACCACTGGAGGTTAATTTCACTGGTTTTTAATCACAAAAAGACTTGTCAACACACACTAATTAGAAATTTTTTTATTGAGAAATCAGAGGATATACCTTTTCCTGAATCTAAATCCCAAGAGACACTTGGACAACACACATTGGAGAAAAATCAATTATTGTGGAAAATGTAGAACAAATTTTCCCCGGAAATCATATTCCAAAATACACATTTACAGACATGGAGAGAAAGTTTTCATTCAGACTTTTGTAGAGCTGTATTTTCCCACAATTCAAGTCATAAAATCCACAATGGAGAGAAACATTCCCATTGTGTCATCTGTGGTGATATATTTTCACGGATTTCAAATCTAAAAAAACATATCCCAACACTTACTGTACAAAAACATTTTATCATGAAAGCTGTGGAGCTTTATTTTTCTTGGATTCTCCTCTCTAAAGAAAAAGGTCAACACTCAGCATAGAGAAACTATTTGATTATTAATTCTATCAGTTCCATTTCCAAAAAACATCACCAGTTAACACAGTCTCGGGTTTTCCATGTATAAGTGGTTGGTTAATTAAAACACCTTTAAGGTACAAAATATAAACAAAAATAAAATGTGCACACAAATAACTATCAAAAAGAAAAAATTCTTTTATAAAAAACCGAAGATGTTATACACTCACACAACTCCTACCACAACCTTACACATCCGGTTGCTCTGCAACCTCTCACTGCCTTATATTTCTACACATGTTGTAGTTGCTAATAAAATGTTGAACTGATTACACATGCCTTTGTCCTCTGTCTACATTATTATCTTGTTTCTAGCACTTGATACACTGAATATTGAAATATAACAGCATTAAGATTTCTACTTATTAGCCAGTCTTGCATGACCATTAAAGTAGATAGAAAACAGCTGGTATACCTTTGACAATATATTCTCATGGAAGATGGAATCAAAAAAGTTCTCGTGTGTAGAATAGATATCCAACCTGCAGAGCTGGAGGTAAGAAAGAATTTGTGTCCTCTTCGAGGCAGGCCTCTGTTCGTTGGCATTTAAATTAACTAAGCATAAATCAGTCACCATGATTACGGGGTTTTGGTAGCTGGACTGAACATGGCAGGAGTCAGGACACCAAGAGTCAGGACACCAACAGTCTGGCTAATGAATCCAAAGCCCTTCTCTTAATCGATGGTACAGTCTTGAGCGAGACCTGTGATACCTCACAGGAAAGTTAATCTAAGACCCCTACAAAAGGAAGAATGCAAATAAATAGGGACACTCCTAGAAACGGTCTTCTTCGTGTCTCCTTCGGTAACGAGAAGGCAGAGAGGTTGAAGGACTGAGTGACTTCTTCAAACATATTCACACTTGCCTCAGACCCTCGGTCCATTCTTATAACTGATTCTCTAAAGAAATTCGACATCCTTACTGTCCACCTCTGTAAAGTGATGGAGTAGCCTTAAATCCTTTATCTATTGTGGCTGGTGTTTGTTTCTCACCTTCGGCATCTCCACATCTAACCTTCACTCCAAATCTAGCCACTGATAAAATACTCCACAAGAAACTATGATCAACCCTGTCTTGGAGGGAATTATGCAGCACTGCTGATAGTGTGAAACAAATGAACCCTGTTTTAGAATAGTCCTTTTCTTCACAACTCAAAACTGCAAAGGAGCGATTAGACTAGAAAGGGTAATCTGAAAAGTTTGCCAAATTCTTCAAGTCAATGTGTAGCATCATTAAAGAGCGAAAATTACTAATCTCGTCCTCACTAAGTATGTTCTTGCAAGTATCTTTACTACCAACCTGGTGAAGCATTAAGGAGACGTAATTTACAAAGCCTTTTGCTTAAATGTGGCACAAGGCGATATAAATGGGGCTCCCAATGAGACTCGAACTCATTCATGTAGGTTTGCTAGATTAGCTTGTTAATTAATATACCAACAGTGGCGCCCTTAGTGAAGCCTTAAGGAGTCATCCACTACTTTGTCTCGTTATAGACAGTCACTCTCAAACTCAGGAACATTGTGGTGGTACGAGAATCTCAAGTACACTTCGTAAAAGAAGTCCATCGATTCCTAAAGTTATGTCCGTCTCGACTGCTTGCTGCACTTCGTCTTCTGTAATGCACCTCTTACACTGAGCCGCTTATAATCGTCTCTAGCCGAGGAAGTCGGCTAGCCAGGAATCTAACGAGTGAAAGGGGTTTGCTGTTGAAAAACTTAAGATAGTAATCAGGAAACTTTATGTAAATTCTTTCGTTTGTTGGCCACGTTGTCTGTCCATTGATGTAACGAGTGGTATGTTGCTGTGACGCATCTCTAACTTCCTCAGCTGGTAGCACATGAGCAAGATTCATTTTCTCGCAAGACATTCTTTTTATGTTAGCCCTAATTACGAGAACCTGATAATTTTTGTGTGAAAGCCAACTATTCCTCAGCTATTTTAGTTTCTACACTATCTCCCACTTTGACCGCCCTATTTAATCAATAGTCTGTTGAGAATTAAAAAAATGAAATATATATATAGGATTTACACAGCTGTATTTTAAAATGACCGTGATGCCACTTGTTCCTTAAACAATGATAGAGGACGTCGGTAAACTAATCAGTCTCGGGAACCTATTGGTCAGGAAAGTCACGTGGTTAGTTCTCACAACTATGTCAACAACTTTGATTTTGTCCCGCGCATTTGGAGCCGACTGCATGACAAGGATTGCCTATATATACTCTCGTCTTCAAAGAACTCGCTCTCTGAAACTGTATCTTACAGAGACAACACACACTCTCTCCCTTACATTTTGACTTCCAGCAGTCAACCCCACGAAAATGTATACATTCTACAACCTTTTTCTTTCCTCTTCTGCCTTTTCGATTAGACTTGCTTCAACTTCGAACACAACCACGGAAATCTAGTCAAACCCCGAAAGAGACAGACAACCAACATCGGAGAAGACACATGCCTTCTAGCACACTTTGTTATATTTCTATACATCGATAACTTATATGAAATTCTTAATCCACATACATTTTATAGTCGACAGGACACTTTCAATATTTTGTCTTTTTCCTAAATACCCGTGTTAGTACACGCATACACACACGCACACAGAGAAGAATATTCAACAGACTCATTTTAGTTACATACACACACTCAGACTATATTAGAATATTTGTAATATTTTTTTTTTGTTTGTTTGTTTGTTTTTGTTTTGTTTTTTTCGTGTATTTCTTGATATATAGATTTAATTTTGTTTGTATTGTTTTGTTTTGAATGTTCTTTTCTCTGCGTCTCTCACATCCATACTTCATTTGCCTTTTCAAATATAAACCCATAATAAATGGTGGGGGAAATAATAACGAAAACCAAACAACAGTACCCCCACAAGTCTTGCGCTCATTACACCGCTAGTCTCTCTAGCTTTAGCCTTATACTATAGCAGCAGCAAAAGATCTCACTCTATCCTTAAGCTTTGCTCACTGACTATTCTCAATCATTGTATTTGTCAGTTCCTGCTTTAATATTAGTTCCAGCTGAATCTAAAAATCCTTCTCACCCAAAAGGGACGTGTTGAATTTCCAGTAAACAAACATCCAAACCTTAGCCTTATCTACTTCACTTGTAACACAGACAAGCCTTTGATCATAATTATTAAATGACTCAAAACGGGTACCGCCTAATAGATCTAAGTCCACTTTCCAAACACTCGGTCTAGAAAGAAAGCTAATGAAAATCATCCCGACGAGTACAAGTCTATTCTATCTTACTTGGATTCTCTTCTAGGAATTTGTCTACGAGATCAAATCTCTCAACAAATTCTTGGAAGTATTTTGTATCTAAATTATTAGTATTCGGTCTAGCTCCCCCGGTCTACGTTGGGATCAAGGACGGTGTTCTAATCACCACCTCGACGACTTCACAAAGGGCTCGATATACCGAAAAAATAAGGCAGGAAAATCACTGGTGATATTGTAAAAATTTATGTCTAAGAAAAAAAATCAAGCCGACCATGTGGGGCACTTGATTTGGCCGGAGTGGGAAAGGGAGAAGTACTCCTAGACAATACGGCACTAAAAAGCTACCTCCCCTTTTTGTCAATAACTACCATTGGGACCCTCAGTACGAATTCGGAGACCAAACTGTAGGCAGCAAAATTTAGCCAGCAGAAGGGTTTGATCACTCACTTCTCGAATAGCCGATAAGTTTTTTCAAACTGTAAAGGCAATAAGCTTCACAAGAAATAAAAGTAAAATTAAACGAAAGTCGACGACTGAATACCTGGTGAATGCGAACGGAAACAAGGAGTCAGTCACCTTAAAATTGGTATTATTTATACCCTCCTACCCACAGGATATATTTCTGTCAGGTCTGCCACGGCAAACGGGGCGGCTATAACATTTAAGAAAAACAAGAATGAGTTGATTAAAAAAATGGAACAAAATTTAATATATTCGTCAATAACAGGCTATATTATTTAATGTCTACAACGAACAAATCGGAAGATAGTTGCCAGGGCTGCTATGATATAAATACTTGGCATAGGATACTTGGTCATTGCATCAACGATTACATTAGAAAATTGCCAAATGTGGTTAAAGGAATGAAAATTAAAGAAAAAAATAGGCAATGTAAACAAGAACTGTGAAATTTGTATACAGGGAAATTTTTTCAGAGCAGAAATAAACAACCTTACAGACATGCAGTATCTACCTTTGAATTGATACAGACTGACTTAGCTGGCCCTATAGAACCAGCAGACATAAATGAGTACAGATATGCAATCACATTTACTGATGATTTTTCCAGTGCAATATTTGTGTATTTTTTAAAAACAAAGAAAGACACTATATCTGCCACAAAGAAATTTATCGCTGATACTCCCCCCCCCCCATGGAAGGATAAAATCCCTAAGATCTGATAACGGCTCAGAATTCAAGTTGAATGATTTTCAGAAATTACTCTGTGATAATAGTATTCGACACGAAACTTCTGCGCCTTATTCACCACACCAAAATGGGACCGCAGAAAGAAATTGGTGAACCCTATTTGAAATGGCTAGATGCATGGAAATTGAAAACAACTTGCCTAAAAGTTTATGGACCTACGCTGTAATGACAGCTGCAGTAATCAGAAACAGATGTTTTAACAACCGTCTAAAACAAACTCCCTACTATATGATAACAGGAAGGAAGCCTGATCTATCAAAGATGAATATCTTCGGGTCAACATGTTATGCATACAAAAACTTAAACAAGAAGCTAGATCCGAAATGTGAAAAAGGGGATATTCGTTGGGCATGACAGAAACAGTCTTGCATATTTAGCTTTTTATCCAGAGGATAACAGAGTTCTCAAACACTGGCTAATAAATTTATTAGCAATGTGACAAATCCGCAGACTCAGAACTATCCAACTGATGATGATGATGATGATTACTTCCCCCAAAGGAAGTATGTACAAAACAACACATCAGCTACAACTCCCGACCCACAAATTAAGACAACAGAAACACAGGATAATGCACAGACTGAGGAAGATAGTAAGCTTCGACATTACCCCAGAAGGGAAAGAAAACCTCCTGAATACCTAAATGACTACATTACAAATTCTGAGGATGATAGTGATCATGCATTAATTAACTTTGTCTATTGTTATAAAGCCACATGCAATATACCAAAAACCTATAGAGAAGCAATAGACTCCTCGATGCAAACTGCTGAGTTGAGGAGATGCATGAAGAACTGGAATATCTAAAGGAAAATAATGTTTTTGAATTGACAAATTTACATGAAGGCAAAAAGACAGTAGGTAGTAAATGGGTCTACACCACCAAAGAAAACCCTGATGGATCCAAAAGATATAAAGCGAGATTCGTTGCTTGAGAATACAGACTGAAAAAGGGTATAGACTATGGAGAAACCTTCTTCTCTTCTGCAAACATCACCTCAATACGCATCTTGATGCAAATGGTGGTGCAATATGATTTGATTGTCAACCGAATGGATGTAAAAACGGCGTATTTGCATGCACCAATTGACTTTTGTGGAGCAGCCTGAAGGATTTTAAACAAATGAATTAGTCTATAGGCTAAACAAATCTCTATATGGGCTGAAGTAATCAGGCAGAAACTGGAACAAAATGTTACATTAATGCCTCATCTGGAATGATTTTATACAAAATCCAGCAGACCAACCATTTCATAGGGATATATTTTCACATAACACGAGGATGTGTTAAAATGAACCAAAACAAATATATAGGAAGTGTGTTGGAAAGATTTAATATGTCAAATTGCAAACCAAGAGCAACACCATGCGAACTAAAAATGGATCTCGGTAACAACAGTGACCCTGTTGATTCAAGAAAATACCGTGAAATTATTGATTGCCTAATCTACCTAATGACATATACTAGACCAGATTTGAGTTATGCTGTAGATAAATTATCACAGTATCTATCAGAGCGACGTCAACAGCATTGGGTAGCAGCAAAACATATCCTCAAGTATTTAAGAGGTACATCCCATTACGAACTGTGTTACCAGAAAAGTGAGGAGTTAGGGATCTTAGCTTACAGCGACGCAGATTGGGCGTCTGATACAACAGGATTTTGTTTTTATTAAAACAAAGAAATCTCGCCTATCTCATGGAAGTCAAAGAAGCAACCTACAGTTGCACTGTCCACCTGTGAATCTGAGTACATGGCTCTAGCTTAAACAACACAAGAGAGTTTATATCTAATTCAGCAATTAAACGGAATGGACCCTAAACAGAGATATGAACCAACGTGCAATCGCTCTATCTAAGGACCCTGTAAATAGACAGAGGTGTAAACATATCGATATAAAATATCATTTCATCAGTGATGCATTACACAAGAAGAAAATAGATTTAATCTATTGTCCAACCGCAGAAATGATTGCTGACATCATGACAAAACCCATGACAAAGTTAAAGCTAGAGAGGTTCAAAAGACTTTTATTTGGACTTTAAACTCTTTTTGGATTGTGCTCTCATATGTATGGGAATAATTAAAACTATTAATATGAGAGCATACGTGTTTTATTTTCCTTCGTCTAATTTCGCTCCACATATCCTTATATTAAGACATGGCAACTTCAACGACCGCCGATGGGTATGTTTTGCTCTGTTTTTGCGACATGGGCTTCCATGGGCATAACTGCCCATAGCCGATATGGGCAGTTATGCCCATGGAAGCAGCTGAGGCCCCCTCGCGTGATTTCTGCAGATCTCTTGGTTTTGCGGCCAGTGTGGACCTATGATTGGTTGGTGTGTTTTATTTTTTGAAAGTTGTCCGTTGTCCAGGCGGATCCTTCTACTGTTTCGGTCGTTGTGGCTTATTGTAATATGCCATGATGTCGTGGTCGGTTGTGACGTCAGTGTTGATGCCGCGATCGAGGTAATTTTGGTATATGTTTGGGAAAATGCAAAATAGGCACATGGAGACAAATGTAGTGAAGATGTAATGATATGAAAGATGTGTAAACGATATGAAACGGCGCGGACAAAAGAAACATTTAAAACAAGCGGCCTAAACAAAACAAATTTATATTCATAACAAAACATGCAATGATACGTTTAAAACATTACTAAGGATCTATATTGTTCGTAAAATAGTCGTGTGTGTGTGTGTGTGTGTGTGTGTGTGTGTGTGTGTGTGTGTGTGTGTGACTAACACAACTAAAACTACAGAAAGGGTTAAATAATAAAAGTGTCTTATTCATGTTGACTACGTATTTCTAAATGTTCTTTTCTTTCTGTGGTTCGACGCAATTGCTGTTTCCGAGGCTGGAAAAAATCTCATAGACAAAGAGTACAGGGGAAAGGAATGTTTGCATAGCTTATCCATTTTGTGGCGTTTGACGTCTGTTGGTAAATAAGAGAGAGTGACAGTATTCTCTTTGGAAGTCACCCTGGAAGTGAAAATGTGAAAAAGAGCTGACACCAGTTGTTATATTTAGCGCATGGTAGCAAGGAAAAGACAAACACAGGTTGAAAGTTTTTAAACAATTATATTAACACAAAAGAAAACAAGGCGATAAAGCGAAGAATCAACTGTACACATTTGTAGGGTACAATATCAAGTGAAAGAGTGAACGTGGTATGTGTGTGTGAAGTCGGAGTTCATGGACAGTCACGTATGTTATAAATTAAGAAACTCATTTCGTGTTATGGTGGTATAAGGTTGGTAGGGGTATCAGATGATCTTGGTGGTAGTAGCAGTCGTGGATAGGGTGGCGTTTTAGCTAAGTCAGCACAGAGTTCAGATGAGTTCTTATGGCCGTAGCTACGCCTTTGGAGATTTTCGCTGCTTAAGTAGTTACTCTTTGGATCAAGTCGGTTCTGGGAATTTTTTTAGGGGGAAGATTTATGGTTGGCTGAAAAAGAGTATTTTGTTAATGTGAATTAATTTCTTGCATTCTCGCCCGGAAGCTCTGCGCAGAGCCTCTTGCGCAAAGACATTTTATTCATTGTCTCGGCAGCAGCCGTTAGACTAACATCCGGTCGAATGCTACCCTTTTCCTGCCACGTGTATGTTTTTGGAATGAAATCGTAAATCGGGAGAGATCTGAATCCTGCTATATTAGAAAATCCATCATCCAGCTTTCACTCTAACAACTACGACGACACACGCTAGTTGAACTTTACTGATTCTGTAACCTACGACAAATAAATTGTCATTTTTTATACAGTTATCTTGCTTTTGTTCCCTTCACTGTTATTTGGCTGTCATTTACTCACACGCTAAACAAACCCAAAAATAATTTGCAGGGTCGACCTTCTTATCGGCTCTGCAACAACTTCATTAAAAGATAATGAATGAGTACCAAATAAGACTCGAACTCATTCGTGAAGGTTTTCTAGTTTAGACTGCTAACCACTACACCAAGGGGGCGCACCCGTTTGTCTGTCAGTATTTCTACACGTGCTGGAAAACTTGGAAAATAAAATGTAAATTTTCCAAGACCAGGAAAAATGGAGATTTTTTCTATTTGATCTACGAAGAAATGTTTATTATATCCCGGAAAAATCAAAATATTAGACAAATTTAATGTTATTGTTACAGATAACAAATATACTGTGGATCATTTTAAACATAATTTGGGTTTGATAGTTTACATTAAAAACTTTATATTTCAAAAATGTATTTAAATTTTCAAAAATGTATTTAAATATAAATGCGATTCAAATTTCAGGATAAATATAAAAGATTATTTTCCTTGGATTTCGAATTCAATTTTTTCTAGTAACCAAAACCAGTATCAGAAGAATATAAATAAATTATTGTTCGCTTAGTATTGTTTGTTAATTTAAAACGACGCACTTGAGGAAAAAGACTATTTGACAAAAACTTAAAATATTATGAGGTAAATTGTGAATGTAAGTATGACATTTTGCAATTAAAAGATAAGTACAAAAATAAGATTTCATTCAAAATAATATTTATTGTTGTTTTTCAACTTTTTTGTCAAATATCTGTTTAACTTATTAAGTGCTAGTGTACAATAATTCATGTAAAAACGAAAAAGTTGTCAAATTTAGTTTGATTCTAATTTACTGAAGATATTTCCGCTAAAAATATTTTCTAAAAAAGGAGTAGAGTTGGTGGGGTGAAGGGCCACAAAAATTGAATTAAAGACATTTCAGATAAGATTGTGATAAGATCTATCTGATTTTGAAAGCAGGGAATGAATTCTTCATACACACCGGTTTGTAGATTGTTTTTTTCTCCTGACTGTTCACATGAGAAGTCGTAAACAACGTTGGATTTGTAGGTTATTAAAGAAAAATTTTGAAAATTCCTAATGATTTAAAGATCTGAAGGTAAGTGAAATATTTTTGACATTTCTAAACACAAAGAAAAACAACTGAAATAACATAGGAAAATTTGAACAATAATCAATTTTTATTTTCGTGGTAAAAATCTTAATGAAAACATTACACTTCTCGGATTTATCAATGCGTATATTTATTTTAATGGAATGAAATATCAAGATTTAAAATAAAAGGTAATTACAAATATTAGGGATATGTTTTGTGAATAGAGTCGATTTTTTTTATTGATGGTCTTTAAACAATCTTTTTTATACGTACGTACAAAAAAGTATATCTGCTAAAAGTACCTTTTAACAAAATCTCTTTAAATCAAAAAATTATCGGATTTAAATGAAAGATAATGTTTCTTTTAAAACATATTTTTCCTCAAAATTTTAAAGACTACCTTTTTTTATTGTTTTGTTGTAATGCGCCAACCCCCTGTCTATCATTTTGTTAATGTGACTCATGTATTCAAGGTGCAACTGAATGAGTTTTCTTTTCTTTAAGTGATAATTTCATGGAGAATGAGTTTTCTTTATATTTTTATAACAGTTTGTCTATTCGAAGTGATGCCTTATTTTTCTTGTTCGACAAACGATAAAATGACGACCAATATTGCTTTTGTGGGCATTTTTTCGTACTTTTTTATTTTCGAAAGTTAATCTAATAATGTTTTTAATAAAAGAGAATATTGTATCATTATCTTTTCTGTGGATGCCAATGGATTAGAGAAAACAACGAAAACGTCCATTTCGATATCTCAGGTCTTTATTTCTAAATGATACATGAGTAACACCGGGAATGGCCGTAACCCTAAACGATGAAAACCCTGGTTCAGTTCCTCATGCAACATCTTCCCTTTTCTAAAGAACGAAAAAAAAAGATCTAATAAAAATTAAAATAGAATATATTTAACACTTTAGTGACCTAGGCATTCATTGGACTGACTACCCTATTGCCTTTCAGGGATTATTCTGCCATTTTCACTTTATATTGTGAAATTCTTGAATCCAGCAAGATCTCTTATTACTCTTCCTGATCGTGTTGTCCTCACTTTTTCTGGACTTGATTTTGTTGGGGATGGTGTCGGGCTTACTATTTCTCTTATCTCACTTTCATATTGAGGTGTTTGTGGGTTACATGTCTCTTCTGTACTCCGTTCGGCATTCACTGGTACTTTGCTATGCATTTCATACGGCTGGTAAATCAATGATGTTGATGGGGGGGCTTCTACAGTTTTTTTCAGGTCCACCCTATTCCGTCGATACAATTCCCCATCCAGTTTTACATGCTATGACCGCTCCTCTAGTCTCCGCCATAAAGTTGCTTTCTTCCACTCTTTATGACCATTTATGTGTGGTTTAATCTGTACTACATCTCCAGGATGCAGTGGTTGAAGTGGTTTTGCTTTGTGGTTGAAGTAATGTTCTCGCCTCCTGCTGTCCCGTTTCACCAACATTTTTTTTAGATTTTCGGGCAATTCTGGCTTGAGTAAATCCTCTCTAGTTGGGAGAAGTGTTTTTGTTCTACTTGACATCAGTTTCTGAGCTGGTGATAAGAAACTTTTAGCTGGCGTATTCCTGGGATCCAACATTGCTAGGTATGGATCAGCCTTATCTTCCATCGCTTTCCGGAACAGATTCTTTGCCATCTTTACCACAGATTCCATTTTGCCATTTGCCTTGCTATTGTATGGACTGACAGGTGTATGTGTAAAACACCACTTTTTCACAAGGGTGGAAAATTACTGGCTACTAAACTGAGGCTCATTATCAGTTACCGCCTGATCTGGTATTTCTTGTCATGCAAAATGGTGTTTAAGTTATCACTATCTTCGCTTGTGTACTTGAAAGATGATAAATTTCCTAGAAGTTGCTTATCTGCAAACTTAAAGAGATCCACTCCTACTTTTGCCCAGGGTCTGTCAGGAACTTCATGGACCATTAATGGTTCTGCAGGATTGGCTACTTCATATTTTCTACATGTGGAGCATCCCAGGTGTGTGGAATGCAGCTTTTCTTTCAACACAGCCCACTGGGTCATCAGAACCACTACACGGTTCCCTCTGAAAATTAAACCGTCTTGTACAGTCATTTCATCCCACATGCTAGAATATGGTCTCACCTCTGGGTCAAGATGTATTTTGTCTTCTGGCCCTCACTCCACAATTACCTGCTGTAACTGCTACATGCTTTTGTCTTCCTTTATGCCTGATCGCAGTTCGAGCAGCCTTTTCTCAGTTACAAGAATATATTCAGCTTCCTTGACATCATCCTCATCGTCCATATATTCACTGCTCACTCCATGAATGTATGCTCTTGATAGTGTGTCTGCAAGGAACATCTTCTTACCCAGATGGTACAGAACTGTAGCATTGTAAACTTGTAGTCTCATCAACAAGTTTTGCAGTCATTTTAGGCATTTCCCTAATTCCTTTTTCATGATCACTTCCAATGGCTTGTGATCAGTCAGTACCGTGATCTGTTGACCAAATGTATATTGGTGAAACCATTCACATGCGTTGACTGCTGCTAGCAGTTCTTTTTCAATTTGTGCATACCGGGTTTCTGTGTCTGTATTAGACTATTGAACAATAGTAAACCAATTTTTAAAAATTTTTTCACTCTTTATGAAAAAGTCTTTGATCGTTTATTAAAAAAAAAAGTCTATATAATCAATACTAGTGCATCATTCTTTTGACATTCATTCGTTTGGACTAAAAGTCTACTTGTTTTTTGTTGTTTTTAAAGGAAATGTTTATAGAATGTTTTGTTAAATTTGAACAGTAGTTTATCAATGTTTCTAAATTCCCTCATTTGTTTCAGTTTAAAATTCTACATGGTCTTTCATTAATTGTAGAATATTAATTGCATAGAATCATTAAGAATTTGAATTTAAAAAATAACATACTTATTTATTCATTAAGTAATAAGGATTTATATATAACTTCATATATAACTACATTCCCAGTTTATTTTTTCTTTGCAGGTTTGCGAATAATGAGCAATGATGAAAAAGTGAGATTATTACACAGTGAAATTTGTGCATTACATAGAGGAGAGAGACCTTTATTTGGTGAAATCTTTGCGGCTAAAATTTCACAGAATTCCCTTTAAAAAGTTGGAATACATATTTCAAAGGGACACATGTCAACATACACTGGAAAGAAACCTTTTCATTGTGAAATCTGTGGAGCTAAATGTTCACAGAATTCACATCTCAAAAGACACAGGTCAACACACTGTAAAACCTTATAATCTAATCACTGTAAAATCTGTGGAGCTGAATTTTCACACTGTTCTAACGTCAAAACACACGTATCAACACACACTGGAGAGAAGCCTCTTCATTGTGAAATCTGTGGGGCTAAATTTTCTCAGAATTCCAATCTCAAAACACACATGTCAACACACACTGGAGAGAAACCTTTTCATTGTGAAATCTGTGGGGCTACGTTTTCACAGAATTCACATGTCAAAAGACACATGTCAACACACACTGGAGAAAAACCTTTTCATTGTGAAATCTGTGGAGCTAATTTTTCCCAGAATTCACATATGAAAAAACATAAGTTAAGACACACTGGAGAGAAACCTTTACATTGTAAAATCTGTGGTGCTAAATTTTCCCAGAATTCACATTGCAAAACACACATGTCAACACACACTGGAGAGAAGCCCTTTCATTGTGAAATCTGTGGGGCTAAATTTTCTCAGAATTCCAATCTCAAAACACACATGTCAACACACACTGGAGAGAAACCTTTTCATTGTGAAATCTGTGGGGCTAAGTTTTCACAGAATTCACATGTCAAAAGACACATGTCAACACACACTGGAGAGAAACGCTTTTATTGTGAAATCTGTGGAGCTAAATTTTCCCAGAATTCACATATGAAAATACATAAGTTAACACACACTGGAGAGAAACCTTTTAATTGTAAAATCTGTGGAGCTAAATTTTCCCAGAATTCACATTGCAAAACACACATGTCAACACACACTGGAGAGAAGCATTTTCATTGTGAAATCTGTGGTGCTAAATTTTCACGGAATACAGATCTCAAAGGACACATGTTAACACACACTGGAGAGAAACCTTATCTCTGTAAAATTTGTGGAGCTAAATTTTCTCACAATTCCAATCTCAAAAAACACATATCAATACACACTGGAGAGAAGTCTTTTCATTGTGAAATCTGTGGAGCTAAATTTTCCTGGAAGGGAAGTTTAAAAAGTCACATGTCAGTACACACTGGAGAGAAACCTTTTCATTGTGAAATCTGTGGAGCTAAATTTTCCTGCAAGGGAAATTTAAAAAGTCACATGTCAATACACACTGGAGAAAAACCTTTTCATTGTGAAATTTGTGGAGTGAGATTTTCCCACAGTTCTAATCTTAAAAAGCACATGTCAACACACACTGCAGAGAAACGTTTTCATTGTGAAATTTGTGGGGATAAATTTTCCCTGAATTCACTTCTCAAAAGACACATGTCAACACACACTGTTTAAGAAACCTTTCCACTGCGAAATCTGTGGACCTATGCTGTCACAGATTTCAAATGTAAAAAGACATTTTCGAACATTTACTGGAGAAAAATATTTTGTTGTGGAAGCTGTGGAACTATATTTTCTCATCACAGTAAAAGAGAAGTTTTCCTCCGTGCATTGAATCTTGTGAAGTAATTGCACTGGGTCACTTTTAGGTCCTGAAGCTGCATAAATTAATGCTGCATCTGGAAGCATATCACAATATGCCTTTGTTTTTGGAAGGATACTAAACCTGATCAATTTCTTTTTCAAAGAAATTTGAGTCTGTCTTGTTGGACAAAACCATTGTAAATGAATTCTTTCTCTACATACACTTAAAAATTACAAATGAATTTACCCTAGATTTTAATTTGTAGAATGTCATGACTTCTCAATATTATCTGACATAAAATAGAAGGTACTCTATGAGTACGATTAACATATTTGTTGAAATGATTTTCCTTGTGGCTTAGGTACAAGCCTTGACATAAAAAAATCCTCTTAAAAGATATTTAACAAGTTTTGGAAATATTTTTTTTTAAATACCAGTTGACATTTGACATACAATAATCTTATCAAAGCTGTGGAACTATATTTTCTCATCACAGTAAAAGAGAAGTTTTCCTCCATGCATTTAATCTTGAGAAGTAATTGCACTGGTTCACTCTCCAAAACACTCAGGATCCCTCATCTTTACCCCCTTTTGAGTCGCATAATCTCACACAAAACTCCATATTGAATAATATATCCTCACATCTAGTACAAAATGAAACAAAATGAATACCTATAAGACTAACACGGGGACAAATTCCTGCATGTTTTAAAGACTTTATCATGCAGTAGATCCTTCATACACACATTTCTTCATACATACATTATAAATTAGAATGAGATCTGGGGGAGCCTTGTTATAGTAAAATACATAAAATCTCTTCTGATTCATCCACTTAACCCTTCACACACCTAACTACTAAAACACACAAAACACAGACCCTCAGACATCGACACTGTAGAAGAAAATAACAGCTACCGGATGTTGACCCAACAACAGTCAGTGTCAAACTGAGAAAATCATGGCTTCTGCACATTGGCTCCACACATAGTCTATCCAAAATCCCCAGAAAATTCTCAGTTATAAAAAAAAGTCTATTTTCAAATCAATCATATTTTTTCCACAAGTAGCATTTTCTGGAGCCAGCGGTCACCCAGCCATCACAAGATTGTCATCCGATAATACGGTCCGACCAGATCAAAGCTACCACTCATCGCCGAATTGACAACCCCCTGCCTGCCGGCCAGATATTTCATCCGCTTGTTTATTTTATTCATTCAATAAATAAAATCAACTAAATCTCCTTGTCAGTCCTTTTTTTTTTTTGCAACTACACGCTTGCATATAACACTGAGAAAGATAAAATGGAAAAGACCCTCTTCTGACCTATTCAAGCAAGAAAATTAAAAAAAAAAAAAAAATGAAAAGAAAAGAAAACATTTATGAAATCTCCGACAAGATAAGTTTAGACTACAACTAATTTCTTTGCTCTAATGATATCATTGTCACTCTATACATACACTCCTCTCATGCCTTCCCAAAAATATAGATGTTTAAATTGTCTGTAAAATGTATGTTTAATCCTCTGTATCCTATCTTCATTCGCATTTGAGCGAAGAAAATATCTTGTTAAATGGTGTTCAGCGTACATGTTTTGTTTGTTTTGGTTTTATGGCATATCAACCTTTGTAGGTTATTTAATGCCGAATTCATTTTTATACAGATAAACAGTTCTATTTCAAACAATTCAGTTTAGCATAAGTACACTCTTTGTCAAAAACATTTCTATTTCAAGCTGTTCAGTTTAGTCAAAACAGTTCTAATTCAAACAATCAAGTTTAGTATAAGTATAGTTTTTGCTTACGCACAGTTGATTGTCCAAAAAGATCTATTTCAAACAATTCAGTTTAGCATAAGTATGCAGTTTAGTTCTATTTGACCCATAGATAGGACCTTATCAGGTGCGTTCACTCCAAGCCAGAGTGGACCAGCTCCATCACTGGAACCTCACCATCTGATTGTTTAGTATCATATCCAAGACACCGTTGGAGTGAGTCTTACCTCTCTGCAGAGGTGCAGTAAGTGTATTCTACAGCCTCAACCAACTTGGTAAGTACATACTTTGGGAAAGTCCTGCCTTATTTTTATATTTAATCTGCCACAGATGATTCTGGATTGTTGAAAGAATATTTATGCTTCAATATTATCGACCCTTTTAAGCAGATTTTATAATTTCGGCCTGGATAAGTGTTATAGAATAATTAGTAATCTTGTGCGAGGACTGGAATTTTATTCATATTTTTGCCTTGAAAACAGTTCACCTCTTTTAACAAACATCTGTATGATTTTTGAATACTAGATTATCATATTTTCTATTTGTATTCATTTCTGTCTTGAAGACTAAAATATCTTTGATTCCTTATAAAATAAAAGTCTATGTAAACTCTAAATTAGATCTGAATTCTTGTCCATCAATTTTTCTTCATCCATTCTTGTGTGTCTAAAAGTCTACATGATCTTATAAAATAAAAGGGTATACAATCTCTGATTTAAATGTGAAATGTAGCATATGAATATTTTGACCTTTTTGTTTAAAATTCTTTGATTGCTTATGAAATAATAGCCTATCAAATCTCAGAATTAAATTAGAATACAGGTCAATCAATCTTTCTACCTGTTGTGGGAGCCTTACCCATCTCACCATAATGGACTCTTCTCACCGTTATTTGTACTGAGAGATTTTGCTGCCAGAGAGGTAAATCAATATCAGTGTTATCCAAACAGTACGAGACTTCTTACCTTTTCTATGTAACTCTATCTTTCTTGTGTAATATAATCTGTTATCTAATATCCGTGTTTGTGTTTTCATTAGTGACCCTTTCCAAAGCCACAACACTACCTTCATCCATTTGGGTGTGAAAGTAGTCTTCATGAACTTTGCTTAAAATTAAAACTCTACATAATATCTGTATTGTTGTAATCACACACTCAAAGATTATGCAGCATTGCCCCATCAGTAATGTTCTTGGAGTCCTCACAAGTTTTGGATCTTCCAACATCATACTTGTTTTCCCAAGCGACTCTACCAAAACTATTATTCTGGCCAGCGATCCTGCTGTAAAAAGTTTGCCTAGTATGCAATACCGCACAGCACACTCGAGAAAAAGTCAAAATACTGCTGCTATTGAGCTTTAAACTGAAGGTGACCAAGGAGAAATGACTTAAGTCACTTCCCTCCCAGTCACATTGAGTTAAAAAACAAAATCATTTGCTCGTCTTTTCCTCCTGGATATTGTTGGAGTAGACTCACATGGACTGAGCAAGGTACACTAGGTAAGGTTCCCATAATGTGTCTTAATGTTCATTTTCCAGCACAGAGTGGACACAATGGTATTCCACTCTTCTCCTTAGTAAATAAGTTTGCTGGACTTGGCAGTTCATCATACATGGATTGCACTTGAAATTTTAACCGACTAGTGTTGCTGTGCCAGATCTCTGACCAGCTTATTTCCCTCTTCATAAGGTTCTACCATCTTATCCATGCACCCAGGCGCGATAATCCCACCATATTGCATCTTCTTTCATCCTCAATGTTAGCATAGACCTCTTCCTAGATTAGTTTCCATCTCTGCTTCCCTTTGGCTTTGTGACTTTGGATAATAGGTGAGTAGCCCAGGCCTGCTCAACCTTCTACCTTAATCACTTCTTGGCTTTCCCCAGTTCTTACATTCCATTTTCTTTCATGCCATTTTCTTTCACTGCAAACTGAGATGCCAGCTGCAGCAACTTTTGGATCTTCAGAGTCCCTATAAAGCAAGGCTCCTCCCATTTGCGAGATTTCAAGTTCCCCAACCAAGCCTTTAAAGAGGGGTTACAGTGCATTTGAGGTTCCATCTAATGCGATACTACTCAAGCTGCTAGGAAGACCTAGTCATTTATGGAGGTAGCTGTTAAATTTTCCTTTCCATGGCTTCCACTATTGACATTGGAAAGTCTTTAACAAATAACAGCCACAGAATCCTGGGGAGTACCACGTGCTGATAAATCCATGCTTTGAAATGTCCCAGGAGTCTTGATTTGTCCACTCTAGCTAGCCATATCTCCCGATCACCTGCCAGAGCTCAGACAGCATTAGTGTCTGTCAATGGACTGTTGAAAATCTTTCCTAGGCTCCTCATGTGACACTTGTATTAAACTTGAGTACTAGTTATTCATTGTTTCTACCTTTATTTTTGTGTGTATAAAATCTACATGATTTTAGATTATGTATTAAAAAAAGCCTTTATAATCTCAGTATCAAATTTAAATAGCAGTTTATCAGTCTTCCTTACTTCTTTTGCTTGTGTCTAAAATCTTCAGGATTTTAGATTACTTATAAATAAAAATCCATATACCTTCTGTATAACATTTAAATAAGTGTTAATCAATCTTTTAATTTTCTTAACTTTTTGTCAAAACGTCTTTGATTTGTTATAAAATAAATGTCTATATAATTTATACTAGTCCATCAACCTTTTGACATTTTTTTCAACTAAGTCTTCTTGATTTTTGGTTTCTTATAAAATTTCAGAGAATCTTTGTCTTAAATTTGTACAGTAGTTTTGCAATGTTTCTACCTTCCTTCATTTGTTCTGATTTAAAATTCTACATGGTCTTTGATTGCTCGTAGAATATTCATTGCATAAATGTCTTTAGGGCAACAAATTCAAAAATTGTTAAAAAAACGTGACTTCAACAGGCATATTTCTTTATTAATAAAAGGTTTTATTTTATGATTGTATTTTTGATTTTTCTTTTTCATTTATAGGTTGGATCAAAATAATCAGTCATGAAAAAGATAAATAATTATGCTGTGAAATTTGTGGATTATATACTGAAAGAAACCTTTAATTTATGAAATCTGTGGAGCTAAAATTTTCCAGAATTATCTCTAAAAGACACATGTCAACACACGTTTGAAAAAAACCTTTTTGTTGTGAAACCTGTGAAACTAAATTTTCCCAGAATTCCAGTCTCAAAGAAACATGTTCACACACACTTGAGAGATATGTTTCCATTGTGAAATCTACAGAGCGAAATTTTCTCGAAATTCAAATCTCAAAAGACTGTGACGGCAAATTCTTTAAAATCACAAAACGGGACTTTATTTTCGCACGTGTGAAGACGGGGCAGGTTGGCCCTTGATCCCTTGTAGAATAAGTCCTCGTTCAGAGTTTTTTTCTCAGGCATATAAGAACTGGCATATTATGTGGGGGATTAATTTTATGGCCAGACTGACCGCCGCTGGCAAGGGGTTCCAAATTTCACACTATCCACACACCCATCAAGGCCACTAGACTTCCTCCCCTAGAACAATGGAAGACATGAACCTCTAGGTTTAGACGTAATAATATTATATTGTAGTAGTCGGCAATTCCAGTTTCCCGTATGATATTTTAAAGGAATTTATCGGACAATTTTAAGCGAGCATATCATAAGGCGAATAGAAGCTGAAAAAGAAACATGAAATAAACTCGTAGCAGAACTACAAATAACAACTTCAAGCACGTGGGAACATTAAAATATATCAATATTTTTTACTACACATTTTCAACATGTCAAATATATCATGCATGAAAAGTCCATGAACATAAATGTCTTTCTTCTTTTCTTTTCTTTCGTTTTCAGTCTTTCTTCAAATTGAGAGAGAGAGAGGGTATATAAAATTGGGTATAAGGAGGAACGGTCTCAAAGTTTACTTATCTTTTTTTTTTTTTTTGATGGAGTTCCTGTGGAGAATATTTCCTCTTTTATGGGCTAATAGACTGGCTTGAAGAAATGGCTCCTTCGTGTCCGAGATATTCTTTTCGTCTTCTTTTACCCGGAGTACTTGGTATTTGGTTCCGTCCGCCACGAACCCTGTCCAACAACTAATTTTTCTTATTGTCTATTTCCGCTGACGGGAAGGAGTCCCCACTTCCGTTTCAGGGTCCCAGCCAATCGTTTGGCTTCTCTCTTCTTCCCCCTTGGCCAGGCGATCCGTCAGGGCTACTACATGTCACCCCGTATCCCATTCTTTTTCCATCAGGTCACCAAGTACAAACATCTGTTTTTCCATTCTGACTTGGATTTGTTACTTTGGGATTGACCCACATTCCTATGATGTCTTAACGGTCATTCTCTGATGGCTTGCTACTGTTAATTCAAATAAGAGGATAGTAGTAATCTTATTTCTATCTTCTCAGTGGGATACCACGTGACAGACACATGTCAACACACACTGGAGAGAAACATTTTCATTGTGAAATCTGTGACACTAAATTTTCCGATAATTCCACTCTTAAAACACACATGTCAACACACACTGGAGAGAAACCTTTTCATAGTGAAATCTGTGATGCAAAATTTTCCCAGAATTCAAATCTCAAAGCACACATATTAAAGCACACTGGGGAGAAACCTTTTAATTGTGAAATCTGTGGAACTAAATTTTCAAAGAATTATAGTCTCAATTATAGTCTCAAAACTCACATGTTAACACACACTCGAGAAAAAACCTTTTCATTGTGAAATTTGTGGAGCTAAATTTTAACAGATTTGCAGTATCAAAAGACACATGTCAACACACAATGGAGAGAAATTTTTTCATTGTCAAATTTGTGGAGCTAAATTTTCCCAGAACTCACATCTCAAAAGACACATTTTAATACACACTGGTGAGAAAGCATTTCATTGTGAAATCTGTGGAGCTAAATTTTCCCACATTCCCAATCTCCAAACACACATGTCAAAACACACTGGAGAGAAACCGTTTCATTGTGAAATCTGTGATGCGAAATTTTCCCAGAATTCTCATCTCAAAACACACGTCAACACACCCTGGATAAAATCTTTTTCATTGTGAAATTTGTGGAGCTAAATTTCCCAGATTTGCAATCTCAAAAGACACATGTCAACACATACTGGAGAGAAACTTTTTTCTTGTCATATTTGTAGAGCTAAATTTTCTCAGAATTCACACCTCAAAAGACACATTTTAATACACACAAGTGAGAAACCTTTACATTGTGAAATCTATGGAGCTAAATTTTCACAGAATACATATCTCAAAACACACATGTCAACAACACTCGAGAGAAACCTTTTCATTGTGAAATATGTGGAGGTAGATTTTCTCATAATTGCAGTCTCAAAACACACATGTCAACACACACTGGAGAGAAACCTTTTTATTGTGAAATCTGTGGAGCTATGTTTTCCCTGAATTCACGTCTCAAAAAACACATGTCAACACACACTGGATAGAAAACTTTTATTGTGAAATATGTAGTGCTTTATTTTCACAAGTTTCAAATCTCAAAAACACTAGCTACGCTTTTTTATTGTGAAATCTGTTGGTATATCTTTTCCCAGAATTCAGATTTCCCAAGTTACTTGTCAATTCTCATAGAAGAGAACCCATTTATTGTAAAACCTGTGGAACTAGATTTTCTCAGTATTCACATTTCAAACTACACGTGTAAATGCATACTGTTGAGAAAAATTTTCATTGAGAAATTTTCACACTGTTCACATCTCAAAATATATATAAGCACGTACTGGAGAGAAAAGTTCTCTCCGTGAAAATTGTGGAGCTGGATTTTCCCAGAATTCATGTCTTAGAAAACACATTTTTACACACTCTAGAGAAAAACTTTCTATGGTGAAATCTATGGATCTACATTTTCACAGATTTCACATCTAAAAAAGACATTTTTGAACACTTACGGAGAAAAACATTTCATCATGAAAGCTGTGGAGCAATATTTTCCTGGAATTCTCCTCTCTAAAAGCAAATGTCAACACTATTATATTTCTCAGGAATATCACCTGATAATGCAGTTTAGAGAAAGGTTTTTAATGTATAATCTGTACCCTAAATTTTTTCCCACATAAAATATCTTGGAAAATATGAAAGTGACTTGGATAGAAACTTTGACTTAAAATAATCTTCTTAAAAGATGTCAAATAAGTTTGGAAATAATTTTTCTTTTAGATACCAGTTGACATTTGACATACAATAAAATTCTCAAAAGATACTGAACAAAGACTTATCAAAACATAACCTTATTTGCGGAAATGAGTTTCCTCATAGGAAATAAATAAAATTCTAAAAAATATTTTTTAATATGAATTACTTTTTGTTTTAACTGTATTTGGATGAGTGGACTGAAAATAAAAGAACATAAAAATCTGAAAAAGTCTTATATATTTTGATTTTTTGCCTCTTGAGAACTTGTCTCATGATATCAAAACAATAAGAACGTGTATATATATATATATATATATATATATATATATATATATATATATATATATATACTTAAACTTATATCTATCCTAATCTCTTAAAATGGATCAATTCAGAAATTGAAAAAGTTCTTATTCTGATGTAATACTAATAATGTATACACAATGATATGGTGTAAAGTAACTATTCCTATTTGATAATCAGTTTATGTGAGTTAATGAATGAAACATTTCATTTATTGATTTAATTATGAATGATTTAAGGAATAAGATCCTCCTTTTACAACCTTGTGTATTTTCATCTCTGTACATTTCCATGCCTTCAGAAATGTATACACAATGATATGATGTAAAGTAACTATTCCTATTTGATAATCAGTTTATTTTGTAGTTAAACGGCTTTAATTATTTGTAACAGCAATAATTTGCAATGATATGGTTTCACGTAAATAATAACACTTCTCCTTTGTAAATGATTGTTGGTTAAAGTTAGTATTCAGAATTGAAATAACTTTTACACTGTAATATGGTATCAAAATGGATAGACGGATAAGGGTAAACTTATAAATATTGGAATAAACAAATGCCTAAGTTAGATATCTGAAATAGTTATGAACAATTTGAAATATACCACGGAAATTCTGATCAAATATGTTGTGTGTGTAGAGCTTGCCAAGATTTACACCAAAAGACATGATAAAATGATCAGTTAAAGACACTTGAATTATTTGCTTGCCCAGTCAGCTGGGGCTGTAGAATACACTAACTGCTTCTCTGCAGAGGGGTAAGACCCCACCCCAATGAGTGTCCTGGATATGACACTAAACAATCTGATTGTGAGGTTCCAGCAATGCCGGAGCTTTGGGGAATGCAGAGCACCCCTTAATTGCCATCGCTCTTAGGTCCACTCTGACCCAGAGTGGTAGCACCTGATAAGGGTCCTATCTATGGGTTAAATAGAACTAAACGTTGGTTGGCGTTTACTGTTTTTATACATTTAAACAGCGTATTTATGCTGAACTGAATAGTTTAAAATAGAACTGTTTTGACATTAAAACGGCATACTAATACTAAACTGAATTGCTCAGAATAGAACTGTTTTAACATCTAAACTGTGTACTTATGCTAAACTGATTTATCTGAAATAAAACTGTTTGACATTTAACTCTGTGTATTGCTCAGTCGGCTGGGGCTGTAGAATACAATGTCTGTACCTCTGCAGAGGCGTATGACCCCCCACCCCGAGTGTCCTGGTAATGACATTAAACAATCTGATGGTGTGGTTCTAGTAATGCTGGAGCACCCCTTCATAGCCATTGCTCCCAGGTCCAATCTGGTCCGGCGTAGTAGCACCTGATAGGGCCCTATCTATAGATTAAATAGAACTAACGGCATACTTATGCTGAACTGAATTGTTTGACAAAACTGAATTGCTTGAAATAGAAATGTTTTTGACAATTAAACCGTACTTATATTTAAACTGCGTGCTTATGCTAAACTGAATTATTTGAAATGAAACTGTTTTTGACATTGAAAGTGTACTTACACTAAACTGAATTGTTATATATAACTACTTGAATAAACTGAATAGTTTGAAATAGAAATGTTTTTGACAATTGAACTGTGTACTCATGCTAAACTGAATTGTTTTAAATAAAACTGATTATTTACATAAAAATGGATGTGGCATTAAACAACCTACAAAGGTTGATATGCCATAAAACCAAACCAAACCAAATTGAATTATTTACGGGGAGGAAGTAAACGGATATTGTAAAAGATGTTTTGTAAGGTTATATAAAATAGTATATATTATTTTAATCTTGATTGTACAATTTGCAAATTCAACCAACTGATATCTACGTAAAGAGCCGTTAAGGAGAAACAGAGGTAGACTTGCTCTTGACCATTTAGAAATTATTTTCATTATACGTGGTGCCTTCAATAAGTTTCCAGACTTTTTTTTGTACAGGAATTTAAAATTGACGCAGACTCTTGAAAATTCAGTGTGTTATTGCTATACATCGTATGAGATGACTGACCAATTTTTATGATTTCAGGTTCAAAGGAACACCTACAGCAGCAGTTGGAATACACCCTACTTAAACCTGATTGTCAAAGCTGGTTAATTTCAAAAATGCAATCTGGACACGATGACACTTTAGAAGAACGATTTGCAATAAAATTCTGTTTTAAACTTGAAAAAAAAAAATTGCCACAGAAACGTATGGAATGCTTCAGACTGCTTTTAGAGTATCTTGCATGAATCGAGCATCAGTTTTTGAGTGGCATAAGAGATTCAAGGAAGGCAGGGAGTCTGTGAGGGATGATGAGAGGTGTGGGAGGAGTAAGGAAGTCAATACACCACAGTTAATTGGCAAAATGGTTAGTGTTAGGGTTACTATGTTGAGGTTTTAAGGGAGTTCAGGAGTACATTCCGTCGGAAATGGCCAGTACTCTTCCAATCGGGTTTGTGGCATTTCCACCAGGACAATGCACCAGTCCACAACTTCATCCTTGTCACAGACTATTTGACCAAGATGGGCATCAAGACAGTTCCTCAGCCTCCCTATAGTCTAGACCTTGCTCCCTGTGACTTTTGGTTATTCCCTAAGCTCAGAGGCTGTCGTTATGAGACAATTGAGGAGATGAAAGAGTCTGTGACGAAGGTCATTGGCACACTCACACAAGAGGACTTCCAGAAGTTGTTGGAGCGGTACAATAAGTACATTGCAGCTGGAGGAGATTTCTTCGAAGGGGACTAGAGTTTCATGTGTGTACTATCAATAAAAGTGCCAATACGAAAAAAGTCTGGAAACTTATTTAATGATCCTCGTATTTGTTGACTCACAGTTAAATGGTTACAAGTATTGTTCTGTAACGCCCACAATTCTATCTAACATCAGTCATTTGTTGACACAGTTAAATGGTTAAATAGTTCTACAGGTACTATCACTCTGGTTTCGTGTGAACTTGGGGGTTATGGCAATCAAGGGGTACTTGTGGGGTTTAAAAGGGCTTTTGAAGGTCAGGGGCTAAGGGCAAGGCTGTGTTGCCGTAAGATATCTGACTCCATATTTTGGTTATATTATTTTACCCCACGTTGACTGGCCGGCGCAATGCCTTGTCAAAAGAAAGCCCCAAAAGAAATATACAAAAAGAAAAGATAGAAACAGATAAGAGACGAAAACATTTCTTCCATACTTTCCTTTATTTACTTGGTGAATGGACTAACTAACGCTACGTCCCAAGACGTAGCGTGGTGCCCAAAACACCAGACAGCAAAATGATGTTGTTGGTTCGACGGACACTGCCTGACAAGACTCGGTTCACAGAAAACCTGAGTATTTATCTCTCTCCACCGGCTCCAAATTCGCCACTCCAAAATCCTTCTAATTTTAGCGCGACCGCTTCCCATTGGCTACTTTACTTTTTATCATTTTTCTTTTTTTCTGATTTTTAACCGGATGGATGCGTGGAGCCTTATGCGTAGCGACGCGTTTATACATTTTGTATGTGGCAGCCGACGAGTCAACATCCGGTTGGGAGTTTTATTGTTAATTCCTAAATCCCCACATACTACACATTCTTCAAAGCTCTCTGATATAAACAGCAATCATAGCAATGCAGATCAAATATGTTGTGGGCGTAGAGCTGAACAAGTTTTTACGCCAAAGGACATGATAAAATGATCAGTTGAAGGTACTTGAATTATTTGCAGGTAGGGAGTAAACGGATTCTACAAAAGGTGTTTTGTAAGGTTATATATATATTATTTTAATCTTTATGTCTAATGTAATTCTGTTGACGTGTGAAAAACCTAGATTGTACAATTTGCAAATTCTACCAACTGATATCTACATGAAGAGCCGTTTAGGTGTAACAGAGGTAGACTTGCGCTTGACCATCTAGGAATTATTTTCATCATATATATATCTATATCTATATATATATATATATATATTTGAAACTGTATAGACATGAAAAACACAAGGTGTTTTGAGAATTTTATTGAATTATTTCAATGTGAAACGTTTCGTTTATCAAACTTTCAACAGTGTGTGTGAGTTAATGAATGAAACATTTCATTTATTGATTCAATTAGGAATGATTTAATGAATAAAGTCCTCCTTTTACAACCTTGTGTATTTTCATCTCTGTATATTTGCCTTCAGAAATGTACGCCAATAATAAAAATCAAAAAATACAAATACGTGCAACATTCTTAATAGCTGACATAAATTCGAAACAAGTTCTCAGCGCAAAAACTTGAGAAGAATTAAAACTAAGAAAAAGAAGGTTACAAGGGTTGATAGAAAAATATGACGACTGCTTCCACAGAAGTGGCACCCTACCACCAAGTCAGCTCATAGTCAGCAAGAAAAGAGAAAAAAGAAAAAGAAAAAAAATGCTGTGTTTGTTGACTGACGCCAAACAAGAAATAAAAAATTGAAATATGAAAGACAAAAGAAAGTATTCAATGCATCTAGAGAATTGAAAATGAAGAGAAAAAAGTCAAAAGTGTGGATACCAGTTTTACAATTGCTCATTTCTAAAAAACAAAAAAAAACTCTATTTTTGGTTATATCTGTCTTTCATGGGTTTAAAATTTTGCGTTTATAAGATTTAGCTAATTATAAAAAAAATATTTGGTTTCATCTGTTGGGAATGAATAAATTTTTAAAAAAAGTTAAATTGAATTAAAAAAGAAAACTATTAAAATATTCAGGAACTCCCTAAAGTCTCTGAAAGGAAAAAGGGACGACGCATGCGTAAAGAAAAAGGGTGCCTCCCAAAAAGAGGAGTGGGCTCTTTCAGGCAGTGACCGGCGAATTTACAACACCTTGCTGACTGGTGGCAGGCGCCACGCATACATCTTTGGACGAAGCGTTGAATAGTCCTCCCACTAGTAGCGACCCTCTCGGTTAACAGTATGCTGAAATATAAAAGGCTACGAAATGGAACTACGAACTATAACACTGGATTTCGACAAACTCCATAAAAGAAACTAACCATTGTGGAAGCTTTAAAATACCAAATGAGGCCATGCATACACCAAGAAGCGATTAACATATTTTTAGACACCTTAACTGGGGGATTCAACCATTTCAATTGTATTCAGGGAAAATTTCCCCAACCATTGAATGGTTATTGAACCCAGGAAATAAAGGAAAAATAAAGAAACGTCTTCGTCTCCTATCGTTGCTGTCTTCTTTCGTATAATTCTTTAGGTCTTTCTTGTTCAAGAAGTTACACCAACTAGCAGATGTGAGGTAAAATAAAATAACCTCATAATGGAGTCAGATAACAAACGGCAACACAGCTTTGACCTTGGCATACACCTGACCCCAGACATCTATCTTTCAGGTTTTTTAAGAGTTGCGTACATTAGAATTTAAATGATTACGAAAGAAATTGAAAATAAAGACCAGTATATTTTACATGTGTTAAAGGGGCAGAAATTTTTGGGTGTTAGTAAGAAACCAGACTATAGTTGTGTAAGTTGAAGTAATGACTTTGCACCTATGTGTTGAAGAGACAAGAAATTTTGGGGTTTTGGTAAGAAACCAGATTACTGCGGTAGTTGAGGTTTTGACTTTGCACCTATGTGTTGAAGAGACAAGAAATTTTGGGGTGTTGGTAAGAAACCAGACTACTGTGGTAGTTGAAGTTATGACTTTGTACCTATGTGTTGAAGAGACAATAAATTTTGGGGTGTTGGTAAGAAACCAGACTACTGTGGTAGTTGAAGTTATGACTTTGTACCTATGTGTTGAAGAGACAAGAAATTTTGGGGTGTTGGTAAGAAACCAGACTACTGTGGTAGTTGAAGTTATGACTTTGTACCCGTGTGTTGAAGAGACAAGAAATTTTGGGGTTTTGGTAAGAAACCAGACTACTGTGGTAGTTGAGGTTTTGACTTTGCACCTATGTGTTGAAGAGACAAGAAATTTTGGGGTGTTGGTAAGAAACCAGATTACTGCGGTAGTTGAAGTTATGACTTTGCACCTATGTGTTGAAGAGACAAGAAATTTTGGGGTGTTGGTAAGAAACCAGACTACTGTGGTAGTTGAGGTTTTGACTTTGCACCTATGTGTTGAAGAGACAAGAAATTTTGGGGTGTTGGTAAGAAACCAGATTACTGCGGTAGTTGAGGTTTTGACTTTGCACCTATGTGTTGAAGAGACAAGAAATTTTGGGGTTTTGGTAAGAAACCAGATTACTGCGGTAGTTGAGGTTATGACTTTGTACCCATGTGTTAAAGAGGAAATTTTGAAAAGGGGGTTCGGAGATTAAGGAAGATATAAGCGGACTCTTGATTGGTCTCGTGGTATGCATTGGAAAAATATGAATTCGGTTTTGAATCGTGCTTAAAGAAAGGAAATGATAGCAAGATGCGAGCCATGTTTATTTTGAGGAGATACTCGTTGAAAAGAAAAAAAAGGAAAATGGGCACGAAAAAGAAGACAGATATACATAGAATGAGCAACTGAACAGAAAAATATAGATATATGTGTATAGAAAAATTATAAGAGAAGAAAGAGAAGTCAGAAGGAAAATACATAATGATTACTACATTGAAACAGATATTAAGTCACAGCTTTGGAAGAAAAAAGAAAAAGAAAGAGAAGTGATTCATAATTGGTGTAATAGACATTTGAAATTTGTGTATGAAGAAAGTTAAAGAAAGAAACAGAAAGGAAAAAAGGAGAGAAAAGAATGAAAAGAACATGAAAATGAAAAAAATAGAGAGAGAGAAAAGAGAGAGAGAGAGAGAAAAGAGAAACAGTCTCCTTATTTGTATTTTGTTTTTTAAATTTTGGGGGGACAGTACTGATAATTTCATGTGGTTTTGTTTTATGTTCTTTGGATTTGTTGTTTTTGAATATTTTTGAGTCATCGCAGCATGAAAAAGAAAGATAACAGGTTTATTACAAATTGGGAGAGAGAGATTAAAGGTTTATTAAAAATTGGGAGAGAGAGATTACAGGTTTATTAAAAATTGGGAGAGAGAGAGATTAGAAGATTATTAAAACTTGGGCGAGAGAGAGAGAGAGAGAGAGAGAGAGACTAGAGGTTTATGACAAATTGGGAGAGAGAGATGAAAAGTTTATTGAAAATTGGGAGAGAGAGATAAGAGGTTTATGACAAATTGGGAAGGAGAAAAGGTACAGAAAAATAATTAGATATCGTCGTATAGCTTTAAATAAATTTTTGTCTTAGACAAAAATTGATTTTATGGAAGGGAGGAGTGTGGTACAGTTGCCATGATGGTTAATTATTTTATTACCTGGTTTGGTTAGGCCGTGAGTTTTTCAGTTAGCTGTTATGTTAGCAAAAATCTTTGACCGGAAACATGTCAAAGTGGAAAGTTTAAGCGAGTACATAACGCACAATACAGGAAGGCCAAAATGTAAGCAATATGGATTATTCATATGTTATTTGTGATAGGTTTGATGGGAGAAATGAAAACAATTAATTTGGGACACGTCAGAGATAATCCTATAATTTAGCAAGATGACTTCGCCTCCGCTGATATCCTGAATGTAAATATATAAAAATTAACTAATTATGAAAAAGTAGTCAGTTAGTCAATTGTCACATAGAAGTGGACAATTTTGACCCTCCGTCGAAAGGTGGGAAACGAAAGCTCTTTAACGTGATCCTGGCTGCAGCCTTAATGGTGTTTTGGACGTCGCGAAAGAAGGGATCGTATGAGGGTGCAAAATATTCTCATCATCATCTAACCTTTTTCTGTATGCTCCAACTTCGGGTCAAGATCAAATGTAATAGAAAAAGCTTGAACTGCATAATATTCGACAAAAGGTCGGTGGGAGCAGCGGACCTGGTCGTACGAAAGGAAACAATGTTGAAGTCATCCTTCCTTCCACTTCCTGCACATGGCTGCGACGGTCTGGGGCCTTTTCGAGACCCCACCCTCGATAAATCGATGTTTTTTTATTTCCCTTTTTACTCTAATAAGCAGATTGTTGTGTGTCATAGTTCTCGTCATCTAGAATCAACCATCCAGGATTCTCCACGCCTCTTCTTTCTGTTTATCCATCGTCCTTTCAATAGTCCACGAAATTCATCCTAGATCCATCTCAATCCATACCACCCCCTATTTTTTGTTCCCATCTAGGTAAACCATTCCAAGCATAGATCGCCCGACGGACACTTGAAGTAGATGTCTTTCCAATCTTACATGGTGGTTGTGGTGGGGTAACAAAATAGGACTATTTTCCTTCGTTTAATCCTTTCTTTTTCGGCTTTTTTCCACTTCATGTGTGGTGGACGTGAATCTAAATTTAGCGGTATAGATAATGGTTGTAAAACGGCGTGGACAAAATGAACATTTAAAAACAAGGCGAACGAACAAAAACATTTTTATATTCTATAATAAACAAAACTTACATTAATACATGAAAACATAACTAACTCTAACATACTGATAGTGTGTATATATATGTGTGAGCTCGTGTGTGTATGTGTGTGTGTGTGTGTAACACAACTAAACTACAAAAAGAATTGTAAAATTAAAATGTCTTTTTTCTATGATTAGAAACCGGTAGTTTTTTAAAGACGGGAAAGCGTCTCATAGTTCTTGTACAATAATGTCTGCGAGGCATGCTGTTTCTGATACGGGTGAATTTTGGTCAAAGAGAAGGTGTTGCCGCTACGAAGGAATTTCGTAAGAGAGTGTTGCCGCTACGACGAAAATTCGTAAAAGAGGGAGAATGCGTTTTAAGACGGCGTATTTATAGAAAAAATCGTCTTATCAGTGGCTCAAGACGCAGGACTTGAATTTTCGCGCGCCGACGTAGTTGTAAGCATATCACGTGGTCCTCCTGGCCAATGGTTTCCCGAGACTGAACATTGAGCGTCTGCCATCTTTGTGGGAACAAGTGGCATACCGCCCAAATTAAATTATAGGAGTGTAAAGTCCTATACATGCAAACAAATCTTTATATATTTACATTTGTACATAATTATCACGATATGTTTAAGTTGGTTCGTTATTAGTGATGATTGTATTTTTACACTCCGGTCGTATTTCTCGCCGCACGGACCGGTTCGCGTGGTCTTGTTCACATCGGTCTAGGCAGCCTGATATGCGTGCTGGGGAGGACTACCATTCACATTGGAAGACTGAGACTGACACTCCCTTGGTCACAGGGAATCGTACCCAAAGACTTTTACTTGCTTTGGCAGGGTTAGTTTTATTGCCTGATGCCTGAGGCGCCACTTTTTACGGAAATATCGACAGAGCTAATGTATCCATAGACAGGCCGCTCATTTGAGCTTCGGCTCGTACTCGGTCCCCAACATAAAAATGGCACATTTCAACCTGTTTGTGTGTTGAATTTCGTTGGGTTTCGTTTAGTTGAATTAAGCTTAGCAATTTTACTGGTGTTCTGAGTATCGCTTAATTTACAATACCTAACGTATAACCTTACAGAGTAATAACACTAACTAGCATTATTCTTTTCCAAATGTCGAAGGTTTATCAAGTAATATCTGATTGCTATTTTATGCTGATTTCAAAAATACTATTTATTATGATCGATTATTAGGGGTCAATAAATAAATAACTAAACACGGAGATATGAGGTACCACACAAATGTATCCAAGTCTCTGAGGAGGGTTTCCTTGGTTCAACGTACACGAAGACAGGCAAGGTGCTTACTACAGCTGCTGCTCGCTCTACCAGCTTAGTTCTTGATTAATATACCCTTTAGGTAAGTCTGTTATTCTGGTCATAGGTGAGTCACCTACAACACTATTCATTGAGTTTGGTAGGGTCTGGTTTTTGAATTGTGCTTGAATACTTCGCAAGTTGTACACTGAAGAGTTTTCACCAAATCGGGGCACGAATGTCAGTCTAACTGCACTTTCTGCGGTCACAGTTGAATTATTTTCCAAAGAAATGTGTAGATTTGCGTGAAGAGCAGAGTGAACACTTTCACCAAAACATTTGCATTATGGAAGATCACTTCCAAGGCTGGTGTGACAGAGAGAACTCCACCCCACCCCCAGACTGATTGATTAATTAACGATTCTAGGGAAATAATTAAGGAAAATTCTTTTTTTTTCTTTCTCTCTTCTTCTTCTCATTTTATTTCCGATCCTATTTTATTTATTTATTTCTTAAACTTTCGACCGATGTCCTGAGATTCTTTAAAGTGAATCTTGCGATAATATAAAAGAAAACAGTAATGAACTTTGTACAGGCTAAGGGGTGAATGAAAGTTCAGACTGGTTATAAAAAAAAACACCTTGAGTGGATCTTATGGTGGAGATGGTAGTAGAGTCCATATGGTTTAGAAAAGTGAAAAACAGATTGAAGCTAAAGATGTAGCCAACTTTAGTGTATCTTGTGGTGGAGATAGTAATAAAAGTATGTGTGTTCAAAGCAAGAATAAGATTAAGCTAAAGATTGAGACCATGTAAGTGGATTTGTCCTTTTTCAAGTACTGACCGTCTGCTTGGGATCAACAAGAAGTACTGAAGCTAAATTTTAAGTATCTCTTTAAACGCAGCGTCGGCCATATGTGGAAAAAGTTGGTCAACTTGATGATTTACATATCATTATGCATAGGCGTGCCCAGAGATCATCGAAACTCCACCCCCAATTTATATAAGCAAGGCACGATGCCCATATAGGAGAGTACAGATCAGATCGAGGAAGACGAGAGATCCAGAGAAGGGTCCAGTGCAGTAACCATCTTAGAAATTCGACTCGAAGCCAAGATTAGTCAAGAACCGAGAGTACGAAGTAAAAGCCGAGACAACTGATTATTTTTCTGCTAAGAAAACCAAGAGCAATAATTGCTTCTCTTACACCTGTTTGATCTGTCACATTTTCCGAACAAACGAATAAGTTTCGTAAGACCTTTTTCTTTTTCTTTCTTTCTTATTGTATTCTACACATTTTGTAAATACCTACATCATAGATAAAAACAATAGCTTGGAGAAATTTGAAAGCGTTGTTTTCCTTCTTCTTATGCATTTTGTGAACTGCAACAGGTACAATCTCTCTCCCAACAACGATTTTATTTCAGCATGGATTTCAGCCAAAATTGGAAACGATCTGAGGTAGCTAGAACACTGCCATTCGAATCAAAAGACACAACGTGGGGAATGGTAAAAGTTATCTCGGATTGGCAAGCAGAGCCGAGGAATTGAATGTGGGCGAAAATTCCCAGGCAGAACTAAACGCATCGGCCAGGGCTGGATTCTCAACGTCAGACTGGTGAGATGTAATTTTTTTCACTGACAACTGCTGGTGCTTGAAACGAGATGCAGTGGCTGCCAAGCACTGGAGAAAGTCCCTGAAAAGACCTTTCATCCATGAATAGCTTCTATGAATTTTTTCAGTTTACTATGACACCATGTGAGAAATTAAATTTTTTTTATAGAGATTACTGGAGTGTTCTTAGGCAGCAAGAGACACTTATTATAGGCATCATTATCAAATCCCCACATCCAAAAATCAATCTGTCTCTTTTAATTGAATCTGATTTTGCTGTACATGTATCAAAAGAAACATTATTCCCTAAATTGTTTAATATCCTTTAAGAGGATTATTTTATGTGAAGATTTCGGCCCAAGCAACGAGGAAAACCATTTCAACAATAATGTTAAATGTACTGAGAGGGTACCTTATGTTTTATGTCAACTGATTCTACAAGAAGAAAGCTGGTTAGTTCATTTGTCATTTTTAAGTGTGAGTAGGGAAGAAGTTCATTTTAAATATTTTGGCCAAACCTAACAGATATAAATTTCCATACAAGAAAATTTATCAACTTTTGCATAGACAGCAGAAATTTATTCCAGAGATTGCAAGAATTCATTCAGTTTCAGGACCTAAAATTAACCTAGGTCAAATTTTCCTAATGTTCAATATAAGGAGGAAGACTCTTCCCTTTTTCTGGGATGAAAAATGAAATATTTCATCCTTTTTTTTTAACAAAGAAAAAAAACAAAAAGGAAGAAAAAAGGAAAAAGAAAAAAATGAACTTTTTCAAATTTCGCAATTCATAAATTAGGTTATGTGTTTTATTTTTCAGATAATTTTCAACAGTAATTTTCTTAAATTCCCTTATTTCTTTTTCAAAGAGTTAACTTGACATCTATTCATTATATAGTTACAAGTATTTCTATTCAGCTTTCACAATTAATTTTTTTTATCTAGTGTGTATTGAAGTGTGTCTTTAAAGACTGGAATTCTTGGAAAATGAAGCTTCACAAATTATATAGTTACAAGTATTTCTATTCAGCTTTCACAATTAAATTTTTTTATCCAGTGTGTATTGAAGTGTGTCTTTTAAGACTGGAATTCTTGGAAAATGCAACACCACAAATTTTGCTATTGCTTTGTGAATTGTGTGAAAATCAATTCCACAGATTTAACAATGAAAATGTTTGTCTCCAGTATGTGATTACATGTGAATTTTCAAATAAGAATTCAGTGAAAATCTAGTTCAACAGATTTCAAAATAATTACTTTCTCTCCAATGTGTGTTCACAAGTGTCTTTGGAGATCTGTATCCAAGAAAATTTTATTGACAGATTTCACAGTAAAAAGGTACATCTACAGTGTATGTTGACTTGTGTTTTTGTGATTTAAAACCTGTGAAAAAAAACGCCATAGATAAAAAAATATGACAACATTTCTATAAAGTGTGTTTTGACAAGTGTTTTTTTGAGATGTGAATTCCGTGGAAATTTAGCTCCATAGATTTCACAATGAAAAGGATTCTACCCAGCTTGTGCTGACATGTATATTTTGAGATTTGATTCCATGAAAATGAAGCACAAAAATTTTAAAAATAACATTTGTATCAACAGTGAGTTGGCAAGTGTTTTTTGAGATGTGAATTCCGTGAAAATGTAGCACCACATATTTCACAATGAAAAGACTTCTCTCCAGTGTGTGTAGACAGATGTCTTTTGAGATGTGAATTCAGAGAAAATTTAACCCCGCAGATTTCACAAGGAAAAGGTTTCTCTCCAGTGTGTGTTGACATGTGTCTTTTGAGATGGTAACTCTGGGTAAATGTAGCTCCACAGATTTCACAATGAAATGGTTTCTCTCCAGTGTGTGTTGACATGTGTGTTTTAAGACTGGAATTCTGGGAAAATGTAGCGCCACAGATTTCACAATGAAACGGTTTCTCTCCAGTGTGTGTTAACATGTGTGTGTTGAGATTGGACTTCTGGAAAAATTTAGCTCCACAGATTTCACAATGAAAACGTTTCTCTCCAGTGTGTATTGACAAGTGTATTTTGAGATATGAATTGCGAGAAAATTTAGCACCACAGATTTCACAATAAAAAGATTTCTCCCCTGTGTGTGTTGATATGTGTGTTTTTAGACTAGAATTCTGAGAAAATTGAGCCCCACAGATTTCACAATGAAAAGGTTTCTCTCCAGTATGAATAAGCATGTGTCTTTTAACAGATGAATTCAGGGAAAATGTAGCTCCACAAATTTCACAATGAAAAGGTTTCTCTCCAGTGTGTGTTGACATGTGTTTTTTAAGGGTGGAAGTCAGGGAAAATTTAGCTCCACAGATTTCACAGTGAAATGGTTTCTCTCCACTGTGTCTTAACATGTGTGTTTTGATATATGAATTCTGTGAAAATTTAGCTCCACAGATTTCACAGTGAAAAGGTTTCTCTCCAGTGTGTGTTGACATATGTCCTTTGAGATGCGAATTCCGGGAAAATTTAGCTCCACAGATTTCACAATGAAAAGGTTTCTCTCCAGTGTGTGTTGACATGTGTGCTTTGAGATGTGAATTCCGGGAAAATTTAGCTCCACAGATGTCACAATGAAAAGGTTTCTCTCCAGTATGTGTTGACATGTGTGTTTTGAGATTTCCCTGCTGGGAAAATGTAGCTCCACAGATTTCACAATGAAAAGGTTTCTCTCCAGTGTGTGTTGACATATGTCCTTTGAGATGTGATTTTTGTGAAAATTGAGTTCCACAGATTTCACAATGAAAATGTTTTTCTCCAGTGTGTGTTAACATGTGTGCTTTGAGATGTGATTTTCGGGAAAATGTGGCACCACATATTTCACAATGAAAAGGTTTTACTCTTGTGTGTGTTGACTCATGACATTTTAGACTGGAATTCTTTGTAATTTCGCTTGTCAAAGTTTTTTCTCCAGTATTTAATTCGCAAATTTCATTGTGTAATAATCTCTCTTTTTCATGAGTGCTCATCATGATTAAACCTACAAATGAAAAACACAAAATGAGAAATTTAGGTATATACTAAAACCTATTATTAATGAATAAATATGTTTGTTTATATTTTTAAATACATATTCCAAACAAATGAATCTCAAAAGATTGTTGAACTGGTATTAACTGTATAGGCTTTTATTTATGAACAATCAAAGAATTTCTGACAAAAAGATAAAAAAGTGGAAAGTTTGATTAACTGTTATACAAACCTAGCACAGAAATTAAATAGACTTTTTTTTTAAATGAGTAATCTAAGATGAAAACGACTTTTAGACACAAAGAAATTAAAGTAGAAAGATCAATAAACTACAATTCAACTTTCATACAGAAAACTTTTATTTTACACATAATGTCAAATCATGTAGACTTTTACACACACTGAAATGAAGGTAGAAACATTTCGGAACTAGTACTCAAATCTAATACAGATATTATAAAGATTTTATTTTTAACCAAAGATCATGCAGACTACTTTCCCACCCAAATAGAAGAAGGTTGAAAGATTGACTGGTATTCTAATTTAATACAGAGATTTTATAGACTCTTATTTCATAAAATATCAAAAACGTTTAAACAAAAAGATATGGAGGTCGAAAGATTCAAAAACTACAATTCATATTTAATACAAAGATTAAGTTGTTGACCATAGTCGAGGGGGACCAGAAGGCTTCCTTTTCAATAGTTACAACACCGAGGTGAAGGGGAAGGCGCTACTCCTTTCCCTGGATTGCTCCAATTTACCCTTGATACGTACATAATATTGCTGAATGTTAAACAAGGAGGTATTAAGTACCATTTTTAAAGTCTTTGGTATGACGCGACCTGGGATTGAACTCAGGTCTCCCTGACCATTGGCAAACATTCTACCCACTGGGCCAATACATAGATTAAATAACCTTTTATTAAACAAGCAATCAAAAACCATATAGTCTTTTAGACACAAAGGAGTGTACGTAGGAAAATGGATGGATTAGTATTCAAATCTAACGTAGAGATTATAGAGACAGTTATTTTATAAAATATGATTATCTAGCATTCAAAAGTCGTTAAGACATTATAGAGACTTTTATTTCATAAGTAAGCCACGCGTTTTTTTTTCTAGAGTAACAATCCGGGATTTCTATATAAATAAATTGTCGTAAAAGGCTTATCTCCATTAAATAATGAATCATTTGCAGGGTTCGGTTAAAAGAATATTCCAATGAAATATATCACTCAAAAAATAAAAGATAAAAAATTATTAGACTGATAGATTACCTTTTTTAATTTCTTAATTTTATTTATCCAGTATTTTTATATTAATTAACAAAAATCCAGTCACTTGCAGTGAATGGAAGACTTTAGTGTTTTAATCTTAAGAAAAAAGGAAAACTGTTACCCTTAATATTTTTTATCAAAAATATTTTTGATTAACCTTCGAAAAGGAATTAAGTAAGGAAAAATACCAAGAAAAGCAAAATTGTGCGTCATTTTACCGTTTTTTCGAACTTCAAAAATAAGACATCAGTACGAATAGACAAACTTTTGTAAAAATGTAAATAAAAATCTCATTCTCGATGCAATTATCTCTTAAAAAATGTAAAACTCATTCAGTTACACTTTCGTTATGTGAGTCACATTAAGAAAATGATTGTCGGTGGGTTGGCGCATGACAAGAAAATAATAAAAGCTATGTAGACTAAATGTCTTTCCACAATAATTTAAAGATTACATGATGTAGTCCTAAGAATTTTGTGGAAACATGTTTGAAAAGAAAATTGATCTTTTATTGCTTTAAATTCATTAAAATCCGATAATTTGTCGTGTTAAGGGAATTTTCTTACGGAGGCTTTTAGCAGATGTGTTTTTGTACATATCGATTAAAAAATATTGTTCAAAGACCATTAATAAAAAAAATTGACTCTATTCATAAGATATTTCCTTAACATTTATATTTACCTTTCACTTTAAATGTTGATATTTTTGCCCCATTAAGATAAATGTGCGAACTGATAAAAACCAGAAAGTGTAACGTTTTCTATAAGATTTTTATCACGTAAACAAAGATTAATTCTTTTTCAAATTTTACCATGTTATTTTAGTCAGGATTTATTTGTATTTAGAAATGTTTAGAATATTTCACTTACCTTCGAATCTTTAAATAATTCGGAAGTTTCAAAAATTTTAATTAAAAACCTACAAATAGAACGTTGTTTCTGTCACAGCCAAGAGAACAAACAAGTCTGGAAACCGGTGTGGATGAAGAATTGGTTCCCTGCTTTCAAATTCCGATACAGGATGTCTCCACAACCACACACTTATTTGAATGGGCAATGTAAATATCAATAATTAAATTTCTTTTTCTACATTACTACAGATATTAGAATGAAGGTGAGAAAGTAGATGCAAAACAAAGTCTTTACTTACATGGCTTCCTTAAATGAGCCGAGACCAACAAAATGTTAGAATATAAATATTAATGACTGATTGGATTGAAGGTAGTCAGGCCTAGACCACCGAAAGAGAAGGATATTAAACTGAACGTTTTTTTTTATATGAATTTAAAAAGTAATTGTTAATAAAAGGTTGATTAAAAACAAACAAATAAATTAGATACAAACAGTAAACGGATTTCAAAAAAAAAAAAAAAATAATACTTATTGAAAAATCGGTTACAGATAGAAAATTTAAAGACTGAAATTGGTTCATTATTTTATTTCTTTCACATTTGAAATTAATCTTTAAAAAAATTATAATCTGCTTTGTTTTAATTTGCTTGTTTTTATTTTAATTTCTATAATTTTTTGTAAACTTACTATATCGTAATTATTAAATGATTATTATTTTTATACACTATACAGCAACAACTGAATTATGAATCGGGAAATAAACAAACAATAATTAAATAAATAAACAGTATGGGGATTTTTATATACTCCGAAAAGCCCGGTTTATTCCTACGTTTTGTAAAAGAATAAACCGTACTCAACCAGCAGTAGAGATCTGAGTGAGAGCTTTTGAAGAAAGGAAGACGAACGACTTATACGTGCAACAAAATCTATATACAACATCAATAACAATAAACAGGGTTTTACACCAAATGGAATAAACAACGAATGTGTAAGTAACAGTTCAAAAAAGAGAGTTCAAGGAAGAGTTCAAGATGTAAAATATGGTTAGGTTTGTTGTGAAGGTTGTAAGGTTGAAGGTAAAGTAGGTTTGATAAGGTTTGTGAAGGTAAAGTGGGTAGGTAAAGTGAGTTTGCAGATAAAATGCCTGCTGGAACTTAACTGTGTGTGTCCTGTTCCTTTTAACTCTGCACGTGCGTTTATCGCTCTTGGGTCCCGGGTGGTGGAAGGTACCAAAATACGTATACCGTCAAGGGGCTGCTACGAAAAGGACCTGTTTAACAGTGGTGGGAGTGGAATCAAAAGAGAGAGAATCTCCTGTGGGGCTCTTTTTTTATAATGGACGCCACGTGACCCCAAGGGGCTACTGCTGATCGGTGAAACAGGATCACCAGTTCCTTACGAAAATTTCTTCCACAGAGAAAAAATTACAAAAAATGATAAATAAATGAATGAAATATAAATAAGAAACAAATAAATTAAAAATAAAGAGAGAAAATAAATTAGATACAAGCAATAAAGAGATTTGAAAGTAAAATAAAACTTCTAGAAAAATAGGTTACAAATAGAAAATTTAAACACTGAAATTCGGCCCTAATTTTAATTGCTTCAAATTTGAAAACAGTTTTTTTATTAATTATAATCAGCATTGTTTTAATTTGCATGTTTTAATTTCAATTCTAATAATTATTCTGTAAAGTGACAATTTTGTAATTATTAAGTGATTATTACTCAAATACAGCAACAAATAAATTATGAATTAGGGAACAAGCAATAATAAACAGGCAAACAAATTACAATAGAATAATGAATTTGTAGCAGGTTATATTGTGTTTGATATTTAATTTTCATTTTTGTAGCGGTATATTTAGTTTGTTTTTATATGTGGTTGCGTGTTCTCATAAGTAGGAAGGTCACCATTTATAGCGATGGGGATAACATTATTATTATTATTATTATTGGGTTTTAGGTTTAAGGTTTAAGTTGGTTTTGTTGGTATTACTTTGGTTGTGTTGATGAAAAATAAAGGTGGTGCAGAAGAACGAAGACGTTGTTAGGTTTTAAAGGAAGGTTTAATGGCAGCATAAAGTAAAGACTTTTACGCTGGTAAGCTGCGAGCCTCGTAGTAAAGAAAGAAGGTAGGAAGTTGTTAGAGTATATGATCTAATTTGTTTTTAACTAGAATCCCTAGGTCTAGAAGAATAGACCCAAGGGATCTATAAACTTGATGGCTCTCATCATAATTCGGGAACAGACGAATAGACGTCCGTTCCCTGCGAGGATTTCTGACCGAGAGAGAGAGATTCGCGGGCTTTCTTCAATTTTTAGTGCTGCTAGGAAATATGGTTCGGGCTGAATAGGACAGGTCATCCTGATTGGGTGAAAATGTTCGGCGACTCTAACGGTCAAATTAAATTACGCGCCAAACAAAAAATTAAGTTTCTTTCTGCTACAAATAAAAAAATGAATAAGAAACAAATATATTAAATACAAACAAACAAATGAAATAGATACAAACAATAAATAGATTTAAGAATAATATTAGTTGAAAAATAGGTTATAGATACAAAATTTAGCTAAATGTTTGAAGTTTTCTTGTTTTGTTTAACTTGATGGTTCCAACTCATTTATTTTCCAACAATACAACACCTTTCATCGCTAAAATGTTTTATGCATGGTTGATTTTCTTTGATTTACAGAATGAAGAAAAGAATGATATCTCACCTGCTTACTAATGTCTATATACTTATATAGAACAAAATTTCTTGTTCTGTCATTAGAATATAAGAGAAAACTTCTGTTGATCCTCTGCAAATAGCTATTTATTTCAGGTATTTCTTTCACATTATCTTGTTGCGGAGCCGATAAGCACGTCGACCCTACAAGTTATTTTTAGAGTTAAGCGTGCGAGTAATGACAGTCGAAAGAACAATGAAGGAAACAAAAGCGAGATAACCGTATAATAAAGATGACAATTTATTTGTTGGGATTACAAAAACAGATGTAAATAGTTGTTGGTGTAGTCAGCTAGATTACCGATGTGAGTAGCTGGTATTGGTCGTAGTTGGTAGAGATAGATGTGAGTAGCTGGTATTGGCCGTAGTTGGTAGAGGCGTGCCGTTGTTGGTGTACAGAGACTATCGTGCCTTAGCTGTGCTAAGTTACTCGAACAGACAGGGAACTGACTGCAAAGGTTGCTGTACCTTAGCGCTGCGCTGCCAGACGGACAGGGGACTGATGACTAAGGCTTAACCGTGTCTTAACTGTGCGAAGCACTGCGAACGAATCAGGAGACAATGGCTTAGGCTTAACTGTGCCATAGCTCTGCGAACGAATCGGGAACTGATGGCTAAGGCTTAACCCTTCCTTAGCTGCACGGACGTATCGGGGAGTGTGGCTTAGGCTTTGCCGTGCCTTAGCTCAGCAAACGAATCAGTAACTTTGACTAAGGCTTTGCCATGCCTTAATTTCTTGAACGAATCGGTAACTGTGACTAAGGCTTTGCCATGCCTTAATTTCTTGAACGAATCGGTAACTGTGACTAAGACTTTGCCGTGCCTTAATTTCTTGAACGAATCGGTAACTGTGACTAAGGCTTTGCCATGCCTTAATTTCTTGAACGAATCGGTAACTTTGACTAAGGCTTTGCCATGCCTTAATTTCTTGAACGAATCGGTAACTGTGACTAAGGCTTTGCCATGCCTTAATTTCTTGAACGAATCGGTAACTGTGACTAAGGCTTTGCCATGCCTTAATTTCTTGAACGAATCGGTAACTTTGACTAAGGCTTTGCCATGCCTTAATTTCTTGAACGAATCGGTAACTGTGACTAAGGCTTTGCCATGCCTTAATTTCTTGAACGAATCGGTAACTGTGACTAAGGCTTTGCCATGCCTTAATTTCTTGAACGAATCGGTAACTTTGACTAAGGCTTTGCCATGCCTTAATTTCTTGAACGAATCGGTAACTGTGACTAAGGCTTTGCCATGCCTTAATTTCTTGAACGAATCGGTAACTGTGACTAAGGCTTTGCTATGCCTTAATTTCTTGAACGAATCGGTAACTGTGACTAAGGCTTTGCCATGCCTTAATTTCTTGAACGAATCGGTAACTGACTAAGGCTTTGCCGTGCCTTAGTTCTGCAAACAAATCAGAGCCGATGGCTAAGGCTTTGCACAACCGAACAAACGGACAGCGAAGCCGCGGCTAAGATTTGCAATATTTTAGCGCTGCGCAGACAAGGAACCGATAGCTAAGGCTAACGCTGCGCAGCCAAGCGAACGAATTGACAGGGAACCGACCAGAGAGTTAAGACCGGGTGGTCCTTAAAAGGACCTTTTAGCATATCTATGTGATGTAAGGCGAGTTCTACCACTAGATGTAGGATTGCGCCTTGAGAGAGCTTCGCTACGGAAAAAGGAGTATGCCGTCGGGCTACTGAAGAAACCCTGTCTATTCTGGGTGATAAGTATGTCACACTAACCGCGCCGCGTACACAGAAAGTTCATCTATAAAAAAAAGAAGTGGAAATACAGTCCTTCTTAACCTGGGATAGACTTCAGAAGATAATCCACTTTATTTTAATCGAGTTACTTTTGAAAGACGTGCTCTATTAATGTTGTAAATGTCATTTATCCCCTTTTTTTAAAGCTGTAATGGCAGGTCAGGGTTATATAAGTTTTCATCTATTCCGGTCGTAGCCGGATGTAATGTTTTTAACGGTTTCAATGATCTGATTTGTTTACTTTTTTAGTAGGGTCACGACAATCTCTTCCAGATATTAAATCCTTGCAACTATTGCATTTCATTTTCTTAAAAACTGTATAACAGCAATAACCTGCTAAGTATAATATTACAGGAAGAACTCCTGTACATGTATTAGCATCTTCCTCTTCAACGTCAATTCTAAATTTATACACATCTAACTTTTGCTCCTCTGTCACTTCATGCTAGTTTGGTTCTTGTAAATTCTTTAAATCAATTTTTATGCATTGCTAATTAAATGCAAAGCCCAATTTTGAAATTGATAGTATTCTAATTTTTTTCGCTCTCAAACACTTACCGTACCGAGATATTTTAGCGATACCCAGTAAGTTGCCGCTATTAACCAAACCTTACCTTGACAGCTAATATGTATAGCATTTTCAATTCTTCTATGCAATGCTTGGTCAGTTCTAGGATGCATTGGTTGTATGACGCAAAGCAGTGGTGGTTTCCGATGTTGATTTGCCATTTCTTCAAGAAATGCTATTCCAACATTTTCACCAGTCTCAGAATACAGTGAGAAATCTAAGATTTTCTTCATTTACACAATTTTTTTCTATATTTTAATACATCATAGGTGTAGGTCGTCCCGAAGATGGCTCATACAAAAAGTTTATTTCAAATGGCCAAGAAGATAAATAGGTAGTTTCTGAGAGATACAGGCCTGGAGATTTTTGAGTAGAAATTCACTTTTATGGTCAAGTTGAGAGATGACTAATTCTCTGAAACGAGTGGACTAGAAGTTGCCAATTTCTTTATTAGCTATCTCGCGGAAAAACAATCCGGAAACATCTATATATCTATCTATTTTAGTCCAGCTAACACGGGCAACTCAGTTTTCATACACGCTTTCTTTCTCCCGACGACTACATTAAAAAGCGTAGTAGGGAATAAACTTCTGAGTAAGTGAATTAAGACAGAGTTTAGTGGGTTGGTTGGGTTGGTTTTAAGGCATATCAAACTTTGTAGTTTATTTAATGCCAAATCTTTCTTATACAAATAATCAGTTCTATTTCAAACAGTTCAGTTTAGCATGAGTACACAGTTTAATTGTTAAAAACATTTCTATTTCAAGCTATTCAGTTTAGTCAAAAAGTTCTAATTCAGCTAACTCAGTTTAGTATAATTATAGATTTTGTTTACACACAGTTAAATGTCAAAACAGTTCAAAATTAAACAATTCAGTTTAGCGTAAGTAAAGTTTCAATGTCAAAAACAGTTCCATTTCAAACTATTCAGTTAGGCATAAGTATTCAGTTTAAATGTAAGCGCACAGTTTGTCAAAAACACTTCTATTTAAAGCTATTCACTTTAGTTAAACTGTTATAATTCAAAAAATCCAGTTTAGCATAAGAGTACAGTTTAGTTCTATTCAACCCATAGATAGGGCCCTATTAGGTGCTACCATTCTGGGCCAGAGTGGACCTGGGAGAAAAGGCAATGAAGGGGTGCTCCGCATTTCCTAAAGTCCCAGTATCACTGGAACCTCACCATCAGATTGTTTAGTGTAATATCCAGGACACTCATTGAGGGGGTTTTACTCCTTTGCAGACGTGCAGTTGGTGTATTCTACAGCCCCAGCCGACTAGGCAATACACGGAGTTAAATGTCAAAATAGTTTTATTTCAAACAATTCAGTTTAGCATAATAAGTACGCAGATTAAATGCAGAAAACAGTAAATTCAAGAAACCATGGTTTAGTTCTATTTAACCCATAAATAGGAACCTTATCAGATACTACCACTCCAGGCCAGAGAGGATCTGGGAGCAATGACAATAAAGGAGTACTCCGTATTCCCCAAACTCTTTGGAGGGTCTTACCCCTCTCCAGAGAACCAGTTAGTGTATTCTACAACCCCAGTCGACAGGGCAATTTAGTGTGTTGATCACCTTTTTTCACGGTGAGGCTGCAACAGGGTCTGACAACTACTTAAGATGTATTGACTATTTGTATGTGGGGGTACAAACGGTTATGCATAGATATAGTAGTGCAAACGTCTTTTTGGTACCCTTATGGTACATATGCTATCATTGAATCAGCACTGAGACATATTCACGGCCTTACTTCTTTGTTTCTTTGATGGTAGGTTTGATACAGAACCGTTTCTCAGCTGTCACTGAAGGCTCACGTCTGTTCGCCTGACTTCTTCTCAAATAAACACCATGAATTTGTGAACTTTTTGTCATTATATTATATTCTCAATGCTCACACATTTCCTTCCTTTTCTCAATCCAAGTGATTCATTTCCAATGTTCCTTGTTCACACAGGAGCAATATCTTGTTTTGAAATCCCTAACTAATCTGTCTGTCAAGGTCAAAATGTAACATTACACCCTTTCAGCATAGACTCAAATACGATCGACGTAAGTCAAAGATGGGAAACCTGGCTCAAAAAATTAGAAGATGAACCTTATTTACAAAGTGTCACACACAGTAACGATCAAATAATCTGTTTAAAAAGATGCGGTGGAAAAGAGATAAGGCTGATAGTTAAATATTTACTGAGCATGGAATGAAAAGGAAATGAGACTCATGAAGAAGTGAAAAGAAAATTAAATAACCACTTCATACCAAAGGAAAACAAGCAACATGCTTGTTATTTGTTCAGTAGAATGAGAGAGGAAAATAAGGAAACTATTACTGAATACACTATGAGACTCAAGGAATAGACTGAATCCTGTGAATTTAGAGATAACAGAGAAGACAGAATTCTGGAACAATTCATTCAAACAATTGAAGACAGGGAAATGTTAACAAAAGCAATATAAAAAGTGAAAATGGAATCTGAAATAATAATTTGGAACACGAACAAAGATATTAAAACAAAATTTATTGTCATGAGAGGACACATAGATAATCTCCCCTTGATAGGCAGACATACACTGATAGAACTAGGTATGATGGTATTAGTGCCAATTGGAAACATTGAAGAAATAAACAAACTGAGAATTAAACAAATAAGCAGAATAAATGTAATGAAATCTAAAAGAGAATTAATTGGAGAATATAAAGATTTATTCGAAGGAATAGGAAACATTACAGAACACAAAAAAAAGGAGAAGTCATCAAAGTAATATTCCAAATGGAAGCTGGAATACAACCAATAGCTCAGAAACCAAGACACGTACCATATCAACCAGAATCTTCACTCAAAAAATGGATTGAACAAAGAGAAGCAAACAGTAAATATGAGAAAATGCCTAGAAATGAAGCCATCACATGGTGTTCATCTTTCATTGTACAATCTAAAAGTATGTCCATGTGCAATGCATAGGCAGGATGAGTGACCATGTGAATTGCATAAGTGTTCGGAAAAATCATTCAAACCAGGAAAGATTTTGAACCAAGTCAGGAGACCACCAAAAAAGCTACAGAATGTTATGCCCCTCTAGGCACTGACCTAGTTCCAGACTGCTCAAAGTTGTTAGTCGGAGAAAAGCCTGAGCTGTACAAAACTAGCTAAAGTCAAAAAGTGAGCAGATCTTGTAGATGACTAGATCTTGAAATGACCCAGTAATTGAAATTGAAAAGCAAGCAGAACTTAAAGATGATTAGGTGCTTTGAGGGGTCCTTTAGGAAAAGATGAGAAAGGTGTAGAAGCCACGATGATAAAAGGTCTTGAAGAGGTCCTGTGTTGGTCCCTTCGAAGCAGAATGAAGAAGAGTTTGTTCACTGAAGATTAATATCTTGTGTTATGTGTGTGTATTTGTGCATTCAGCCAACTTTGTCTTTCCCCCAGTTTAACTCTACCCACAAGGATATTTCGGAAAATAAAAAGAAAAGAAAAGAAGCAGATTATATTTTATACATCAGCATTGTTGTTCTTCCCTGTATATAACAGAATCTCTATAGACCACCCGTAAATATTGGATTTAGTCAGGTCTATTCTACCCCATCCATTATATTCACCAGACTTTACATCAAATGATTTCCATCTTTTCATTTTCTACAAAATCCTCTGAATGTCAAAAAGTTTTCCCAGAAGATCAGATGAAAACCTTTGTGAAAAACTTCTTCAGCTCAAAATCAGCTGAATTTTACTCCAGGGAAATCAACAAGCTTTCTGATAGATGGCAAGAGGTAATTCAAAATAATAGCAAATGTACAATTGATTAAAATCAATTCAGTGTTAAATTATTCATGAATTACATTTTACTGAAACAGAAATTATGACCCCACCCTATATATATTGGAACTCTACAAAAACAGCTGCTGTCTGGCCACTTGTAAACTATCCAGGTAAAATGATCAAGATAGGTTGGGCACTGTTGAGAAAGTAAGGAGAAACCCAAAGACACAGTAAATTTGGCTGACCAGTGAAAACTTACATTCATCAGTTCTGTGCAGACACTGAATGTCCTCTAGAGGACTTACCAAGAGTAATGACTGATACTGATAGATACCAAGTGAGTTTCAAGGGAATCTGTCTAATCAGGATGCTTGATGAGATTTATAAATGTGTTTGAATATATATAGATATTATAAATATCTATATATATTCAAGCACATGAGGAGAGTGAGAGTGATAAGCAGAACTGATAAACCAAATAACATTAAGCTTAATTTGTCTTTTATCATATTTAGCAACCCCTCCGCTCAGGCAGGATATGACACAAGTTCAATTTTCAAGCGGTGTTTAACAGGTTTGAATTCAGAGTTTTCCTTCTCCTAGACTAGTTGCCTCACCAAGGCTGAAGAACCCAGTCTGCCCTACTATCTACCCATATCTGGAGGCAGAATAATTGGATTCATACCTTTCCCAAGGGTATTAGTGCTATGTGAAATGCAAACAGTCTCGTCCAGGAATTGAACTTGTGTCGCCGTGTCCATTTCCTAGGACGATAACGATTACACCACGAGCACCTCCAAAATTTGTCTTTTATGGCATGTCAAATTTAGTGAATTATTTATAGCTGAATTCTGTTTCAAGAATAGGTATTTTTTTAGCTAGGTGTATAGCACATCAATCTTTCTTGAATATTTAATGCCAAATCCATTTATATATATATATATATAAATGATTTATGAATGAAAAGTCTGTAATATTCATTTGTACTCAATTAAATGATTCTTATATTGCATTAATCTTTAATAATAATTTTTTCCATTACTATAAAAGAAAACAAAGATTGTATATATTTATATTTCTGTGTTAATTCTGATGGCTTTCAGACATACTTCATATCTTCTAGATTGAGGTTTGATGCTATGATGTCAGTTTCAATATCAATGTTCTTTATACTATAGAATCTATTTAGGAATTTGGTTGATGCCAGGGAATTTCATTGTTTATTAATTCTTTTACGTGATTTTATCCTTAATGTTAAAAGGTCTCTCTTACGTTTTGCTGGGAAAGTTTCAATGTGCTTCCTGGTTTTTCCTTATATACTTTAATGTTGATATGGATTTTTCTAGAATGATTAATAGCAGCTTCTAATTTTTATGAGTGATCTAAGGAGACATTTCTTTAGTCTGTCTTTGATAGTTTTTGTTGGAGGAATTGGAAACTTATATATGTATATATAATCTGCAAGCAGTTACATAGTTCCAAGTATTCCAATCATTAATTTCTCGACAAGTGCTCAGTAATTGTCTGGTTGATTGCTGTTTCTGCCTGGATTTACCCTCCACACTACCACAACATTAATGTTCCTCCCATGTTGACCCTAATATCCTCTGAGCTTCTAAACATATTTACCAACCCCTCCACTCGGGCAGGATATGACACAAGGTCAATTTTTAAGCATAGTCTAACAGGTTTGAATTCAGAGTTTTCCTTCTCTAAGACTAGTTGCCTCACCAAGGCTGAAGAACCCAATCTGCCCTACTATTTACCCATAGCTGGAGGAAGAATTATTGGATTCATACCTTTCCCAAGGGTATTAGTGCTATGTGAAATGCAATCAGCCTCGTCCAGGATTTGAACTTGTGTAGCTGTGTTCATTTCCTATGAGGATAACCATTACACCACAAGAACCTCCTCTGAGCTTCTAAAAGTTGTCACATTTTGCTAATACTTTTTTTTCAAGTATTTTCAACTATCATTTGTATGTCAAAAGTGCTTGAGAAAGCGGGGTGATTTTGTTGGGAGTTTGGGAATTTAGTTTCATTCGGGCAAACTTCCTAGCTGTGGTCTGGGTCTTTGTGACCACATCTGCATGTTGATTTCCTCTGCAAACCTCATAATAGTGGCTATATCTTTGACATTTAAAGCACCACAAGGGTGCAGGATGTACTGATCCACTGTCTAAAGGCAATATCCAGTTTTAATTTCTTAGGTATCTTAGGTTTGTGGAAAGACAGAATTTCATCTCCACCCTTTCTCATGGTTTTATTTTTTTGTAATCTGTGAACCCTTGATTTCCTAAGGTTGCTGTTATTTTTTCTGATGTAGCTAAGGACAGCTTCCTGCTCCTAATAACACCTTTATAGGTGTTAATCTCCCAAGCATATATGCCTTTCATTTTGTTGAGTGGAACATCTTGATTTGAGGACATTTTAGCATACATCAAACTGTTCACTACTAGCTTCCTGCTCTTAATAACACCTTTATAGAAGTTAATCTCCCAAGCATATATGCCTTTCATTTGACTGGGTAGAACATCTTGATTTGAGGGCATTTTAGCATGCATCAGACTGTTCACTACTATCAAAAAAGTGTTGTTTCAAGTTGTTCTGCTTGAAATATCCTTCTTTATTATTTGACTTGGCAGGACCCTAGCAGTGAATTAAGTACAATGCATCTTGGGAACTCAGCAACCTTAGACTCTGAAAAAGACTCTGATAGTTTTCATTTTGTTTTTTATTTGATCAAGCCATAAAAAGTTGTTATTTTCTGCTGTTGCTGTGCTCCATTACCACCTACCAGGGATTGCAAATTGTGTTGGCAATTTACCAAGGGTGAAACAAACTAGCTTGCTTCAGATGGGGATATATTACCAGTATACACAAGTTGGGTGTAGGATTTTCAGCACCAGCCAATTTTGGGTTTTCAGAAGACAATACTTATTGCCATACAACTGATTAATGGACAAAGTTTTTTTCTTTTAACACACTTGACCCCCCACACACAGTTACCACCTTTTACCTCCTATAAGATAAAAAGGGAGAGGAATGTATGGCAAGAGCAGATTAATGAATAGTCTTACCTTTTCTCACAAGAGCAATCAGAGAATTCTACAGCTGATTTATTTTTGAAGTCAATGGTTTGAATTGAAACTTTACAAAAATGCTTGAATTTTAAACCTTTTGCCATAAGAGCAACAGTTCAATTGTTTAACATTAGCTCAATGTAAAGTACAAATATATATATATATATATATATCCATGATATATGTATATATGTATATATAAAATGTGTATATATATAAAATATATATATATATATATATATGTATATTATGTTGGTACATAAATACCTAAAAAATTCCCTTAGCCAACGTGGTACGCTTGTTGGCCGAGCGGTCTGAGACTTAGTTTAACGTAAAGTTGGATGGGTTTCGATCCCAGCTTCAAGCGTCCTACGTGTCTAGCCACACTGAAGAGTTCTGATACAATGAAACACTCTGTCTGTGGATGACAATATATATATATATATATATATATATATAATATATATTTATAAAATATATATATATATAAAATATGTATATATATAAAATATATATATATATATATATATATATATATATATAAATAAAATCTGGAAAATTTTGAATATCTTAAAATTTTGCATCTCAAGGACTTATAAATATCAAAACTATCAGAAACTATATATATATATATGTATATAACTATCAGAAACTATATATATATATATATATATATATATATATATATATATATATATATATATATATGTATCAGAAACTATATATATAACTATATATATATAACTATCAGAAACTATCAGAAACTATATATATATATATATATATATAGTTTTTGATAGTTTTGATATTTATAAGTTCTTGGGATGCAAAATTTTAAGATATTAAAAATTTTCCAGATTATATATATATATATATATATTATGTGTATATATATTTTATATATATATAAATATACATTTGAATAGCTTAAAATTTTGCATCTCAAGGACTTATAAATATCAAAACTATGAGAAACTATATATATATATATATATATATAACTATGAGAAACTATATATATATATATATATATATATATAGTTTCTGATAGTTTTGATTTTTATAAGTCCTTGAGATGCAAAATTTTAAGATATTCAAAATTTTTCAGATTTTGATTTTCTTTCATATTCAACTCCCCCCCCATATTTACAATTAGAACAAATAGTATTTTATGTAATAAATTTTTTTAGCTTTTTATTTATTTTCCATGAGAAAATCACTTTCACAGATAAGGCATTGTTCCAAATTATAGCTCAATATCCATTGAGAAGTTTATTATATGTCAAATGTCAACTGGTATCTAAGGAAAAATTATTTCCCAAAATTGTTTAATGGCTTCGAACTGATGAAGAAAAGAAGCAGAAGATACCCCACAACAACAATTACCGATGCCGACCACGCCGATGACATAGCGATACTGGCAAATACACCTGACCAAGCCGAAACACTTCTGCATAGTTTGGAACGAGCAGCAGCAAGCATAGGCCTCTATGTTAATGCACACAAAACGGAATATATGTGCTATAACCAAACGGGGGACATCTCCACTCTAGAAAGAACCCCACTTAAACTAGTAGACAAATTCACGTACCTAGGAAGCAGCGTCGAATCAACCGAAAAGGACATCAAAAACGAGGTTAACGAAAGCATGGACAGCTATCAATAGGCTATCGATTATATGGAAATCAGACCTAACCGATAAAATGAAACGCAGTTTCTTCCAGGCAGCGGTCACATCGATACTGCTATATGGATGCACTACATGGACGCTAACAAAACGACTGGAGAAGAAGCTAGATAGCAATTACACAAGAATGCTGCATGCAATCCTGAACAAGTCCTGGCAGCAACACCCCACAAGACACCAACTGTACGGCCACCTGCCCCCTATCACGAAAACTATTCAAGTTAGACGAACCAGGCATGCAGGACACTGCTGGAGAAGCAGAGATGAACTCATAAGAGATGTACTCTTATGGATCCCCACACATGGCCGCGCAAAAGCAGGACGACCAGCTCGAACGTATATTCAGCAGCTATGTGAGGATACAGGATGTTGTCCTGAAGACCTACCTAGGGCGATGAACGATAGGGAGGAGTGGCGAGAGAGGGTCAGGGATATCCGTGCTACCAGTGCGATATGATGATGATGATGACTTTGAGTGGAGTATTTTATTTCAAGATTTCTGCCCAAGGCACAAGAAAAATCATTTCAATAAACATGTGAAATGTAAGAAAATATATGAGATGTGAAATGTAAGAAAATATATTCCATAGATTTCACAATGAAAACGTTTCTCTCCAGAATGTTCTTACATGTGTATTTTGAGAAGTGAATTCAGTGAAAATCCAGTTCCATAGATTTCACAATGAAAACGTTCCTCTCCAGAATGTTCTTACATGTGTATTTTGAGAAGTGAATTCAGTGAAAATCCAGTTCCATAGACCTCACAATGAAAACGTTTCTCTCCAGAATGTTCTTACATGTGTATTTTGAGAAGTGAATTCAGTGAAAATCCAGTTCCATAGACCTCACAATGAAAACGTTTCTCTCCAGAATGTTCTTACATGTGTATTTTGAGAAGTGAATTCAGTGAAAATCCAGTTCCATAGATTTCACAATGAAAACGTTCCTCTCCAGAATGTTCTTACATGTGTATTTTGAGAAGTGAATTCAGTGAAAATCCAGTTCCATAGACCTCACAATGAAAACGTTTCTCTCCAGAATGTTCTTACATGTGTATTTTGAGAAGTGAATTCAGTGAAAATCCAGTTCCATAGACCTCACAATGAAAACGTTTCTCTCCAGAATGTTCTTACATGTGTATTTTGAGATGTGAATTCAATGAAAATCCAGTTCCATAGACCTCACAATAAATGGTTTCTCTTCAATGTGGGTTGACAAATGTCTTTGGAGATCTGGACTATAGAAGAAAGTTTATCTAAAAATTAAATGATAAAAATGTTTCTCCCCAGTGTATGCTAACATGTGGTTTTGTGATTTGAAACTTGCAAAAGGAAAGCTCCAAAGATTTAACAATGAAAACGTTTCTATCAAGTGTGTGTTGACAAGGGTTTTTGAGATGTTAAGGGAAAATTTTTCCCCTGCTGGGGCTGTAGAATACACCGACTGCTTCTCTGCAGAGGGGTAAGACACCCCAATGAGTTTTCTAGATATGACAATAAACACTCTGATGATGCGGTCCCAGTAATGCTGGAGCTTTAGGGGATGAGGAGTACCACTTTGTTACCATCGCTCTGAGGTCCACTCTGGCCTTGAATGGGAGCACCTTGTACTGTCCAATTTTGGGGTCAAATAGAACTAAACTGCGTACTTATATTAAACTGAATTGCTTGCAATAGAACAGTTTCGATATCTAAATTGCATACTTATGCTAAACTGAATTGTTTGAAATGGAACTGTTTATGAATATTTTGAAATAGAACTTTTTTTGATATTGAAAGTTTACTTATGCTGAACAAGTGTTTGAAATAGAACTGTTTGACTGAACTGAATAGCTTGAAATAGAAATGTTTTTGACAATTAAGCTGTACTTATACTAAACTAAATTTTTTGAAATAGAACTGTTAATTTGTTTAAAAATGGATTCGGCATTTAATAACCTACAAAGGTTAATAGGCAATAAAACCAAAACAACCAGGGAAAATTTTGCACAAAAAATTTTACTATGGAAAGGCTTCTCTCAAGTGGATGTCGATATGTCTTTCAATACTGGATTTCCAGGAAAATCTAACTTCACAGATTTTACAATAAAAAGGTTTTTCACCAATGTGTGTTGACATATGGTTTTTCAGAGTTGAATTCTGGGAAAATTTAGCTCCACAAATTTCACAATGAAAAGGTTTCTCTCCTGTGTATGTTAACATGTGTGTTTTGAGACTGTAATTCCGGGAAAATTTAGCTCCACAGATTTCACAATGAAAACGTTTCTCTCCAGTATGTGTCATCATGTGTGTTTTGAGACTGGAGTTCATGGAAAATTTAGATCCACATATTTCACAATGAAATGGTTTCTCTCCAGTGTGTGTCAACGTGTGTTCTTTTAGGTGTGTATTCCGTGAAAACTTAGCTCCACAAATTACACAGTGAAAAGGTTTCTCTCCAGTGTGTGTTGTCATATGTTTTTTCACACTTGAATTCTCGGAAAATTTAGCTCCACAGATTTCACAATGAAAAGATTTCTCCCCAGTGTGTGTTGACTTATGTCTTTTGAGATTAGAATTCCAGGAAAATTTAGCTCCACAGGTTTCACACTGAAAACGTTTCTCTCCAGTGTGTGTTGACATGTGTGCTTTGAGACTGGAATTCCAGGAAAATCTAGCATCATAGATTTTACAGCAAAAACGTTTTTCTCCAGTATGTGTTGACATGTGTCCTTTGAGATTTGAATTCTGTGAAAATTTATCTCCACAAATTTCACACTGGAAACGTTTCTCTCCAGTGTCTTTTGAGATGGGAATTCATGGAAAATTTCGCTCCACAGATTTCACAATGAAAAGGTTTCTCTCCAGTGTGTGTGGAAATGTGTCCTTTGAGATGTGTTTTCTGTGAAAACTTAGCTCCACAGATTTCACAGTGAAAAGGTTTCTCTCCAATGTGTGTTGATATGTGTTTTTTGAGACTGGAGTTCTCAGAAAATGTAGCTCCACAGATTTCACAATAAATAGATTTCTCACCAGTGTGTGTTTTCATGTGTCTTTTGAGATTGAAATTCCAGGAAAATTTAGCTCTACAGATTTCACACTGAAAATGTTTCTCTCCAGTGTGTGTTGACATGTGTGCGTTGAGACTTGAATTCAAAGAAAATCTCACCCAACAGATTTTACAGGGAAAATGTTTCTCTCCAGTATGTGTTGACATTTGTCCTTTGAGATATGTATACTGTGAAAATTTAGCTCCACACACTTAACAATGAAAAGGTCTCTCTGCAGTGTGTTGACATGTGTTTTTTGACACTGGAATTCTCAGAAAATTCAGCTCCACAGATTTCACAACGAAAATGTCTCTCTCCAGGAAGTGTCGAATTATTCGTTTTAGACTGGAATCTGGAAAAATGCAGAATTACAGATTTTATCAAATAAAGGTTTCTCTCCAGAATGTAATCCACAAATTTCACTGTGTAATACTGTCTTTCTTTTTAACGATTGTGCATGATGATCAAACCTACAAAAGAAAAAAATAAATTAAAAATACATTTACATAAACCTATAATTAATGAATGAATATGTCAGTTGATTTTTAAATTCACATCTTTTCTACGATTCAAGGGGGTGTTGCCTTAAAGACACATTTATGCAATAAATATTCTATAAGCAATCAAAAACCAAAACATATGAAGGAAGGTAGAAACATTGATAAATTATATTTAAGCAAAGAACATGTAGACTATCTGTCAACCCAAATGGATGAAGGTAGAAAGATTGATTAACTTGTATTCTAATTTAATACAGAGATTTTATAGACAATTTTTTCATAAGTAATCAAAGACTTTTAAACAAAAAAAAACGATGAAAGTCAAAAAATTGATAAGCTAAAATTCACATTTAATATAGAGATTATATAGCCTTTTATTATATAAGCAATCAAAGATCATGTAGACTTTTAGATACAAAGGAATTGATGTAGAAAAATTAATGAACTAGTATTCAAATCAAATGGAGAGATTATATAGAGTTTTATTTTATAAGCAATCAAAGATCATGTAGACTTTTAGATACTAAGGAATTGATATAGAAAAATTAATGAACTAGTATTCAAACCAAATTTAGAGATTATATAGAGTTTTATTTTATAAGCAATCAAAGATCATGTAGACTTTTAGATACAAAGGAATTGATATAGAAAATTAATGAACTAGTATTCAAATCAAATTTAGAGATTATATAGAGTTTTATTTTATAAGCAATCAAAGATCATGTAGACTTTTAGATATAAATGAATACAGATAGAAAATATGATAAGCTACAATTCTAAAGTCATTCAGAGATTATATAAACTTTTATTTCATAAGTAAGCCATTCTTCTTTTTTTCTACATTTACAATCCATGGTTTTAATGCAAATTTTCGTAACAGATTTATGTCCATTAACTACTGTATCCCTTGGAGTTTTCCTTTAAAGACCAATAAAATATCTCTAGCAGTTTTCCTTTAAAGACCAATAAAATATCTCTAGCAGTTTTCCTTTAAAGACCAATAAAATATCTAACTTAAAAATATTAAATAAAAAATCATTATTCTGATAAATTATATTTTTATTTAGTTTTTTAATTTTATGTATTCAGTATTTTTATTTTGATAAACAAAATCCCAATCCCCTGTAGTGAGTGGAAGACTTTATTGTATGGATGAAAATGGTTTTATTACAAGGAAAAAAGAAAACATTCACCATGAATTCTTTTTCTTTTATTAACCACATTTTCAGATTAACCATAAAAAATGAATAAAGTAAGAAAAAAATAGCTGCAAAAGCAATAATGTGCGTCTTTTTAACATTTTTTGAACTTCAAAAATCTCATCTTCCATGAAATTATCTCTTAAAAAGAAGTAAAGCTCATTCAGATGCACCTTCAATACGTGAGTCACATTAACAAAATGATTGACGGTGGGTTGGCGCATTACAACAAAATATTTTTTTTAAAAACCATGTAGTCTTTAGAATTTTGTGGAAAAGAATGTTTTAAAAGAAACTTCGTCTTTTATTACTTTAAATAGGAAAAATTTATTACAATCTGGTAATTATTCGATTTAAAGGGATTTTCTTTATGCGTGCTTTTTGCAGATGTGTTGTTTTGTACATACCGAATAAAAATATTGTTTAAAGAGCATTAATTAAAAAAATCGACTCTTTCTATAATAATTTTAAGTACCTTTCATTTTTAATCTTGATTTTACCCCATTAAAATAAATGTACGAATTGACAAAAACCAGACAGTGTAACACCCGCTTTAAAGTTTTTATTACAAAAACAATAACTGATTCCTGTTCAAATTTCGCAATGTTATTTTCATTTGAGATTTCTTTGTGTTTAGAAATGTTTAAAATATTTCACTTACCTTTATCACTTTAAATCATTCAGAGTTTTCAAAATTTTTCCTTAAAGAACCTACAAATCTAACTTTATTTCTGACCTCTAACACTAACAACAAAAAGAACTAACAAGTCTCGAAACCGGTGTGTATGAAGAAATCGTTCCCTGCTTATCCAAGATCCGATCCATCTAGTTTACACAATAACACTCTTATCAGGAATTGGAATGTTAATATCAATTTCAGATTTTGTTTTTCTTCATTACTGCAGACAAAAGAATAAAAGTAAGAAAGAAAAACAAAGTCTTTACCTTTTATCGCATTAAAACGAGTTTTTCATTCATCCAGTCTCTCATTGAGTCGTAAAACTAACAAATCTGAAACAATCAATTCTCTGTTGTTGGGAAATTAAGCCAGGTCGATTTCTGAACTGGAGTAGTGCACTGGTAGTCATTATTGGGGTCTAACAAATTAAATAACGACACAAAATATTTTTCCATATCGTTACCGTTTTTTTTTTTTTTTTTTTTTTTTTGTTTTTTTTTGAAGAAACGAGTTCAAATATCAAAAATTAGAGTTTTGGAATGTCATTTCGGTGATAAGACAGAATTTTTCTGCGGTCAAAACATTGAAAAGAGGGAATATTTAAAAGATCAGAGACAGAAAATCGGACCAAAAGGAAGTTTCCGGCTGGGACCTATTGACAAAGATGCTGTCAAAAAACACAAGAACATTCAGTGGAAGCAAAGAGGTTAGACAGGCAGCAACAAGATTCTTCATATGCTGTGTTGTATTTCTTTGTCGTTGAAATTATTAAAGAAAACACAAAACTTCGATTCAATGATGTTTTATTTTGGTGCAAGAAAATCAGGCGTTTACATCAAGTTGTAATTAAGCTTTGTTGTAACCTCTTAATTTTTGTGGATACAGGAGCAGAAATCGCTGAGTTATATTCACCGTGGATTCTAGTCGTCCACTTGCTTGTCCCTCGTGAACTCTAGTGGTCAACTGACTTCTTCCTCGGGTCTTCCTTTTTCGAACCTGCTACAAAACTACTATCCCTAACTCCTACTCCGTCTCTTCATCTCCTCCTACCAAAAAAAACGGTTCATTATTTTTGCCACCCTATTTTAAATTCTTGGCGTCAGTGTGTCTACATTTTTCTATTTTTAGAAAACTCGCCAATTGCCATTTTATCAACCTTAACAGTTGCTTCCTTGACATCTGATATTTTTTCACAGACATGTTCCAGTGAACAACCAATGGATGATAGTTTTGAGCTAGGGAGAAAATTTTAGGGACCTAACAGTCTTTTAAAAGTCCCAAGATATTCTGTGGAATATATTAGGGGTGATGTATCATCAAACGTTGGGGCTTGTCTTTTGACAATGAATGAATATATCTTAACTTTCTCGCTAGATTTATGCCTTTGTGTTTTGAATTACAAACACATTAAATTAATTTAATTAATAAAGTTTCAATTAAATTTACTTATTTTTTTTTAGACAAAAAAATACTCACTCTGCGGAATCTAATGGATGAACAATAATCTCTTTAGATTGTATGAATCCAAATCTCAGATAATTCTTTATCTTTAAGAAAAGAAAATACATGAAGTTTAGCGCCGTTTTTATAATTTCCTTTCTAATTTGATATCACACATTCGTAAGGTATTGTTTTTGCTTATAAAGTAATTTAATATTTACAAGAAAAAATAGATAAACAAATTTAAAACATCGCCTTAAAAATCTAATAAACAAACGACACGCTTCTTGAAAGTTGGAGAACTCAAGATGGTGTCGTATGTTTTCCTCTTACCACTGTTTTAGTTTTCTTTTTCAGCGGTCACGACTGAGTTTGTTTGGAAATGTCAAGGTGAAGGAAAAAATTATTTATTCATGAACTATGCTGTTAAAGATGATTGAGTTCTTTGTACAAAAAGACAAAAAAAAAAAAAAAAAACGTGTAGAAGCTAAGATTATTAAATGTTTTGAAGTCGTCCTGTACTGGTATATTGGGAGCAGAACGAAGAAGCGGTTGTTCACTGAAGATTAGTATCTGTCCCTGTGTCTCTGTGTATGCACTCAGCCATTTTCAAATATCTCTAACTCTACCCACAAGTATATTTTGAGAAATAAAAAGAAAAGAAAAGGAAAGAAGCAGATTATATTATGTACATCAGCATTGTTGTTCTTTCCTGGATACAACAAAATCTCTGTCGCCAACACAAAAATATTGGATTTAGTTGAGTCTCTTCTTTTCCATCCATCGTATTCACCAGAGTTTAAATCAGGTGATTTCCATCTTTTTCTTTCCCTACAAAATTCTCTGAATGTCAAAAGATTTTCCAAGTGAATCAGATAAAAAAAACCTTTAAAGAAAACCTCTTTAACTCAAAACCAGCTAAATTTTACTCGAGAGGAATCAACAAGCTTCCAGATAAATGGCAAGAGGTGATTCAAAATATTAGCAAATGTACAATAGATTGAAATTGATTTATTGTCAAATTATTCATGAATTACATTTAAACAAAAATTATGACTCAATGAGGATTGTAAATGAATAATCTGTAGGTAACATTTTAAACAACCAGAGCTTATTTGTTTGTACAAAATTAAATGATTTCAAGTATTCCTTTCTAAAATGAATAATTCTATTTAGTATTAATCATTTATTTGCCCAAAGTTAAATGATTTTTGGTCAGGTTATTTGATTTTATGGCGTTCAAACCTTGATGGATTATTTGATATCAAATCTTTGTTATACATAAGATTTCTAAGTGAATGGTTTATAGGTAACTTTTGATATCAGAGAGTTTATTTATTTCCATCCAGTTAAATGATTTCATATATTGCAATAATCTTTAATCATAATATTCCATTTCTATAAGAGAAAAAACAATTGTATATATTTATATTTCTGTATCAATTCTAATTGCTTTCAGATATACTTCATATCTTCTAGATTGAGGTTTGCAGTAAAGTTTTCAGTTTTGATATCCATACGTTTTATATTATAGGATCTATTTAGAGATTTGGTTGATCCCAGGGAATTATTGCATTGTTTATTAATTCTTTTGGGTGATTTTATCCTTGACATTGAAAGGTTTCTATCAAGTTTGGCTGGGGAAAGTCAGTGTATGCTTCCTGGATTTTCATTATACAATTTTATGTTGATATGGGTTTTTCTAGACAGATTAAAATCAGCTTCTGATTTATTTTTGAGTAGTTTAAGGAGACAATTTTTTAATCTGTCTTTGATAGCTTTCTGTGGACAGATTAGAGATCTATGTGACCTCTGTTTTGTTTGTGGTGTGCGTCTTTGTGGCCATATCTTCCACATGTAGTCTGTGAACCCTTGCTTTCCCAATGATTTTGTTATTTCTTCTGATGTAGCCAAAAACAGTTTCCTGATCCTAATAACACCTTTTGAGGAGTTCAGTTTCTCATGCACAGATGTCTCCAATTGTCCACTACTATGAGTAAATTACCGTTTCTCGTATTTTTGACTGTCTTAGATATTGTTCTATTTCAAATAACCTCCTCTATTAAGAATGGATATAATAGTATTCAATGTGATCTTCTGTCAACACACTTGACCTTCAGCAAACACCTTTTACCACCTATAAGAAAGAAGGGAGGTGGAATGTGTAGCAAGTGCAGATTAACGAATTTAATCGGAACTAAACATATAACTGCTACATAACTGTGTAAAAACTAAGGATTATCATATAGGAATAATTAATTTACATCATATTATTCTGTGTATATTCTTAGTATTAGATATGAATATGTAATTTTTGCAATTTCTGGATTGGTCCATTTTCTGGGGGCCCAAAAATGAGATATAAACATCATATTTTTAAGAATCTACTCCAGATGATCTTGAACCATATATATATATATATATATATAGAAGTTTCTTATCGTTTTGATATTTCTATTTTTTTTACTCCTCACATAGAAAATCACTTCTACAAATAAGGTTATGTTCAAATATTTTGATTAATATCCTTAGAGAAGATTATTGTATGTCAAATGGTATCTTGAGAAAAATCATTTCCAAAATTGTTTAATTTCCTTTGAGAGAATTATTTTATGTCAAGATTTCTGTCCAACCCATGTGGAAAATCATTTTAACAAATATGTTAATTGTGCCAAAAGGGTACCTTATGTTTTATGTCAGCTGATTTTGATAGGACATGAAATCCTACCAGTAAAAAACTATGGTTAATTCATTTGTTATTTTTAAGCGTTAGCAAAGAAAGAGCTCATTTTCAATGGTTTTGTTTAACCAGACAGACAATTTTCTTTAAAAGAAATCTTGTATCATAGGAAAAACAAAGTCATATTGGGATATGCTTCCAAAGACAGCAATAATTTATTCAGCTTCAGGACCTAAAATTAACACCAACAATATTTCCCAATGTTCAATACAAGCAAGAAGACATTTTCCTCTTTCTCTAAGGAAAAAAGGGAAGACAAATTTCTTTCTATCAGCAAAGAAAAGAAGAAAAGTAAAAAGAGAAGAAAAGGAAAAAGAATGGAAAACTTATATATATATATATATATATATATATATATACACACACAAATCATCTGCACAGAGTTATATAGTTCCAAGTAGTCCTATCTCGCATTAATATTTGGTAAGTAATCCCTTTCATATGTTTCATGAGATAGGGAAATTTTTTGATGCACAGATTATACATGGAAAAACCTTCTCTCAACTGAACTAACAGGTGATATACCTGAGAATTGTAGCTTATTGATTGAAGAACAAAATAGTTTCTCTCTGGTGAGCACTGACATTTTCCTTTCAAGAAAAGAATTCTGGGAAAATATAGCTCAACAGCTTTCATGATAAAAAATGTTTTTCTGGTCAGTGTTAGGATATGTCTTTTCAATTTGAAATCCATGAAAATATGGCCCAGTTGGTTAGAGCAGCAGAATACACTGACTGCATATCTGGAGAATGGTAATACTTCCCTCAACGAGTCTTCTGTTTATAACACAAAACAATCTGATGGTGAGGCTCCTGTACTGCTGGTGCTTTGGGGAATGCAGCGTACCCCTTCATTGGTATTGCATCCAGGTCCAATTTGCCTCAAAGTGGTAGATCAAATAAAAATAAACTGTGAACTCATCAACATGTTGTGCCGCCAGCATGGATATCCCTGACCCTCTCTCGCCACTTCTCCCTATCATTCATCGCCTCTGGCAGGTCTTCAGAGCTACATCCTGTATCCTCACAAAGCTGCTGTATGTATGTTCGAGCTGGCCGTCCTGCTTTTGCTCGGCCATATGTGAACTTATGCTAAACTGAATTGTTTGAAATAGAACTGTTTTGACATTATTACGCTGCCATGTGCCCTGCGGGCTTGCAGAATGCCGTTCATTCCCGCCAAGTCCACCAGTTAAGGCAGGAGCCACACATGGGCTGTGGTTTGCCGATGCTATTTAATATTACAGATATCACCATCTCCTTAGCTGAACCACATTTTAAAGACATTAGGTGGGTTATCGGTGAATTATTAAAAGTCAACACAGCTAACTGGCTAGCTTACCCCCTCAAATACAAGGTCTTCGAAAAATACAATACTTCCACAACAGAAAAAAAGGACTCTGAACTGCCGTGTTTGGGTCAACAAGATTAATAACAATATTCTTTTATTGAATAAAAGAAAGAAACAAAAAAAAAACAGTTCAGGTAAAAGCAAAGAGTGAGAAAGTATTTCTTCTAAATGGCGGAAGGTGAGAATACAGTTTGTCAGCGGTAGATACGGTCTGCTTTCCTTCAGGTTTTGGGATTTGATGGCAGAGCCTGTACTACAAATCTCAAGTTTATTATTAGGGGAAAATTCCCTCTTCCTTTCTCCTCTATCTTACCAGAGCTATTTTTTCCTCCCGTAATTTGTCTTTTATTCACGTCAGCATGAGTATAGCAAGATAAATTCAAATATACTTTAATTGTATGTTCATGTACATGGGATTTTGTAGAATCTTTTCTTTCCTCTTTTTCCTCTTGTTACTGGGCTGCCATAACGCGTTGATATTGAGATGTACATCTTCTTTCAGATAAGCTGAAGATTAATTATTGTCTCTTTCCTCGTGGACAAGTATTTTCTTTGGGTATTCATTTAACCTCACCATACCTCGGAGTGTGAATTCATTCAAAGAAGAAGCATTTTCTTTTCTCTCAGTGTTCCCTGCACGGCATTATTTTGGAATTTGGGTTTCTTCCATTTCCCAAATTATGTGTCTTCACTCTCCAACAAAGAAATGGCAACTAGTTAATTTCCGTAGTTTGAAAAATTACGTGTTGGCATTTTGGCGGTTTATTCCATCACACCAATCATGGTCCAGGTTGGTCTCTCTCCACTGACGCATGCATGGCTAATAGAGAGTGTGATTCTCTCATGACCATGTCACTTAGTGCTTATATGGGCGGGTTGAAGAGAGACGGCCTTTCCACTGATACTATTCTTGGTTACTACTATAGTCAGGATGGCCAGCATGTCGCACCTCCTTTCCCCATAACCTGTGAATGTATGAGGGTGTCATATTTCCATGTCACAACATTTAAACTGTGTATTTATGTTAAACTGAATGTTTTGAAAAAGAACTGTTCTGACATTAACCTGTGTGTAAACAAATACTATACTTATACTAAGAACTGTTTATATGTATAAAAAAGGATTTTGCACAGGCAGGATATGACACAAGGTCAATTTTTAAGTGAAGTTTAACAGGTTTTGAATTCAGAATTTTCCTTCTCCTACACTAGTTGCCTCACCAAGGCTGAAGAACCCAGTCTGTCCTACACCATTACACCAGGGGCACCTCCACAACATAACCATTACACCTACACACCTAACCATTACACATTAAGGAGGTGCTCATGGTGTAATGGTTATCGTCATAGGAAATGGACCCGGCGACACGAGTTCAAATCTTATACGAGACTGATTGCATTTCACATAGCACTAATACCCTTGGGAAAGGTATGAATCCAATTATTCTCCCTCCAGCTATGGGTAAATAGTAGGACAGATGAGATTCTTCAGCCTTGGCGAGGCAACTAGTCTAGGAGAAGGAAAACTCTGAATTCAAACCTGTTAAACTCCGCTTAGAAATTGACCTTGTGTCATATCCTGCCCAAGTGGAGGGGTTGGTAAATATGATAGAAATGGATTTTGCATTAAAAAAAAACTTACACTGGTTGATGTGCCATGAAAGCAAACTAAACCAAACCATGAAAAGATATTTCCACAGATCTCCCAATGGAAATTTTTCTGTCCAATGTAAGTTGACATGTGTATTTGAAGACTTAAATTCTAGGAAAATGCTGCTCCATAAATTTCACAATGAACACCTTTTCTCCAGTATGTACATTTTGTGTATTTGGAGATGTGAATGCAGTGATAATCTACTTCCATGGTTTTCACAATAAATGGTTTCTTTTTGATTTGTGCTGACAAGTGTCTTGGGAGATCTGGATTCTAAAAAACGTATATCCACAAATTACACAATAAAAATGTTTCTCAGCTGTGTATGTTGACTTGTGTTATTGAGATTTGAAATCTGTGAAAGGAAAGCTCCACAAATAGAAAAATGAAAACGTTTCTATCAAGTGTGTGTTGACAAGTGTTACTTGTGATCTGAATTCAAGTAAAAATTTAGCTCAACAGATTTCACAAGGAAACGTTTTCTCTCCAGTGTCTGATGACATGTGTCTTTGTGATTGGAATTCAGGAAAAAATTAGTTCCTCAGCTTTCAAATTAAAAAGGTTTCTATCCAGTGTGTATGGATAAGTGTTTTTTGAGATGGAAATTCTGGAAAAATTTAGCTCCACAGATTTCACAATGAAAACTTTTTTCTCCATTATGTGTTGACATGTGAGACTTGAGACTGTAATTGCGGGAAAATTTAGCTCCACATATATCACAATGAAATGGTTTCTCTCCAGTGTGTGTTGACATGTGTCTTTTGAGAGCAGAATTGTGAGAAAATCTCACTCCACAAATTTTACAATGAAAAGGTTTCTCTCCAGTGTGAGTGACGTGTGTGTTTTGAGATTGGGATTTTGGGAAAATCTACGTCCACAGATTTTACAATGAAAAGGTTTGTCCCCAGTGTGTGTTGAAATATGGGTGTTGAGACTGGAAGAATCAGAAAGTCTAGCTCCACAGATTTCACAATGTAAAGGTTTCTCTCCAGTGTGTGTTGATATGTGTGTTTTTAGATGTGATTTCCGGGAAAATTTAGCTCCACAGATTTCACAATGGTAAGATTTCTCTCCAGTGTGGATTGACAAGTGACATTTTAGATCGTAATTCCGAGAAAATTTTGCTCCACAGATTTCACAATGAAAAGGTTTCTCTCCAGTGTGTGTTGGCATGTGTTGTTTTAGGTATGCATTCTGTGAAAATTTAACTCCACAGATTTCACAATGAAAAGGTTTCTCTCCAGTGTGTATTGACATGTGTCTTTTAAGATTGGAATTCCAAGAAAATCTCGCACCACAGATTTCACAATGAAAGCATTTCTCTTCAGTGGGTGTTGACATGTTTTTTTAGAATAGAATCTGGAAAAATATAGAATAACAGATTTCACCAACTAAAAGTTTCTCTCCAGTATGTAATGCACAGATTTCATGGTGTAATGATCTCTTTCTTTTTAATGATTTCTCATCATGATCAGATCTACAAATGAAAAAAAAAATCAAGTAAAAATGCAGTTACATAAGAAAGCTACATTTCATATTTAATACAAAGATTGTATATATTTTTTAGCCTTCTATTTTGTAAGCAAATAAAGATCATGTAAACGTTTAGATACAAAGAAATGTATAAAGGAAAATGGATGAACTAATATACAAATCAAATGTAGAGATTATATAGACTTTCATTTTATAAGGAATCAAAGATTAAGCAGACTTCTTGTCATAAATGAATATAGATAGAAAATATGATAATCAACTATTGATTTGAAAGTCATACAGAAATTATATATACAACGAAAATAAATCAAGTAAGAAAAATACTTACAAAAGCAAAACTGGGCGTCATTTTACAGTGTTCGAAAATCTCATTCTCCATGAAATTATCTTTTAAAAAAATGTAAAACTCATTCAGTTCACTTTGATTACGCGAGTTACAGTAACAAAATGATTGACAGTGGGTTGGTACATTACTATAAAACAATTAAAAAACATCAAGTCTTTAGAATTTTGTGGAAAATATGTTTTCAAAGAAGCCTCATCTTTCATTGCTTTAAATAGAAAAAAAATCATTTAAATCAGATAATTAGTCGATTTAAGTGGGGGGTCTCAAAGGGTGCGTTCAGCGGAAGTAATTTGTTGTACATACCGATTTAAAAAAAATGTTTAAAGAACATTAATAAAAAAAAAAATCTCATTCTCCATGAAATTATCTTTTTAAAAAATGTAAAACTCATTCAGTTACACTTTCATTACGTGAGTTACATTAACAAAATGATTGACAGTGGGTTGGTACATTATAAAATATTTTTAAAAATGTAGTTTTTAGAATTTTGTGAAAAATATGTTTCCAGTGAAACCTCATTAATAAAAAAAATCGACTCCTTTCCTTAATATTCCCTTTAACATTAGATATTGATTTTTCCCCTTTAAAATAAATGTACAAAGTGACAAAAACCAGACAGTATAACGTTTTCTTTATGATTTTTATCACGAAAAATCTGATTACTGTTCAAATTTTTTCAGTTGGAATTTCTTTGTCGGCGTTTAGAAATGTTTAGAATATTTCACTAACCTTCAAATCTTCAAGTCATTTGAAATTTTCAAAAGTATTCATTAAATAGCCAAAAATCTAATGTCTCAAACTTGTAACACTAACAGCCAAGAGAAAAAGAAATTTAGAAACCGGTGTGTATGAAGAATTTGTTCCCTGCTTTCAAAATCCGATATATCTTGCCTACACAACCACACTCTTAACTGGATGGGGAATGTAAATATTACTTTTAGATTTGTCTTTTTTAAAATACGACAGACATTAGAATGAAAGTAAGAAAGAATATGTAAAAGAAAGTAAGGTCTTTACTTACACTTTCATAGAGTTTCTCCTTCACTCGTAAAATCAACATAAATTCAACTAAAATCTGCGGCAATCGATTCTCTGATGTATCAACCGTCTGCTTTATTTCCATTTAAAATAAATGGTAGGCACAAGGCCTCAAGTTTTTTGGGGGAGGGGAAAGGAGCGGTCATGCTTTTCTATATGTTCTACGGGACCTAGCTAGCCACATTCGCCGACCCATTCAGCAATACAATATATAACCATTCATCCGTCGCCATATGCGCAGCAATCACCAAAATACCACATGTACTCTATGAAAAATCCTACTTAAAACCCGAAAAGTGATGGATGATTTTTATTCATGATTTATATACAATGATTGTGATGGGAATGGGAGAAAAACCCCGAAATAAACGAAAAACAAGGATAAAATCCCCATTTGGTTGCCCTCCGATCCCCCCGTCTCTAAAATCGGAGGCCGACTGTTTTCCGAGGCGAAAAGAACCGAAAACAAGCCGGACCTACCCTAGGTGGTACAGGGATCCTAATCTATAGGGGTAAAAGAAATAAAGTGTCGGGCGCGGAATGGGTTGATACAAGCGGGTGATATGATTTTTATATATATACATGAGTGTTCAAGATCTTCAGTAAACGTGGACTGGGACACGGGTTGAGGTACAAAAAAATAATGGGGATGGGGAAGATCTTGAGAACTAACAACTAGCTGACGGGTACAATGCCTCACAACATACTGCTAACTAGGTACCTGGGTACCAAAAGAAAAAGGGAACAGTTCTACTCACCAGGGTTGGGGTCCCTAAGGACCCGTACCGTAGACGCCATGAACCGGCAGAGGAGGGAAGGATGACTCCAACGTTGCCCCCTTTCGCACGACCAGGCTCGTTGCATTCACCCACCTTTTGCTGAATGTTATGCGATCCAAGCGTTTTCTATCGCATCTGATTTTGACCCTCAGCTGATGCCGAAAATACAAAACCAGATCACGATGAGAAAAGTTTGCATCGTCATACAATCCCTTGTTTCGCGTCATCCAAATCACCATTCGGGCTACAGCTAGGATCGCGAGAAACACCACACACTTCTCACCCTGAAACGGAGGAAGAACGTTGTCCACGACGTAACCAACGTCGAGCAGCACGAGCTGTTTGGGTTCGATGCGAGCCGTCCACTCGCCGACATGATCCCAAAACGGGCGAACTCGCTCGCAGTAGTAGAAGGCGTGCTCAGCCGTTTCTTCTAATCCACTGCCGCAGCGAGCGCAATCAGGCATGTCTGCCAGGCCCACTTTGTAGTTCAAGCCGACAAGGGGTAACGCATTTCGAACAAGTCGCCAGGTGAGCGAGAACTCGGAGTTGTTCAAGAAGCTCGATCCTGGCGCCCAATTCCAATGAGAGCGGATCTCCTCCGTCGTCCAGCCACGCCGCTCGCTGAGAGGATCAGAAGCGGAACCCACCACTAGCTCACGATATAGTTCTTTTCGAGGCCGTGAAAGGTCACTGGACCCAAGAAGGTTACGAAGGGCCGTTCGGCACTCGCAGACAAACAGTGTTTCGCCCAAAGGCCTAAGTCGACCTTTAGCCTTTGGGTCTGAGTTTAGGCGAGGAAAAGTCCGACTCGCCTTTAATCTCCACACTGCGTCCCCCGTCAAGGCTCTGCCCAAGTATGCAAGTCTTTCAGCAAGCCAGTGGCTCTCCAGATCAGGCACACCTAGACCCCCGTTGCGTGTACGTTGGATACAGACCTGCCTACGGACCATCGGCCTTGCACCTCCCCAGAGCAATCTGGAGAGGGATCGTTGCAGCGCCAACCGATGTACCTTAGGCAAAGGAAGTACAGCCAATCGGTAAAGGATCAAGGGGAAGACGTACACGGCGCACGCCTCCGCCCTGCCCTTTAAGGACAACCTCCTTGAAAGCCAGATTCCCACCTGAGCATTCACCTTGGCTTGTATTTCCGACCAATTTCGCTCCAGTTGGAGGTCGGGCCCGAACCACACCCCGAGGATGCGGACGGGTCCGTCACTCCAGCGGAAGGGCCCTGGAAGAGTATTGCTACCCCTCCAAGCACCGAGCCGCAAACCTTCGCTTTTGTCAAAATTGACCTTGGCTCCTGCAATCCGCTCGTACTCGCCAACCGCCTTCTTCACAGCCTTTATATCCAGGCGGCGGGATACAAACACTGTGATATCATCGGCGAACGCGGAAACCCTTGCCGTAAGAGAGCCAGCAAAAGGGACACCGCGCAGGGCCGGATTTGTCGTCCTATCCCTAAGCCTACGGAGCAGGGGCTCCAAAGCTAGGACATAGAGAAGAAGAGACAACGAGCAGCCCTGCCGGACCGAACGCTCGACCGCGAACACCCTCGAACGCCTTCCGTTCACCTGCACCACTGCCTGAGGGTTGTGGTACATCATGCTAATCCATCTGCGGAACTCCGGTTTGAATCCGGCAGTCTCCAAAACAGTCGCCAAAAACCGATGGTCAACCCTATCGAAGGCCTTGGACTGATCTAAACTGATCAGCGCGGCCTCGATGCCGTCTTCTATCCCCTCTAGGACCTCGCGAATCAAGTGCAGGTTGTCCTGGATCGATCTTCTCTTCACAGCAAAGGTCTGCTCAGAGCCGATCAGATCGCTAAAGACAAGCTGTAAACGATTCGCTAAGACCCGGGCCAAAATCTTTAACTCTGTGTTAAGCAGAGTTATGGGCCTGTAATCATCTAAACCCTCCCAAACATGCCTGCCACCTTTCTTCAGCAATGTGATCACGCCCTTGGTAACGCTACCAGGGATGGCTCCCTGGGCGAACCAATGGTTGAACATATCCGTCAGAATAGGCACAAACATGTGCGACATCCTCAAGTACACTTCGTAGGGCAAACCATCAAGTCCCGGCAACTTGTTTAGGCCGACCTGCTTCAACGCGTCACGGACTTCGCATTCAGTAACCACACCCTCGCAGCTAGCCGCTTCAGCCACCCCAAGGCGGGGGAAGTCGGCAAGATAGCTACGAAACTCCCGGAGCGGGAGATCAGTACAGCGGGCAAAGCGATCCCGAAAGTGCGCCCGAAAGGCATCACGAATCTCGCGACCCGATCGCAGCAGTCGCCCATCCGGAGCCTTGACAGAACCGATATACCGATCGGGGAACCTTCTGATGTATCAACCGTCTGCTTTGCCTCTAATTCTTTCTGTTTTAAGTGCTGACTGACTGTAAGGGAGGTAATCATGTCAGCTTCCTTAACTGAGCTGGTTTGAAAATGTTGGGGCGAAAGATTAAAAAAAAAAGTATTTTTAATCAATTAAGCAAAACTTTGTTGTTCTTGTTATTATTCTCGATGTTTACGACCACGTTTAGCTTCGTCATATCCGGACGAACAAGAAGTAGAAAGCAATTGTGGGCTCATCTTGTAATTTATTACAAATAAATTTGATACAATCAATATTGAAATTTAAAAATCAAATAATACTCATAGAAAAATAGATTTTAGATAGAAAATTTTATGACTGAAATTCGGTTATAATTTTAATTGTTGCAAATATGAAAACAATTTTTTATAAATTATAATCAGCATTGTTTCAATTTGCAAGTTTTTATTTCAGTTTTTATATTTATTCTCTAAAGTTACAATTTTGTAATCATAAACAGATTATTTCTCAAACACAGCAACAACTGAATTATGGTTGGTTGATTGGTTGTGGTTGTTTTGTTTCACGGCGTCGAACTTTTTTTGGTCATTTACCACCAAATTTAGTCATTTTGATAAAAGTTTCGTTTGGTTTTGTAGCAAAGACTTTCGTTTCCATTCCCTTTTTTTATTTTCATTCTAATGTCTGCAGAAAAATTAATATTGATATTTAGATTCCCCATCCAAATATGAACGTGGTTGAGTCGACAAGGTGTATCGGATTTTGAAGCAGGGGACGAATTCTTTATACACACCGGTTTCTAGACCTTTTATCTTCTCTTGGCTGTTTGTGTTAGAAGTCAGTAACAGCTTTGAATTTGTTGATTTGATTTATGAAAAATTTTGAAAATTCCGAACGATTTAAAGATTTGAAGGTAAGTGAAATTTTCTAAACACAAAGAAATCCCAACTGGAAATTGTAGAGGTGGTATGTATTTAGTTATTTCAGTGGATACGCGTCCGTATTTTACGAGTATAAAACTTTACAATCGGGTAAAAGAAATGGAATAGGACACAACGAACATTAAACAACAAACAATTTAATATACATAAAACGGAATGTGAAAACAAATAAAAAGCATAATGTGTAAATGGCCTTTTGGAAAATAAAGTTTGGCAAGTTAGAAGAAAATAAATTTGTTTACACGTGTGTGTGTATGTTTAGATGTTAACAGAGTCTGTAAATAAGTAGTTCTTACTTACATTAAGTTCATATCGTATTTTATGATTGTGGCAACAGTGTGTCGCGTTGGTGAAAGAAAGTTTGCCAGGTTTTTCTTTTGAACGTGATTCGCGAAAATTTTGGCGCGTAGACATTTATTGAACAATCAGATTTGTATTTTACTATTTTATTTTAAAGCCTAAATATTTTCTGTTAGTTGATTTCCGATACTATTTTTCTAGAATGTTCTTATTCTATGTTTTAGCTGATTGGTTGAAAAATATAAAAATGTAACTTAAATAGCTAATGCAGTTTTGAACCTAAATTTCTAGAATGTTCTTAAGTATGTTTTTATTGCTTATTTTAAGACTAGAAAAATTGTGTATCCCATAAAATAACATTGGAAAATTGGGAAAACAACCAGTTTTTGTTTGCTTGATAAAAATCATAAAAAAAGAAAATCCTTTCTGCTTTTTATGAATTCATATATTTATTTTAATAGGAAAAAAATGTATAAAGTGAAAGGCAATTATGAGTATTTTGGAAATATTTCGTGGATAGAGAAAATTTTTTTCATAAATGGTCTTTAAAAATTCTTTTTTTATAGCTATGTACAAAAAAGATCAGCTAAAAGCACCCTTTAAGAAAATCTCCTTAAATCGACTAATTATAGGATTTTAAAGAATTTCTCCTAATTAAATTAATAAAAGATGAGCTTTCTTTAAAACATATTTTTCCACAAAATTCCAAAGACTATATGTTTTTTTATTGTTTTGTTGTAATGCGCCAACCACCGTCAATCATTTTGTTAATTTTACTCACATAATGAAGGTTCAACTGAATGAGTTATACATTTTAAGAGATAATTTCATGGAGAATGAGAATTTCTTTATATTTTTTTTTTATAACAGTTTGTCTTTGTACAGAGGTCTTTTTTTTTAAGTTAAAAAAATGGTAAAATGACGCTCAGTATTGTTTTTGTAGGTATGTTTTTCTTACTTTTTTCGTTTTCGAAAGTCAATCAGAAAATATTCAGGGTAAATGTTTTCCTTTTTTTTAAGATTAAAAAATGTTCATCCATATTTTAAAGTCTTCCACTCACTACAGGTGATTGGAATTTTGTTAATTAATTTACAAATACTGAATAAATAAAATTAAGAAATTGACTTCAAAAATAATCTAACTGAATAATAATATTTTAGTTTTTGTTTTTTGAGTGAGGTATTTCATCTGATGAAATCCTCTTGGAGTAGAGTATTTAATGGAGATATTCCTGTAGTGATATTGGAGCAGTGTGGAGAACCGGATTTTCACCCTCAGAGGTTATAAGTAGAAATGACAGAAATAAGGCTGTGTGCACCCATTACAATGCATTGTTCCAGTCATAGAAAAAAAATTGATAAAGAATTAGGAACGAATGAAAAGCGTTTGCGCCCAAAATAAAGAGGTTTTCAGCCGTGCATTTTGATTCACCTAACATACATAAATAGAGACCTTTTCGATCAACAGAGTTCCCATTTTCAGCATACTGAGTGATGCCAAACATGAGAGACTGATATGATTCAACATTCAGAGATTAACATCTTCCTACCTCTTCACCACCACACCTGAAAAAAATGTTTTATTGGCTTGCTCAATGACAATATGATATAAGTCTCTTTGTTACAACTCATATTCTTAATGTCTATTACTTAAACTTGAATTCGTGACTTTGTCTTAGAACTAAAATAAACACTCTATCTCCAAGAACTTTTACATACATATATTTGTAATTTTATTTAATAAAGATTCTTATTTTACAGCTTATCAAATTTTGATTTAATTTCCTTTTGTCTTATTTTTATTGGAGTTAATCTTTCTAACTAACCTACCCACCTCCATAATCCTTTTATGACCATTTATTTACATAGAAACCACAGATTGTTACTGTAAAAGAGAATAGGTGTGGCATATTTACTTATGAAATAAAAGTCTGTATAATATCTGTATTACATTTGGATACTGGATTATGATATTTTCTATTGATATTCATTTATTTTTAGAAGACTAAATGATCTATGATAGCTGATAGAATAAAAAATCTCTATGATCTCAATATTGGATTTGAATATTTGTCTATCAATGTTACTACATCAATTCCTTTATGTTTAAAATTCTACATGATTTTTGCTGATAGAATAAAAGGTTATAATCTCTGTATTAACTGTGAATTTTAGCTTATGAATCTTTTGACCTTTGTACCTTTTTATTTAAAAATCTTTGATATATTATGAAATACTTGTTTATAAAATCTCCGTATTAAATTAGGATACAAGTCAATCCATCTTTCTGCCTTCAACCGTTTAAGTGGGAAAGTAGCCTACATGATCATTACTTATAAATAAAAGACTATATAATATCTGTATTAGACTTGAGTCTTCATTAAAGTTTTTACCTTTATTTCTGTGTGTCTAAAAGTCTACATGATTTTAAATTACCTATAAAATAAAAACCTTTATAATCTCTGAATGAAATTTAAATAGTAGTTCTTCTGCCTTCCTACCTTCATTTCTTTATCTAGATTCTAAAGGGTTTTTGATTGCTGATAAAAAAAAAACCTTCTATTTTGTGTGTATAAGAATTGAATTGAAGTTTATCAATATAACTGATTTAATTAGTGTATAAATGTACTTCAGGATCTTTTAAAGAAATGAAAGTCTATATACTTTTTTCTATTAGATTTGAATAATAGTTAATTAATCTTATGACTTTCTTACCATTTTGTCAAAGAGTCTTTGGTTTTTAATAGAATAAAAGTCTTTATACTTTCTGTAGTAGATTTGAATATAAGTTAATGATTCTTTTGACTTTCTTACCGTCTTGTCAAAAAATCATTGATTGTTTATAAAAGAAAAATCATTTCACATAATACTTGTCCATCAATCTTTCAAGATTTATTTTATTTGAACTAAAAGTCTTCTTGGTTTTTTGCTTCTTATAAATCAAAGTTTATAGAAACTTTATCTTAAATTTGAACTGTAGTTTATGAATATATCTACCTTCTTTCATTTATTTCAGTCTAAAATTCTTAATGGTCTTTGATTGCTTGCTGAATATTTATTTCATGAATATGCCTTTAGGGCATCAACCTCTAGAATCCTAAAAAAAATATGAACTAAAATGAAATCAACATTTATTCATAAATAACAGGTTTTATTATATAACTAAATATCTAATTTATTTTATTTGTAGGTTTGATCCTGATAAGCAAGCATGAAAAAGGGAGATTATTGCACAGTAAAACTTTGGATTACATACCTGTAAAAACATTTCATTGGTGAAATTGGGGGAATTAAAATTTCACAGAATATCTTATGTTAAAACACAAATATCAACACACCGTAGACAAAAACATTTTTATTGTGAAATCTTGTGAAGCTCAATTTTTGCTCATTTCCAATCTCAAAACAGACATGTTAACACACACTGGGGAAAAACTTTTCCATTGTAAAATTTGTGGGGCTAAATTTTCTCAAAAGGGATATGTCAAAATACACATGTCAACACACACTGGAGAGAAACCTTTTCATTGTGAAATCTGTGGAGCTAAATTTTCCCAGAAGGGAAATCTCAAAATACACATGTCAACACACACTGGGGAGAAAATTTTCCATTGTGAAATCTGTGGAGCTAAATTTTCCCAGAAGGGACATCTCAAAAGGCACATGTCAACACACACTGGAGAGAAAATTTTCCATTGTGAAATTTGTGGAGCTAAATTTTCCCAGAAGGGACATCTCAAAAGTCACATGTCAGTACACACTGGAGATAAACCTTTTCATTGTGAAATCTGTGGAGCTGAATTTTCCCGGAAGGCACATCTCCAAACACACATGTCGACACACACTGGAGAAAAACCTTTTCATTGTGAAATCTGTGGAGCTAAATTTTCCCGGAAGGGACATCTCCAAACACACATGTCAATACACACAGGAGAAAAACCTTTTCATTGTGAAATCTGTAGAGCTGAATTTTCCCAGAAGGGGAATCTCAAAAAACACATGTCAACACACACTGGAGAGAAACCTTTTCATTGTGAAATCTGTGGAGCTAAATTTTCCCAGAAGGGGAATCTCAAAAATCACATGTCAACACACACTGGAGAGAAACCTTTTCATTGTGAAATCTGTAGAACTAAATTTTCCCAGAAGGCAAGTCTCAAAGCACATATCAACTCACACTTACGAGAAACCTTGTCATTATGAAATCTGTGGAATTTAATTTTCCCAGAAGAGAACTCTCAGAAGACAGATGTCAACACACACTGGAAGGAAATCTCTTCATTGTGAAATCTGTGGAATTAGAATTTTCCTGACTGGGCATCTCCAAACACACATGTCAACACACACACACACATACTGGAGAGAAACCTTTTAATTGTGAATTCTGTCAAGGTGAATTTTCCCAAAAGGGACACCTTAAAATACACATATCAAAACATACTGGACAGACATCTTTTCAGTAAGAAATTTGTGGAGCTAAATTTTCCCAGCATTTTCGTCTGAAAATGCATATATCAATGCACACTGGAGAAAGCTTTTCATTGTGAAATCTGTGGGGCTAAATTTTCCCAGAAATTCCAATCTCAAAAGGCACATGTCAACACACACTGGATAGAAAACATTTTTATTATGAAATCTTTGGTGCTTTCCTTTCACTGGTTTCAAATCTCAAAAAGACAAGTTAAACTTTTTTATTTTGAAATCTGTTGCTATATTTTTCCAGATTTCACATCTCCATAGTGACTTTCAATTCCCTTTGAAGAGAAACCATTTATTGTATAAACTGTGGAACTAAATTTTCACCGTATTCACATCTCAAAATACCCATCTAAACATAAACTGGAGAGATAAGTTTCCTCGGGAAATCTGTTTAACTAGCTTTTCACACAATTCATATCTGAAAGAAAGAAAAAAGTCTTCCATTTTTATATCACAGAAAGAAGTTTTCCTTGCTATGAATCTTGTGAAAAATTGCCCTGGGTCACTTTTGGGTCCTGAAGATGAATAAATTACAGCTGCCTCTGGAAGCATATCACAACATGCCATTGTTTTTCAGATGATAGTAAACATGATAAATTTCTTTTTTAAGGAAAGTTGTGTCTGTCTTGTTGGACGAAACCATTGAAAATAAACACTTTCTCTGCTAACACTTAAAAATAACAAATGAATTTACCATAGTTTTTCTCTAGTAGAATTTCCTGACTCATCAAAATCAACTGATATAAAACAAAAGTGACCCTCTTGGTACAGTTAACATAATTGTTGAAATGATTTTCCTCATGGCTTAGGTAGAAACCTTGACATAAAATAATCCTCTTTAAGGATATTAAACAAGTTTAGAAATAGATTTTTTTAAAGATATGAATTGGCTTTTGACATTCAATAAAATAAAGTAAAATTCTAAAAAATATTTTATAAAATAAAATCTTTTTCTTCTAATTGTATTTGCTGAAGTGGATTGAAAAAAGAAAATAAAAATCTGAAAAAAGTCCAACATATTTACATTTTTACATCTTGATAACATATCTCATACTATCAAAATGATAAGAAAGTATATATATGTATATTTGTGTGTTTATATATACATATATATATATATATATATATATGCACACATGTATATACAGTGTTATTTTGAGTATATATATATATATATATATATATATAAGATCACCTGGAGTTTATTCTCCAAAATGAAATACTTATATCTATCTAAATCTCTTATTTTGGCCACCTTAAAATGGAACAATTCAGAAATTAAAAGATTTCTTATTCTGCTGTAATACTAATAATGTATACCCAATGATATCATGTAAAGTAACTATTCCTATTTGGTAATCAGTTTTTTTTTTATAGCTATATGGTTTTAATTATTTGTAACTTTAATAATTTGCAATGATATGGTTTCATGTAAATAACACTTCTCCTTTGGAAACAATGGTTGGTTAAAGTTAGTATTCTGAATTGAAATAACTTTCACATTGTAATATGGTTTAAAAATAAATAGACAGATATGGGTTGACTCATAAATACCTGCATAAACAAATGCTTAAGTTAGATATCTGAAATAGTTATGGACAATTTGAAATATACCTGAGCAATGCAGATCAAATACGTTGTGTGCTTAGAGTTTGCCAAATTTTCTACTAATGGACATGATAAAATGATCAGATGAAGACACTTGAATTATTTGTGGGAAGGGAGTAAACGGCTCATACAAAAGGTGCTTTGGAAGTTTCTTTTTTTCTCTTTAGTTTGCTTTGGTTTCTTTGTTTAATGGCATATCAACCTTTGTAGGTTATTTAATGCCAAAGCTATTCTAATAGAAGAAGAGTAGGGGTACTATCTAACCCATAGCTGGGAGGATAAGGGGATTCATACCTTTCCCAAGGATATTTTCCCCGAAAGTGCGACTGGAATACAAATTCACTACGATTCTGCAGTCAATCGCTTTAACCATTATACCATGAGGACAGCCCCCGGTAAGTTTCTGATATATATATATTTGAAAATGTATAGACATGAAAAACACAAGGACCTCAGAGGAGAATTTTATTGAATTTTATCAATTTTAAACATTTCAGTTATTACAAACACACTAACATCGTCAGCATAAGCAAAATACCTAGCCGTACTACTAATTCCAGGTAGTGTAAATCAGCCCAGGAAGTGACGGACTCGATCTTATCCCATTCACCTCAAACATGATTGCAGGAAACATATTCAAATGATGTATCCAGCTGATAAAATTCACTCCGAATCTAGCTGTGGACAAAACAACCCCAAAGAAACTATTGTCTAACCTATCGCTGACTTTGGACTGATCTACATTGCATTACTGATAGTGCGTAGCAAATAAAGACTGTTTTGGGTTAGTCCTGCCCTTAATAGCACAAGACTGCTAAAGAGTGAGTAGACTAGGCAGAGCAATCGTCCCGAGGTGAGTCAAGTTGGTGAGCTGTGTCTAATTGGTGAAAAGTTTTTTGTATGTCATAGGTCCGCTCATTAAGAATTGACCATCCAGGATTTTCCATAGACATTCATTCTTTTTATCCACCATCCTTTACCTAGCCCACATGATTCACCTTAGATACTTCATTATTTGTCCCAGTCCGTACCATTCCATATTTTTGTTCCCATCTTGGTAATCCAGTCTCCTTAGGGTTTGTTTTCGACTCTTAGGCACAGAAACAGTCCACTTTCCAATCCAAGATGGTAAGGCGTTAACTAAAATGGGCCATTCTCTGTCGTTTAATCCTTTCTTGTTTTGAGAAGAGGAAAAACTCTTCCCTAAAACAAATCTTAGTATATTCACATTTGTACATAATTATCACAGAGTTTTTAAGTAGTTTCATATGGAACGATTATGGTATTTTGGTGACTGGACAATTGTTTGAATGGGTCGGTGACTGCAGCGAACAAAGGTCATGTTAGTGAAAGCCAAGGAAAATGAAGATTACCCTCTACCTAACTCCCACAAATTTTCTGAGGTTTTATACCTCAAAACTATTTTCCAACTATGAAATTGTTTAAATAAATGTAGCTGAGTTTTCTTTCGAGACTCGGGATTTGAGTCATGCTCGGGATGTGTTTCCCTATGCATGGACTGGATCTCATGGTTTTGTTCATGTTGGTCAAGGACACCCGATATGCGTGCTTGCCAAGATTAGTATTTACTACGGGTGGCTGAGAATGACATTCCCTTGGTGTCTCAAGGGTGGTATCTCTGGGCCTTTACCAGTTTCGGCGGGGTTTGCTATATGGCCTTGTGCCATAGGTGCTCTTTTCTATGAGAATACTGAAGGTATTTGTAGACCGGCCACACATTTGAGCTTCGCCTTGTACCCGATCCCCAGATTAAAACGGCCTTGTGTCGTATTTCAACATGGTTGTGTGTTGAATATATACTTGCTGAGTTTTATTTAGTTGAATGAAGCTTAGTAATTTTACTGGTGTTGTGAGCATCGCTTTACTTCCTGTACCAAACATATATCTTTACAGAGTAATAACACTGGCCTGTGCTCAAAATTTTTTCCAAATGTCAGAGGTTTATCAAGTAATATCTGATCGCCATTTTATGCTGATTTCAAAAATGCCATTCCTTGTGTTTGGTCAGGTCTGGTTTTCAGTTGTGCTTAAACACTTCACGACAAGTTCTACACAATAATAACACTTATTCAAAAGCCTGTAGACTCAACTTGTCACAACTCATCGTGGGTACCTGATGTTTAGTTGAGAATACAACGTTGTATGTGTACCTAACTTCAGTGTACCACCCTACACATTAAGACCCACATATCTATAGGGGCAGGGCTTATCCCTCCACTTGAAATGATTTTAATGTACTGTGCCAAATGTCAACGACTAACTAAAGACTGATTTCTTTCCTCTTTTCAGTTTGACATTTGTATTCCTGTTAGTATAGATGGCAAGTGTAAAAATAATCCTGGTGGATTCTGTTATATCTGCGCGAATGTGGTTCTTCATTTTAAGCAAAAATCACTGACTTTGTGCAAACAAGTGTAAGACGGTCGTACCAAATATGAAAGATGTCACGAACGCAAATTTTCGATATAAATTAATTTATGAATTCATAATAGCATATTTTTCTTGGCATAAAAATTCTTACAATTTTTTAGTATTGTTTTAATTGTAAATAAATGAAACTTTTATTAAGTTCATATCTTTGTAATTTACAACACACTAAAAAGAAATTTGCGAAAGTTTTTAAAAAATAAACATAAAAGAAATTTCCGATATAAATTCGCAAAGAAATGGTTCAATAGGCATGATAAATAATTCAAATAATCTAACAATATTTTTAGAATTTTTTCTCTCATAAAAATGTTTTTTTTATATAATTTTAATTTAAAAACTAAATAAACGATAAAAATTCTCTCTTTTTCCTACATAATCTTTTGTTAATACCCGAACATTCTCGTCAATTTTCCTCGAATTGTCAGAAAAATGCTTTATTTTGTAATTTTTTTCGTGGCTAAACCTCTTAGACATTCCGAAGAATTTAAACTAGGTTTAGATTTTGAAATCGTTTTAGATAATGTGAACTACATTTTTGACCGGGGGACATAAGGAGAGAATCGTCAACCTGTGATGTCACAATTGCAGTTAGACTTCAAAAAACTTACCATCAACGTTGAATTTGTAAGTCGTTTGATGGAATTTTTTGAAAATTCCGAATGATTTAAAGATTTGAACATTTCTAAACACAGACAAAGAAATACTAACTGAAATGTCATGTCGACTATGAATGGCTTGCGACGGGTTACTGGTGGTATTTTCAAGTTTTGTAGAAGTCAGTAGATGATGAGCTTACATTTCCGGGTTTCATACTCAATTATAAATGGTAAAAATTTGTAATAGATAAAAAATGAACCCACAATTTCTCCCCCTCCACTTATTTGTCAATATATCAAAAAGATAAGTAAGTAAAGTTGGCGACTATAGTCGAGGGTCACCCGTAAACATCGAGAATAATAACAACAGCAGTCTTGCTTTGTTGATGAAAACATAATTTGTTTTCTTTCACCCAGACATTTTAAATTCAGCTGTTTAGGAAACTGATATTAATTACCTCCCTTTCAGTGAGTCAGCAATTTAAACAGATATAAGCAAAACGGACAGTTGATACAACATCAGAGAATCGATTACAACAGAGGTTTGTTGAATACTTGTTGATTTTACAACTGAATGAGAAACTTAATGAGAGTGTAAGTAAAGACTTTCTATTACATCTACTTTTTTAATTTCATTCTAATGTCTGCTTAAAGTAGGGAAAAATCAATGAGTGATATTTACATACCCCATCGAGATAAGAGTGTGGTTGTGTAGACAAAATGTATCAGATTTTGAAAGCAGGAAACGAATTCTTCATACACACCAGTTTCTAGACTTGTTTGTTCTCTTGGTTGTTTGTGTTAGAAGTCAGAAACAACGTTGGATTTGTAGAAAAAAAAATTCGAAGGTAAGGGAAATATTTTAAACATTTCTAAACACGGACAAAGAAATCCCAGTTGAAAAAACTTGGCGAGATTTGAACAAGAATCAGTTTTTGTTTTCTTGATAAAAATCTTAAAGAAAACGTTGCATTTTCTTGTATTTATCATTTCGTACATTTATTTTATTGGAGCAAAATATCAAGATTTAAAGTGAAAGGTAATTTCAAATATTACAGATTTATTTTGTGAACAGAGTCGTTTTTTTTTTGTTAATGATTCGTTTACGATATTTTTTTATTAGGTAGGTACCAAAAGTAGATCTGCGAAAAGCACCCTTTAACAAAATCCCGTTAAATCGAATAATCATCAGATTTTAATGTATTCTTCCTATTTAAAGCAATGAAAGATGAGATTTCTTTTAAAACATTTTTCCACTAAATTCTAAAGGCTTTATGTTTTTTAGTGTTTTGTTGTAATTTGCTATCCCATCAGTTGTCTTTTTTTAAAGTTCAAAAAACGGTAAAATAACCTTCAATATTACTTTTGTAGGCATGATTTTCTAACCTTATTCGTTAATCTGAAAATGTCCTTAATTAAAGAGAAAATATTCAGGATGAATGTTTGACTTCTTTTTATTTTTCACAATAAAACATTTTCATTCACAGATTAAAATCTCCCAATCACTGCAGGTAATTAGAGTTTTGTTGATTAATATGAAAATTATGATTAAATAAAATTAAGAAATTAAATGCCAAAAAAATGATCGGAATAATAATTTTTTTAGTATTTGTTGTTTTCTTTTTTGAGTGAGGTATTTCAAATTCTAAAAATATTGTTAGATTATTTGAATTATTTATCATGCCTATTGAACCATTTCATTTCAATCTGAACTGCATCCTTGAGAATTGTAAAAAAAAAAAACAAGAAACATATTTATTCGTCAATGATTTTTTTTTTATGTCAGTACATTTCTAATTTATTTTTTCAATTGTAGGTTTGATCACAATGAGAAATCATTAGAAAGAGGGATTATTTATTACCCAGTGAAATATGTGGCTCACATAAAGGAGAGAAACCTTTAATTGGCGAAATCTGTGAACCTCCATTTTTACCAAAATCTAGTCTAAAACGATATATGTCAACTCTCACTGGAGATTTAAAAAAAAACTTGCATTTTAAAGTCTGCAGAGGTAAAACCTCCCAGTATTTCAGTCTACAGACACACATGTCAACACACACTAGAGAGAAACCTTTCCGCTGTGAAATCTGTGGTGCTACATTTTCACAGAATTCACATCTAAAAGGACACATATCAACACACACTGGAGAGAAACCTTTTTATTGTGAAATCTGTGGAGCTAAATTTTCCCAGAATTCACATCTCAAAACACACATGTCAACACACACTAGAAAGAAACTTTTTCATTGTGAAATCTGTGATGCTAAATTTTCCCAGAATTCACATCTCAAAACACACATGTCAACACACACTGGAGTGAAACGTTTTCATTGTGAAATCTGTGGAGCTAAATTTTCCCAGAATTCACATCTCAAAGCACACATGTCAACACACACTGGAGAGAAAACTTTTTATTGTGAAATCTGTGGAGCTAAATTTTCACAGACATCGAGTCTCAAAATACATATGACAACACACACTGGAGAGAAACCTTTTCAATGTGAAATATGTGGAGCTAAGTTTTCGCAGAATCCAAATCTCAAAACACATATGTCAACACACACTGGAGAGAAACCTTTTAAATGTGAAATCTGTGGGGTTAGATTTTCCCAGAATTCCAATCTTAAAACACATATATCAACACATACTGGAGAGAAACCTTTTCATTGTGACATTTGTGGAGTTAAATTTTCCCGGAATTCCAGTCTCAAAACACACATGTCAGCACACACTGGAGAGAAACCTTTTCATTGTGAAATTTGTGGTGCTGCATTTTCCCGGAATTCCAGTCTCAAAATACACTTGTCCTCACACACTGGAGAAAAACCTTTTCATTGTGAAATTTGTGGGGCTAAATTTGTTGTGAATTCACATCTCAAAAGACACTTGTCAACACACACTGGTGAGAAACGTTTTCATTGTGAAATCTGTGGAGCTAAATTTTCCCAGAATTCCAATCTCAAACTGCACATGTCAACACACACTTGACAGAAATATTTTCGTTTTTAAACTCCTGGGGGTTCATTTCACTGGTTTCCAAGCTCAAAAACACTTGTCAACTGACACTGGTGAGAAATCTTTTTATTGAAAAATCTATGGATATACTTTTTTTCTAGAATTCAAATCTCCAGACACACATCAGAGAGAAGCTATTCGTGGAAATTGTGAAACAAATTTTCCCAGAATTCTTATCTTAAAATACACATCTATACACATACTGGAGAGAGAATTTTCCTTGTGAAATTTGCGGAGCTGGATTTTCCCAGATTTCAAGTCATAAAACACTTACTGGAGAGAAACATTTCCTTTGCGACATCTGTAGAGATATATTTTCATGGATTTCAAATCTTCAAAAACATAACCCAACTCATACTGGAGAAAAACATTTTATCATGAAATCTGAAGAGCTATATTTTCCTGAAATTTTCTCTGAAAAGACAAATGTCAACACTCTCCTGAGAGAAACTATTTTATTGTTAAATCTATCAGTTGCATATCTAAGAGGCATCACCCGTTTACACAGTCTCAAGAAAAGGTTTCATGTAATAACTGTCCACTAAAATTTGTTCCTATATAATATGCCATGAAATATATGAAAGTGATTGCTTGTAAATTATTACTGCTAGATAGGAATATTTCAACTTAGTAACTGTGGGCAGATGATTTGTGTGTATATATATATATAAATATATATATATTCAATATTTGAATAAGAGATGGGGAATTTTTTTTTAAATACTTTTGTAAGAAATATATATGAAAAAAGAAGACATAACCTTGACTTTTTAAATTGTGATATTCAAAAAAGTTGAAGTTTTCTATTGTTTTTCCTTTTTTATCTTATTTTTGTTTTGTTTTGTTTTTATCCTAATTTTTGCTGAAAGTAAGAAAGGTGTCTTCCATTTTTCATCTTGGAAAGAGAGAAGAGTCTTCTTCTTTGCATTGAACCAGGGGAAATATTTCCCTGTGTCAATTTAGGTTCTGGAGCCAAATAAATGACTTTTTTTCTGGAAGCATATCACAACAAAATGCCTTTGTTTTACTGATCATACAAAACTTGATTAATTTTCTTTTAAAGAAAGTTGTGTCTGTCTCATCAAAATCAGCTGACATAAAACATAAGATACCCTCTTTGTACAATAACATATTTGTTGAAATGATTTATTTTGTGGCTTGGGCAGAAATCTAGACATAAAAATACTGCTTGCAATGGATATTAAATAATTTTGGAAACTTTTTTTTTATTTAGATGCCAGTTGACATTTGACATACAATAATCTTCTCAAAGGGTATTGAACAACAACTTATTTGAGTGACAACTTATTGGTGGAAGTGATTTTCCTCATGGGAAATAAATAAAAGACTAAAAAACAAATTTTTACATAAAATACTATTTGTTGTAATTGTAGTTGGAGGAGGTGGTTGAAATAGAAAGAAAATAAAAATCTGGAAAATATTTTTAGATTTCTGTGTCTCAATAACTTTTCATAAAAATATTCAAACATTAAGAAACTATCATAGATGGTGCTTGAATAAAAAAAAATCATAGGATTAAATTGAGATTTAAGGTAAATGAATAAAAATAAAATTAAATTAAAAAATGAGAAGAAACCATGTGATGTGTACGTACTCTTCAATGGAAGGGTAACTGAATTACTAGGCACAAAAATAGAATTTTAAATTTAAATTTTAAATTTTGAATTAATTTGATATAAGTATTACTGTATCCTTACGTAAAGTTGTATTTATCTAAATTAATATTAAATCTGGAGTTTTAAGTCGAAATGTATTAGAATTTTAAAAATAAAAATAAAAAAGTTAATTTACTATAGATCCAACCGGCAATAAATTTAAAAAAAAAACAGAAGTGGGTTAAATGAGGAGAAAACTCTCCATCCCTCTTCTATCTCCTCCCACCCTTCTTTCCTGTGTCTATTCTGAATTATTTTATCCATAAGATCTAAAGAAGTCCTGTTAGTTTTTGTTTGGTGTTTTTGATTTATATCAAAACCCATAACAGGATGGAAATAAATTTATAATCCTAATGTGACCGGTTTTTGTTTTTTCTTAAAGAAATTATTGCTCTGTAATGTCTGTTACATTGAGCTCTTTACCAGGAAAATTTGAATGTTCACTGTTGAATGTTTTGTTGTTTTAGTTTTTGTTTTTTTTTTGTCCTGATGGAATTACTCCCAACTCCAGTTTAACTGGACCGAATAATACTTATATATATAAATTGTTTGTTCTTGTTTTTATTGTATATATATTTATATATATTCAAAGGTCATCTGGAGTATATCCTTAAAAATCAGATATTTGTATCAATCCTAATCTCTGATTTGGGTCACCTTAAAATGGACCAATTCAGAAATTGTAAAAATAACTTATTCTTATCTAATACTATCAGATAATATATATCAGATAAAATTAACTTCGTGATGATCCGATAAGGTGAAACTTTAGTAGAAGATTTCCGACTCGCGATTTAAGTTAATTTTATAATTGGCCCCACTTGTGTTGAGCACTTTTGTAATTTGGTTCGGAAGGTAGTCAACATTGTTTTAGTATATATATATATATATATATTTATATATATTTGACGGTCATCTGGAGTATATTCCTAAAAATAAAATATTCATATCAATCCTAATCTCTGATTTGGGTCACCTGAAAATGGACCAATTCAGAAACTGTAAAAATAACTTATTCTTATCTAATACTAATTATATTTACAATGATATGATGTAAAGTTAGTAATTCTATCGAATAATTATCTATTTTTACACAGTTATGCATCTTTAATGATTCCTAACACCAATAATTTGCAATGATATCGTTTCAAGTTACTAAAAACACTCATCTTTAGTAAATGATTGTAGTTTAAAGTGATTATTCTTAATTGAAATAATTTTCAAACCGTAATATGTTATCAAAATAGATGGGCAGAGATGATAAAATCATCAGTTAAAGACACTTTGTAGTGAAACTGAAAGGCAGAATCCGCAGATTGCTGTCTCCGATGAGCCAACCGGGATTCATCGTTCAAAGAGACCACGAGTGGCATGCTGTCGAAAACGTAAATTCAGCTATCGTACACGGCTGGATAAAATAAAACAGTTGGTGAACCAAGTGTACGAAAGATGAAATGTGACAACGAAGCTGTGTGAATTGAATTCCTTTCATTGCAACACCGAAAGAAACAAGAAGTGACGAGCTAAATGGCCTACCTTGAAGTTCCAAAATGGCGCGAATGTATCTTGCATGTAGAGTACCGGAAGTACAGAAAAAAAACGGAAGCAGCTCAAAAAGTGCCGTCAATGCCAGTCTCCTGGTCGGCGCAAACCAACAAAAAGTCGCCGCAGGATTACAACGATGGTATTGTATTTGGTACCATGCCGAAGATAATGGCCCTGACGGTACAAACTATTGTGTTATATTTATTGCTGTTACCAGAGGTCGACCCTGAAAATCCATGACACAGCCAGACGCAGAATTTGACCCTAAAAATCCATGATGCAGCAATAAACAGATTTCGACTCTGAAAATCCACGGCCAAGCGGTGGTACTACATATTAAACATATTGTTTGGTACGGGTAACCGGACCAAAATGTACTATCATAGATTAGATCGTGTGTGTCTGATCGTTTGTTGCCATACTAGTCGTTCAAGTCTGTCTGACATAAGTCCTGGGGAAGTCTAGCATTCGTGCCACGTGGCTGAGACTGACACCCTCTTCGCTTTCAGCAGGCCGTCCCGCCAGGCTCTTACATACCTCGGGCGGGCTTGGTTTATCACCTGGCGCCAAAGGCACCCCATTTTTAGGAGAATAGTCAAAGTTCTAAGTATTTTTGGAACGCCGAACTTGTCTGTGCTAAGGCCATGCGCCCGACTCCCGCCCTAAAAATTGCCTTGTGCCATACTCCATCTTGGTGGGGAGTGGATAAATATCAGTGTTGCAGCTGAAGCTTGTTTCTTCTCTCCATTATCTCCACGTCCACTCTCTATATATCTTCCCTATTTTTATATGTAGTGTAATGTATGAAAAACTTAGTTGTTACAATCTTTGGGGTTGCACCGGGAATATCCGGCAGTAAGCCCTTAAGACGAGTTTTGGAATGAATAAACAAGCTTATGACACTCATACTTTTTTTTTTATTCCTGAAGTTATCCTACATGGTGTGGAAAATGAGATGAAACTTTATCGATGAGGGTTTTTTTTCTTTTATTTCGATGCGGAAAACGTTTTTGTTTGTGTGATCCGTCTCTTTTCGGACAAAATATCCACCGGTTGGATACACAATGTTCATGCAGTATGACTTCATATGGACGAATTGAGTTTTTGCCAGCATAAGTTCATTGGATTACCTATGCTGAGAAACGTTTATACTATTTTGAAGCTAACGGTATTACAGACGCAAATAGAAAAAAGACAGTGCTGTTCTCACTGTGCGGAACGGAAACATTCTCCTTGTTAAAAGACCTCATCACATCCGATAGCTTACGAGAGAAAACGTTTGACAAGCTATCACAGGCATTGGAGGAACACTGCAATTTAGCGTTGTCCGTTATTGTCGAAAAGATCAACTTTTATAAGTGCCGACAACAACCAATCTCAGACTTTATCATCCACTTAAAATATTTGTCAAAGTTCTGCGAATTTGGTCCCACTATTCAGAATATGTTGAAGGACTTGCTGGTTATAGGTGTCGAGGACGACCGTATTGCCGACGTTTATTGACGGAAAAAAGTTGAATTTCGACCAGGCTAGACAAATAACCCTGGTGATGGAAAGTGCTGACAAAAATGTTCACGGCATAGCAGCCTTCTCCAACACCACTACACTCACACAACCAAATATAAGCCGCATCGAGGAAAAAGCGAAAAACAATGTTTTCTATGTGACGGCAAGCTCTCGCTAGATTATTGCCACTTCAGGGATGTATAGCGTGTTTAGTGGGAATTAGTTATTTTCCCGAACACTATAGATTTTATGGCACAAGAAATGAATTGCGAAACTATTCTTTGGTAACACAACAACGAAAGTTCTTTATTTGCAGCTTTGAGGAGGTTTGTTCTTGGCGCTGCAAAACTCGTGGTATTTAGGCTTGTGGGTTTTGGAGACGAAATGGCTTAGCGGGATGTTGGAAATGGCAGCGTGTCGTTGGACGTGTGAGGGAAGTATTCAAGGCCACCGTGTAGCTTCGTGTGTCTGGTATTTGTGAAGAGTAGGCGTTATCTCCATTAATGTGACCAGAGGTGAAATGGGAACTTGTCGAGAGCGGAGTGGCGCTCGAATCGACATAGTAAATTTCTGTGGTGCTTGTGGAAGGCATGTTGAACGTATCTAATTCATATTCAACTGGGATTCCTTGGTCTAAAATATTAGACGCAAAGAATCCATAAATTAGAAGGTTCCCTCGTTGAATGTCCATGTTGCTGCTGCTAGGGTTAAAGCCACGGTGATATGTCCACACCGGGTGGCTTGTTTAGCTATAAGGCATCGCTAAGCAGGGGCGACCAGAGACACGTCCGTTCTGGTCGCTGCCTCCAGCCGAAGAGAGTGTGTTTGGCCGCTCACCCGTTTTGCCAGCCGGAAATGAAGGTCCGGGCTGAATGGGATAAGTCATCCTGATTGGGTGAAATTCAGTGTTGAATTAAATAGCGCGCCAAAACAAAAATGAGATTTTCCTCTTCTCTACAGATGCAACTTGCAATTTCTACCAGAAAACTGTCCACATTTCAGCAGCCTGCCTAAAAAGGAAAGGTACTAAGGGCATCAGAAATCTCCGGACACATAAGGTCGACAGAGATGAGCATGACGACGACACACGCTGTATTACTTCAGGAGACATTGCCTCTACTGCATCTCACGAAAAAAAATTGACCCTCAAATGGTATTGGTGGGCATCAATGATTGATGAGTAGAGATGGAAATAGACACACGTGCAGCCGTATGATTAATTAGCTGCTCCATATTTGACAGACAAAGGCAAGGGCCCGATAAACCAAAACTGTGCCACATGGCACAAAAACTGGTCATCTACACAGAAGAAAACATAACCCCATGCTGTACCTGTGAGGTTACCTTAACATATTACAATCAGCACCATCACCTACCTTTGGTGGTTGTAGAAGGATTGGGACCTAAACTGTTAGGAAGGACCTGGCTGGAGGTAACCCAGCTTAGCTGGAATAGCATTCATCAGCTCAAGGCAATTTACGCTACCCCATCTGTCGAGGACATCATACAGTGGTACCCGGACATTTTCAAAGACGAGCTGGGTGTGTAGCAGCCACAGATCTATTTCCAATACCATTTTCCAAAGCACTAAAGGTGAACTAAAAAATTACACAGCATCACTGAGAGTCGATCCAAACACAAAACCAATCTTCAGCAAAGCACGTCATGTGCCTTATGGAATGTCTCCATCAGAAGCACTCATGGGACGAAGGCTCCCGACCACACTGGATACCTTACTGCTACAAAAACAACAACAAAGGCAACACGCATCCCAAAATAAAATGAAACCATTCTCGACCGACCCAAGTTTTTGTGAGAAACTACAAGCCTAGATAACCGAACTGGATTCCAAGGACTATACTTTGAAAAAAAAGGATTGTTTGTCTATGACGTAAAAGTTGGTAAACAATTCTGGGTATGACAAGGTAGAGCTCTCTAACGTATAAGAGTTGCCTCCCTTGCATTAATCCTGTATCATATCATTGGTTGCTTAATAAATATACAAGTAAGAACACATCTCGAGCGTTCCTCGTTTCTACCCAACATATACTAATATCACACTGAGTATGACATAGAAACGAAATATGGTCCCTATCCGCTTAGAACAACAGGTTGACAACATGTCAAACATTCCATTTCACATATTAATCGATACATTTGAATTACAATCTCCGTCATTTCCTGTGCAGACAAATGCAAGTAGGAGTGAAGCAAGATATCATAGGATCTCACCAAATCGCAATTGCACAAGAGTGAAGCATTTACAAATCAATTCTAAGTCACAAATGAACACTAAAAAGGGGAGGTGCTGGAGGAAGCTCGGTCAGCCACTGAGGCTTTTCAGCGTAGTGCTGGACGTTAAATGCTCAATGGTTGACTTGCCGAAAGGCTCCCGACTTCGGCTGGGCCACCTTTGGATGGACGAGCTGCATTATTGACACATTTGGACCTCACTGTCCAGTCTAAGCTATAATCAGGCGTCCGTGCCTGGGGCCATGTTTGGGTCCATGTTCAGCCTGGCTCATTAGGCCCACATTGCACTAAGAGAGCCAGCAAAGTCCTGCAGGGCTCGAGCCTCGGTTCGTACCCGACCTTCCCTTCCCCATAACCCCACTATAATCTGACCTGCGGGTCATTTAGACCTTGAATCAACTCCTTTCTGTTGGGAGCCAGAGACAAATATACACTTACTTTAATTGAAATGAAAGTGACATTTTATGATGTACATATTTTTATTTTTTTTAAGTAGAGGAATTAATATTGTGAATTAAATTACCACGACCAGAAAATCCGCCGAACACCTACGCACGATATACGGGAATACTGAACACCTTATTAGGTCTCATCAGCAGTGTATACCGTAATCTCCACCACTGGAGATAGAACCAGCGACTACAGATTGCAGTGCTGAAACTCTACAACTGAGCCACCAGTTCATTTATGATGTTAGTTTAATACTTGTTGATTTTATAAGTGAATAAGAAACACGATAAAAGTGTAAGTAAAGACTTTCTTTTACATCTACTTTCTTACTTTCATTCTAATATCAGCAGTAATGTAGAAAAAGAAATCTAAAATCGATATTTACATTCCCCATCCAGATAAGAGTGTGGTTGTGTAGACTAAATGTATAGGATTTTAAAAGCAGGGAACGAATTCTTCATAGACACCGGTCTCTCGACGTCTTTGTTCTCTTGGCTGTTTGTATTAGAAGTTAGAAACAACGTTAGATTTGTGGGTTGCTTGATGAAAATTTTTGAAAATTCCTAATGATTTAAAGATCTGAAGGTAAGAAGAATAATCTAAACATTTGTAAACCCAAAGAAATCCCAACTGAAATAACATTGCGAAATTTGAACAACAATCAGTTTTTATTTTCGTGGTAAACACTTTCTCGGATTTGTCAATTCGTATATTTCTTTTAATGGAATGAAATATCAAGATTTAAAATAAAAAGTAATCACAAATATTAGGGGAATGTTTTGTGAATAGAGTCGATTTTTTTATTAGTGGTTTTTAAACCCTCTTTTTTATACGTACGTACAAAAAAGTATATCTACTAAAAGTACCTTTTAACAAAATCCTTTTAAATCGACTAATTACTGGATTTTATGGATTTTTTCTAATATAAAGCAATGAAAGATGTGGGTTGTTTTTTTTTTAATATTTTCCCTCAAAATTTGAAACACAACGTATTTTTTATTGTTTTGTTGTAATGCGCCAACCCCACGTCAATCATTTTGTTGACGTGACTCACACAGTGAAGGGTCAATTGAATGATTTTTCCTCTTTTTAAAGAGATAATTTCATGAAGAATGAGATTTTCTTTACATTTTTTTCTAACAGTATGACTATTCGAAGGGATGCCTTATTTTTGAAGTTCAAAAAACGATGAAATGACGACCAATATCGCTTTTGTGGACATTTTTTCTTACTTTGTTTATTTTCGAAAGTTAATCTGAAAATGTATTTAATAAAAGAGAAAATATTCAGGGTAAATATTTTCCTTTTTTTCTTCTTCTTTGAGATTAAAGCATTTTCATCCATAGATACTGGCGAATGGCATTTTTGTTAATTAATATGTGAATTCTAAATTAATAAAATGAAAAAATTAAATTTAAAAAAAATAATCTATCTGAATAATGTTTTTTTTTTAATTTTCTGTGTTTCGAGTGAGGTATTTCATTAGAAACCCCCTAGAGTATTTAATGCAGATAAGACTTTTATAATAATTTATTTACATAAAAACCATGGATAGTTACTGTAGAAGAAAAGGGTGTGGCTTATGAAAAAAAAGTTTATATTAGTGAGTAAAGTTGGCGACCTTAGTCGAGGGTGACCTGAAGACTCTCTTTTTTAATTGCTACTACACCGAGGTGTAGGGGAGGGCGCTACTCCTTTCCTTGGATTACTCCACTTTACTCTCGATGCGTACCTTATATTGCTGAGTGTTAAGCAAGGAGGTATCAAGTACCATTTTTAAAGTCTTTGGTATGACGCGACCTGGGATTAAACCCAGGTCTCCCGGACCATTGGCGAACACTCTACCCACTAGGCCAATGAGCCGTACTTAGAATACTTGATTATCATATTTTCTATCTGTATTCATTTATGTCTAGAAGTCTACATGATCTTTGACTTTGTATAAAATAAAAGTCTATATAATCTCTACATGAGATATGAATACTTGGCCATCAATTTTTCTGCATACATTCTGTTGTGTCTTGCTTATAAAACAAAAGGCTATATACTACGCGTTTTAAATATGAATTGTAGCTCATGAATCTTTTGACCTTCATTCCTTTTTGTTTAAAAGTCTTTGATTGTTTATGAAATAATAGTCTTTATAATCTCTGTATTAAATTAGAATAAACATTTATTTATTAATTAGTAATAAGGATTTGAATATAACTACATTTCAAATTTATTTTCATCTTTTCAGGTTTGAGGATAATAAACAATCATGCAAAAGTGAGATTATTACACTATGAAATTTGTGCATTATATAGTGGAGAGAAATCTTTAATTGATGAAATCTATGCTGCTAAAATTTCACAGAATTCCATTTCGAAAAGTTAGAATACATATTTCAAGGGACAGATGTCAACATACACTGGAGAGAAATCTTTTCATTGTGAAATCTGTGGAGCTAAGTTTTCACAGAATTCCACTCTCAAAACACACATGTCAATACATACTGGAGAGAAACCATTTCATTGTGAAATCTGTGGAGCTCAATTTTCCCAGAAGGGACATCTCAAAACACACATGTCAATACATACTGGAGAGAAACGCTTTCATTGTGAAATATGTAGTGCTAAATTTTCACGGAATGCACATCTCAAAGGACACATGTCAACACACACTGGAGAGAAACCTTTTCATTGTGAAATATGTGGAGCTAAATTTTGCCAGAATTCCAGTCTTAAAACACACATGTCAACACACACCGGAGAGAAACCTTTTCACTGTGACATTTGTGGAGCTAAATTTTCTCAGAAGGGACATCTCAAAACACATATGTCAACACACACTGGAGAGAAACCTTTCCATTGTGAAATCTGTGGAGCTCAATTTTCACGGAATGCACATCTGAAAGGACACATGTCAACTCACACTGGAGATAAACCTTTTCACTGTAAAATCTGTGGAGCTAATTTTTCCCACAATTCCACTCTCAAAACACACATATCAACACACACTGGAGAGAAACCTTTTCATTGTGAAATCTGTGGAGCTAAATTTTCCCAGAATTCACATCTCAAAACACACATGTCCACACACACTGGAGAGAAACCTTTTCATTGTGAAATCTGTGGAGCTAAATTTTCCCACAATTCTAATCTCAAAGCACACATGTTACTGCACACTGGAGAGAAATATTTTCAATGTGATATCTGTGGAGCTAAGTTTTTCCGGAATTCTTATCTCAAAAGACACATATTAAAACACACTGGAGAAAAACCTTTTTAGGGTTACATCTGTGGAGATAAAGTTTCCCAAAAATGATGACTGAAAACACACTAGTCAAAACACACTGTAGAGAAACCTTTTTATTGTAAAATCTGCGGTAGTAAATTTTTACAGAATACCCATCTCACATGACACATATCAACACACACTGGAGCAAAATTTTCATGGAATTCTATTTGTAAGTCCTTTAGATTGTATCCAATGTTCACACAGATGATCAAAGGACTTTTTTTTTGTGAATGTCACTTATGATTTTGTTCTTAATTCATGATTATTGTTGCTATATTTAATGTTCTCATATATATATATATATATATATATAAGAACCTTATATATATATATATATAAATATACATATAGAAGTAAATAATGGAAATGAATATGAAAAGAATTAATGTTAGATTTGTAAATGAACTGCCAATTAGAAAAAAAACTTTCCAGTGAGCTAATGCTAAACAACAAAAACCTCACTCGGCTTACAAACAGGTTAATATTCAAACATTTTTATATGGTTAAATTTCAAACCATTGCCTTAAAAATGAATTATCAACTGAATTATTATGATAGTCAAAAAAGTAACTATGAGTGTCATGTTACATATAATAGTTTAAGATCCCTTAAAAGTTATCTCCCTTTAGCAATAAGACTTATCTTTAAATTGTCACCAGTCCAGGAACATCCGATTTTCTCCTTTTCCTTTCACATCTGAATGAGACAACATGTAGATTTCACCTTTTGTGAGTTAAGTTTAGAATACAATACGAAATGGTAAGAGCCTATAAGTTATTTTACATAAGCTTCACCACAAATTTACTTCATTCTATGGACATTTAGACAAGTATTTTACCCATCCACAGATAAACCCCTTTGAAAATGTTTGTTTCTTTAAATGTAATGTCTGAATGAGACAATATGTAGATTTCACCTTCTCTGAGTTAACTTTAGAATATGGAACAAAATAATAAGAGACTCTAGGTTGTTTTACATTAGCCTCACCACAATTTTTTCTCATAATTTATATCTATTCCTTTCTTTTATGGACATTTAGACAAGTATCTTTTTCTCTATACCCATGCAGTGATAAATCCCAGTGAAAATGTTTGTTGCTTTAAATGTAATGTCTGTCTCATGTCAGTTGTATTTCTTCTTTAATCAGATATTGTAAAAACCCTTTTAATTCTGTAACTATTACTTTATTTCTTCCATTTTACGTCTGTATTTCAGAAGATTCTGGGTTAGATTATTCATGCTAGCATTTATACGGGCCTTTGTCAGCTTCTTTATGTAAATTCGTCAGTTTTCACGATATTGTCCTAGTTAGTTGTTCATACTTCAACTAAGGTCACAGCAGACTTATCTATTCACTGTATTGTTCATTTCAAAGTTATTTATGAAATATATTTCTCCATTTCAGTTGTCACACTTTCGTACAGTGAATAAAACCAATTGGTATCAGCTATTTGTATTCATTGCCTTTAATACAGGGTGGTGGTTAACTATTTGCTATAAAGACAATATCAATGCTTTGAGGAAACTAGGATTGTCTACATGGGACACAATAATAATTTTAAAGTTTTTGGTTAGTTGACAACTCTTGGATGACAAAACAGAATTTTGATTCAACAAATGGTTCTTTTGACCTATCAACAATTTTACAAACTTTTCTTCCCAGAAATTTTCTCCTGATAAGGATGTAAGGTCTAAACTAGTAGAGAACTATTTACAAAGAAATATTCTCTCTGTCTTGTTTGCCAGGGCTGTAGAATACTCTGACTACACCTGTAAGAAGGGGTAAGACCCCTCCCAATGAGAGAACCAGTTGGCCATGGATAGTGACTTGTAATGTTTTAGGACAGGATCCTTGTGGCTGAACAGTCTTTGATGCAGCAACAGAGTGCTTAAGTGATTTACAACACTCCATTTTGGCCCTTACTGGGCTTGATGGGCAATGGGAGGGGCCGATTGATCAATCAGCTGGTCATGTCAAGCCCTTTCAGTTATATAATTAGTCCCAACTGTATTCATCAATCTGCACTTGCTACATAATCTTAAATAAGAAAATATGTTTTTTACCCTGAAAAATTGCCAACAGTATCAGACTTCATGATGGGGACAGTGGAACACAAGACCAGCTCAAAGCAACCACTATTTATCACTTGTCCAAATGAAAAAACTAAATGAAATCTATCAGAGTCTGATTCGGAGACGTAAGGCATCAGATTTTCCAAGATGTATTGTACCTGAATCGCTGCAAGGGCCCTGCCAAGCCAAATTATCTCAATTTTTAATCGAGAAGATTATTTCAAACTGCAGCCAAAATACCCTCAAAATTAACATATTAAATGCTAACTTTTGTTACCTGAAAGAAAAGTGTGTTTATATTTCTTAAAAACAAAAACAACCAATTTCCAGAAAGTAATTTATTTCAAGAGAAATAAGCTTTACAAAATCAGGCTTCGCATATTTTTCTCTATGCCTTTCAAAAACATTGAATTTTAAGTAACAAAAATTATATGAATTCAAGTAATGACAATGTTATAACCAAAAACAGAAGAGGGTATATAAAATTATAATGACTGACTTACACAAAGCAATGCCGTCAACCACCTACTGTTCATTTAAATTTTATTAATGATAAATACCATTCTTTGGTATTTTATGTCAAAGTTCTTTTTGAAGCCAATTTTTAGGGTTTGTTCTTTTTCTCAGCGTCTACTTCTGTTGTAGAATCAACCTGGACAACCGTGTTCTTTGTTTCCTGTGTATACTTGCTGAAAGCAAAGTTTACTGTTTCTTTTAGTGAACTTTGAGTAAACCACAGCTTCCCCCTTCTAGAGATGAATATCTTTCTGTTTCAACTCTAATTTTCTTCTGTTGAGTCTACGGAGGTATTTTCTGAATCTACTGACCTTGTGAACAGCTTCTTTTGTCGGTAAAAAAGTCCAATAACTGCGCCTCCAGACCTTAGACTTAACTTTCTTTGGAAGGGGACAGCATACCAAAACCACATTTAGCCTACAGTAAGCTTGTTGCTTCAACATGTAACAAAAAATCCCTGTAAGGAAAAGAGACTTAACCTAAGCGACTAATGGGCCTATTTTCTCAAACCTCTTTGCTTAAGAAAAACTGCTAAAAATCGAAGGCAAATAACAGTTACTCACAAAGCTAAAAGAACGAACCAGGCAGAGCCTTCTGCTCAAGTCTGAAAAAGAGAGAGAGAGAGAGAGCCCTGGTGGGTCTCACTTAAATCGCAGTAGGGAAGGGGGATAACAGCACAACTTCAAAACAGCCAATCATATTCGAGCAGACATTAACTGCCGAATTTACGAATTCTAACAACTTAAGGAAAACAGAAATGTTCTCCTAATTTTGCAGATGCAGAATATATAAACTTATTTTATATTTGATCGAAAATAATGAAAATAAAAACACCATATAAAGGTTGTTGGCTTAGAAATAAATATTGTAATCTACTTAGAGTAAATGAAGAAAATTTTAAATTTTTCTTTGTATTTTCTCTGACTGGTCAGAATGTTGGAATAGCATTTCTGGAAGAAATGGCAAATTAATAAAGGAAACCTTCACTGCTTAGCATCATACAACCAATGACCAAGTATTGCATAGAAGAATTGAAAATGCTATGACACTTGTGATGAGAGTCACAATGTAGAAAAAATACAAAGAATGTTTGTCTGGAGCTCTACAAATGCTCTTTTAAATACTTTTTGTCCTTGAGAAAATAATTATATTACAAGTAACAAGTTACCCAAAAGAAAAACTTCTAACATTTTGCTAAATTTTATATCTGTAACGTATTTTTCTATAAGTATTATGTGATTTTTAGATCGATTCATTTTTTAATCTAATTTATTAGCTTGTTAGTATTTGATCTATTTGTTTCTTATTTATATTAGCAAGAGAAATCATTATTCATATGTAGCGAGAGAAATCATTATATATATGTAGCGAAAGAAATTACGCACGCGGCAGCTCAAGGCGTGCACGAGTATGTCTAGTATTTAAAATGAGATCGGGGGGGGGGAGAAAAAGGCGATTGGGGAGATCGAACTCACATCCTCCCGATCGTGAATCGTGTTTGACGCCAGGACTACCTACACGCTGGCGCGCATGTAAATTACCACATTGTGCGATTGACCCGGATGTGGCATTTTGGTATGATTATTTAAGTCCTATGAACCGGACATTGGCCTTGTGGGTAGAGTGTTCGCCAGTGGCCCGGGAGACCTGGGTTCAGTCCCAGGTCGAGTCATACCAAAAACTCAAAAAATGGTACTTGATGCCTCCTTGCTTAACACTCAGCATTATAAGGTACGGATCAAGGGTAAAGTAGAGCAATCCAGGGAAGGAGTAGCGCCCTCCCCTACACCTTGGTGTAGTAGCTATCGAAAAGGGAGCCTTCGGGTTACCCTCGACTATGGTCGCCAACTTTTTACTTATTTAAGTCCTGCCTGAATGCACCGGGCTGAAAGGGAGGCGTTTTGAGTCTTGGTGACGCACGACAAAAGACGAGCTTGGGTGTAGGACTGCTAAAGGAGATTGTTGCAGGCAAAAAGGAATTCGTAGGAAGAATCTATGAGAACTGTCATTTTCAGCCTAGAAATTCAGCTGTTCATCCTCTATTAAGAAGAAGAAGACGACGACGACACAGGAACAGCACTTGAAATTGATTCCTCGTATTCAGTTACGAGATACTTTTTTTTTTTTTTTTCTGTTACTGACAAGGCATACTTGCCAACCGCTCTTCTTTTATTTATTTATTTGTTTATTTATTTACTTGTAATTTGTCTGTTTATTTGTTAGTTCCCTAATTCATAATTCAGCTGGCCCGCAGATTAAACCGACTGCATCTCTGCGGAGGGGTAAGACCCCACCCTCAGCACAATCTTAGGTTGAGGCTTCAGTAATGTTGGAGCTTGGGGGAAGGCGGTGTACGCCTTCATTACTCAGGTCCACACTTGCTCGGAGTGGCAGCACCTGATAGGGTCCTATCAATGGCTCAAATAGAACTAAACTGTGTACTTATGCTAAACGGAATAGTTTGAAATAGAACTGTTCCTTTGTATGAGAATGGATTTGGCATTGAATAACCTACAATGGTTGATATGCCATAAAACCCAACCAAACCTAACTTTTATCAAAATGACTTAATTCAGCGTTAAATGACCCGAAAAGTGTCGACACACCGTAAAACAAACCAGCCAACTGTAATAAATAAACATGTGGTAGCAAGACACAACGAACTAGAAGAATGGATTTAATTTCGTTTATTTTTAAATGAATAAAGTTGGTAAGTCAGAAGAGATACAGGCCTTCTTTTTTCACTGAACAACGGGTCAAAAGGAGAGCGGGTATAAGTCGTTCTTGAGTGGATGCTTTGTGTGTGACGTGATTCGAAATGCTATAAGTTACAGGGTTGGAATGCGAATTTGATTGGGAGGATGTCTGGTTCTTTGTTCTTTTCCGAAGTCGACACGTGACGATCTTCTCTCTCGATGTTTCAGAGCTGACTGACTTTTTTTAAACTTTTGTTGACCGTTTTATTTTCGGTTTTGGGTCAAAATGGCTAAAAAAAAAAAAAAACTTTGGAGAAGAAAGTTCTTCATTGATTAAAAAAAAAGGGGCGACCTTTTTAATTGTAAATCAAAAGTTACATTACAACCGGATGGATGCACAGAGCCTACCAGCGCAGCGACGAGTTTTATTCATTTCGGTCTCGGCTATCGTCCGACTTTTGAAATGTACGTTCGTGGTGTTTTATTTGTTTGTTTATTTATTCATTTTTGCTTGTGAGTTAGTTTAGAATATATTAGTAAATCAGAAGGGATTTCTGTATATAACATAACTAACCATAATTCAGGTTTTACTGTATTTGAGTAATAATCACCTAATGGTACTTATGTATCTATGTTACCACGATAAAGCTGAACTTTCACGAGCGTTTCTGGGCCGATAACGGAAAAAATCGGAATATGCCGACAAAACGCATGTGAATTGATGCCGTACTCTTGTCTTATATTTTTAACTGTAGCCATCACGTGCAACCAGAGATATATCAATTTTAATATTTGAGCAATGGCCAGTTTGGACCAGGAGAAAAACGTCCCTTCGCGCAATGCAGTCCACGTCCTGCATTTGGTATTTCGACATCTCCAAGCATAGCTTTTTCTCATTTTTTTTAGATGGCAAGGATGCTCGCATGTCCGGCAACTTTTAATTTTGCCAATAAGTCTTTTTTCTTGGCATAATTGTATCACCTTTTCCACAGATAGTTTATCGCTTAGCTGCGATAAATTCATGTTGTTTAAAATTGCTTGAATAATACTGTTCTCGTAATTTTGTCAACAAATTGTTTGAATTATTTTATCGTCTGCTTGCTTAAATTTGATTAGTTAGGCGTTTTGTCGGCATATTCCGATTCTTTCCGTTATCGTGAAAGTTCGGCTTTATCACAGTAACGTAGATGCATAAGTACCCATTTAATAAGGACCAAATTGTAACTTTACGGAATAATTATTAAAATTGAAATCAGAACATGCTAATTAAAACAATGCTGATAATAATTTATAAAAAATTGTTTTCAAATTTGAAACAATTAGAATTATAACCGAATTTCAGTCTTTAAATTTTCTATATGTAATTTATTTTCTTATAAATATTATTTGATTTTTAAATCCCTTTACTGCTGCATCGAATTTATTTGCAATAAATAATGAGACCACAATTCCTTACCTTCCTCTTATTGGTCCCGACATCAGAAAGCTAAATTGAGACAAACATCGGCAAAGGTAATAGCAGCATAGCCTTACTTTGTAGATGAAAAAATACTTTCACCCTGGCATTTCCAAACCAGTTAAGTACGCTAACATGATTACCTCCCTTTCAGTGAGTCAGCACTAAAAGACAAAACAGGCTGTTGACACAAGAATCAATTGTCGCAGAGGTTAGTTAAATACTTGTTTTATTTTACAATTGAATGCGAATCTCGAGGAAAGTGTAAGTAAAGGCTTTCTTTTACATCTACTTTCTACTTACATTCTAATGTCTGCTGTAATATTGAAAAAGAAATCTAAAATTGATATTTACATTTACTCCAGATAAGAGTGTGGTTCTGTAGACTTTGTAAGCAGGAGACAAATTCTTCATACACACCGGTTTCTAGACTTGTATGTTCTGTCGGCTCTTAATGCTAGAAGTCAAACACAACTTTGGATTTGAAGGTTGTTTAATGAAAATTTTTCCGAATGGTTTAAAATTTAAAAGCGAGATTTAAAATGAAAGGTAATTACAAATATTAGGGAAATATTTCTTAAACAGAGTCGATTTTTTTTATTAATCTTTAAACAAACTTTTTAATAGTTAAATTCAAAACAGCAGATCTGCTAAAAATTCCTTTAAATCGACTAATTATCGGATATTTTCCACAAAATTCTAAAAACTAAATGTTTTTTTTATTGTTTTGTTGTAATACTCGAACCCACCGTCAATCATTTTGTTAATGTGACTCACGTAATGAAGGTGAAACTGAATAAATTTTATATTTTTTTTAAGAGATAATTTTATGGAGAATGAGATTTTCAAAAAACAATAAAATTATGTTCTATGTTGTTTTTGTTAGTAATTTTTCTTACTTAATTTGTTTTCGAAGGTTAATCTGAAAATGTGGTTAATAAAAGAGAAAGAATTCATGGTGAATGTTTTCCTTGTGCTTTTTTTTCTTACGTAAAAAGATTTTCATCCACAGATTAAAGTCTTTCACTCACGGCAGGTGATTGGGATGTTGTTGATTAATATAAAAATACTGAATAAATAAAATTAAAAAACTAAATAAAAAAAAATAATCTATCTGAATAATAATTTTTTATTTTTGTTTTTCGAGTGGGGTTTTCGTTGGTTCTTCAAATAAAACCTTAATGGATACATTATTTAGTGAAGGTAATCCTTTTACGACAATTTATTTACACACAAAAAAAAAACACGGATTTTTACTATAGAAGAAAGGACGTGTGGCTTGCTTATGATATGAAAGTACACATAATTCCTGTATGACTTTTGAATTCTAGATCATCTTATTTTCTATCTGTATTTATTTATGTCTAGAAGTCTATGTGATCTTTGATTCCTTATGAAATAAAAGTCTATATAATCTCTACATTAGATTCGAATATTAGTCCATCAATTTTACTACATCCATTCCTTTGTATCTAAAGTCTCCATGATTTTTGATTGCTTATAAAATAAAAGACTATATAATCTCTGTATTAAATGTGAATTGTAGCTTATCAATCTTTTGACCGTGATACATTTTTGTTAAAAAACCTTTCATTGCTTTTGAAATAATAGTCCATCAAATCTCTGTGTTAAATTAGAATACAAGACAATCTTTCTACCTTAATCTGTTTGTCTCGGAAAGTAGGCTACATGACCATTGCTTAAAAATAAAAATATCTGTATTAGACTTGAATATTAGTTCATCAATATTTCTACCTTTATTTCTGTGTGTTTAAAAGTCAAAATGATTTTAGTTTACGTATAAAATAAAAGTCTTTATAATCTCTTGTAATTTATCAAGCTTCCTTCCTTCATTAATTTGTCTAAAATTTACAGGATTTTTTATTGTTATAATCAATTTTTGACATTCATTTGAACTAAAATTCTACTTGATTTTTTGCTACTTATAAAATGAATTTTTTGAATAATTTCTCCTAAATTTGAACGGTAGTTAATCAATGTTTTACTTTCCTTCATTTGTTTTGGTCTAAGATCCTACATGGTTTTTGATTCTTTATAGAATATTTATTGCATAAATGTGTCTTTTGGGCAGCATCCTCTAGAATCATTAAAACCATGAATTATCAATATGCATATTCATTCATTGATTATAGGTTTCATTATATAACTACATTTTTAATCTTTTTTCCATTTGTAGGGTTGATCATGATGAGCAATCATGAGAAAAGAGATTATTACACAGAAAAATTTGTGGATTACATGTTGGAGAGAAATCTTTTCATTGTGAAATCTATGAAGCTAAATTTTTCTTGAATTCCTGTCTTAAAAGACATATGTTAACACACACTGGAAAGAAACCTTACGTTTGTGAAGCAAAATTTTCCTTAACTTCTACTCTCAAAATACACATGTCAACACATACTTGGGAGAAACGTTTTCATTGTGAAGTCTGTGGAGCTAAATTTTCCTACAGCTCCAGTCTAAAAAGACACATGTTAACACACACGGGTGAGAAAAGTTTTCATTGTGAAATCTGTGGAGTTAGATTTTCCCTGAATTCCAGTGTCAAAAAACACATGTCATCACACACTGGAGAGAAACCTTTTGATTGTAAAATTTGTGGATCTAAATTTTCTCGAAAGGAACATCTCAAAATACACATGTTAACACACACTGGTGAGAAGCCTTACCATTGTGAAGTCTGTGGAGCTAGATTTATCCAGAATTCAAGTCTCAGAACACACATGTCAACACACACTGGAGAGAAAAATTTTCATTGTGAAATCTGTGGAGCTAAATTTTCACGGAATGACTGCCTCAAAACACACACATTAACGCACACTGGAGAAAAACCTTTTCATTGTGAAATCTGTGGAGCTAAATTTTCTCAGAATTCCAGTCTGAAAAATCACATGTCAACACACACTGGAGAGAAACCTTTTCATTGTGAAATCTGTGGGGCTCGATTTTCCCGAAATTCCAGTCTCAAATCTCACATGTCAACACACACTGGAGAGAAACCTTTTCATTGTGAAAGTTGTGGCACTAAATTTTCACGGGATTATGATCTAAAAAGACACATGTCAACACACACTGGCGAGAAACATTTTCATTGTGAAATCTGTGGAACTAAATTTTCCCGGAACTCAAATCTAAAAAGACACATATCAACTCATACTTGATAGAATCCTTTTCATTGTGAAATCTGTGGAACTAAATTTTCCTGGAACTCAAATCTAAAAAGACACATATCAATTCATACTAGATAGAAATTTTTTCATTGTGAAGTTTGTGGGGCTAAATTTTTCTGGAATTCCAGTCTCAAATCTCACATGTCAATATATACAGGTGAGAAACCTTTTCATTGTGAATTCTGTGGTACTAAATTTTCCCAGAACTCAAATCTAAAAAGACACATATCAATTCATACTAGATGGAAATTTTTTCATTGTGAAATCTGTGGAACTGAATTTTCCTGGAATCCCAGTCTCAAATCTCACATGTCAACACACACTGGTGAGAAAACTTTTTGTTGTGAATTCTGTGGTACTAAATTTTCCTGGAACTCAAATCTAAAAAGATACATATCAACTCATATTTGATAGAAACCTTTTCATTGTGAAATCTGGAGCTTAATTTTCATGGAATGACAGTCTCAAAATGCACACGTTAACACACACCGGGGAGAAACCTTTTCCTTGTAAAATCTATGGAATTAAGTTTTCTCAGAATTTTCATCTAAAAAACACTTGTGACATGTAAGTAATAGACAATAAAGATAAATCATGTACGTATAATAGAAGAAAATTTTAAATCAAAAATTCATTTTTTTCATAATGCAATAACATTGTCCCTTGGCCAAAATCATCACTATACACAATAATAAATTTTAATCACCCAAATTTGCAACTGTCTCTCAACTTATGCAACCTTTTGCTACACATATATTCATAAGACAACCTCAAATCTGCCACACAGCTTATATATCATCATGCACACACATATACTCACACACATTAACAATCACATATACAACCACACACAACAATGTGCAAATATAATCTCCACTCACACAAAAAAATACTATGCAATCCTAACATTAAAATTCTTTCTAATTTTTTGATTTCTCCAAAATCTTTCTTTTTCTGCCTGATGATTTTTTTATAAAGATAGCATGAAACCATTAGTTGCAAATAAGCATCCATACAATTAAATGTATGTAAAAGCTAAAATATATTTATATATATATATATATTAGCTTTTACTTACATTTAATTGCATGGATGCTTTTATATATATATATATATATATATATATATATATATATATATATATATATATATATATATATATATATATTTGAAAATTTACAGACAGGAAAAACCTAGGTCTTTTTTGGTTCTTGTGGGTAGAGTGTTCACCTGTGGCCCAGGAGACCAGGGTTCAATCCCTGGTCAAGTCATACCTGAGACTCAAAAAATGGTACTTAATACCGCCTTGCTTAACACTCAGCATTATAAGGTATGTATCAAGGGTAACATAGAGCAATCCAGGGATAGGAGTTGCGCCCTCCCCTATACCTCAGTGTAGTAGCAAATGAAAAGGGAGCCTTTGGGTCTCCCTCAACTACGGTCGCCAACTTACTTTATTCATTGAATCATTTGTCAATGTTAAACATTTCAGTTATTAGACCTTCAACAGGGTGCGTGAGTTATTGAATGAAACATTTCATTTATCAATTTAATTATGAATGATTTAAAGAATGAAATTCTCCTCTTACAAACATGTGTATTTTCATCTCCACCTATTTTCATGCCATCAGATTGATTTCCCATTTTTTCCAGATATATATATCTAATCCTTACAGGTTTAAAAGTTGCTCTGTCTGTAGTGAGAGCTTGATATCTGAGATCTACCTGTGTAAATATAGAAATGATAGCAATATATTGCTGCTATTTTCTTATTTTCATATAATTAGCCACCTTGATGATATCAAAAAGGGCTTGATGCACCAAAAAAGTTAGGGAGCTCATTGGTGATATTAGGCCCATAAACCTCAATGAAATGAAATGCCTCAGTAATTAGAAGTGAGAGAGGCTTCTGGGACTTGTTACAATAATAGGGGACATGTGAGTTGATACACCGCTCATTTCTACTTCAACTCACTTTGTCCTATACTCATTTAGAAATAAAGGAGTAAGGCATGGGCTTGCGCATCCCCCAACAAAATGCATCCAATCTTGTCATGATTAGTATATCAGCAAAAGTGACTGTCAAAGAAACAAGACGTAGATACATCTGATAACAATTGCATGGAAAAAAATTCAGCCTCTTTGTATTAGTTCTGAATCAACAAGTTGTAGACTGCGAATTAGGGAACCTGACAAACTCATTAGTTAAAGACGTCCTCATTATTGGCACAAATGATTTCCTTCTCATGGAATGCCTGTTAAGAGAGCAGGATGACACACTGGACCAAGCGATCTAGTCCAGTCAAGCAGCAGAAAAACTGATAAGCCAGGCCAGGATATTAGCAGGTAGAGAGACATATGAGGCGGACATAGCAACTATAAGTCACAGACATAAAAAGAGAGCAAAAGTGACTGTCGAAGAACCAAGACATAAATACACCTGATAAAAGATTAGTTTAAACAATGTTCATTGTAAATTTGTTCTAACTTATTTCATCAAGAAAGAATTTAATGCCACGTGCATGCCTACGCAAATGTAACATTGTGTCAGGAGTGTGATGCTAGCCATGTCACCTTCGTTAATGTTTATTTTTCCAAGCTAATCACGTCTTTTTTAGCTACTTCTATTTTGTTTGAACTTTTTTGTTCACTTGAATTTATTTGAATTGGTTCAATTCAAACTCTTCTAAAAGCACCTATCAACAAATATCATGGAGACTCCATTTAATTTCAGATTTTAATTTAGTTTTGAATGCAAATGGTACTGTTCGTAGCAGATATATCTGTGTCAGCTCTCCTAACTCTCTATCCTGCCCGCTGGATAAGGGATTCTAGCCAGTCCTGGATGATTCATATTTCCAATAAGGAGGTATTGAACTTCCAGTAGAAAGCTAGATCAGTCCTATTGGCTAACCATACACTGACCCTAACAAGTTAATTGTCAATCTGCTCCATCCAGTGGAACATGGGAGAAGAAATGAAGTTTGTGTCAGCTCTCTTTACTCTTTATCCAGATAAAGCATTCCTATGTAACACTAACATTTCAATTTAAAATCAGTCATTTGCTTGCACACAGTTAAATGCTTAAACAGTTCTATTTGACCTACAGATGGGTCATAACGTGGAGATAGTGCAGAAATGGAAAAAGCCTAAGAAAAGTGTCTTTCACATATAAGAAAAATTACCAGGCTCTAGTAGTTACAATGAGCTTACAAAGAATGTCCTGTGAGGCAATGTATCTTATCATGTACTAATTGAAGAAATTACAGATGCATAACGACATACCACTCATGTTATACCATCAGACGAACAACAAACAAAGGCATTTGCATGGAGTTTCTTCATTACTTTCTTAAGCTTTTCACCATGGGACACTTTGAACGAGTTTGATACATAGCTTGCCAACTTCACTCGCCTAGAGGCAATTGCCCTGCCTATTTCATTTGACAATATCCATGAAAGGCATCCATTTAATTTCAGATTTTAATTTAGCCTTTAATGTAAGTGGTACTGTTCATGGTGGTTATATGACTGGTTTTATGTCTTGCTGACTGTAATGTGATGACTTAGCAGTAGGGTGCCAGTTTTGCTGAATCAGTTGTCATATTTTTCTATCAACCCTTGAAAACTGTTTGAATTACAATTTCTTTTACAAATCTTTTTTTTTTAGTTTTAAATCTTTTCAAGCTTTTGTACTGAGAACTGGTTTTGAATTTGTGTCAGCTATTATAAATGTTGCACATATTTGTATTTTTGATTTTTATTTTTGGCGTGAAAATATATAGAGATGATAATACACAAGTTTGTCAGAGAATCTTTTTTTTATTTCATTCATAATTAAATCAATAAATGAAATATTTCATTCATTAAATTACACACACTGTTGAAAGTCTAATAATTGAAATGTTTAAAGTTAAAAGGATTCAATAAAATTCTCCTCTGAAGACCTTGTGTTTTTCATGTCCATACATTTTTCAAATATATATATAGATATATACTCCCCTACCCCCGTAGGGTTGAGTTCTCTAGTGAAGAAGTAATCGTGTTGCCATGAGCGTCTATTGCAAGCCTCTTTGTTGATGAATTGAGGTCTCAGCAACCGTTGAACAGATGTATGTAAACAATAGTAATTGTGATTCATAACCATTTAAAATTTACTTCGCAGCTAATGTCTCCTCATGGCTGAATGGTTAGAAGCTTTGGCTTGGCGTTTGAGTCAACCAGGTTTCGATCCCAGCTACGGGAAGATACTGTCTAGCCACACTGATGAGTTCTGATAGAACGAAACACATCTGTCTGTGGATGACTATATATATATATATATTCAGAAATTTACAAAGCACCTCTTGTATGATTCTTTTACTCCCTTCCCATGAATAATTCAAGTGTCTTAAACTAATCATTTTATCATCTCTGTTTGAGTAAAAACCAGGCAAGCAGCTCTACACGTAAAACATAGTTGCTTCAGTTAGATATCTAACTTGGGCATTTGCTTATTCAGGTATTTATGAGTCAATCCATATCTGTACATTCATTTGGATGTCATATTACAGTGTGAAAGTGATTTCAGTTAAGAATAATCACTTTAACCAAGTATCAGTCAAAAAGGAAGCGTGCTGTTAGCTACTTGAAACCATGTCACTGAAAATTATTGCTGTTAAGAATAATTAAATCTGCATAACTGTAAAAGCAAATGATTATCAAATAGGAATAGAACAAAAAGTATTTTGTAATTGTCTTTAATTAGAATCATTTTGAGATGAAGCTTCTTAATTTGAGAATTAATTTTTATTTATTGCGGACTTTTTGTCCTCATCTTGGTAGTTTTTTGTGTTGTTTCTTCTTTCACTACGTTTCAAAAAACGTGGTGCGATAGACAACAACTATGGAAGGCAGTAAAATTACTGGGGATACGGTTACAAGACTCATCATTCCTATCCGAGGTTGCGGTAAATCACCTGAAGAAGGCCAGAGGTGAAATTTGGCCGAAACGTAGTGAAAGAAGAAACAAAACAAAAAACTACCAAGATGAGGACAAAAAGCCCGCAATAAATAAAAATTAATTCTCAAAAAGTATTTTATGTCAAAAAATATTTTTTAGAGTTTTATTTGTTTAAAATCATTCCCACAAATAAGGAAATGTTTAAATAAGTTCAATATATTTTGAGAAGTATATAGTATGTCAAATGTTTACTGGTATCTAAAAAAATATTTCTAAACTTGTTTAATATCCTTTAAGAAGATTATTTTATGTCAAGGTTTCTACCCAAGCCATGAGGAAAATCATTTCAACAAATATGTTGTCTGTACCGAGAGGGTCCCTTTTTTTTTATATCAGCTGTTTTCGATAAGTCATGAAATTTTACTAGTGAAAAACTATGGTTAATTCATTCATTATTTTTAAGTGTTTGCAGAGAAAGAGTTCATTTTCAATGGTTTTGTCCAACAAGACAGACACAACTTTCCTTGAAAAAGAAATTGATCAGGTTTTGTGCCATTCAAAAAAATAAAGGCAATTTGTGATATGCTTCCAGAGGCAGCCGTAATTTATTCAGCTTCAGTACCTCAAACTGATCCAGAGCAATTTTCCTCAAGATTCAATACAAGAGAAAGACTTCCTACTTTCTGTGATAAAAAAAACCGGAAGACTTCTTTCTTTCTTTCCTGAAAGAAAAGAAGAAAAAAGAAAGGAATAGAAAACTTCAACATTTGGGAATATCAAAATTTTTAACATAAAAGTTATATTCTTTCTTTTTTCATATATATTTCTTCCAACAGTAATTTTCTTAAATTCCCTCATCGTTTTTCCAAATAGTTAACTACTTGCTGACTTTGTTTAGGCTGATTTATGATTTACACCATTATATATCATGATATAATAGAGATTTTTATGAGACATTTAAATGTAAAAATTAATTTGCAGAAAAAAATATCTATATCTATCTATGATTCTATATAAACAAATCATCTGCACACAGTTATATAGATCCGAGTATTCCTATCAAGCACTAATAATTTGCATGTAATCACTTTTATATGTTCCATAACATTTTACATAGGGAAAACATTTCAGGGCACAAATTAAGACATGAATTCTAGGAAAATGCAGCACCATAAATTTCACAGTGAAAACTTTTCTCCAGTATGTGCTTACATATGTTTTGACATATGGTTTATGAGAAAAGCTAGTTGTACAGATTTTTAAAAAAACAACTTTTCCCTCCAGTATATGTTTGATGGGTATTTTGAGATGTAAATACAATGAAAAATTAATTCTACAGATTTTACAATAAATGGGTTCTCTTCAATGTGAATTGAAAATGACTTTGGAGATTTGAATTCAGGAAAAAATAGAGGAACAGATTTCAAAATAAAAAGGTGTAACTTGTGTTTTTCGAGTCTTTGGTGAGGTACCCCACTGCTGAGATGCAGTCAATGTATTCTGCCCCAATCGACAGGGCTACTAATGCCTAATTTTCTAAGTTAAGAATTAATTGCTTACAATAACCTTTCTGAAAGAGTTTAATTTTATTCCTGTCATTGGCTGCATGAACATATCAGCTACATTTTTCACTGTTTCAATGTATTCTGAAAGAAAGGACCCTTCATTTATTTCATCACATATAAAATGAAATATGTTTCGATCTTGGATGAATGAATGGGTTTTTTTCTAAAACAATACTGGACTGATTATCACAATGGATAGTTGTTGGGTGTTTAAGGGACTCTAGTTCTGTCATAGTTCTTGAAAGTGCTCTAAGACACAGGGCTTCTTGACTTACTCATGAGATAACAATAAATTCCACTTTGCATGTTGACAAAGCGACTGAATTTTACTTTTTAGCTTTCCATGAAATCATTAGGTAATTTTCTGCCTATCTAAAGCAAAATCCGCTCATACTTTTTCTATTACTTAAATTACACTAATCTGCATCACAAAATCCTTCTAATTTTAAGGGTTTCTGAGATGTCTTAAATATTTATGCCTGATTAAATGTGCCTTTTAAATAACGTAGGACATGCTTTGCTCTCGTTAAATGGAAAGAATTTGGTTTTGCTAGGTCTTGAGACAACCTAGTAACTGTATAACAAATGTTTGATTTTGTTACAACCATTATATATATTAGACTGCCAAGAATTTCCTAGTAGGTTTGCAGTCTATTAAATTGACTTTGTCACTTGCTTTTCTTTATATGCATTTCACATGTAGTTGAGAGTGGTTTGTAATCTACCATGCAGAACATTCATCTTTATAGTACTATTTTTGTATTCAATTGTATTCCTAAAAACCAGGATAATTTCCCAAGATCATTCATTTTGAGTTCAGTATTATCTTAATTTGCATTAGGTCTGGTTCTGTTTTTTAAACTATTAATATATCATCTACCCACAATAAAATGATGGATATTTGATTGTAAACATTTTGAACATACATGCAAGGGTTGACAGATGACTGTATGAAATTTTATGAAGTTAAATAAGTATGGAATGTTTTATTCCAAGTTTGACCGCTCTGTTTTAACCCATATAAAGATTTTTTGAGTTTCATAACATAATTCCCATTCTTACCTCCAAAGCCTTCTGGTGGCTCAACATATATTTCATAGTTTAAGGAAGCATTTAACTATGCACTCTTAACATTGTTACGCTGCCATGTGCCCAGTGGGCTTGCAGGGTGCGGTTCATTCCCACCAAATCCACCAGTTAACGCTGGGCACAGACGCTGCCTGTGGTCTGCCAAGCACTATTTAATGTTGCAGATATCACCAACTCCCGAGCAGAATCACATTTTAAGGCTGCTAGATGAGTTATAGGTGAATTATTAAGAGTCAACACAGCTAACTGGTTAGCTTTCCCCCTCAAATACTAGGTCTTTGACAAATACAATTCTTCCACAACAAAAAAAAGGACTCTGAACTGCCGTGTATGGGTTAATAAGATTAATAACAATATTCTTTTATTGAATAAAAGAAAAAAGCAAAAAAAAAAACAATTCAGGTAAAAGTCAAGAGCAAGAAAGTCTTTCTGTATCTCGTAAGAACCTCCATTAAAATATCTGTATCCCAGACAAGGTCCCCATTTAATATCTGTTAATGGTGGAGGGTGAGAATATAGTACATGAGCGGTAGACACGTTCCGTTTTCCTTCGGGCTTTAGGATTTAACTCTAGAGCTCGTGCTCTAAATCTCAAGTTTATCAATAGGGGGATATTCCCTCTTCTTTCTCCTCTATATTATCAGAGCTGTTCTTTCCACCTGTAATTTGTCTTTTGTTCACATCAGCATGAATGCAGCAAGATAAATTTGAATATACTTAAATTGTATGTTCACTTACTTGAGATTTTGTGGAATTTATTCTCTTCTCTTTTCTCCTTCGTTATTGGTTTCCATAACACATTAGTAGAAGGATACATGTCTTATTTCAGATAAGACCAAGATTAATAATTGTCTCTTTCCTCGTGGACAAGTCTTTTCTTTCGGTATTCATTTAACAAGACTTGCCATACCTCAGAGTGCTGGTTCATTCAAAGGATGAGCGTTTTCTTTTCTCTCAGCGTTCTCTGCATGGCATGACTTTGGAATTTGGGTTTCTTCCATATCCCAAATTCTGTTCCTTGTTTTTTTCAATGAACAAAAGGCAACTCTTTATGTGTCTTTATTCTCCGATGAATAAATGGCAACTCATTATGTGTCTTCACCCTTTGATGAATAAACGGCAACTAACTAGTTTCTGTAGTTTGAAAATTCACCATGTGTTGGCTTTTGGTGGTTTCTTCCTCAGTATTAATCATGGTCGCCGGTTTGCCTCTCTGCCGACACATACATGACCAATAGAGAGTGAGCTTCTCCCATGCCCATGTCGCCTTGTAATAATAGAGGGGGTGGAAGAGAGAGAGACAGCCTCTCTCACTTCCACTATTCTGCTAATTCTTGCTTACTACTATAGTCGGCTGGGCCAGCGAGTCGTATCTCATTCCCCTATAACCCAGCGAATGTATTAGGGTGTCATATTTCTTCGTCACAACATCCATATGATGAATATGTCATACTAGACTGCTATTTGCAATAGTAACCTTATGGTAGCCATATTTGTCATTAAGGCGAAAGTTTTTCTATAATCCTTGCCATATATTTGCAAGTAGCCTTTGGCCATAAATCAAGCTTTATACGCATGACTTCTCCCACTTTTACTTTTTATAGTAAAATACCACTAACTACTTGGAGCCTTCTGCCATTCAAAGTAATATTTTCTACTAAGGAATCAAATTCCTTTTGCATTGCCAAAATCCAGTTTTTAGAGTCCATAGAGTTAATAGCCTTAGTATAATTAGTGGGGATTGTATGCATCAAACAACAGTAGTTGGCTCCACTGAATATTTCAACTACAAAAATCTTGTTTTCTTCTCTGTCAGATTAGATATTGCCTTATTTGCCCCTGTTATATTGTCATCTACAGCATCATAACGACTCAATAAATAAACAGACGCAAGAAGACCTCTTTAACAAAATATTTACCTCTCACTTTATTGCAAGTGTTTGAAAAGGGTTACTTAAGGTTTGCGTGTGAGAGGGAGCTGGAGACCAAACAGAACTGAAATATTTTGACCCCCCACTCTTATGGCTGTCAACGTTGTGTCTTTCTCGTTCTTCTGATGCTCAACCGAAGGCCCTGGGGTCCAATCTGCTGGGTGCTGGCTTTCTTTACGGCATCTTATCTGCATCTTCTCCGGACCTCAACTCACCAGGACCCTAAGGCCCCTTCGGCCTGATGTGGCTTTCCCTACCACATCTTGTTTATAACTCCGTCTCGAACTAGAACCCAAATTGTCTTGACTTCTGTCTTGACTGAGTTATATAATACTTCAATGCCCACTCGATCACCCACTTGATCTTTGAAATCGCATGTTTAATTGTCATCAAGCGGAAATAACTGTCATGCAGTTCAGAGGTCACTCTCTTCCGGTGTGTCAGTCTATGAGTTTACCGTGGGAATTGTTTACCTCGTCCCATTTCATCAGCCAATTTCGCCCACGCGATTTCCTCTCATAACTGCCATTAGAATGTGTCACTTCCTTCCGTTGCATCACCTTGGAATGGCATTTTTGGCCGGGTCAAAGGTCAAAATACAACACCCCCTCCCCTTTGGTGTTGAGGTTATCTTTTGATTGTTTGTGGTATGTGGTGCTAATATAATCTGACAATGCTGTATTATTATCCTGTTTCGTTTGTGGGCTATAATCATAAGAGTTAGTGAATTTTACACACCTGACCCGTTAATTCTGGAAAATAAATCAAGTAAGCTGGACTTTGTTTATCAGAGCTGACTAAAATATCTTTTTCTCAGCGAGGATCTAATTACTTTTTATTTTGTAAAAAAGTAAAGTTAGCGACCATAGTCGAGGGTGACCCGAAGGCTCCCTTTTCGATAGCTACTACACCAAGGTGTAGGGGAGGGCGCTACTCCATTCCCAGGATTGCTCCACTTTACCCTTGAACTGTACCTTATAATGCTGAGTGTTAAGCAAGGTGGTATCAAGTTCCATTTTTAAAGTCTTTGGTATGACTCGACCTGGGAGTTTTGAACCTGTAAAACTTTCATATGGGTTTTTTCTTGCATTTTCATTATAACATCGATTTCCAATATACGCTGAAGCCATCAATGTGTAAACTCACTAATTTTGGGGTAATTTTGACTCAATAAGGAGACATTTTGCCATAGAAAATAAAGTTCTCCATGACAAGTTCAACCATCCCATTCTGATGCAGAGAATAAGGAGCTGACATCTTGTGTTTGATTCTGTTAAGTTCAAGTAACCGTTGAAAAGGTTCAGAAGTGAACTCAATTCCATTGTCTGTTCATAAACTTTTACAAGGCTGTAAGGGGTGATGTAAACTAGTTATTTCTTTGTAGCAAGTAAAGTGTCAGACTAGGGTTTTAAGAAGTAGAACACTGAAAGACCAGAATAGTCATTAATATAATCAACTACATATTGATAACCATCCTTTGCCAAGGGTTGAATAGAGCCAGCTAAATCCCTGTGTACAAGTACAAGAATTCTTATAGCCTTGGAATCCAAAGTCTTATTTCTGTCATTAGACATCTTCCTTTGAATACATATAACACAGTTATGAGCATAATTTGGTGTCAGTTTTATCTTCATTCCTTTTACTAAGTTGAGTAGCTTTTTAATATCAGATTCGTTACAATGGCCTAAGATTTTATGCCAAGTATGTTAGTCATAAATGGCATTTCTGTCAGAAACAATATTTTCCAGATAATACAAACATCCGCTCTGTGTTATGTTGAAAACTGCTCCATTAGGGTAAATTAATCCTATTTACCAACCCCTCCGCTTGGGCAGGATATGACACAAGGTCAATTTTTAAGCGGAGTTTAACAGGTTTGAATTCAGAGTTTTCCTTCTCCTAGACTAGTTGCCTCACCAAGACTGAAGAACCCAGTCTGTCCTACTATTTACCCATAGCTGGAGGGAGAATAATTCAATTCATACCTTTCCCAAGGGTATTAGTGCTATGTGAAATGCAATCATTCTCGTCCAGGATTTGAACTCAAGTCGCCATGTCCATTTCCTACGACGATAACCATTACACCACGGGCACCTCCATTAGGGTATATTAATAGGCTGTTTTCACGCTTAAAACTTATGTGCTCACCATTTTTTGTTGCTACTTGTACTGAAAATATATTCTGTTTAAAAGTTGGTATATATAAAGCTTTTTTTAAGATACATCTACACGTGTCCTTTGTAAGTGCATAGATAAATGCAGGCATTATTTTCAGCACTATATTGTTAGCTTGACTCCCATCAGCTAATTCTACAAAACGGTTCCCTGATTGAAAATGTTGTCCAAATTAATAAATTTTGACTTATCAATTATTACATGTTCGGTAGCACTGTAGTCAACCAATAAATTACTCTTGTCCAAAACAATATCACATCCTAAAGCAAAGAAATAGATTTGGTCTTAAGAATAGGTTCCTATATTCTGACAAAAATCTTTTTGCCTTCAATTTCAACATTGAAAAGCTTTGTGTCCTTTTCTCCTACAAATGTAACAAATAATGTCTTCCCGGGTAAGGGAGGATTTGTAGTCTTCTCTTCTATGCTGAAGTTTTTGGTAATTTGTTATAATCATAAATTGTTGATTCATAATCATAGCAAGAATTGGTACTTACCCCAAGTTTATTCCCTGGATTAACCTTTTTAAATGTTGTCTTCATTTATAATATATTGTTAGATTAATCTGATTGGCAATACATATGCTGTTTCTTCATAACTTCATACCTTAAATTCAGAAAAAGTCCAAATTTTCTTCTGGGTTATGACCATTATAAAAGGTTTAAAATTTGTCTACCCATAAGGATATTTCGGGAAATAAATAGAAAAGAAAAGAAGCAGATTATGTTTTATACATCAGCATTGTTGTTTTCCCCTGTATACAACAGAATCTCCATAGCCAACACAAAATATTGGATTTAGTCTGATCTATTCAAACCCATCCCTCATAATCACCAGACTTAATATCTAGTGATTTCTATCTTTTTCATTCCCAACAAAACACTCGGAATAACTAAAAAGTTTTCCCAGAAGATCAGATGAAAACCCTTGAGGAAAAATTCTTCAACTCAAAACCAGCTGAATTTTACTTGAAAGGAATCTACAAGCTTCCTGATAAATGGCAAGAGGTGATTCAAAATAATAGCAAATGTACAATAGATTGAAATTAATTCAGTGTTAAATTATTCATGAATTACATTTGTTGTATATTGACCTACTACATTTGTTGTATATTGACCTACTACCCAGCCGAGCTGTCAAAACAGGAAATGCACCTTTGTAAATAACAGGGGCATCCAGTCGATCAGGATATTATAACCTTGACCGTGGATGGGTTGAATGAGTGCAATGGTGACGCCCACAAGAAGAATGGAGCATTGAACTATTATATAACTTGATGAAGACCAGACCCGTTGGTGACAAGATGCGGTAGAGGAAGCCAGCAGAGTGGGCCCTCAGGCCCCCGGTTGAGCAGCTCAAGAGAACGGGAAAGAAACACGGTTATGGCCAATAGAGTGAGGGTCAATATGTTGCAGTTCTGTTTGGTTTCCAACTCTCTCTTACACACAAACCTTTCAAATAAAGTGAGAGGTATATTTTTCTAAAAGACAATGTTGCTCGTCTTTATAGTGTTTAATATGTAACTGCATGTATATGTGTATAGTTGCATATGTATTATGTGGCTATACAACACATTTTACTGAAACAGAAATTATGACCCAACCCAATATATATAGGCACACTACAAAAACAGTAGCTGCCAAGTCACTTACCACCCATCTTGTAAACCAATCAAGTAAAATGAGCATGACATGTTTGCCACTGTTGGGAAGGTAAGGACTAGCACATAAAAAATGTTCATCAATCCTATTTATCAACCCCTCCGCTCGGGCAGGATATGACACAAGGTCAATTTTTAAGCGGAGTTTAACAGGTTTCAATTCAGAGTTTTCCTTCTCCTAGACTAGTTGCCTCACCAAGGCTGAAGAACCTAGTCTGTCCTACTATTTACCCATAGCTGGAGGGAGAATAATTCGATTCATACCTTTCCCAAGGGTATTAGTGCTATGTGAAGTGCAATCAGTCTCGTCCAGGATTTGAACTCGAGTCGCCGTGTCCAATTCCTGCGACGATAACAATTACACCACAGGCACCTCCAAATGTTCATCAATAGATTCCTACACATAGACACACCAAAGTTGGCTTGACCAGCAAAAACATATTCTTCAGTTCTGTGCAGACACTAAATGCCGTCTAGATGACTTACCAAGCGTAAAAACTGATATTGATGTATAGCAAGTAAGTTTCAAGGGAATTTGTGTAATCACCTGGTTTGATGATATATATATATATATATATATATATATATATATATATATGAGGAGAGTGAGAGTAATAAGGAAAAGCGATAAAACAAGTCTTAGTTTAATTTGTTTGAGTTTTATGGCATGTCAAACTTAGTAAATTATTTAAAGCCAAATTCTCTTTAAAGGACAGGTATTTGTTTCACTAGGTTTATGACACATCAATCCTTGTTAATTATTTAATGCCAAATCCTATATATATATATATATATATATGTGTAATATGATGGCTGAGGGATTTCATTTCATGCTTTTGGGTTTAGTTAGGCTGAGAACCTTTCGGCTCAGTGCATGGATTACTTAGGTGCAACATTAACACAGGTGTTCACACGCGCAGGCAGAGTGAACGTGTCACTCAGAGATGTCACAATAGCCCGAGATGGGAAACGGGGCTACACAGTGCGAATGACGTTATGCACCGGAAACACGCTAAGGATTTGGGGAGATTTTGAAAAAGTCAGTTGGTAGAGTTGAGACTAGACACAACGGACAAGAAGGGTTGACTTTCGCTTGCTCACGGAAGCCTTGGGCAGATGTCGTACGAGATGGGGGGAGGTGCAGATGAAAAAGCCAGAATAGAAAGATTGTGCCTCTCTCTCTCCTTATGTCAAAAAACCTTTAAACTCAAAGGTAATAAAAAGTTTCGTATCTGAACTGAGAAGTCGTAAGTGTTTTTCGTGTTTCGAGATTCCTATGTTCTATGTTATATATATATATATATATATATATATATATATATATATATGAACATTATATGTCCATTTCACACATAGCCATATCATGGCTATGGTACATATATATATATGATTTGTAAATGAACAGTCTGTACATAACATTTATTTGCACCCAGTTAAATGATTTCTAATATTGCATTAATCTTCTATCTTAATTTTTTTCATAACTATAAGAGAAAAAAACAATTGTATACATTTCTGTGTCAATTCTAACTGCTTCATATTTTCTCGATTGAGATTTGCTGTTATGTTGTCAGTTTCAATATCCATGCTTTTTATACTTTGAATCTATTTAGGGATTTGGTTGATCCCAGGAAATTGCTTTGTTTATTAATTCTTTTAGGTAATTTTATCCTTGGTGTTGAAAGATCAAGTTTTGCTGAGGAAAGTTCAAATGCGCTTCCAGGTTTTTCTTTATCCACTTTAGTGTTGATATGGATTTTCTAGACAAGTCAATTGCGGCTTCTGATTTTTGTTTGATTGGTTCTAGCTTTAAGGAGACAAATTCTTTATTCTATCTTTGATAGTTTTTGGTGGACCGATTGGATATTTATGTGACCTCTATTTTGAAGGAGATTTTTTTTATTTTATGGAGGAGTGTTTTATGTTTGAGCAGTAAATTTTGTGTATGTTTTTCTTTGATTATTTCTTTAGATTTTTGTGTTTATTGTGAGTTCTTTTAGTTGAGTTAGTGCTTTTGTTTGATGGATTTCAGCAGAGTTTTTCCACAGCTCATGAAACTTTGGTCAATCATTTTATTCCAATCTGATTAATTTCTAGACATGTGATCAGTACTTGTTTGGTTGATGGCTGTTTCTGATTGGATTCGTCCTCTATGATACAGCAGCATAAGTATACCTCCCATGAAGACCCTACTATTCTACTAACTTTTAAAAAAGTCATATTTTGCTAATACTTTATTTGAAGCATTTTCCACTCTCTTTTCTAAAGGTCACAAGTTGTTGAGATAGCGAGGTGGTTTTGTTGATAGGGTATTTAGTTTCTTCATTTAATAACATATCAACCTTTGAAGGTTATTTATTGCCAAAACCATCCTTCAAGAAGAACAGCAGTGGTACTATTTAACCTGTAGCTGCAAGGATAAGTGGGGTCATAACTTTCCCAAGGGGCATTAGTCCAAAAGTGAATGTAATAGTGCAACTGGAGTTCAAACTCGCTTACTATGATTATGCAATCAATTGCTTTAACCATGAAGACAACCCAACTATAGAAAATTTTAGCTTCGGCAATCTTCCTTGATGTGGTTGGGGTCTTTCTGACCTCACCTTACACATCTGATGACATCTGCAACCCTACATGTGGTAGCTCTATCTTTAACATTTAAAGTGCCTCAACCAGGTCATTGGTCTAGTGGGTAGAGTGTTCGCCTGGGTTCAATTCCAGGTCGCATCATACCAAAGACTTTTAAAATGGTACTTGATAATTCCTTGCATAACACTCAACAATACAAGGTATGTATTGAAGGTAAAGTGGAGCAATCCAGGGAAAGGAGTAGCATCCTCCCCTACACCTTGGTGTAGTAGCTATTGAAAAGGGAGCCTTCTGGTTGCCCTCGACTACGATCGCCAACTTTACTTTTACTATTGTTCCACCCTCTCAAAGGAATATCCAATTTTTACTCTTATGTACCTTAGATTTTTTGAGCGTCAGAATGTATGTATTTGCCTGAATTTCTTCTCCACCCGCTCTGATAGTTATTCATTTGTCGTCTGTGAATACTTGTTTTCCCAAGACTTGTTATTTTTACTGATGTAGCTAAGAATAGCTTCCTGCTCCTAATAACATCTTTCAAGTGGTTAATCTCTCATACAGAAATGCCTTGTATTTTATTGAATGGAACATTTTGATTTTGAGGGTATTTTGATGTGCATCAACTTGTTCACTATCATGAGCAAATTGCTGTTTTTAGTCTTTTTGACAGTCTGAGGTATTGCTTTGATTGAAATAACCTACTCTATTAAGAATTGAAATAATTTGGCTAGGCAGGTGTCTTGCAAAGATTCAAGTACAATGAATCTAGGGAACTCTGCAGCCTTAGTCTCTGAATCAGATTCTGCTAGATTTCATTTTGCTTTTTTATTTCAAGAAGCAATAAATAGGGGTTATTTTGTGCCAGTCTTGTGCTCCACTATAACCACAATGGAGTCTCTGCCAATTTTTAGGTTTTCAGAAGATACGAGGATCATTAAATAAGTTTCCAGACTTTTTTGTATCGGCACTTTTATTGATAGTACACACATGAAACTCTAGTCCCCTTTGAAGTAATCTCCTCCGGCTGCAATGCACTTGTTGTACCGTTCCAACAACTTCTGGAAGGCCCCATGGAAGTCTTCGTGTGAGCATGTCAATGACCTTCATCACAGCCTCTTTCATCTCCTCAATTGTCTCATAACAACAGCCTCTGAGCTTAGGGAATAATCAAGAGTCACAGGGAGCAAGGTCTTGACTATAGGGAGGCTGAGGAACTGTCTTGATGCCCATCTTGGTTAAAAAGTCTGTGACAAGGATGGAGTTGTGTGACTGACCCAATTTGAAGAGTGCTGACTTCTTCTGACAGAATCTCTTCCTGAACTCCCTTAAAACCTCAACATAGTAACCCTAACCCTTACCCTAACTGTTTGGCCAATCAACTCTGGTGTATTGATTTCCTTACTCCTCCCACACCTCTCATCATCCCTCACAGTCTCCCTGGCTTCCTTGAATCTCTTATGCCACTCAAAAACTGATCATATTTACCCAACCCCTCCGCTCGGGCAGGATATAACACAAGGTCAATTTTTTTTTTAAGCGGAGTTTAACAGGTTTTTAATTCAGAGTTTTCCTTCTCCTAGACTAGTTGCCTCATCAAGGCTGAAGAACCTAGTCTGCCCTACTATTTACCCATAGCTGGAGGGAGAATAATTGGATTCATTCCTTTCCCAAGGGTATTAGTGCTATGTGAAATGCAATCAGTCAAAAACTGATGCTCGATTCATGCAAGATGATCAAAAAGCAGTCTGACGCATTCCATACGTTTCTCTGGCATTTTTTCCAAGTTTAAAACACAATTTTATTGCATATCATTCATCTAAAGTGTCCTCACATCCAGATTGCATTTTTGAAATTCACCAGCTTTGACAATCAGGCTGTAGGGTGTATTCCAATTGCTGCTGTAGCTGTTCATTTGAAGCTAAAATCATAAAAATTGGTCAGTCATCTCATAAGATGTATAGCAATAACATACTGAATTTTCAAGAGTCTAGGACAATTTTAAATTCCTGTACCAAAAAGTCTGGAAACTTATCGAATGCACCACATAATTCTTATTGCTATACAACTTAATAGTGGCCAAAGTCTTTTTCTCTCAATACACTTGACCCCCAGCTACCACCTTCTACTACCTATAAGACAAAAAGGGAGGGGAATATATAGCAAGTGCAGATTGATGAATATGGTCAGACCTAAACATATTACTGCAAGGCCTTGACATGACCAGCTGATTGACTGTATCAGACTTCTCAACGGCCCATCTAGCCTAGTAAAACCATTTGTTAAATGAAAATTATTTTTGCCATCCAAGTGCCTTCAACAAACCAAAAACTTTAAAACTCAAACTTACTTCTTTTGATTGAGTTGCATAATCAGTGTGTTGCTAATTCATTTTTAAAGTCATTGGTTTGAATTTCAAACATAGAAAGTGTTATGAAATAGCCGAGGGATTTCGGTTCATGCCTTTGAGTTTAGTTAGGCTGAGAACCTTTCGGCTCAGCACATGAGTTGGTTGGGTGTAAGATTGAAGCAGGTGTTAACGCGTGTGCGCGCGGGCGGATGGAGGTGTCACTCAGATGTCATAACAGTCCAAGACGATACTGGGTGACAAGGTGCAGAAGTTTGTGTGAGAATTTGAAGAAAATAAGAGTCGAGATTAGACACCGGACGAAGACGGTCGACTTTTGGAGCTCGCAGGCGCAAGGCGAATTTGCGCCCTGGGGGGGGGCGCTCGAGTTGGGGGCCAAATGAATAAGACAGCGTAGAAGATTATATCTCTCCTCCTTACGTCGAAACCTTTAACTCAAAGTTAATAAAAAGGTTTTGTACCTGAACAAGAAGTAGTTACTGTTTTTGAGATTCCTGTTCTTTATATATTCTAAAGTAATGAACATTACATGTCTATTTCGCACATGGCCATATTTGTGTATATGGCTATGCAACAAAAGATGCTTGAATTTCTACGCTTTTGGAAGCAGAGTGACATTTAGTTGTTTTTTCCAATTGGCAGCTCATTGACCAATCTAAAGTTAATGTATAAAAACATCACTAGGACGCCAAACAACAGTGGGGGATTTTGTAGAGGTTGTTATCATAACTAAAAATAAGAACTTTATTGTTTTCAATTAATTGTATCATGACAAACAATTGCTGATTGAATCATCATGTTTTATTTGTTTTGTATATATGATTGACTCATTTGAACATACACTTGTCTGAATATAATTCTCTCATATATATATATATATATATATATATATATATATGAAGTAAAGTTGACAACCATAGTTGAGGGTGACCCAAAGTCAAGAGTGCCCTAATGGCTCCCTTTTTAATAGCTATTACACCGAGGTGTAAGGGAGGGCGCTACTCCATTCCCTAGATTGCTCCACTTTACCCTTGATCCTCACTTTATAATGCTGAGTGTTAAGCAAGGTGGCATCAAGTACCATTTTTGAGTCTTTGGTATGAACACTTGATACCGTCTAAAGGATTTATAAAGAGCAATGTCTGATGAGGACAAATGGTGAGAGTATCAAGGGAATCCATGCATTGTATATATATATATATATATATATATATATATATATATATATATATATATGTATAAAGAGAGAGGAGGAATATAAACGAAAGTGATGAGACAAATAAGAATATTTCTTTGGGGTTGTTTATTTTGTAGTTGTTCTCAACGATATAGGTCTTCATCAGAAGAAGTCTTTAGAGAAGAAAAGTTTTTACAATAATTGATATTCCACACAAGAACCATTTATTGAATGAAAATCATTTGCATCCAAATGTCTTCAACTGATGATTTTATAATCTCTGTTAGTGTAAACACCTGCCAGTTAGTTCTACACATAGAATGCATTTGTTTAGCATGACCATGGTATATTTCAAATTATCAATATCTATTTCAGTAAGATATCTAACTTAGGCATTTGTTTATTTAGGTATTTATGAGTCAACCAATATCTGTCTATCCATTTTAATACCATATTACAGTATGAAAGTTATTTCAATTAAGAAGAGTCACTTTAACTTACAATCGTTTACTAAAGATTAGTGTTATTAGTTACTTGAAAGTATATAATTGCAAATTATTGCAAATAGGAATAATTAAATCTACATAACTGTGTAAAAGCAAATGATTATAAAATAGGAATAGTTACTTTACATCATAACATTGTGCATACATTATTAGTATTGGAAAAAAGTAAGTAATTTTTGCAATTGGCCAAGTGACTCAAATCATAGATCAACATAGATAAAAAAAACATTTTATTTTTAAGAATCTACTCCAAGTGATTTTTAATATATATATATACTCAAAATAATACCAAATTATATATATATATATATATATATATACAGACACAGATACTTTCTTATCATTTTCCTAATTATGTGATAAGTTATTGAATTTTTATGTCCTTTTATTTATTTCCCACTAGCAAAATCATTTCCGCAAATAAGGTGTTGTATAAATAAGCTGTTATTCAATATCCTTTGAGAAGATTATTGCATGTCAAATTTCAACTGGTATCTAAAAAATTATTTCCAAAATTGTTTAATATCCTTTGAGAGAAGTATTTTAGGTAAAGATTTCTGCCCGACCCCCAAGTTTCTCTCCAGTCAATGATGACATATGTCTTTTCAGAGGAGAATTCTGGAAAAATATAGCTGAACAACTCTCCTAATAAAATGTTTTTCTCTAGCATGTGTTTGGAAATGTCTTTTTAGATTTGAAATCTAAGAAAATGTTTCACAATGGAAAAGTTTCCCAACATTGTGTATTGGTATATAGCTTTTAAGACTTGAATTCTGGAAAATGCAGCTCCACAAATTTCACAATGAAGAATTTTCACTCAGCTATTTGCTTAAGATATGTAATTTGAGAAGTGATTTCTGGGTACATGTAGTTCCACCAATATCACTGTAAAAATATTTCATGCATGTCTTTGGAGATCTGGATTTTTAATCAAAATATACCCAAAGATTTCACAACAAAAATGTTTCCCTCCAGTGGATGTTGACTTGAGTTTTTGTGAATGGAAAGCTCCACAGATTTAAAAATGAAAATGTTTCTATCTAGCATGTGTTGACAAGTGACTTTTGAGATGTGATTTCCGGGAAAATGCAGCATTACAAATTTCACAATGAAAAGGTTTCTCTCCAGTATGTGTAGAAAAATGTTTTTTGAGATTGGAATTCTGGGAAAATGCAGCTCCACAGATTTCACAATGGAAAGGTTTCTCTCCAGTGTGTGTGAACCTGTGTGTTTTGAGATTGGAGTTGTGGGAAAATCTAGCTCCACAGATTTCACAATGAAAACGTTTCTCTCCAGTGTGTGTTAACATGTGTGATTTGAGACTGGAATTCAAGGAAAATCTAGCTCCACAGGTTTCACAATGAAATGGTTTCTCTCCAGTGTGTGTTGACATATGTGATTTGAGATTTGAATAGTGGGAAAATTTAGCTCCACAGATTTCACAATGAAAAGGTTTCTCTCCAGTGTGTGTTGACATATGTGATTTGAGACTGGAGGCCTGGGAAAATTTAGCTCCACATATTTCACAATGAAAACGTTTCTCTCCAGTGTGTGTTGTCATGTGTGATTTGAGACTAGAGGCCTGAGAAAATTTAGCTCCACAGACTTCACAATGAAAAGGTTTCTTTCCAGTGTGTGTTGACATATGTGTTTTGAGATGTGAATTTTGGGAAAATCTCGCTCCACAGTTTTCACAATGGTAAGGTTTCTCTCCTGTGTGTGTAAACATGTGTCCTTTAAGATGTGTATTCCGAGAAAATTTAGCTCCACAGATTTCACAATGGAAAGCTTTCTCTCCAGTGTGTGTTAACATATGTGCTTTGAGATGTGAATTCTGGAAAAATTTTGCATCACAGATTTTACAAGGAAAAGGCTTTTCTCCAGTGTGTGCTAACATGTGTGATTTGAGACGGTAACGGTAGGAAAATTTAACTCCGCAGATATCACAATGAAAAGGTTTCTCTCCAGTGTGTGTTAACATGTGTGATTTGAGAGTAGAATTCTGAGAAAATGCAGCTCCACAGATTTCACAAGTGAAAGGTTTCTCTCCAGTGTGTGTTAACATGTGTCCTTTGAGATGTGTATTCCGTGAAAATTGAGCTCCACAGATTTCACAATGAAAAGGTTTCTCTCCTGTGTGGGTTAACATGTGTCTTTTGAGATTGGAGTTCTTGGAAAATTTAGCTCCACAGATTTCACAATGAAAACGTTTCTCTCTAGTGTGTGTTGACATGTTTGTTTTGAAGTGTGAAATGTGGTAAAATTTATCTCCACAGCTTTCACAATAAAAAGGTTTCCCTCCAGTGCGTGTTTATATGTTTGTTTTGCAGTTGGAATTGTGTGAAAATTCAGCCCCACAGATTTCACAATGAAAAGGTTTCAGTCCAATGTGTGTTGATACATTTTAACATATGATATTCTGTGAAATTTTAGCACCACCAATTAATGTTTTTCTCTCTAGTATGTAATCCCAATTTTCACTGTGCAATAATCTCTCTTTTCCTGCTTGCTTATCAGGATCAAACCTACAAATGAAATAGATTAGAAATTTAGTCATATAATAAGACCTGTTATTTATGAATAAATGTCTGTTGATTATTTTTTATTTCACATTTTTTTCATGATATTAGAGGATGTTGCCCTAAAGACACATGCATGCAATATTGTAAAAGCAATCAAAGACCATGTAGGATTTTAAACCTAAAAAAATGAAGGAAGGTAGAAACATTGATAAACTACAGTTAAAATTTAACAGAAAGATTCTATAAACTTCTATTTTATAAGTGACAACAAATCAGGAAGGCTTTTAGTCCAAATAAAATCAATGTTGAATGATTGATGGACACATTATGTGTAGAGATTTTTATCTTATAAACAATCAAAAGTTTTTAGATAAAAAGTTAAGAAAATCGAAAGAATCATAAACTATAATTCAAGTCATGTAAGTATAGAGACTTTTATTTCATAAGATCCTGAAACACTTTTACACACAAACAAATGAAGGTAGAAATGCCAATAAACTACAATTCAATTCTAATACACACACAACAGAGGTTTTTGTTTTGTTAACAATCAAAGATCCTTTAAATTTTAGATAAAGAAATGAAGGTAGAAAGACTGATAAACTAATATTCAAATCTCATACAGAGATTATAAAGGTTTCATTTTATAGACACGAAGAAATAAAGGTAGAAACATTAATGAACTAGAACAAGTCTAATAAAGATATTATGTAGTCTTTTATTTATAAGTAAAGATCATGTAGGCTACTTTCTGACTCAAATAGATGAAGACAGAAAGATGGATTGACTTGTATCCTAATTTAATTCAGAGATTTTATAAACAAGTATTTCATAATATACCAAATATCTTTAAATAAAAAGGTACAAAGGTCAAAAGATTCATAAACTAAAATTCACAGTTAATACAGAAATTATAGCCTTTTATTTTATCAGCAAAAATCAAGTAGAATTTTAAACACAAAGGAATGGACGTAGAAAAATTGATGGACAAGTATTCATATCTAATGTAGAGATCATAGAGATTTTTATTCTATCAGCTATCATAGATCATTTAAGTATAGAGACTTTTATTTCATAAGATCCTGAAATACTTTTACACACAAACAAATGAAGGTAGAAATGCCAATAAACTACAATTCAATTCTATTACACACGCAACAGAGGTTTTTGTTTTGTTAACAATCAAAGATCCTTTAAATTTTAGATAAAGAAATGAAGGTAGAAAGACTGATAAACTAATATTCAAATCTCATACAGAGATTATAAAGGTTTTCATTTTATAGGTATTCTAAAATCATGTAGACTTTTAGACACAAAGAAATAAAGGTAGAAACATTAATGAACTAGAACTCAAGTCAAAGACAGATATTATTTAGACTTTTATTTCTAAGTAAAGATCATGTAGGCTACTTTTCCACTCAAATGGATGAAGGCAGAAAGATGGATTGACTTGTATCCTAATTTAATACAGAGATTTTATATACAAGTATTTCATAATATATCAAAGATCTTTAAATAAAAAGGGATTAATGTCGAAACATTGATAAGCTAAAATTCACAGTTAATACAGAGATTATAGCCTTTCATTTTATCAGCAAAAATCATGTAGAATTTAAGGCACAAAGGATCTAGAAAAATTGATGGACGAGTATTCAAATCTAATGAAGAGAATATAGAGACTATGGTAAAATCAGCAGGTTCACTTCGCCAACCCCACTCCTATTTGTAAGACCATGAGTGATCTGATCACTTTTAGTAAAATCACTCTAAAAACAAAATAGTCCCCTAGTTGCTGACAGCCAAAATAGCAAAAATGGCCAAAAATACATAGAGAAAGATAGATAATAAAATTAATAGTCTGCTGCACCAATCGCACCCCTGTGTCTAAGAGCACTAGTAAACTGGTTACTTTCAGTAAAATTACTCTGAAAACAAAATAGTCCCCAAGTTTTTGATTGCCTAAATAGCAAAAAATCAGCAGGTTCACTTCGCCAACCCCACTCCTATTTGTAAGACCATGAGTGACCTGATCACTTTTAGTAAAATCACTCTAAAAACAAAATAGTCCCCTAGTTTTTGATTGCCTAAATAGCAAAACATGGCCAAAAATAAACAGAGAAAAACTTATTTTGGCAAAATAAAGGTAATTAGATAGTATAAAATGTACAGTTAGAATCCAACAAAGTTTTAAGAGATAAACATTCAAATGTTTAACTAGTTCAGGTTCTTGAGTGCAGCAATTTGGCCAATTTCTTCAAGGAACTCATAGAGAGTGCGCAAAAGGTTTTTTTTTTTACACACGGACCTTGCACGGGATGGACACACCACATCTTCGCTCTGTTAAAAGACATTAAGAAACTGTCTTTCAGTGTGGACATTCTAACAAAGTAAAAGATATTAACTCAGTTGAATTGTGTATCTTAATTTTAGCAAATCATTTTCCCTTAGATTATAAATGTAAATAAACTTTAAAATTATTTCCTCTCCATTCTTATGTACAATTTGGTTTGGTTTGGTAATGCCAAAGCCATTCTCCTAGAAGAACAGTAGTGGTACTATTTAACCCATAGTTGGAAGGATAAGGGGGTTCATACCTTTTCCCAAGGTTATTTGCCCGAAAGTGAACATAATAGCACGACTGGAGTACGAACTCGCTTACTACGATTTCGCAGTCCATCACTTTAACCATTACACCAGGAGGACACCCCCTGTACAATTTGCACATTAAGGGAAACTAGAGATATTATAAAATTGTTTTTAATGTACATTTATCACTTTTCATAAATGAATAATAAGTCCAAATGTTTTAAATGTTGGAATTTTGTAATTTTTATTTTTGGTGAAAGTATTGTGTAACCGAAGTAATGAGGGAAGAAAGAAGAACAACACTTCTTTATAGAAATATATATATCTTTTTATTCTTTTGAAAGGGGTTGAAGCTTCTGTGTTGTTTGAGACAGACAGTGACAGAGACAGACTCAGACAGATTGCCATATTGACCGACACTTCTTCTCTTGACCATAGTACACTGTGTTATCTTCAAGACCCACTTAGCACTTCTGCTTCTCAGCCAGAGTTATTCAACAGGAGGCTGCTGAGAGCAACAGCCCCTAGCAAGATCCACTCACTCTGGCCCTCACTCTCACCTTTATGTCTCCAACTCTGTCAATTAGAGGCAGCAGCCCCGAGCGGGGCGCTCTCACCAACTGCACTGGCCTTTACTCTGGCTGTCACTGTCTCCAACTGAACTCAACTGCTGCAGGAATCTGCATATAATATTTCATAATGCCCACTTGCTTCTGCTTAGATCACATGATATTCTTCCTCTTATTTACACAGGTGCATCTCTGATTGATGGCTCGGTCAAAGGTCAGTATGTAACAAGTGTTCCTTGTTGATTTTAGGATTAGACATGTTATGAATTAAAAGCTTATTTGTTTTTGTTACCTTTTTCCTTTTTACAAAATCTATGGAATTTGTTTGTCTGTTTTTTTGTAAATAATTTTGCATCTTATGAACATTTTCCAATGTTCCTATATAAAGTTTTTTTTTGTTTCTAATTGCAGTTTTCACAGTTGCACATTTATGTGGAAGAAAATGTTTTTCTACATATTTGGACAGTCTCGTCAGTTCCCTTATGCATGCGAAATGTTCCAAGCTACTGACAGTCACAGAGAGTTTTATTGGTAAATTCTTACTCTTTAACCCATTGGATTTTAGTAAAAACAACAAATCACATCCTCTTTTTTTATGTTAACAGCTTTAAAAATATCTACAAAGAAATAATTTCGAAAAAAAACAACAACAATATTTTAGAATTTGGGTGGGAGGATCATTAGTTATATAGATTTAAAGTAAAATGATCACCCACAAAAAAAAAACATTTGGTTACACGTCCCCTTGATGTTAAGTGGTCGTCAGTAATGCTTTCTGATTCAGAAGTGGGTGATCATTTTACATTAGATTTATATAACAAAGTGACCCCCCCCACCACCACCAAAAAAAAAAAAATTCAAAAATATTAGGATTTTTCCAAAATTTCTTCTTTGCGGATATTTTTTCGGGATGTTTACATGTATTCGCCAAAAAAAAAAAAAAAAAAAGAAAAAAAAAAAGAAGAATCTGATTTTTAGTTTTCGCTAAAATCCGATAGGTTAAAGGGTAAAAATTTACCATACGTCATTTGTTTTAAATGAACCGTAACAATCAGTGGTTTCTATGTAAATAAATGGCCGTAAAAGGATTATCTCCATTAAATACTGTATCGCTTTGGTGTTTCTGTTAAAAGACTTCCATCCAATGAAATACCTCACTCAAAAAACAATAACTAAAAAATTATAATTCAAATAGATCATTTTTTATTTAATTTCGTAATTTTATTTATGCAGTATGTTTTTTTTTAATTATGAATGAAAAATTTTTAATCGTAAAAAAAAAAAAAAAAAAGGGAAAACATTTACCCTGAATATTTTCAACTTAACCGTCGAAAACGAATAAAGTAAGAAAAACATGCCTACAAAAGCAAAATTGAGCGTTCTCTTACAGTTTTTTGAATTTCAAACATAAGATATTCATACGAATAGACAAACTGTTATAAAAAAATGTAAAGAAAATCTTATTTTCATGAAATTATCTTTGAAAAACTGTAAAACTCATTCAGATGAACCTTCATTACGTGAGTCACATTAACAAAATGATTGACGGTGGTTGGGACATTACAACAAAATAATTTTAAAAAACATGTAGTCTTTAGAATTTTGTAAAAGATTTGTTTTAAATGAACCTCATCTTTTGTTGATTTGAAGGAGAAGAATTCATTAAAACCGATAATTAGTCGATCTAAGGGAATTAGACAATTAATAAAAAAAAATCGACTCTGTTCACGAAACATTTCCCGAATATTTGTAATTACCTTTTATTTTAAATCTTGATTTTTCAGTCCATTAAATTAAAAGTAAGAATTGACAAAAACGAGAAAGTATAACGTTTCCTTCAAGATTTTTATCACAAAAACAAAAACTCATTGTTGATCAAATTTTGCCAAGTTATTTCAGTTGGGATTTCTTTGTGCTAGAAACGTTTAGATTATTTCACTTACCTTCGAATCTTTAAATCATTTGTAATTTTCAAAAATTTTCATTAACCAACCAACAAATCCAACGTTGTATCTGACTTCAAACACTAACAGCCAAAAAGACCAAGTCTAGAAACCGGTGTGTATAAAGAAATCGTTCCCTGATTTCAAAATCCAATACAACTCTTCTAAACAATCACACTCTTATCTGGTTGGGGAATGTAAATATCAATTTTAGATTTCTTTTTTTACATTACTGAAGACATTAGAATAGAAATAAGGAAGTAGATGTAAAAGAAAGTCTTTACTTACATTTTTATCGAGTTTCTCATTCACTTGAAAATTAACGAATATCTAACTAACCTCTGCGACGTTCGATTCTCGGATGTTGTGTCAACCGTCTGTTTTGTCACTGCTTATTTCTGTTTCAAGTGCCGACTTACTAAAAGGGAGGTAATTATGTCAGCTTCCTTAACTGAATTGGTTTTGGAAATTGGGTAAAAGAAAGAAAAATATTTTTTCATCAACAAAGGAAGACTTTGTTGTTGTGAGCTTTGTTTTTGTTTATAACAAGGTTTAGCTTTCTGATGTCGGGACGAATAAGAGGAGAGTGAGAAATTGTGAGCTCATCGTATTATTTATTACAAATTTTGTACCATTTACAATTAAGTATGAATCTGTTGCGGAGCCGAGGTTAAGACCGGTTGGTCTTAGAATCCGTCTTCGTGTTTGCCGCCTGGCCGTCTGTTTCGACTGGTCATTACTGACCAGTCAGAGATGCTCTGACCCGCAGACAGGGACCTCTTGTGGTCCTAAAAAGGACCTTTGAGCATACCTATGTAGGTGGAAGTAAGGCAGGTCTACCACGAGAAGTGGGGCCAACGCCGTAAGTTAAGGTGGATTCGACCGCACAGAATGCGGGATTCCTCCTTAATGAGCTTCGCCGGGGGCGTGCCAGATATTTGTCGCTGCCTCCCACCAGACACGACTTGACACAAGGCCAAAAGCCCGAAGGCCGATTAAAGTGGGGATAAAGGGGAGGGGAAGGTCGGGAAGGAGCCGAGACTCGAACCCTGCTTGTCAGTGCTGCTCATCGGCTCACTTAGTGCAATGTGAGCCTGATGAGGCAAGCAGTTTCACGAACCCAAATGTGGGTCCGGGCACGTATGCCAGTTTACGGCTTAAACTAGACGCTTGGTCTAGTGCCGTACAAAGGGGACAAAAGTGCAGCTCGCCCACCCGAAGGTTGCCCAGCCGAAGTTGGGGGCCTATTCGGCCCCGAGTCTGCTCTTGGTTTCGAGCACCCATCCGGCACGAATGCCAGACGGCCCAGCTAAAAAGCCGGGAGCGCGCCATTTATTTGTCGCTGCCTCCCACTAGACACGACTTGACACAAGGTCAAAAGCCCGAAGGCCAATTAAAGTGGGGATAAAGGGGAGGGGAAGGTCGGGAACGAATCGAGACTCGAACCCTGCTTGTCTGTGCTGCTCATCGGCTCACTTAGTGCAATGTGAGCCTGATGAGGCAAGCGGTTTCAGGAACCCAAATGTGGGTCCGGGCACGTATGCCAGTTTACGGCTTAAACTAGACGCTTGGTCTAGTGCCGTACAAGGGGGACAAAAGCGCAGCTCGCCCACCCGAAGGTTGCCCAGCCGAAGCTGGGGGCCTATTCGGCCCCGAGTCTGCTCTTGGTTTCGAACACCCATCCGGCACGAATGCCAGACGGCCCAGCTAAAAAGCCGGGGGCGTGCCGATATTTGTCGCTGCCTCCCACCAGACACGACTTGACACAAGGTCAAAAGCCCGAAGGCCAATTAAAGTGGGGATAAAGGGGAGGGGAAGGTCGGGAAGGAGCCGAGACTCGAACCCTGCTTGTCTGTGCTGCTCATCGGCTCACTTAGTGCAATGTGAGCCTGATGAGGCAAGCAGTTTCACGAACCCAAATGTGGGTCCGGGCACGTATGCCAGTTTGCGGCTTAAACTAGACGCATCGTCTAGTGCCGTACAAGGGGGACAAAGGAGACAAGAATGCAGCTCGCCCACCCGAAGGTAGCCTAGTCGAAACTAGGTGCCTAATTAAAGGCCCCAAGTCTGCCATTGTTCCTTTTCCAGGGCCACGCTCCAGACCGAAGTCCAGAACAGGCCCCGGGGCATTCGCCGGGGCGTGCCGATATTTGTCGCTGCCTCCCACCAGACACGACTTGACACAAGGTCAAAAGCCCGAAGGCCAATTAAAGTGGGGATAAAGGGGAGGGGAAGGTCGGGAACGAGCTGAGACTCGAACCCTGCTTGTCTATGCTGCTCATCGGCTCACTTAGTGCAATGTGAGCCTGATGAGGCAAGCAGTTTCACGAACCCAAATGTGGGTCCGGGCACGTATGCCAGTTTGCGGCTTAAACTAGACGCATGGTCTAGTGCCGTACAAGGGGGACAAAGGAGACAAAAATGCAGCTCGCCCACCCGAAGGTAGCCTAGTCGAAACTAGGTGCCTAATTAAAGGCCCCAAGTCTGCCATTGTTCCTTTTCCAGGGCCACGCTCCGGACCGAAGTCCAGAACAGGCCCCGGTGCGCTCGCTGGGGGCGTGCCACCGAGCGTTGAAAAGGGCCTGTTGATATCACGAAAGAGCTGTGACACACAGCCCAGCCGCGTGAATAAGAAATTCCCTCATAAAAATGAGTGTAGCCATAAAGTGTTTTTCTAACCCGCCATAGGCTAGCGACGACTATTAGTTCTAGTCTTATCTAGTTATTTTCGGCCAAAGTGCTTTGTAAATGTTATTAGTTTTTAATTCATCCTTTTCTTTAGCTATAACGAGGTGTCAAGGTCGTTAGAAAGAAAAAGGGCTTAGTCAGTTCCGGTCGTACCCGGATATAGTTGTTCTACAGCGGGCGTGTAGCTTGACATGTTTATGTTTATCGGCCGGTCGCGGCAAATCCTAAAAATGTGGGCTCATCATCAGCAAGCTTTTACGAAATTTGAAAATACTCTTAACATCTCAATCAAGGTTTCTCAAAGAGGTCTATATAGATATCTGGTAGGTAAGTCAAATTTTGGCTGGATGGATAAAAGCGTAGGGATCCAGATGCGATTGAATTTACTTGTAGCAGCCACAGATCTATTTCCTTTCGCGAATCAATGCCCCTGTTAAGAGAGTCGGTCACTCACTGATCAATCAACTGGCAGAGCGCATTAATTCCTTCTCCCTCTTAGGAACTTTTTTTTTTTTTTTTGTCCCTTTTTGTAGAACGGACAAGGTCAGAGAGCCCGGAGCTAGCAGAAGGAACACATCTCTCTCACATGACTGCCTCTGATTCCACTTGGAACCCTCCGCTCGCTGCTAGCTTTAAACACGCTTCCTACGAACCAAGGATCAACTATATGACTAGCGACGCAAAAGAGACACTTTCTCATTTTCACTCCTTCACGCCTGCTACTATAATAAACCTTACTTTGTTGTGTTGTTAAAAGAAGTTTTGTTATTCATTTGTGTTGCCTAAAATATATAGTGTTAGAGAAATTAACAATTTCCCGTAACACTAAATACTCGTTTGCATTTATAAATCCCTTTGTAAGTCTAAAACAAAAATCACTTGATCTTATATAGTTGCTAGTTATCGTTCTAAGTATGAGGTCTGATTGGATGAGGTGGCTATTGACCATGACCACCTAAAATAAAGACCTTTAGCAGAAAGAACCTCGTATTATATTTTCACCCAAAGAGGGTGATTTGTCCCATTCTGCTCGGACGAATCAAGGGCAGCAAAAGCCCGCCAAACTTTCTCTTCCTCAAAATCTTACGAGCAGGACGGACGTCTTTCTGTCCTCCCTCTTATAGCAGCAGAACCTTTATACCATGAGGAGAGCCATTTAGTTTATGAACCCTTGTGTCTAATCTCCCAGACCAAGGGTTCCCAGTTGAACATAAATTAGATGTAATCAATCCGCCTCTACCAGGAACACTTATATTACACCTCTGACAATTCAGCTACTTCATTCCTGGACAACTTTTTAGCAGACCATTATGCCTCTCTCCTACAGCAAACAGGACCACGTATTTGTGGGAGTTGTATGTATTTTGGTTATTTCAGTAGATGTGCATCCGTACTTTATGGATATTGCTCTCTAAATTATTCCCACCACAAATACAACACAAAACTTTACAATCACGCGAAAGAAATGGAATAGAACACAACGAACATTAAACAACAAACAATTTAATATGCATAAAACAAAATATGAAAACAAATAAAATACATGATGTGTAAATGGCCTTTTGGAAAATAAAGTTTGGCAAGAAGAAAATAAATTTGTTTAAAGATATGTGTATGTTCATGTTAACAGAGTCCGTAAATAAGTCGTTCTTACTTCCATTAAGTTCATAGCGAGTTTTATGATTATGGCGACAGCATGTCGCGTTGATGAAAGAAAGTTTGTCGGGTTTTTCTTTTGAATGTGATTCTCGGCCATCCGAAGAGAGGTCATGAACTTTAGTTGAGGAAGGAAAGGAATTTGCCGGATATAGTATCGGCCACTGCTTTACTGGCTTAGTGGCTTGTGTTTTAGTCTTCGTGTAAGTCTGTGTTATTTATATCCTACCGGTAAATCAAAGAATCGCCCTAAAATTTTGGCGCGTAGACATTTATTGACCAATCAGATTTGTATTTTACTATTTTATTTTCGAGCCTAAATATTTTCTGTGAGTTGACTTCCGATCCTATTTTTCTAGAATGTTCTATTCTATGTTTTTAGTTGAATGGTTGAAAAATATAAAAATGTAATTTAAATGCTAATACGGTTTTGATCCTAAATTTCTAGAATGTTCTTAAGTATGTTTTTATTGTTTATTTTAAGACTAGAAAAAATGTGTATCCCATATATTTATGGCTGAATATTTCATTCCTGTTCTAAAATCAGCAACTCAATATTTGCCTTGACTGTATGCGATGCAAATCTCGGACAGACACCTAGCTGCTTTATTCCATCTCTATTCTGCTTATCTATTTTTGGAGACATTTATTCCTCACTCCAAAATCTATGGCACTTAAAACTACTGGCTTAACGTCAAATGCCTGCTCATCACTTTTTAACTGTTGTTCCTTCCACTACGACGACCAGCACAAAGGTTTCCTTTCCTACAAACCTTTATTAAACTTCAAAATTGAAAACCTTCAAAATTTTCGTTCGTCTCCTTTATTTTTTCTTCTAATATAACAGGATGGTAACGTAAACCAACTTCTCTGTTATAGGCCTATTCGATTGAATATGACGTTTTACGGGATTTAATAATAAATACAAAACCCTATAACTCTGCAAAAAAAAATTAGATAAAATAAGCACAAAATGAAATAAATTAATACAAAACATCATAATCTCCTAGGAGGCTTCTGACAGGAAGAACAATCTGCGCATGCTTGAAAAGATGTACTTCGTGACCCTCAAAAGAAAGTCCTTCTCAGAAACCATAGACACACTTTGACCTGGAGCGCGGCTATTTTTACTGGTTCCGGAAAAACATTAATTTACACGGCGTTGTTTGTTTGTTTGTTTGTTTGTTTGTTTGTTTGTTTTGTTTTACGACATATCGGTCATTTAATGCCGAATCAAGTTAAGGAAAATAAATCTGAAAAGAAATTCAAAGAAGAGGTCTTAGGAATTAATGATAAACTTTAAATAATTTGTTGGTTATTTGTTTTGTTTTTTATTAGGAGTTTATTTGTAGGAAATCATAAAAAAAACACTGCTGTGAAACAGGTTGGGAAAGGGATCAGTTTGTTAGAATATATCTAGTAAAGAAAGGGTTTATAGAAGTAATTTGGTCTTTTTGTAAATTTCTTTAGATTTTTGTGTATAACTTCACTGTTTTTAGAAATTATATCACATTATTTATTTCAGTGTTTTGGAACAGTTCCTTCGTATTATTTACACTATAGAAGGTTTTAGCGTTAAAAATGGTTAGTTTCTTTAGCACTATAAAATACTTGACAACACAAATGAATAACGAAACTTCTTTTGAAAACACAACAACGAAAGGTTTATTATAGTAGCAGGTGTAAAAGAGTAAGAGTAAGAAAGTGTCCTTTTTGGTGTCACCGGTTGGTACGTTGGTCTCTGAGTTTGTAGGCAGTGTGTGAGTGTAGGTGACACTGTAGCGAGTTGCTCGTGTGACTGACCGCAAGGCTGATTCTTCCGTGTGTGAAAATAGTAGCCACGTGTTCTTCTGTGAAGGCGAGAGAGGTCTGTCATGACTGCAAGTTAGGTGCTCTCTGAGGTTGTCGGCTGACTACCAAAAGGATTAGAAAAATAGTTCTGGGAGGGAGAAGGAATCAATGCGCTCTGCCTGGCGATTGGTCGATGTATAGCCGAATCGCTTGGAAGGGGCATTGATTCGCGAAAGGAAATAGATCCTATATGTGTTGCTGTAAATCTGGGAATAAAAGTTGAGTTAGAAACTAACCCCGTCTCTTTTCCGACATGGGACAAGAAAAAGTTATCAACTTCATAATCTTTCCCGCCACATACGAACATCTTATAACTATTGGAGTGGGATAACATTTATATTTAAGACTAATGTGACGTTGCATAAATAATTATCCCAGGACGAGAGCCCATTTTATGCGCATGTCTCGTTGAATTCTACTCTGACCTGAAGAGATCGATATCTCGGTCATTGTCCTCTGTAGAAGGATGTTACATAGAATGTGTATCGCCGAGGGCAGTCTGGCACTTGACACTCCACAAAATAAATCCCTGTCAAGACTCCTATTTCGGGCGTATGATAAACAGACAAATAATGTGGAGGTTAATTAGGGGTTAAACTGACCTCAGACTTTGGTAAGGGGGTGCCAATACACTTTCACATACACCACCAAGTCCTTTGTCTTCCTACCTTCTCAGATCACGGAAGAACGAACTTCTAGGTAAGATAATATTAAAAAGACACATTTCCAAAATTCTCCTGTAATGTTTCGAGGCAATAAGACGTTTAGCGAGAATTAATGAAAGCCGTACGATGCTGCGTCAGAATACATGCAAAAGAAATCAAATCAATAGAGGAAATAACACAACCAAAAGATCTCAACACAAAGGTGCATTTAAGATATAGCAAAATTTTAATATGCAATGACCTAACAAATAATGATGAGAGTTAAGAAACAGTTCCTTTTTCTTTTCTCTTTTCTTTTTAAAACGTAACAAAATGTTAAGCCAACAGGAAAACATCAAACAAAAATGTCTCTCAACAATCCTTTTTTTTCTTCTTTCTCTTTTTTCTTTCTTTGCTTTTCTCTTACTTGAGTAAAAATGTCTAAGTCGCCGGACGGATGCTTGTAGTAGTGTTCATTCAATAAATTTAATTATTGGTGAAATAGAACCTTTGCAGTCTCTCTCTTTTTTTTTTTTTTTTTTGAATACATATAACTTTCCAATATTTAAGAATTGTAAAAGGAAAACGGTTTAAGTTGTACTTATCTTTGACATGTATTCAATTTTTCAGATTTCTTTCTCTCCTTTTTACGGGTGGTGACCTTCCCAGAGCTGGTTGACCTCAGCGATCTGCCTCTGACGCTGGCTTTATCCAAACTGAAATTTCTTCTTCAAATTTCTCTCGTGCGTGCTAGCCTTTTTGGCGCGAAAAGCCAGTGGACCAATCATTCGATTTTCTTCTTCCACCACCTCGTCAGGTCACGCCACTCGATTGACCTACACTGGACTGGAATTTATCTGGTGTTTTTTTTTTGTTTGTTTGTTTGTTGCGCCAAAACTTTAGGGCTATTCACCTGATTTCTTTATCCAATCACAAAAAGACTCTCCCTCACTTAACCCCACACACAGGAATAAATATATCTTACTGACTCAACCAAACCAATACGTTAGATATAGTATAAGCGAGGCTTCAAATAATGAAGAAGTGTTGCCTCATTATATCTATGAAATATTTTTTTAAATTACACAAAAACAAAGAGGACTGATGAGGGTGTAGAAGAGAAAACATGTAAAGATGATACTGAAATTGCGCTTCTTGAAAAGAAAACGTACAAAACTATAGCGGCAACGCTTGCATCTTCGCGCAACTATACATATATGCTTCTCACATAGCAGAGGCTGAAGTAGACGTCCCATCCTTTGGACCTTCTTCATCAAAAAGAGCGGTAGAACTCGCTTCTCAAACTGTCACATGACCAACAGTCTCGTGATTGTTGGAAGTTCCGCCCATGAATCACAAGAAAGGGAGACAATTACGTTTTAATCCCAACAGCTACTGCCTTAAAGTGTAGAGAAGCGCCTTTAGCGAAAACTCTAACCGCTAGGCCAATGGACCTATGTAGAAAAGAGAAATTTTTTATGATCGACTATAAAAACAAAAAATCTTAAATTAACTTTTTCGTCAGATATTGGGATATCACCCAGGACGTTTCCATGTCTTCGGAGATAGAATTCGGATCAATGATCCAGACAATCGGTATCCTGACACCCGTCATGTTTCCTCCAATGACCCGACATCTGTAATTATCACGGATGTAAGGTTAGCGTGAATGGTTGCGGACTGAGGTTTGACTCCAAGAAAAGTCAACTTCTTTCTCACTTTTTACTCGACAGGCTTTATAAATCTTGTATATAAAAAGCCTCTTTTATTTCAACATAAATGAAGTTATTTTGCCAAAAGTTTTGAAACTTTTTCAGCTTACATTTATAACATGAGGGCAGATAGATGATATTACCATTTAAATATAAATGGAAGTTGACGTTGTAGAGTTCTGTTGCCTCTTGTTATATTAAAAGAAAGAAAATAAATAATGAAGGCGTTGATATTGATGGTTTTCAATTTTGTAGATTAATGACAGCTTGAGAAAAAGTTTTCCCTTGTGCCGTGAGTCGAAGAAGGTGGTAAGACAGTTGTAAATGGCTGCGCGGGAAATTCGTACTCAGCCAGATGCTTCAGGGTCCATTTGGTTTAGGAAGGAGAAATAATTGACAAGGAAATGGTCTCCTAAAAAGGAAGCAGAGGAACAAATGTTGAAATGTGATCTCTCGAGATGAAAAGTCCCTCTGTCTGCTGTAGGAGTCGTCCCGAGATAGAGAGAAAAATATTCTCCCTCGTGTCGTCTGGTCTCACCTTGCAGCCAGCAAGGAGGAAAGTGAAAGAGCGGGCGAGCATGGTTAGCGCTGCCTTTTATGGTGCCCGGAGAGGTGTACCCGGGCAGAATAGCATCGGTCATTCTCATTGGATGAAATGTATAATTTCAAAACTCCAACGGCAAAAACAATTCCCGCACTAAATAATGGTTTGAAATTCTTTCTGTTACACATTGATGATCATGCTAGAAGTGTGTCTCTTGGCTGATATGGAGACAGCTTTACGTGACGTGTTCGCTTGTTTTTCTAACAAGGAAAATCATTTCAATATGTTAACCGTATCGAGAGAGTGTACCTTATGTTTTATGTCAGATTATTATGATAAATTATGAAATTCTACCAGTAAAAAAATAAAGCTAATTCGTTTGTTATTTTTAAGCGTTAGCAGGGAAAGAGTTCATTTTCAATGGTTTGGTCTCAAAAGAGAGACACAACTTTCCTTAAAATAAACTTTATAAAATTTTGTGTCATTGAAAAATAAAGTTGTAGCAGAAATAATTTCAAATTATTGTCAGGCGCAGGAATATTTTAGTCCTGAACTCATCTTTTCAACCGATGGGAATATTTCATGCCATTCTTCCCAGGTCACTTCCTCGGGCAACTATAAAAAGGCGAGGTAAAATTTTGATGGCTGCTGCTATGAAATGTTTCAGCTAAAGAGGGACAATCCAGGGAAAGGAGTAGCGCCCTTCCCTACACCTCAGTGTTGTAGCTACTGAAAAGGGAGCCTTCTGGTCGCTCTCGACTACGGTCGCTAACTTTACTTGACTTACTTATTTGGTTTAGGTTTCGTTGGTTGTGTGTTATTGTTGGCGTTGGTTTTGGGTTTAGATATCTGACTCCATTAGTTTCTTTTCTACCCCATTTAATACGTTAGTGTCTACTGATATATGCCTCGGCGGTGTCAGCTTGCTAGCAGCAGACATGGCTAAGTATAAGGAACATAAAATCCTATCAGCACGTGTTCGCTGCTATCAGTCGATTGAAAAACGTCCTCACAGTCCGAGGGTAACGTTTAAGTGAGAAAGCATTTCTCTTTAGCGCCATGAGAGTCTATATAACACATGTGCTCGCTGTTCGCAATCGAGTGGAAAAGTATCCTCACAGTCTAAGGGTACCGCTTAAGGGTGAAAGAATTTCTCTTTAACGGCATAAGATTCTATTTAACACATGTGTTCGCTGCTCGCAGTCGAGTGGAAAAGCGTCCTTAAAGTCTTAGGCGTACCGCTTAAGTGAGGTAGAATTTCTCTTTAGCTCAGGGAAGGCCCTTTCTTACGTCATGCGCCGTTCCTACTACTTATTAGGGGTTTCTGGGAACTGCTACCTTTTGAATTTATTTATTTATTTATTTTTGTTTTTATTTTTGTTAATCTGCTCATATTCCTACCAAATGCTCAGGATTCGTTCTCAATCCAGTGGGTGGTATCCTCGTGGTATAATGGTTAAAGCGATGGACTGCAGAATCGTAATAAGCGAGTTCGAACTCAAGTCGCGCTATTACGTTCACTTTCGGACCAATACCCTTGGGAAAGGTATGAACCCCCTTATCCTTCCAGTTATGGGTGAAATATTAACACTACTGTTCTTCTCGAAAGATAGCTTTGGCATTAAATAACCAACAAGGATTGATATGCCATTAAACAAGGAAACCAAACCAAACCAATCATTCACATGGTTTCACTTATTCTTATCAAATACTAATAATTTGCATGCAATTATAACCTTTCAAGTACCTTTTCTTATTTAATAGTAATAGGTAATTTGCATACAGTTATATATTTTTAAAGTATTCCTGTTTAACACAAATAATTTGCATGCAATTATAAGGTTTCATGCAAGTATTCTAATAGTTTATTTGCACACAGTCGTATGGTTTTCAAGTGAATGCAGACAAAACGGAGTCCATGTGTTTTAATTAAAAAAAAGAAGACATCTCCACACTAAATGGTGGTTCTCTGAAACTAGTGGACAAGTTCAGGTACCTCGGTAGCACTGTCTCATTAACTGATAAATGACATCAGAATACGACTAGCGAAGGCATGGACTGCTATCAATAGGCTATCGATCATATAGAAATCAGATTTATCTAATAAAATAAAATTCAATTTCGTCCTAGCAGCGGTCGTTTCAATTCTACTATATGGATGCACCATATGGACGTTGACTAAGCGTATAGAAAAAAGCTAGACGGGAATTGTACAAAAATGCTACGAGCTATATTGAACAAATCGTGGAAGCAACATAACACAAAACAGCTGTATGGCCACCTACCCCCAATCTCTAAAACTATCCAAATAAAACAAACAAGACATGCAGGATACTGCTGGAAAACTAAGGACGAACTCATAAGCGACGTTTTCTCGTGGACCTTTTCACACGGACGGACGCAGGATGTAGTCTAGAGGATCTGTTGGAAGCGATGGATGAGAGAGACGAATCAGGGAAATCCGTGCTAGCAGCATGGCAAGATGAAGATGATAGGGTTTCTAGGATAATCTTTTTTTTTCATTTGTACAAGCAATATTGTTTTAAGTGTCCCTATCCAATACTTATTATTTGAGTACAGTTTTGTGGTTTCTAGTATTCCTTTCTAACACTAATAATTTGCAAGCATTTATATGATTTAAAGTATTTTTACTGAGTAATAATATTCAACCGGCTCATTGGCCTAAGGTATAGAATGTTTGCCAATGGTCCGGGAGACCTGGTTTCAATCCCAGGTCGCGTCATATCAAAGACTTAAAAAATGGTACTTGATAATTCCTTGCTTAACACTCAGGATAAAGTGGAGCAATCCACGAAAAGGAGTAGCGCCCTCCCTTATACCTCGGTGTTGTAGCTATTGAAAAGGGAGCCTTCTGGTCGCCCTCGACTACGGTTGCTTACTTAATAGTACTCAAAGCGTTAGTTTTTTTTCTTTCTCTCTCTCTCTCTCTTTCTGTTCTCAATGAATATCAGTTTTACAAAAAGTTCGTAGACGATAGAATCTTGTCCATTCGGCTGGGGCTGTAAAATACACCAACTGCTTCTCTGCAGACGGGTAAGACCTTCCCCCAACGAGTGTCCTGATATAACACTAAACAATCTGATGTTAAGGCTCCACTAATGCTGGAGCTTTTGGAAATGAGGAGTACCTCTTCATTGCCATCGCTCCCAGGTCCACTCTGGCCCAGAGTGGAAGCATCTGAAAGGGTCTTGTGTATGGGTCAAATAGAACTAGACTGTGTACTTCTGCTAAACTGAATTGTTTGAAATAGATATGTTTTTGACATTGAAACTGTGTGTACACAAAAAAATTATACTTGAACTAAACTAAATTGTTTGAAATAGAGCTCAATACGTCCAAACGATGTTATTATGAAAGCTGTTTTATTTATTCATTTATTTTTATTTTATTTATTTATTTTTTATTTTATTTTTATTTTTTTTCGTGCGCGCACGTAGAATGTAGAGTCTCCCGTGATTAAAACTGTTAACAGCGGAAATTTTTTTTAATGTTACATTTAAACATGTAGAGAAGGCCGGCTAAAAACGCTTACTGCTCTGAAATGTGACTTCATCCCCGTCTCTATGTTGTGTTTCTAAGAGAAAACGAAAACATTGGTGCTGACTTAACAATTTATTGGATTCATCCTTTCTCCGTGCTGGCGGCTAGCGTCCCCTGTAGCAGAAAGGCCCGGTGCGTCGGGTGGGGGGGATTGTACTCTGAACCTTCATATATAGATACATACATTACAGTTAAATATTTTAAAACGGCTTTGGCATTAAATAACCTACAATGGTTGATATGCCATTAAACCAAACTAAACCAAATTTATTTGACTACTGAAAATAATTTTTAGCAATTTTGTATTTAAAAAAGTAAAAGTATTTTTCTTTGTAAGGAGAAGATTTTCTTTTTACATAATGCGTAGTTAAAGAGGAACAATGAAAAAATAAAATAAAATAAAACAGAATAAATTATGACAAAGGAAAATGGTTTAACGCTATGTTTGAAATTAGTGTTCTTATCGTTGTTAAAGGTTTCCATACATTTTTTAATCATACCTTCCCATTCATGGTACAAATGTGTGAAAAGTCGCCTATGAAAAAAAACTTCTTCTTCTTCTTCTTCTTCTTCTTCTTCTTCTTCTTCTTCTTCTTCTTCTTCTTCTTCTTCTTCTTCACATTCAAGAATCGAAATATAATTTTTTTTTTAATCACAATTCGAAAGGAAAAGATTTTCGTAATTTTTTTTATTTTTCAGACAATATGGCTCAAAATAAAATTATTCTATTTAGCGAATGCTTTCGTTTAATTTTGACACTATTTTTGTGCGACTCATTTTTTCTAAAAAAAAAAAAAATTCTTCCTCGCCACCAGAATATTTTTTGATCATATTTACCAACCCCTCCGCTCGGGCAGGATATGACACAAAGTCAATTTTTAAGCGGAGTTTAACAGGTTTGGTTTTAGAGTTTTCCTTTTCCTAGACTAGTTGCCTCACCAAGGCCGAAGAACTTAGTCTGTCCTACTATTTACCAATACCTGGAGAAAGAATAATTGGATTCATACCTTTCCCAAAGGTATTAGTGATATGTGAAATGCTATTAGTCTCGTCCAGGATTTTGAACTCGTGTCGCTGTGTCCATTTCCTACGACGATAACCAGAATATTTTTAATAACCTCCGAGAGCTAATGGCTCATTTCACCAGTTTATGTGTCATAAATTCTATCCTTATAAGTATGTGCTGTGACTCGAAAAATAAACCGAAATAATCTTACAGGTCTTTTTTTGACACAAGGAACTAACTATTCATCAACACCGCTTAGCAATTTCCTGTCGTCAGTTTGTTTGACGTATCTTGTTTTCCCAATTCTTATTTGCTTTTTGTTTTGCGCCATTTACGTCATGTTTAATATTGTTGGAAAGAATTCAACAAAAAATAAAGAAATAGATTCAAATGTCTGAAAAAAATAAAATAAAATAAACAAACAAACAAAAACAAAACAAGAAAAAACAAGAAGAAAACTGAAAGAATTCGAAAGTGAACACACAAACAAACAAACAAACAAACAAACAAAATAAAACCGAAAGACTATCATCTCAGTTTGTCATTGATTTTTTTTTTTTTTTTGTCAAATCTGAAAGGTAAGTAGAAAAAATACGGTTAACATTATTTTAATATTGTTTGTATTTACTGAAGACATGAGTCCAATGTTGTTTATTTTTTGATTTCCCGTTCTGTTAGGCTTTGAATTTTTTTGTCATTGACGTCAATCTGTTAAAAGGCTTTAAGCATTTACAAAAAAACACAAACTTTCTTACAGTATATTATGACAAGCGACATGTGCTTTCTTCTAATATATGAATGATAAAAAGCGTAATAATCCGTTGTTTTTTTTTTATATTGCCGAATTCTGGAAAAGTTTATCTCCCTTTATGTAAGCCCTCTTACGGGTCTCCGAAAAAAAAAATTGTCTGATGAAAAAAAACAAAAAAACACTCGAAAAACAAAGACTAAAACCGTATCATTTATATGAAATACTTTTTAAAAATCAGTCTGTCAAATTTATCTATTCAGTATTTTTTACATTACTTAAAAGGAAAAATCCGAGTTACATTCAGTCAGAAGAAGTTTAATCAACAAATGTCAATTTTAAACCTCTAAAAAAATTGCCCTATCAGCTGGGACAGAAGAATATGCCATTGTATCACTGCTGAGCGGACCTTGCAATTCTGCTGTCCATGTTTCTAAACGTGCTGATCAGTTTGTGTGGCTTGGTCACTTGGCTCATCACGCTAATCAAGGCCACCAGACATGGGTAACAAGAAGCCGCCATCAGTGTCATGTGAGGTAACACTGGCACACCTCCAGCTTCAGGGAACCATCCCCCAGGCTCTAACTCTCTCCAGAGGGACTTGGTTTATCACCTGGTACTCCTTTTCATTTGAGAATGCTAGGCATGTCTGGACTATGGTTCTGCACCTGGACCCACCTTAAATAAAAATCCTTGTGCCAGACTCACATGCTAGGTTGCACCCTTGACAAATACCATGGGTGTCAACCCACAATGCTTGTGGATGGGATTCTAGTAGCTGAGCAGTTTGTGATCTGGCAACTGCAGTGGTCACGTGACCTACAACACTCCACTTAGCCCTTGACTCAGTTAGACAGGTGATGAGAGGCCAGATCTGATTAATCAACTGGTCATGTCAAGCCCAAGCACTGACATATTTGTCTTGACTGTATTCTCTAAATTGGTCTCACAGCAAACAAGTGCCCAACCCTATTTTATCTTAAAGGTACTTGAAGGCAGTGTGTTGAGATCACAAAGCTTGAGATCATTTAAACTGTGTGAAATCAAATGATTGATATTGAATTGAATTATCAGTGTCAGATTGTAATACTTGAAATCATTTAACTGTGTGCAAACAAATAAGCTCTGGCTCATTCAAAAAATGATTTTACTTACAAACTAATCATATATATATATATATATATATATGTGTGTGTGTGTGTGTGTGTGTCCAGCATTGAGATTAGAGTGTTCACCAATGGTCTGGAAGACCAGGGTTCAATCCTAAGTTAAGTCATACCAAAGACTCAAAAACAACGTTTCTTGATACCTCCTTGCTTTAAACTCAGCATTATAAGGTACAGATCAAAAGTAAGTGGAGCAATCCAGGGAAAGGAGTAGCACCCTCCATTAAACCTCGGTGCAGTAGCTATTAAAGAGGGAACCTTTGGGTTGACCTCAAATATGGTCAGCCAACTCACTTATATATAGAGAAAAAATTGATAAGGTAATCCAAGTAGATGGAGAGATTTATTAAGAAACAAAGTTGACACTATAGCATTTTGGTTCTAATGAACCATAATCAGGAATGGGAGGGATGATATTAGTGATGTTAAATCAAGATACACACACATATATATATATATATAATCTGAGGAAAAAATCCTGGGGGTAGGTTTGGTTTGGTTGTTATGGCATATCAACCCTTGTAGGTTATTTAATGCCAAATCCATTTTTATACAAATCATCAGTTCTATTTCAAACAATTCAGTTTAGCATAAGTACACAGTTTAATTGTCAAAAACATTTCAATTTCAAGTTATTTGGTTTCGTCAAAAAGTTCTAATTCAAACAATTCAGTTTTGTATAAGTACAGATTTTGTTTACAAACAGTTAAATGTCAAAACAGTTCTATATTAAACAATTCAGTTTAGCATAAGTACAGTTTCAATGTGAAAAACAGTTCCATTTCAAACAATTCAGTTTAGCATACAAAAACAGTTTCATTTCAAACAATTCAGTTTAGCATAAGTACACGGTTTCATTGTCAGGAACAGTTCCATTTCAAACAATTCAGTTTTGCCTTTTGTGTAGTTTTAATGTCAAAAACAGTTCTACTTCAAACAATTCAGTTTAGCATAAGTAATACAGGTAAGTTCTATTTAACCCTTACATAGGGCCCTATCAGGTACTACCATTCAGGGCCAGAGTGGACATGAGAGTGATAGCAATGAAGGAGTACTCCATATTCCCCAAAGCTCCAGCATAACTGAAACCTCACCATCAGATGGTTTAGTGTCATAACCAGAACACTCGGTAGGGGGTGTCTTACCCCTCTGCAGAGAACCAGTTGGTGTATTCTACAGTGCCAGCAAGCTAATTTTGTGGGAATTTTTGTCAGTGTGTCTTTTTGGACAACTTTCATAAAAGACTTTCATTTTTAAATTCATTTAGGCACTTGTCTGGAATTTCCCTCTGGGGAAATGACTGATGAAATGCACAAGAAAAATTATATTGAAATATAATTCTTACATTCACCATCCAGATAAGAATAAGTTTAAGTCATTTGTTGTTTTAACATTTACATATAAAAACATATTTTCAACTTGTTAAAATTCACTCAATCACAAAAGAAAATGGCGACTTACAGCTAATTGTAAATAAATTTTGGCGAATAAAAATGTAGATATATGCAAAAACAGGCACCTGGGTTTTTTAGGCAATCTTGTCAATAAATTTTGGGGACTAAAATGTAGATATGTACAAAAACATGCATCTGCTAAACAACTTTTTTTTCATTTCTCCATAATTGGCTTTTATCAAATTTTAATAAAATCTAGGTTCTTTTGTCTCAGTTAAGCAACCAGTCTTGGAGAAGGAAAACATTGAATTCCAACTGCTTAAAAAATTGGCCTTGTGTCACTTTCTGGAGAGATTGGATAAATAGATACATTGTTATACAATTTTTTTTCCGCAATAAAATAGCAAGATATTCCTGATAAAATTAAAGTTCATTTCAAACTGGAAACATATTTGATATGTGACCTTATGGGATCATAAACATGAATGGATTTTACATTTTTCAAATACAAGACAAACCCGTAGTTTCTTTTGATACAAAAAGTTTATTAGCTGAAACATTTCATAGCAGCAGTCATCAAAATGTGAGAGAAAGATAGAGTGAAAGATATACTTGTGTCACATTAAAATTCAGTGAGGTTCATTGGTGGTAGACGGAACAAAATACTGACTTCACTTTTCTCCCCCAACTGGGGCAACACCCTCAAGGGGGCTGCTTGAAAATGCCCCGACTAATTTGTCGACTGTGTCTGACCAAATGCGCTCACTGACTCTGAAATCATATCATATCTTAACTATTCACCTCAACAAATGATCATAAAAACATGTGTCACTAAAAACTTTCCATAAATCTTACAGCTAAATCAACTGTCATCGAATTCAAAATGTTTTTATTTTAAACATCCTGTCTACTGCAGATTTCAATACAAACTGACAACCTCATCCTGCGACATGTGCATAATTTGACCTTTTACATGCAGATTACACTTCAACCCAAATATTTTAACTAACTCCCAATTTTCTCCACAAATAAAATAATTAACTAATATAATTAATTACCAACCTTAATTATATTACAGATCAACAAAAAAATATTTACAGGCTTAAAATGTTTATTTGTTAGTTGTCTTCTGTTTTTGTAAATGAATAGACAGCTATCTTTTTATTTCCTACAAAAAAGATTTGTCCTCATTTATTTCTATTTCTACTGCAAATAATAGATTATTAGTCTGCACTTTGATTTGTGAAGGGTTCTAGCTTCAAATTAAAAATACATGTTTACTATATTTTGTTGAAATTATCACTCTCGTCAATACTTAATACAACTACTGATAATAGTAATTGTTAGGTCAGAGTTATCTGCCCTGAATCCCACATTGAATAAAGGCCAGGTTATCTGCCTATAGTTTTTGTTTACTCTCTGTAAATAAAAAGAACGTATTGCATGTTTTATAAGGTCATCCTCATGTTTTTGCTATGTTGATTGAGTTAAAGTATCCTGCCTGGAATATATGAAAATGAATAAGTTGTAAAGTAAAACTGGTGACCTTACTTGAGGGTGACCCGAAGGCTCCCTTTTCAATAAATACCCCATTTCCTGGATTGCTCCACTTTACTCTTGATCCTTACCTTATAATGCTGAGTGTTAAGCAAGGCGGCATTAGGTACCATTTTTTGAGTTTTTAGTATGACCCAACCTGGGATTGAAACCTAGTCTCCTGGACCATTCGCAAACACTCTACTCATTAGACCAATAGTCCGGTGGAAATGAATACCGACCCTTAAAAATGTATATCTTATTTTTATTTTGAATTAACACATCACTCAATAAGTCCCAGGCCTGTCATATAGATGGCGCCACTAATGAAAAAATCCAAATGGTTTTTATAAAGTAGTAACCTTCAAATGGGACATGTCAAAATTTAAGCCCAATCGGATAATTAGTTTACAAAATTAAAGTTATTTAAGTGAAGCTTTTGTTGCAACTTCTCAAAACAATGGAAAAATCTGAATTTCATGTGTTGATAAAACATTGCTTTCTGATAAGAAAAATACTGTTCAAGCAAAGCAATGGCTTGATAAGTGTTATTTGGACTCTGCTCCATTGGAAACAATGGTTAAGAGGTAGAATGCTGACTTTCAATGCGGTCATACAGACACAAATGATGCTGAATGCCCAAGTCATCCAAATTCGGCAGTTGTCTTGGAAGACATCAAAAAAGTTCCCAAATTTGTTTTGGCCAATCGTAAATGTGAGATAGCAGAGGAGTTGAAGATATCAGAAGGCAATGTATTCATCATTTTGCATGAATGTTTGTCAATGACAAAACTGTGTTCAAAGTGGGTGTCGCGTACGTTCACAGTCAATCACAAACAACAACGCGTCGACAATTCAGAGTTGTTTGCAACTGTTTCAATGCAACAAAAAGAAGTTTTTGCCTAAATATGTGACAATGGGTGAAACATGGATCCATCACTTCACTCCTGAGTCAAATCGGCAGTCAGCTGAGTGGACAGCAGCTGGTGAAAGCTGTCCAAAGCAACCAAAGACGCAGACATCAGCAAGCAAGGTTTTGGCCACTGTATTTTGCAGTGCGCAAGGTATTTTGTTCATTGATAATCTTGAGAAAGGAAGAACCATCAATAGCAAATATTATATAGCATTACTGGTGCATTTAAAGAAAAATCGCAAAAAAAACCGGCTACAAATAAAGAAGAAAAAAGTGCTCTTTCACCAAGATAATGCACTGTGTTACAAGTCAATCGCAACAATGGCAAAACTACATGAATTGCACTCTGAATTGCTTCTGCACCCATCCTATTCTCCAGATCTGACCCCCAGTGACTACTGGCTATTTGCAGACCTCAAGAGAATGCTCCACGGAAAGAGATTTCACTCTAATGAAGAAGTGTTATCAGAAAATGTGGTGTATTTTCAGGTCAAAAATTGAAAAAGTGAATTGTTAGAGAAACGTTGGAATCAGTGTATCAACTTTGAAAGAGACTATGTTGATGAATAAAGTTGAATTTTGACAAAATGTTGTTGTTTTATTAGTTTAGGCCCGGGACTTATGAGTGTTAGGTTCCTAAATTCCTTACACATTTCACTCAGGAATATTTGATCATTAAAATGTTGATTTGTAAAAAACAAATTTTTCATACCTTCTAGAATTTTTATCAGTAAGAGTTTTCGGACTATTGTCTTCGTCTTTATGGTTTTTGTTCACAATGTATCCTCCAGCCTTCCTCATGTATCCTTTGTTTATCTGGGCATATAAATGATTCATCCTGGGAGACCTTTAAAAATGACTTCTCCCCACACAAAAAAGGGTGTCCCTGGAATGTTGTTAAAGTGCATCTGGTGGTGAGGTTCTCGTTCTAGAACTCTTGTGAGTGTAGAGTACCCCTTCATTGCCATCTCTTCCAGGTCCACTCTGGCCTGGAGTGGTAGCAGCAGATAGGATCATATCTATGGGTCAAATAGAATTAAAGTGTATATTTATGCTAAACTGAATTACTTGAAATAGAACTGTTTTGATATAAAAACTGTGTACTTATACTCAACTGAATTGTTTGAAATGGAACTGTTTTTGCATGCTAAACGGAATTGTTTGAAATAGAACTGTTTTTGACATTGTAACTGTACTTACATTAAACTGAATTTTTTTTTAAATAGAACTGTTTTGACATTCAACTGTCTGTAAAAAAGATCTATACTTATATTAAACTGAATTGGTTGAATTATAACTGTTTGACTAAACAGAATAGCTTGAAATAGAAATGTTTTTGATAAACTGCGTAAAATTGGCTACCTTAGTTGAGGGTGACCCGAAGGCTCCCTTTTCAATAGCTACTAAACCAATGCATAGGAGAGGGTGCTACTCCATTCCCTAGATTTCTCCACTTTACCTTTGATCCTTACCTTATAATGCTGAGTGTTAAGCAAGGCGTCATCAAGTACCATTTTTTGAGTCTTTGGTATGACTCAACCTGGGATTGAACCCTCGTCTCCCAGACCATTGGCAAACACCCTACTCATTAGACCACTGATTATTTGTATAAAAATGGATTTGGCATTAAATAACCTATAAGGTTGATTTGCCATAAAACTCAAACAACCAACCAAACATTTATATACAGGTTAACCAACAAATATTAAAAATTCTTTCTTATTTCATTTAATCTACAAAGTCTATTTTTTCAATTTTTATTGTCAATTGAAAATTTAGGCCACACATTAACAAACAGTAATTGTGACTGTAAAAGATAAATCCATATGCAATGGCAAAATAATCTTTGATTTTCTGTCATTTATATACAGGTTAACCAACAAATATTAAAAATTCTTTCTTATTTCATTTAATCTACAAAGTCTATTTTACAATTTTTATTGTCAATTGAAAATTTAGGCCACACATTAACAAACAGTAATTGTGACTGTAAAAGATAAATCCATATGCAATGGCAAAATAATCTTTGATTTTCTGTCATTTATATACAGGTTAACCAACAAATATTAAAAATTCTTTCTTATTTCATTTAATCTACAAAGTCTATTTTACAATTTTTATTGTCAATTGAAAATTTAGGCCACACATTAACAAACAGTAATTGTGACTGTAAAAGATAAATCCATATGCAATGGCAAAATAATCTTTGATTTTCTGTCATATATGTAGCAGAGTTATCTTTAGGAATTCTACACTCACCTAATTCTATAAAAAATCATTTTCAAATTTGCCACAGCTGAGTCCGCTGGGGATGTAGAATACACCAACTGCATCTCTATGGTCCTATGCTAGTCACAGAGCTCAATGTGGTGTGACTGCTAGTCTGTTGTGTTCATGACAACCACATTTGCTTCCGACTGTTTTGTCAAATCCTTCGATGCCCATGCTGTTTTTGAAAGATCCACAAAGGGGAGTTGGCACAATTCAGTTGGATCTTCTAACAGTCAGGTAATATGATTGTCTAGCAACACAAAGAATAGAGAAAACCCATCGTTAACAAATAGCAAAAATGTTTTTTATTGAAACATGTTTGTGAGACAATAAATAATAAGCAAACAATGTTTGCTTTCCTGGCAGAAAGAAGAAGAAAGAATATAAAGAGAACAAGAGTGATGATGAGGTACGGTTAATATGACACTAATGTCTCTAAAGTCTGGGAATTTGACTTTTTGTTAAAGTCTGAAGGTTGTTCAGAGTGCCTTGGGTCTAGAATGGAAGGGATACTTCTTTGGCAGTCTTGAGTTTCTTCTTGGTCCCTTTTCTCATCCTCTCTGATGATCTGTTTTACCATCCTGTTTTTATAGATCAATATCTGGACTAAAAAGGATTCTGATTGGTTGTCCAATAAGAGACAATTAGGAGTCATATTCCCATTGGTCAGCCAATCCTAGTTCAGGATTATATCTTACAAGTATAGGGAAAACCCTTTTTAGATGCTTTGACCAATGGGAACAGGTTTACAGCAATGGGGTTGGACAAAAAATTCTCAGCCTCACCTGACTGGATGAGCCATGCCCAGCTTGCCTTTATTTAGGGTGGAGCAAAATTAAATCTCCCTTTTGACACTGACCTTTAAGATAAAGACTAGAAAAATATGTTTTACGAAATGACCCATCTCATCATTATGATCGATGAAGTTAGTTGACAACCAAAAAATTAAATAAATTCACTGACCTTTAAAATCAAAAACAATTGTCTCGCATTTAACTGACCTTTAGGAACAAACAACCAGCTTTTTAAGTCAATTTAAGCCTTGAACAAAAGATACTTATTTTAAGGATCTTTTTGTTTTTGAGATATACATATTAATTTTCATATATTTCATGAATTTTAATTTTTACATATTAATTAAGTATTTAACCAAACATCATGTCACATCTCTGTCGAGGGGTAAGACACTCCCAACAAGTGTCTTAAATACGACATTAAACAATCTGATGTTGAGGCTCCAGTAATGCTGGGAAGTGGAAAGTACCCCTTCATTGCCATCACTCCCAGGTTCACTGTGGTCACACCTGATAGGGTCCTATCTATGGGTCAAATAGAACTGTTTAACATTTAAACAGAGCACAAACAAATGACTTATGATAAATTGAATTGTTTGAAATAGATCTGTTTGCTCATTTAACTGTGGGTAAATAAATGAATTGTTAGATATACATAGCAATACTTGGAACCATTTAACTGTGTGCAAAAAAATAAGCTAAGGCTCATTTAACAATGTTATCAACAAAATGAGTTTACAAGTCATATATATTTGATATATATGTATTAATGAGATTTGGCATTAAGTAACCTATAAAGGTTTATATGCCATAAAACCCAACCAAACCAAATCATATATATTTGATATATATGCATAAGTACCAGCCCATTGGCCTTGTGGGTAATGTTTGCCAATGGCCCAGGAGACCAGGGTTCAATCCCAGATCAAGCCATTCCAAAGATTCAAAAAATGGTATTTGATACCTCCTTGCCTAACACTCAGCATTATAAGGTATGTATCAAGGGTAAAGTGAAGCAATCCAAGGAAAGGAATAGCACCCTCTCTCTACACCTCAATGTAGTAACTATTGAAAAGGGAGCCTTTGGCTCACCCTCAACTACAATCACCAATTTTATTTACCTATATTTGTATGAAAAGGATTTGGCATTAAATAACCTACCATGGTTGATATGCCATAAAACCAAACCAATCAAATTTGCCAAATTTCCAAAGTAGACAAAGTTCTTCTAAATGAAAACATAAAGTATTTTGTTGTCACTTGTGTTAATTTATAAAATATAGTTTAAATATAAACCAAATATGATTTGATTTTATTGTTAAATTTCAATGTTTTTTTTCACAGATGTTCCAGCATAAATGAAATGAAAGTATTCATTGTATTTGAGAAGTGTCTGAATTTTAATCAACTTTTTAAAGTTTAGCAGACACTTTTGCTAACATGAGTAACAAGATTGAAGAAAAAAATCACCATTGTGAAATTTGTGGGTTTGGGTTTTCACGAAATTCTGCATTACAAGTACATATGCGAACACACACTGGAGAGAAGCCATATTCTTGTGAAAGTTGTGGAGCCGCATTTTCACAAAAAGCAAATTTCACTCGTCACAAACGAATTCACACTGGGGAAAAACCATACTCTTGTGAATTGTGTGGAGCTTCTTTTTCACATAAGTCATGCTTGGTACTACATATACGAAAGCACACAGGGGAGAAACCATTTTCTTGCAATGTGTGTGGAGCTGCATTTTCATTGAAATCACATTTAATGGGACATGTGCAAAAACATACTGGAGAAAAACCACATTCTTGTGAAGTGTGTGGATATGCATTTTTAGTAAACTCAGATTTGAAAAGACATATGCGAACACATACTGGGGAGAAACCATATGCATGTGAGTTGTGTCGATCTGCATTTTCAAGCAGTTGGGTTCTAAAAGAACATATGCGCACACATACTGGAGAGAAACCATATTCATGTAAAGTGTGTGAAGCTACATTTTCACAAAAGACAAATTTGGTGGAACATATCCGGACACATACTGGTGAGAAACCATATTCATGTGAAACTTGTGGAACTTCTTTCACAAGAAAATCAAACTTAAGTCGTCATGTACGAATACACACTGGAGAGAAACCATATACGTGTGAAGAATGTGGATCTGCATTTGCAATTAGATCAACTTTGAAAAGACATATGCATACACATCTTACTGAGAAGGCACATTCTTAAGAAGTTTGAGATATACAAATTTTATTGATTTTTCTAAATCTGCATTCATTTTGGCAAGGCACCATATTCTTGTGGTGTATGCAGATTTGTATTTATATTATGTAAAGTTAACAGTTTTAGATTTTTTTTTATAAAAGTTCATAATAAATGAACTCAAAATTCAAGATGAAATATGTGAATTTTTATTGTAACGATTGTTTTAAATTGGCCATATTCTGTCAACTGATGATGTGTCATTGCATATTTATATTTACAGAGTATATATTTATACAACCCCTCTATTTTGGGAGTATACCCCATGGCCTTGTGCCCAGTCGGCTGGGGCTGCAGAATATAATGACTGCATCTCTGCAGAGGGGTAAGACACCCACCCTAACGAGTTGTCCTGGATATAACACTAAACAATCTGATGGTGAGGTTCTAGTAATGCTGGAGCTTTTGGGAATGTAGAGTACCACTTCATTGCTATCACTCCCTGGTTCACTCTGGCCGGGAGTGGTAACACTTATTGGGCCCTATCTAGGGGTCAGATAGAACTAAAATGCGTGCTTATGCTAAAGTGAATTACTTGAAACAGAACTGTTTTGATATTTAAACAGCATACTTATGCTAAACTGAATTGTTTGAATTAGAACTGTTTAACTAAACTGAATAGCTTGAAAAAAAAAAATGTTTAAACTGTACTTATGCTAAACTGAATTGTTTGAAATGGAACTATGTATTTGTATAAAAATGGATTTGGCATTAGATAATCTACAAAGGTTGATATGCCATAAAACACAAACAAGCAAGCAACCCCATTGCCTTGTGGCTGATCTACTGAACTTTGACATCATCATAAACGAGTTTACTTTTGCACACAAACGTCAAACAGTTCTATTTGACCCGTAGATAGGACCCTATCAGGTGCAACTACTCCATGTCAGAGTAGACCTTGAAGCAATGGCAATGAAGGGGTACTCGATATTCCTCATATCTCTAAGGCTGGAGCCTTACCATCATATTGTTTAATATCCTCTCTGGAATATTAGTTGTGGGGAGTCTTATTCCTCTGCAGAGGTCCACTCAGTGTTCACTTTTGGACTAATAGCCTTGGGAAAGTCCCTTATGGCTTAAATAATACCACTATTGTTCTTCAACATTACATAACCCACAAAGGTTAACATGCCATTTAACAAAGAAACTAAACCTATTGGCAGGTTTAGGATTCAGTTTTCCTTCTCCTAGGCTGGTTGTATAACTGAGGCTAAAGAACTCAATCTGCTGTACTATCTATCCATAATTGTAGCCTAAACAGGTGAATTCATGCCTTTTCCAAGGGCATTAGTGTGAAGTAGAACACTAACAACTTTCTTCAGGATTTGAATTTGAGTCTCTGTTTTCCTTTCCTATCAGTATGACCATTATGCTAAGTACATCTCCTCGCATTTATAAACAATTGAATGTGTTTTTGTTGCTTAACACCAACTATAAAGTTATCAAACAAAACATATGAAATTTGAAGTATCCATTCTCAGACTGTGATATCTTTCATAGATCCAATCATGAATGTGCAACAATTTATATACAATTAAATCAAGCTTAAAACACTGGTTTCTGCTGAATCATGCTAGCCTTCAGACATGATGATTACATCTTCTGTTGAAGGTTAAGATGCTAGAAATTGAACTATTTGATGATTTAACTGTGTAAACAAATGACTTATGTTTGATTGAATTGTTAGTGATACTTAGCACAGGTTCAAATCATTATACTGTGTGCAAAAAAGTGAACTTGGGCTCATCTAAAAATATTATCAACAAAATTATATATTTCAAATATATGTATAAAGAAAATTTGTCATTAAATAACCTACAGTAAGTGATATGCCATGAAACACCTCAGCCAAAAAAATTGGTGTTCTGGGTATGACACTAAACTGCATCAGATGGTGAAGCTCTGGTACTGGAAATCTGTGAGCCATATCGGCAGGGGCTGTAGAATACACTGACTGCATCGCTGTAGAGGGATAAGACTCCTATCAATGAATGTCTCCGATATAATATTAAAAAATCTGATGGCAAGGTTCCAGGTTTAGAGATTTGGGAAATGCCAAGTACCTCTACATTGCCATTGCTCCAAGGTCTACTCTGACCTGGAGTGGTAGCACTTGATAGGTTCTTATCTATGAGTCAAATAGAACTTTTTTGACATTTAATTGTGTGCAAATGAATGATGTGCTAAATCAAATTGCTAGAAATTGAATTATTTGATGATTTAACTGTGTAAACAAATGACTTATATTTGATTGAATTGTTAGTGATACTTAGCACAGGTTCAAATCATTATACTGTGTGCAAAAAAGTGAACTTGGGCTCATCTAAAATTTTTATCAACAAAATTATATATTTCAAATATATGTATAAAGAAAATTTGTCATTAAATAACCTACGGTAAGTGATATGCCATGAGACCCAACCCAACCAAATCCTATATATTTAATATATATATATAGAGTGGATTTGGCATTAAATAACCAACAACGATTGGTATGCCATCAAACTAAACAAAACCAATTCATATATATTTAATATGTAGAGTGTTCACCAATGGCCTGGAAGACCTGGGTTCAATCCTGGGTTGAATCATACTAAAGAATTAAAAAAGGCTACTTGATACCTCCTTGCTTAACACTCAGCACAATAAGGTGTGCATCAAGGGTAAGGTGGAGCATCCAGAGAAAGGAGTAATGCTCTCCCCTACACCTCAGTGTAGTACCTATTGAAAAGGGAGCCTTCAGGTTGCCCTTGACTACAATCGCCAACTTTACTTACTTTCTTATATATATAAAGAGGATTTGGTATTAGATAACCAACAATGGTTGATATGCCATAAAACCAAACCAAACTAAATTCTATATATTCAATGTACATGTATAAAGAGGATTTGTCATTATATAACCTACAATGTTTGATATGCCATAAAACCCAACCAAGCGAAATCTTATATATTTAATATATAGGTATAAAGAGGATTTAGCATTAAATAACCTTCAATGGTTGATATGACATAAAACCCAACCAACCAAAATCCTATATATTTAATATAGATGTATAAATAGGATTTGGCATTAAATAACCTACAAGGGTTGATATGCCATAAAACCTAACCCAACCAAACCCTATACATTTAATATATATGTATAAAGAGGATTTGGCATTAAATAACCTACAAGGGTTGATTTGCCATAAAACCTAACCCAACCAAACCCTATAAATTTAACATATATGTATAAAGACGATTTGGCATTAAATAACCTACAATGGTTGATATGCCAAAAAGCCCTACAAAACCAATCTTCATGCTTACAAATCATGTATACTTATATTTTTATTAAGTGGATTTGGCATTAAATAATATAGCGAGATTGATATTCCATAAAATCCAACCAACCAACCAACCAGGATACATGTTGGGGAGGTCTTACTCTTCTACAGAGATGTTGTCTGTGTATTCTATATCCCTACAGTTTGTTGGATCATGGAGTAGACTTTTAGTCAATGGTTTGGCAAAGACAAAAGTGCAGTTCCCCCTCGGAGGAGAACTATTAATGGCACATTGGGAGATTCCATCGTGCACACATGGGCCAGTCTATTCTGTGGATTATGATTGGCTGAATCATTTCATTGGATATGCTTGTACATAAATACAAGCTCTCAGTCCAGCTCAAGTTGGTATCAGTGTTGTGCATAAGCTGGAGCTCTGGTAAGTGTTGCTGCAATTATTATTATTGTTGAGTGTTGTTGCCTTCTACAGTTCTTTTGTTTATTCTACACAGTTGGCAACAATTGGTTCCATTGGCTTTTGACCAACCCAAGCAATCACATATGCAGTTGTTTCATAAATACTCTGAATCTTTACTTAACACATCATTCAATAAGTCGTGGGCCTGACATATAGATAGCACAGCTAATAAAAAATCCCAATGATTTTTATAAAGAACTAACCTTCAAATGGCACATGCCAAAAATTGAGACCAATCAGAGTATTAGTTTACAAATTACAGTTATCTAAGTGAAGCTGATATTCGTCTCTGTCTCTCACCAGGCAGGACTTGACACAAGGTCAATGACCTGAAGGTTGATTATAATTGGAATTAGGGGAGGGGAAGGTTGGGCGCAAGCCTTGGCTCACGCCCTGCTGAACTATGTTGGTCATCGGCCCTCTTAATGCAATGAGGTACTGATGAGCCTAGCTGGACATGGACCCAACTCTGGGTCCAGGCATGTATGCCTGATTATAGCTTAAACTGGACAGTAAGGTCTAGTGCAATACAAGGGTGACAAAGGTATCAATGATGCAGCTCACCCACCCAAAGTTGGCCCTGCCAAAGCCAAGGGCCTTTCGACCTCAAGTCTGCCATTGAGCATTGAACATCTTGCACGGATGCCAGAAAGTCCGCCGATAAGCTTCTGCACGAAGCACTGTGGCTGGTTGTGCTTTTATTTAAGTAAAGCTATTGAATCACCTTTTCACAACACTTAAAAATGTTCCTTATTTTTATTTCGAATAGCACATCACTCAATAAGTCCTAGGCCTGACATATAGGTGGCACCACTAATAAAAAATCCAAATGGTTTTTATAAAGTAGTAACCTTCAAATGGCACAGGTCAAAATTTGAGCCCAGTCGGATTATTAGTTTACAAATTAAAATTATCTAAGTGAAGCTTTTGTTGCAACTTTTCAAAATAATGGAAAAATCTGAATTTCTTGTGTTGATAAAGCAATGTTTACTGATGGGAAAAATTCTGTCCAAGCAAAGCAATGGCTTCATAAGTGTTATTCAGACTCCATTCCGTCGGAAACAATGGTTAAAAAGTGGTATGTTGACTTCCAATGCTGTCGTACCACCCCTTGTTGCATGAGATAGCAGAGGAGTTGGAGATATCAGAGGGCAACGTATTCACCATTTTGCTTTAACATTTGTCAATGACAAAATTGTGTTCAAAGTGGATGTTGCATTTGCTTACTGTCGATTAAAAACAACCCGTCGATGATTCAGAGCTGGGGTTGAATATTGGCATGATAGTTACAGTGTTCGCCAATGGCCCAGAAGACCTGGGTTCAATCCCAGGTCGCGTCATACCAAAGACTCAAAAAATGGTACTTGGTGCCTCCTTACTTAACACTCAGCATTATAAGGTGCGGATCAAGGGTAAAGTGGAGCAGTCCAGGGAAAGGAGTAGCGTCCTCTCCTACAGCTTGGTATAGTAATTATCGAAAAGGGAGCTTTTTGGTCACCCTTGACTAAGGTCGCCAACTTTACTGAAACCATATAACTGTCAGCAAATTATTTGTTTATTATCTATTTATTTATGTATTATTGCATGTCTGTTATTCTATTTAGTTAGATTTTATGGCATATCAACCATTGTAGGTTATTTAATGTCAAATCTTCTTTATACATATATATTAGATATATAGGATTTGGTTTGGTTGGCTTTTATAGTATGTCGACCATTGCAGCTTATTTAATGCCAAATCCTCTTTGTATATACATATTAAATGTATAGAGTTTGGTTGGATTAGGTTTTATGGCATATCAACCCTTGTAGGTTATTTAATGCCAAATCCTATTTATACATATATATTAAATAGATATGATTTGATTTGCTTGGGTTTTATGGCACATCAACTATTGTAGGTAATTTAATGTCAAATCTTGTTTATACTTTACCCACTCACCTGGGGCTGCAGAATACACCAATTGCACCTCTGCAGAGGGCTAAGACCCCCCCCCACCAATGAGTATCCTGGATATGATACTAAACAATCTGATTGTAAGGTTCCAGTAATGCTTGAGCTTCAGGGAATGTTGTATGTAGGTTCTAGCTCGTCGTCCTGCCTTTACTCGACCATGTGAAGGGGTCCACGGGGGTACATCACTTACGAGTTCGTCCCTACTTCTCCGGCAGAGTCCTGCATGTCTGGTTTGTCTAATTTTGATAGTTTTTGTGATGGGTGGTAAGTGGCCGTACGGGTGCTGCCCCCAGGACTTGTTCAATATTGCTCGCATCATTCTTGTGTAGTTGACGTTAAGCTTTTTCTCCATACGTTTAATTAGCGTCCATGTAGTGTATGCATACAGCAGTATAGACATGAACACAGCTTGGAAAAAGCTGCATTTCATTTTATCGGTCAGGTCTGACTTCCATATGACCAATAGCCTATCGATAGCTGTCCATGTCTTTGAAAATTGCGTGTTGATGTCAGTCTCGATTGATGAGACACTGCTTCCTAGGTAGGTGAACATGTCTACTAGTTTCAGAGCGCTACCGTTTAGCGTGGAGATGTCGCCTCTTTGGTTAAAGCACATATATTCCTTCTTGTTTGCTTTCACATGGAAGCCAATGCCTGCAGCTGCTTGTTCCAGACTATGTAGCAGGGTTTCAGCTTGGGCGGATGTATTTGCCAGAAGCGCTGTCATCGGCACAGTCCGTGTCCGTAATTGTTTGTGTGGGGTACCTTTTGCTTCTTTTTTTTTTGTTAGCTTGAAACAGTTTAAAGAACCCAGTCTGCTCTATCTTCCTTAAACTGGGGAAAGAACATATGGATTTGTGGGGATTAGAAAAGAAACAATAAATAAATTAATTAAATTAAATTAATTTTTCAAAATTCAGCTGTTAACAGAATCCCTGTCTCACAGCAAAAATGGTGCATGCCTAAAGAAAGGAGCATCCAGGTGCTGAGGAGAAATTTGCCCTTATTAAGCGTTCACCGCTGGTACTGAAAGGACCCTTTTTCTCTTGGCTCCTTGCAATGAGAGGCATGTGCTGATTGTATCTCGAAGTCTGTTACTTAGCCTTGTCCGCTGCTAGCAAACCACCTCTGCTAAAAATAATTTACTGAAAACGCCCACTGGACAAACAACGAACTTCAAACATTAACCACCGAAAATGACTTTTTTCAACTCCTTGTCTAGGAAACACAACCATTTCGACTGGTGCAAGAAAAATGTTCCTTGCCACAGAAACCCAACAATAAAGTTGTAACAGTAAAAGGTATCCCCGTCTCTTTCTTTCCTTACTTTCTTAATTCTCTTACAACAGCCTTCCACAAAGAAGATGACATGTTAATGGAGTAAGAAGAAAAACAAAGGAGTCAGATACAAAAACTACGACGTCATCTGCATAGAACCCAGCATTAACCAATACCAACAGCGTACGAAATAAATAACCAACAACTTCATACCCGCCTGAATCTCTGAGAGGAAACTTGATGATTTTTATAATTCAGGGTTTTTAGATGATCGTCTTCATCTTTATTGTTATATTCACAATGTTTCGGTCAATGTGTTCTCCGGCCTTCTTCAGGTGTTTCTTGTCGAATTCAGGAGCCTACATAGAACTTCAAACCACATCCTTTATATTATAGTAAAATACATCAAATCTCTTCTGATTCACCTACTTAACTCCTCACACACCTAACTATTAAAACACACAAAACACAGACCGACTGACATCGACATTGCTGAAGAAAATAACATCTACTAGATGTTGACCCAACAACGGCCAGTGTCAAACTGAGAAAATCATGGCTTCTGCGGATAGGCTCCGCGCATAGTCTATTCAAAACCCCCAGAAAATTTTCAGTAATAAAAAAAAAGTGTATTTTTCAACCAATCATTTTTTTTCCACAAATAGTATTTTCTGAGGCCGGTGTTTGAGGTCGGGAACATATAAATAGGGCAAACGGAGGTCACACGGTCAGTTGAATCACAGCCGTCACTAAGAGCGTCATCCGACAACACCGTCGGACCAGATCAAAACAACCGCTTGCCACTGACCAGAAAACCACCCGTCAGCCGGCCAGATATTTCATTTACTTGTTTATTTTATTCATTCAATAAACGACATAAACTAAATCTTCTTATCAGTCTTATTTTTCTTGTAACCACACGCTTGTATATAACATTTATTTAACCCACAGGGGTTGCTTGCTCTGATTCCATTAACCATAACTGGGTACAAGAGTTAAATATTGGGTATTGTTACTCACCTGTAGTCAGGGTTGAACCTGTTGGACACAGAGCGTAACAGTTATTAGTTCCCTAAGTTTCAAAGTGACAATGATTTAGAAGTTGCAGGTTCAATCCTGACTACAGGTGAGTAACAATACCAAAACACTTAACTCTTGTACCCAGTTATGGTTAATGGAATCAGAGCAAACAACCCCTGTGGGTTAAATAAATGACGTGGTTTGAAGTTCTGTGTAAGCTCCTGAGTGTGACAAGAAACACCTGAAGAAGGCATCGGCCGAAATGTTGTGAATATAACAATAAAGATGAAGACAATAATCCGAAAATCCTGAATGATAAAAATTCATGCCTTTCCTCAATGGTGCCTGGACAAAATCAGATGCAAACTGCCTCATCCAGGATTTGAATAAGTTCACTAATTCCATTTCCAATGCACTTCCAGGTATCTTAAAGAAAGAACAGCACTGACTCAGGAATTTTTCTATCATAATATTATCCTGTGAATTACAGTATGTTACCCTTGTAGGCGAGGCTTAAATACACTAAGTGTATCCCTTGCAGAGGAGTAAGACCTTTTAGCCACGGTAAAATTGTTATTATTGTCGTTTTTGAGCGAGGGAAAGTCGTTGTTTTAGTTTTTGTAAGGTATATAAAGGAGAAAGTTGAAGAAGTAAGATTGCCGATAGTTAAAATGTTTTTAAGAATAGTTTTTATTTTCAGCATGGAATATTGGGTTTGCTTTTTGTGCTGCAAGTCTCGTAGGAAAGATTGCGAGTAAGGAGACGAAATGAAGATATGATAGAGTTGAGATGACAGCGCGTGTCGTGGGACGTGTGAGGGATTATGTTCGCCGTAGTTTAACGAAAGCCATGTTTGCCGTTGGAAGAAATGAACTTTGGAGTCACCGTGAGTTTTGTGTGTCCGGTGGATTTGGGGGAGAGGCGTGCGTTGTCGCCATTAAAGTGGCCCAGAGGTGAAATGAGAGCTAGGTGTCGAGAGCGGAAATAAGGCATTGCATCGACATAGCCAACTTTGAGGGTGACATAAAGTTGTTCCTGTGGTAGAGTATTGAATGTATCTAATTCATATTCAACTGGGATTCCTTGGTCTGGTGATAGACGCAAGGAATCCATAAATTATATAGGTTCCCTCATGTGTCCATGCTGCTGCTTCTGCTATTGAAGAGTGGCCAGTTGGGACGTCTGCACTGGTCGGCGTTGTTCAGCCAAAGAGACTGTGTTTGGCAGCTTAGCCAATTTCTGCTGCCCGGGAAAGGAGGTCCGGAAAGAATAGGATAAGTCATCCTGATTGGGTGAAATTATGCGTCGAATTAAATTTCGCGCCAAACCAAAATACCTTCTGCTACAACCTCCTCAAAAGAGGTATCTTTGGGATGACATTTAACTGCATCTGATGGTGAGGCTCCAGTTGAAGAGATCTGCAGAGTGTGAAGTTCCCTTTCCTTGTCATTAATCCTAGGTCCATTCTGACGACAACTTGTAATATCTTTGAAGGTTGATGCACTTTTTTAAAATTTTGTTTATTTAGGTGATATAATCAGAAAACATCTTACCCAGTCGGCTGGGGCTGTAGAATACACCAACTGAACCTCTGAACCCAACGATTTTCCTGGATATGACACTAAACAATCTGATGGTAAGTTCCAGTAATGCTAGAGCTTTGGGGAATGCGGAGTACCCCTTTATTGCCATCGCTCCCTGGTCCACTCTGGTCCAGAGTGGTAGCATCTGATAAGGGTCCTATCTATGGGTTAAATAGAACTAACAGCATACTTATACTAAACTGAATTGTTTGACATAGAAATGTTTTTGACAATTAAACCGTACGTACATTTAAATTGCGTGCTTATGCTAAATTAAATTATTTGAAATAGAACTGTTTTTTGACATTTAAACTGTACTTACACTAGCTCGAACATACACACAGCAGCTATGTGAAGATACGGGTTGTAGCCCTGAAGCCCTGCCAGAGGCGATGAACGATAGGGAGAAGTGGCGAGAGAGGGTCAGGGAGATCCGTGCTGGCGGCACGACATGATGATGATGATGATGAATACAGAACTGCTTTGATATTTAATTGTGTATAAACAAAATCTGAACTTATACTAAACTGAATAACTGAATTAGAGCTGCTTGATTAAACTGAATAGCTTGAAATTGATTTTTTTTTTTACAATTAAACTGTACTTACATTTAAACTGCGTACTTATCCTTAACTGAATTGTTTGAAATGGGACTATTTTCATAAAAAAATGGATTTGGCGTTAAATAACCTACAAAGGTTGATGTGCCATAAAAATCAACCAACCAGCCAGAAAACATTTTTTCTCTTTGCACTTTCCTACTCTATCATAGCCCAGTCGACTGGAGCTATGGAACACACTGACGGCATCTCAGCAGAGGAGTACGACCCCCCACTCCTCCAACATCTGATGGTAAGGCTCCAGACTTGAAGATTTGGGTAATGTAGAGTACCCCTTCATTGCCATTGCTCCCAGGTCAACTCTGGCCTGGAGTGGCAGCACTTGATAGGGATCTATTTATGAGTCAGATAGAACAAACTGTGTTCAAACGAGTGACTTGTTAAATTGTAACTGTTATATAGCAATACTTGAAACCAATTAAGTATGCGCATAAAAGTGCTCAGGCTCTTTTAAGAATGTTATCTACAAAATGTGCTGACCAATCAAACACACACACACACACACACACACACACATATATATATATATATATATATATATATATATGCGTTTAATTAAATCATAACGACACATTTTATCAATATAGTTTTTTCAAGATCCTTTCAAGTTTCCTGATCAGTGTCTTAGTTTCAGGTTGGAATTGGTTGATGAACCTGAAACCAAGACACTTATCAGGAAACTTGAAAGGATCTTAATAAAATTGCATAGACAAAATGTGTTTTATTATTTAATCAAACATGGTTAAATGAAAGATGGTTGCCCGACTACACACACACACACACACACACATATATATATATATATATATAGAGAGAGAGAGAGAGACTGACTGACTCTTTCGTTATATCACAACTCTTCAGTGTGGCTTGACACGTAGGACGCTTGAAGCTGGGATCGAAACCCACCCAACTTTACGTTAGACTTAGTATCATATCACTTAGCCAGCCAGCGAACCACGTCAGGTAGGGAATTACATAGCATTATGTAGTAGCTTTCGTTAGTTTACATTTTTGCCTTACCAGATACCAGAGTGCTCGATTCATTCGAAGAGCTTTACATTATGCGAGTGGCAGCCGTAAATCCCTTCGTCAGAGTGCTCAAACCCCGTGGGGGAGTTGGCGCTAAATAACCTACAATGGTTGATATGCCATAAAACCCAACCAAACAAAATCATATATTTTTAATGTGAATGTATAAAGAGAATTTGGCATTAAATAACCTACAGTGGTTGATATGCCATGAAACTAAACCAAACCACTTTATCAACAAAACTTGGAATATACTGGCTGCATTCTCTACTGTGGGGTCAGACATCACCCCGCAAAATAAAGTGAGGTCCTGGATATGACACCCAACTTCATGTGGTAGTGAGGGTCCAGTCCTGAAGCTCTAGGAAATGAGGAGTATTCCTTCATAGAGTTATAGAACCTGTTTGGATCTCATCAGTTTAAAAATGATTTGTATCTAATTGGACCGTGTGTTAAAAAAAACCCTTAAGAAACAATTACACAAACAGTGAACTTATATACATGCAATGAACGCGATACTCTAAACTTTTACTAAATATCTTTTCTTTTCTTTCTTTCTTTCTTTCTTTCTTTTTTTTTTTAATCTATTAATTTGGTCAAGATAGAGTTAATAGGATTTCAAAGTCTATCAATTTGTTCATTTGGAAACGCGTGAGATCACACGATGATTTCCCGAAGAGTCCTGGCCTGCAGAACAGGAATTTTAAAACAATATTTAAAATTCAAATGTGAATTATTTTTGTCTAATGTTTCAACATTAAAAATTGACGCTAACTTTTTCTGCTTTCTTTCAAAATAAAATCATTTTCAATTAGTTAATAAACAACGAAATACAAATATTTTCCAGAAAAAAAAAGAAAAGTGTCCTGTACTATAAAAGTTGTATATTTTCTTTTCAGTATTTTTTTTTTTTTTTCGGAAAAAAAGTTTTTGTGTATTATTAATTACAACTATATATTCACCAGAAGAAAACTGTTTCTCAGATTCTGAAAAGAAAGGAAAAATAGAGAAATAATTTTAAGTTATTAAAATATGTGGGAACTAGTTATTGCTCTACACCGCTTAGGGGTTTTCTTTGTCATCACATGAGCTGTTTTCGCTCAATTCACGGCTGTTTTTTTTTTTCCGTTTACTTAATTTCTTTATTTCATTTTTTTCACCTGGGACATTATTGTTATAAATTCAATGAAAAAAACAGAAAATTTCCTAATCAACAAAGAAACCTTCACAAATTTATCAAATTTGGAAAACGCACTTGAACCTTAGAATTACTCGAAAAAAGATGCAATAATTGCATCATCTGCTTTTTATTTTTGCTTCTTTTTTTTTAATTCGGACATTTAATATCTAAAGGGTAAGTTGAAACTGAAAGTATTGAATTTAATTTAATTACATACGCACATTTGTGTGTACTCTTTCTCCAATTTCTGGTTAAATAAAACAACTTTATTTTTGTATCTCTTGACGGTAGATTTAAGTTTAATTGAGTGAAAGTAGATTACTACTATTAATGGTAATAGACTTGAATATTTAATTTTTGATTGTCTATTTGGACTCATTAACTTTTCTATGATTAGATCATGTTTTCTTTTTTTATTAATCAATTTGCAATGTTTTATTTCATAATAATCGCGAGACGTTTTTTCTCTTCTTTATCGTGATAACAGAAAATAAGGTTATTGATTGATTGATTCTAATGGCATATGAACAGGTCTAGGGTTATCTTATGCCTAGAGGTTAGGTAATTGCTTTCATTGTACATTTATATTTAATTTTTTTTGTTTATTCAAACCCTTTTTTTTTGCATACGGACTTTTGGAATACGAATAATTTTTAAAACAGATGTTTCACCCGTAGATGGGAGTAACGATTGTTACCACACCTTGTCAGAGTGGACCTGAGAGTAATTGCTACGAAAGAAGTACTCTACCATCACCAGAACTCCAGAACTGGAGCCTCATCTTCAAATAAAGTTTTGTGTCTTACATAGCCCCCCCCCCACACACACACACACACACACTCTTTTCGATTGTACAGTCGGCTGGGACAGTCGAATACACCAACTGCACCTCTGCAGTAGGGTAAATCCCCTCCCAACGAGTGTCCTAGATATGACATTAAACAATCTGATGGTGAGGTTCCAGTAATGCTGGAGCTTTAGGGAATGCGAAATACCCCTTCATTGCCATTGCTCCCAGGTCCACTGTAGCCCAGAGTGCTACCACCTAATAGGGACCTATCTATGGGTCAAATTGAACTAAACTAGGTAATTACGCCAAACTGAATTACTTGAAATAGAACTGTTTTCACAACTAAACTACATACTTATGCTAAACTGAACTGTTTGAAATAGAACTGTTTTTGACATTAAAAGTGTACTTATGCTAAACTAAATTGTTTGAAATAGAACTGTTTTGATAATTAACTGTGTGTGGACAAAAACTATACTTATACAAAACTGCATTGTTTGATTAAGAACTGTTTGACTAAACTGAATAGCTTGAAATAGAAATGTTTTTGACAATTAAACTGTGAACTCATGCTAAACTGAATTATTTGAAATGGAACTGATTATTTGTATAAAAATGGATTTGGCGTTAAATAACCTACCAAGGTTGATATGCCATAAACCCTACCAAATGATCCTCTTTTCAAAGGGGTCTTTACCTCTCTACCAGGGATACAGTCAGGAGATAAGGCTTGTCGACAAAGTGAAGAACAGTTTGTTTGTTTTTTATCCAGGTACTTCAATTATTTATTTTGAAGAATTATTTGAAGGACAATATACCTCTCATTTTGTCTTTTAATAATTCATAAAGCATATTTTATCCTTTTGAAAAAATCTTTATTTCTTTAAACTAAATTGTGAATATTTAATTGCCTGATTAATGAAACTTATTGCTTACCTTAAAATATTACTATGATCAAGCTAAAAACACTAAAAGATGATAGCTGTCTGAATTTTTGAGATGAGGCTTGATGTGTATTATTTTGATTGTGATTTTTTAACTATTGTCCTCATCTTTATTGTTAATAGATAAAACACAATGTTTCAGCCACTGTATCCTCCGGCCTTCTTCAGGTGTCCTTTGTCAATCTGGGCATAGAAATAAACCAATAATTGAAAAGGCCAAATCCACTTGTTTTTGAAGTAAATTAATTACTTCTCGTGATTCTTCTCAGACTGATAGGTGTGAAAAACAATGACATCATTATTTGTAAAAAGTCTTCATAGTCCTTAAACGCCTTGTTTGATCAACAGTCGAACCTTAAAAATGATTTCCCAGGTTGAATCATTTCTATACCCTGATAAACGAGGGACACCTGGTGAAGGCCAGAGGACACAGTGGCTGAAACGTTGTGTTTCAACTAACAATGATAAAGATAACAACAGTTCAAAAAATCACAACCAAAATAATTTTAAAAGATAATATTTAAATTCTGAATAAGTGAAGACTTTACCTCTGATCCAAAAGAATTTCAATCCCAAAGTAACTTTGATGTAAATTCTTTTTATATACTTGTTATAGTGTAATATAATGACCGAGGGATTTCGTTTTATATATCTTGCCTTTGGGTTTAGATAGGCTGAGAACCTTTTGGCTCAGTGCATGGGTTAGTCAGGTGTAAACATGAGCACAGGTGTCATTCAGAGATGTCACAATAGAAATCCCAGATAGGGGGATGTGAATGACGTCCCGCACCGGAAGCGTGGGCTGAGATTTGAGAAAAGTCAGTTAGTTGAGATTGAGACCTGGGCGAGACCAGACCAATTTGCGCGCTATGGGTGCCGCACGTGTTGGGAGGGGGGCAGATGGAAAAGTCAGTATAGAAAGATAGTATCACTCTCCTTATGTCGAAAAATCTTTTAACTCAAAGGTAATAAAAAGTTTCGTACCTGAACTAAGAAGTCGTAAGTGTTTTTCATGTTTCGGGATTCCTATGTTCTATGTATATATGTTATGAACATTCTATGTACATTTCACATATTCATGTATGGCTATGTTACAATAGTATATAATTAGTGTTAAATAGCAATACTTGTAACCACTTCACTGTGTACAAACAAATGATTAATACTGAATAAAATTATTAGGTATTAGATAGCTATAATTGAAACCATTTAACTGTGTAGAAACAATAGCAATACTAATTTGCAAACAAATTAGTTCTTGCATACGTATACCTATTTAAATGTGTGCAGACAAATGACTGATGCTGAATTGTTACTGTTGCATGTCAATACTTGAAGTCATTTAATGGTAAAAAAATGAGCTCTGGCTTGTTTGAAAATGTTATCAACAAAACATCTTCACAAATCCTATATATTCAATATCTATGTATAAAGAGGATTTGGCATTAAATAATCTATGATGGTTGATATCCCATAAAACCCTACCAAGCCAAATCATATGAAATTAATATATATGTATATATAAAGTGGATTTGGCATTAAATAACCTACAATGGTTGATATGCCATAAAACCCAACCAAACCAAATCATATATATTTAATATCTATGTATAAAGAGGATATGTCATTAAATAACCTTTTCATCAGTGGTGATCATGAGCCCTGTTGGCCAGAGCTGTAGCATACACTGACTGCATCTCTGCTGAGAGGTAAACCCCCCACCCCTCAACGAGTGTCATTGATATGACATTAAACAATCTGATAGTGAAGCTCCAGGGGTGCAGAGTACCCATTCATAGCTATCACTCCTTGGTCCACTCTGGCCTGGAGTGGTAGCACCTGATAGGGTTTTATCTATGGGTCTGATAGTACTGTTTGATGTTTCACCTGTGTGTAAACAAATGACAAGTGTTTAAATGAATCCTCTTTATACATATGTATTAAATATATATGATTTGGTTTGGTTGGGTTTTATGGCATATCAACCATTGTAGGTTATTTAATGCCAAATCCTCTTTGTACATATATATTAAATATATAGGATTTGGTTTGGTTGGGTTTTATGGCATATCAACCATTGTAGGTTATTTATTGCCAAATCCACTTCATATATATATATATATACACACACATATTAAGTATATATGACTTGCTTTTATAGGATTTTATGGTATATCAACCATCGTACATTATTTAATGTCAAATCCTGTTTATACATATATATTAATTATATAGGATTTGTAAACACATTTTGTTGATAACATTTTTAAACGAGTCAGAGCTGATGTTTTATTGAATTGTTAGTATGTTAGCCAAAGCTCTGGGAAACCTGGAATCAATCCCAGGTTGAGTCAAACCAAAGATGCAAAAAATGGTACTTGATGCCTCCTTCCTTAACACTCAGCATTATAAGTTGTGGATCAAGGATGAGTGGTGCTACCTAGAAAAAGGAGTAGTGCCCTCCCCTACACCTTGGTGTAGTAACTATTGAAAAGAGACCCTTCAGGTTACCCTCAACTGTGGTCAGTCAAGTAACTTACTTCAAACTATTCAAATTTTTTGACTTCTGCTAAATTGAATAGGTTGAAATAGAACTGTTTGATCATTTAACTGTGTAAACAAATGACTGATGTTTAATTAAATTGTTAGTTATACATAGCAATACTTGGAACTATTTAGTTGTGTGCAAAAGGGTGAGCATCAGCACATTTAGAAACATTATCAACAAAATGTGTTTACAAATCCTATATATTTAATTTATATGTATAAAGAGGATTTGGCATAAAATAAATTACAAGAGTTGATATGCCATAAAAGCAAACCAAACCAAATATCTAATATATATGTACAATGAGGATTTGGCATTAAATAACCTACAGTGGTCGATATGCCATAAAACACAGTCAAACCAATTCATATATATTTAGTATATATTTATAAAGAGGATTTGGAATTAACCTACAATGGTAGATATACCTTAAAACTCAACCCAACCCAACCCAACCAAATCATATATATTTAATTTATATGTATAAAGAGGATTTGGCATAAAATACCCTGCAAGGGTTGATATACCATAAAACCAAACCAGACCATTCTAATAATTTTAAAACTTTTTAAATTCTCTTTAAATCTGAACATAAATTAGAAACTGTACACAAGTTTATGAATATATTAATCTTTTAAACTCAGAAATTTTCTTTTTATTTTAAAATATCTTTCCTTCATTTACAGATGTTCCTTGCATTGGAGAACAGCCACTTTTTTCTGAAGGATATCTCTAAATATAACAAAAAAAATTTAAAAACACAATTTCCTGTCTGATTTGATTTTCAAATGAAATGCAAGAATATAGGCTATAGACAGTATTTTTGAAAACTTCAAAGATTTAATTTTCCTGAAATAATTTTTCCCCAAAAAATTATGGAAAATCATACAGTAGAGAAATCATATATTTGTGAAGCATGTGGATTGGCATTTTCAAGGATTTCAGATATGAAGAGGCACACACAAATACACACTAGAGAAAAAGAATTTTCATGTGAAGAGTGTGGATGTACATTTTCACGAAGTTCAATTTTCAAAGCACACAAACAAACACACACTGGGGAGAGACCATTCTCTTGTGAAGTGTGTGGATCTGCATTCTCTAAAAGGTCAATTTTGACAAAACACTTAAGAATACACACTGGAGAAAGGCCATATCCTTGTGAAATTTGTGGATCTAGATTTTCAACAAGGTCAGTTTTGACAAATCACATACGGACACATACAGGTGAAAAACCTTTTTCTTGTGAAGTGTGTGGATATGCCTTTTCAAGGCGACCAAAATTAAAAATACACATGCGAACACACACAGGGCAAGAAACATACTCTTGTAAAGTGTGTGGTTCAACATTTTCAAGGAGTTCACTTCTGACAAGTCACATGCAAACACACAAAGATGACAAACCATTTTCTTGTAAAGTGTGTGGGTGTGCTTTTTCAAAGAGTTCAAATTTGATAATTCATGTACGAACACATACTGGAGAGAAACCATACTCTTGTGAAGTGTGTGGTTACGCATTTTCAAGAGGCTCACTTTTGACAAGTCACATGCGAACACATACAGGTGATAAACCATTTACTTGTAAAGTGTGTGGGTGTGCTTTTTCAAAGAGTTCAAATTTGAAGATCCATGTGCGAATACACACAGGGGAGAAACCATACTCTTGTGAAGTGTGTGGATATGCATTTTCACATAGTTCGCATTTAAAAACGCATAAACGAACACACACTGGAGAGAAACCATATGTGTGTGACATTTGTGGATATGCTTGTTCAGTAAGCTCAGATTTAAAAAAGCATAAACGAATACACACTGGAGAAAAACCGTATTCTTGCAACATTTGTGGATATGCATGTTCACAAAGTTCAGCTTTGAAAACTCATAAGCAAACACATACTAAAGAGAAACCAGATGCCTGAGATATCTATGAATATATATAAATATTCATAAAGCTTGCATTAAAAATATTCCTGTACAGAAAGTTTACATTTCAAAATATTTGCAACATTTTTGTATAAACAGGTTCAGATTTTTCAACAGAGGGAAGAGAAACCATATTCTTATGATATCCATAAATATGCATGTTTTGACTGATCAGCCTCAAAAGTAAATATATAATGAATTGAATGATTATTTATCTGAAGTCTGAGTGTAACTTTGTAGTGTTTCTTGGTATGTATTTAAACAGATCTTAAAATATTGGCAATTAATCCAAACTTGGAATATGGTATTTGTGATTTAATGTCTCAGTCATGTGATATTTGCTAACTTTTATTAGAATTTTAATATAACATTGTGCCTATGTTTTGTCTGACAATGAAAAGAGAATGATTTTAAAAATTTGTACCCAAGTAGCTTCTAATTTAATATCATTTTAAGGTTGGTAGGCTGTTTTGTTCTATAGCGTATCAACCCATTTCAAGTCATTTAATGCTGAATTAAATTTCAAACAGTTCAGTTTAGTATAAGTATAGTTTTTTTGTTTATACACAGTTGAATGTCAAAACTGTTCTATTTCAAACAATTCAGTTTAGCATAAGTACACAGTTTTAATGTCAAAAACAGTTCTATTTTAAACAATTCTGTTTTACACAGTTTATTTCTATTTAAAAACAGTTCTATTTCAAATTGTTCAGTTTAGCATAAGTGCACAGTTTCAATGTCAAAAACAGCTCTATTTGACCCATAGATAGGACCCTATCAGGTGCTTCCACTCCAGGTCAGAGTGTATCGGGGAGCAATGACAATAAAGGAGTACTCAGATTCCCCAAAGTTTCAGCATTATTTGAATCCCACCATCAGGTTATTTAGTGTCATATCTAGGATACTCATTGGTGGGGAGGTCTTACCCCTCTGCAAAGAAGTAGTCCGTGTATTTTACAACCCCAGTCAACTGAGAAAAATTTGATTTTAAGTTAGTGGAATATGTAAAGATACTCATTAAAAGGAAATAAAAATAATTATATAAAATCTATAGATTTGTCTTTTTGAGGTATGTAGACTTACATATGAGTCAAAATCGTACTTTTTAAGTTATATTTTAAAAATGTATCTTTCATTGAATGCAGTTTTGATAGTCTGTATTTTCATAGAAGACAATAATATGAAATTTATATTTCTGCTAATTTCAACTGATGATATTATGTAAAAGTCTAAGATTTTGCTTGAAATCTCTAGGAATGTGATGGTTGAACTGGTATGTTTTAAATATAAAAATGTGTATATATATATCATCATCATCATCATGTCATGCCATTAGCACGGATATCCCTGACCCTCTCTTTCCACTTCTCCCTATCGTTCATCGCCTCTGGTAGGTCTTCAGGGCTACAACCCGTGTCCTCACAGAGCTGCTGAATGTATGCTCGAGCTGGTCATCCTGATTTTTGACTGACCATATGTGGGGGTCCATAGGAGTACATTACTTATGAGCTCGTTCCTGCTTCTCCAGCAGTGTCATGCATGTCTGGTTCGTTTAACTTGGATAGTTTTCGTGATGGGAGGCAGGTGGCTGTATAGTTAGTGCTTTGTGGGGTGTTGCCACCAGGACTTGTTCAATATTATATATATATATATGTATTGTATACTTAGCCAGCAAATTGCTATCTAAACATGTCCAGTTGAATACAGCAGTGTTTCTTTTTTAAATCTTCAAGCGAAAAACTCATTTTCTACTACACTAAATTTAAAACGTCAAATCTTATCTTTAAGAATAACACTTCAAGAGAGTCTCTCAGAAAATAGCATAACCCCTAATACCTACATTGGTCATACAACAATCACACTCTCTTGTTGCCTTTTCTATCACCTTTCTGATATAATTGCCATAAAACAGCATCTAATGACCAAGTATAACAAAGACACTGACAAACTCAAATCCCCGGACATAGGAAAGATCCTAATTAACAATACAAAAATCATATACAAAGATAACAATAAAAACCGTAGACAAATCCTCGAAGCAATAACTATAAAAAAATAAAAACCTACTATATATAAAATAGCATTTACCACAGGTATAAACATTAAACAACTTACCACTCACCCTAAAAGAATGAGCCAACCCCATCAAAATAAAAAAAAATCTACAAATAAAACTCACAGCAACAATCTAACACAACCCCTGAAGATGACCAGTGAAATGGCTGAAAGTGCTTGGGCTAGTATAGGGTACTTTCTTCATCATCTTGACCAAGACATAAGAAGACTTGAACATCTTCACTTGAAGATTTTAAAAAAGAAACAATCCGTGATATTCAAGTGGATATGTTTAGATGTATGTGTACATATATATATATATAGAGAGAGAGAGAGAGAGAGAAAGAGAGAGAGAATTTTCAGGTTAAACTTTTTGAATATGCATTATTGCTATAAAATAAAAATACTTAGACCCCATTATATTCTTATTATATAATGTTGCCAATAAATAACTACACCCCAAACAATTTTTCCATAAAAAATGCATTTTCTTCTGAACTAAAAATACCAGGATTTTATCATTTCTATTAGAACAGTACACAATTAAAACAAATATTATTAGATCTACATTTTCTTTTCTTTAAGTAGAGGAATTATATTGTGAATTGAATTACCATGACCCAAAAATCTAGCGAACACTTATGCACAACATACGGAAACGCTGGACAGCTGTTTCGACCTTATTAGGTCTCATCAGCAGTGTATACCATGATCTCCACCACAATGGATGTAGATCTATATCCTTGCCCCTGAGGTCATAATAATTACATGGATGCATATTTCTAATCCTCTTGTGAAGACATGGCCTTGGAGGTGACCGTGTCCTCTGTAAAGAGTACAGATGTAACTTGCAAGACACATTCAGGTTAATTGGCTGTGCAATTACCATGACTAGTTAATTTGGCGTCACTTGTGTGTGATATGGACTGTTGGCTCAGTTGTAGAGTTTCAGCTCTGCAATCTGTGGTCACTGGTTTGACCTCCAGTGATAGAGATCACTGTATATACTGCTGATAAGACCTAATAAGGTCGAAACAGCAGTCCAGTGTTTCTGTATATAGTGCGTAAGCATTCGCTAGATTTTCTGGTCATGGTAATTCAATTCAAAATATTATTAGGTATAATTTACAATATCGTCCATTAATAATTACACCCCTAATAATTTTTCCATGAAAAATCCATTTTCTTCTAAGCCAAAGATATCAGGATTTTATTATTTTTATTAGAACAGTCATCATCATCATCATCATATCGTGCTGGCAGCACGGATATCCCTGACCCTCTCTCGCCACTCCTCCCTATCGTTCATCGCCCTAGGTAGGTCTTCAGGACAACAACCTGTATCCTCACATAGCTGCTGAATGTATGTTCGTGCTGGTCGTCCTGCTTTTGCACGGCCGTGTGTGGGGATCCATAAGAGTACATCTCTTATGAGTTCATCTCTGCTTCTCCAGCAATGTCCTGCATGTCTGGTTCGCCTAACTTGAATAGATTTCGTGATAGGGGGCAGGTGGCCGTACAGTTGGTGTCTTGTGGGGTGTTGCTGCCAGGACTTGTTGAGGATTGCACGCAGCATTCTTGTGTAATTGCCATCTAGTTTCTTCTCCAGCCGTTTTGTTAGCGTCCATGTAGTGCATCCATATAGCAGTATCGATGTGACCGCTGCCTGGAAGAAACTGCGTTTCATTTTATCAGTTAGGTCTGATTTCCATATAGTCGATAGCCTATTGATAGCTGTCCATGCTTTCGTTAACCTCGTTTCGATGTCCTTTTCAGTTGATTCGACGCTGCTTCCTAGGTACGTGAATTTGTCTACTAGTTTAAGAGGGGTTCCTTCTAGAGTGGAGATGTCCCCCGTTTGGTTATAGCACATATATTTAGAACAGTACAAAATTAAAATGGATATTATTAGGCATTATTTATTACCAAACTCTACACCTTTGAATTTCTGTTACTAAATATGAATTGTATAAATATATATAAAACATGAATAACTTATTACTAAATTCAAAACTGTTTTCCCTCTATCTGTAATGCTACATTCTTCCTAGTTTTTTACCATCTTTTCTTTCACATTTTTCTCATAAGTTGTTAAAATATTCATAAAAATATATAGAAATACACACTCATACAAACATATTAGTAAAGTTGGTGACCCCAGTCAAGGATGACCTAAAGGCTCCCTTTTCAATAGCTACTACACCGAGCTGTAGGGGAGGATGCCACTCCATTCCCTGAATTGCTTGACTTTACCTTTGATCTGTACCTTATAATGCAAGGCGCCATCAAGTACCATTTTTTGAGTCTTTGGTATGGATTGAAACCCCAGTCTCCTGGACCGGACCATTGATGAACACTCTACTCATTTGGCCAATGGCTTGGCTGAATAGAAAATCAACACTGTTATATGATAACTGTATCCTTCTGAGTTTACATGAAAAAAGAGCTGTGCTGCAATTATAGATTAAAAAATGATTCAACAGCAAATACACATTGCGCACTGGTTCAAGCCATAATCTTAGCTGATCAGCTCTGAAAAAAAAGTGGCAAGACATTAGCTAAATGGAGCTACCATTACCACTTGCCTAAATTCATGTGCATCACATAAGTGACAGTTTAAAATGTGGGAGGTATATCTGCTGCGGCCTGTATTTTCCCAATATTTAAAATGCTATAGACTACCAACTGTTTTCTAGTTTTTCCTTCACATTTTTTTTCACATAATTGTTTGAATATAAGTTGTTAAAGAATAAACATATATAGAAACATACACACAAACACATACATATATTTTATTTTCTCTTCCTTCCTTCCTCCTCCTTTCTCCTAATTCAAAATCTTTCTTGGAGAACAAATCATCATCATCATCATCATGTTGTGCCGCCAACATGGATATCCCTGACCCTCTCTCGCCACTCCTCCCTATCGTTCATCACTTCTGGCTCATCCTCAGGGCTACATCCCATATCCTCACAGAGCTGCTGTATGTAGGTTCAAACTGGTCGCCCTGCTTTTGTTCGGCCATATGAGGGGGTCCATTGGAGAACATCACTTATGAGCTCACCCCTGCTTCTCTAGCAATGTCCTGCATGTCTGGTTCATCTTTTGTACAAAATATTCATAAACAGTCATGTGACATAATTCTAAACATGGTTACCCCTTTTCCTGTGTATATATAATATTTCCTCAAACATCCATCAGTGATTTAACATCACTAGAAATCATCCTTCCTTGTCCTGATCATGGTTCATTAGAATCGAAGCATTAGAACATCAAATTTCTTTCTCATTAAACCCTTCTTCATCTTGGATTACCTTGTTTATCAATTTTTCTCTACACGTATATGCATGTGTTATAAAAATATACAGAAAAACATAAATCCAGACTTAAAGTTGAAGAAACAAAGAAAATATACATTTTGCACACTTTTAAAAAACATATTTCTGTATATATTTGAATTTTGAATTTCTTAAACAAAGTGAAAATTATTAAAAACTTACAAATGATGTAATAATTTACTCAGCTTTTTTTTTCTGCTTAGATGTGGTATAAGTTTTGCTAGTCAAGCTTGCTACCCAAGGCATCCAACTTTCAGATGACATCATCTGAAACCACCTTGTGACCAGAAATTGTACCCTCTCACAGTTTCTTCTTTGGTTGCATTCACTATTCTTGGTAGAAAAAAAAACTGTCTATTTTCTCAGTCTTATATATGTGTCATTATGGAGGTGCCCATGGTGTAATGGTTATCATCATAGGAAATGGACACAGCGACACGAGTTCAAATCCTAAACCAGGCTAATTGCATTTCACATAGCACTAATACCCTTGGGAGAGGTATGAATCCAATTATTCTCCCTCCAGCTATGGGTAAATAGTAGGACAGACTAGGTTCTTCAGCCTTGGTGAGGCAACTAGTCTAGGAGGAGGAAAACTCTGAATTCAAACCTGTTAAACTCCGCTTAAAAACTGACCTTGTGTCATATCCTGCCCGAGCGGAGGGGTTGGTAAATATGTATATATGTGTCATAATCCTGATCATGCTCCCACAGTCCTCCAAATTAAATTCTGGTCTAATTCATATAAAACTTCCTCTCTCATTTGTCTTTACTTTTCTCCTTTGAGATTTGGTTCAGGCACCCAGATGTATGAGGGCAGTGATAGAATGGCAGGTGTACTTTGGAGACCCTTGGTGTTTAGCATTGCATATGAGAAATTGGATTAGCATTACAGTATAAAGCTGTGACTTTCTATCTGGGGTTTAAGAATACACTGACTGTATCTCTGTAGTGGGGTAAACCTCCCCCCCCACAACGAGTGTCCTGATATGATATTAAACAATTTGTGGATGAGGTTTGAGTAATGCTGGAGTTTTGGGGAATGTGGAGACCCCCTTCTTTGCCATTGCTCCCAGATTGATTCTGGCCCAGAGTAGTAGCACCTGATAGGGTTCTATCTATAGGCCTAATAGAACTAAACTGCGTACTTATGCTAAACTGAATTGCTTGAAATAGAACTGTTCTGACATCTAAACTGTGTACTTATGCTAAACTGAATTGTTTGAAATGGAACTGTTTTTGTATGCTAAACTGAATTGTTTGAAATAGTTTTTTGACATTAAAACTGTACTTATGCTGAAGTGAATTATTTGAAATAGTACTGTTTTGACATTTAACTGTGTGTAAGCAAAAACTATATTTATACTAAACTGAATTGTTTGAATTAGAATTGTTTGACTAAACTGAATAGCTTGAAATAAAGGTATTTTCGACGATTAAACTGTGTACTTATGCTTAACTGAATTGTTTGAAATAGAACTATTTATTTGTATAAAAATGGATTTGGCATTAAATAACCTACAAAGGTTGATATGCCATAAAACACAAACAAAGAAAAAATTTTTATTGATCAAGAATTTTTTTTTTCACTTGAAACAGTCACCACAAACATTTTTTTCTTTGATATTTATTTTCATCATTTTCTGCCCGGAGTGCTATTTGTTCATAGTTATTGGATATGTAGACTTTTATGTACAGTCTTCTATAGACTGTAAATAGTCGTTGTGCATGGTATAACGACTGTGGTCTATTTTTCTGTGCATTCAAGATGCTCATGAGTTGCGACAAACTGAAATTATTGTGTTTAAGTAAAAAATAATGGAAATATTTTTGTTTTATTTTCAATAAATCTTTTGTGGAAGTTTTTCTGAGTTATTTTCTTTTTATTATTTCAATTAAAATTGTTCAAGTGAAACTAATATATATATGTGGTGTTTAATAACATTCAGCCAACATCATGGCCATTTGTCTGCAATTAAAATTTGTATTTTAAGGTCAAGTTATTTTTTATATATTTTTAACAAGCATCTCATTTCTTTTTTGTGGATAGTTTTGTTTTGTTTGATGGCATATCAACACTTGTAGGTTATTTAATGCCAAATCCTCTTTATACATATATACTAAATATATATGATTTGGTTGGGTTGAGTTTTATGGCATATCAATCATTGTAGGTTATTAAATGCCAAATCCTCTTTAGACGTGTATATTAAATATATTGGATTTGGTTGGGTTGGGTTTTATGGCATATCAACCATTGTAGGTTATTTAACAGCTAAATCCTCTTTATACATTTATATTAAATATATAAGGTTTGGTTTGATTGGGTTTTATGCCATATCAACCATTGCAAGTTATTTAATTGCCAAATCCTCTATATACATGTATATTCAATATATATAATTTGTTTTGATTGGGTTTTATGCCATGTAACAAAGATGGTTTTTATTGAAACATTTTTGTGAGACAATAAATAACAAGCAAACAATGTTTGCTTTACTGGCAAAAAGAAGAAGAAAGAATATTGAGAGGGAAAGAGTGATGATAAGGTGTGGTTAGTATAACACTAATGTCTCTTAAGTTTGAGACTTTGAATTTTTATAAAGTCTCCAGGTTGTTTGGAGTGCCTCAGGTCTAGAATGGAAGGGATGCTTCTTTGGCAGTCTTGAGTTTCCTCTTTGCCTCTTTCCACACCCTCTCTGATTATTCATTTTACCATCCTGTTTTTATAGATCAAAATCTAGACTAAAAAGATTTCTGATTGGTTGTGAAATAAGAGACAATTAGAAGTCGTAATCCCTTGTTCAGGATTATATCTTACAGGTATAGGGAAAACTCTTTTTAGATGCTTTGACCAATGAGAATAGGTTTAAAACAACGGGGTTGAACTAAAAATTCTCAACCTCACCTGACTAGATGAGCCATCCATAACACACCTTTGTTTAGGGTTTATGAAAATTAAATCTCTATTTTGACATTGACCTTTAAGATAAGGACAAGAAAAATATGTTTTACGAAATGACCCGTCTCATCATTATGATCGATGGAATTAGATCACAACCGAAAATTTTATAAATTCACTGAGCACTAAAATCAAAAATAATTGTCTCTCTCTTAAATGACCTTTTGAAATAACCTACCAGCTTTTTAGGTCAATTTAAACCTTGAACAAAAAGATCCTTATTTTAAGGATCTTTTTGTTTTTGAGATCTATATATATTAATTTTCATATATTTCATAAATTTTAATTTTAACTTATTAATTAAATATTTAACCACACATCGTGTCACACATAAGTTCCCGCAAATTACAATATATCTTTTTTTTTCTTTTCTTTTCTTTCTCAAATCAAATTTGTTTTCTAAAATGTTGTCTGTATTATCTTTGTGAATTAGTATCCAAATTAGAAAACTTAATGCTGTTTGAAATTACCCACTAAAGAAGCTCCTTGCCCAGTCAGCTGGGGATATAGAATGCACCGACTGCTTCTCTGCAGAGGAGTAAGACCTCCCCCAACAAGTGTCCAGGATATGACATTAAACAATCAGATGCTGAGGTTGTAATAATGCTGGAGCTTTGGGGAATGCGGAGTACCCCTGCATTGCCATTGCTCCCATGTCCACTCTGGCCCTGAATGGTAGCACCTGATAAGGGTCCTATTAATAGTTTAAATAGAATTAAACCATGGTTTTGACAAACTGTATACTTACATTTAAACTGCATGCTTATGCTAAGCTAAATTGTTTGAAATGGAACAGTTTTTGACATCGAAACTGTACTTACACTAAACTGAATTGTTTAATATAGAACTTCTGTACTTATACTAAACTGAATTAGAACTGTTTGAATAAATTAAATAGCTTGAAATTGAAATGTTTTTGACAAACCCTGTACTCATGCTAAACGGAATTGTTTGAAATAGAACTATTTGCATAAAATTAGATTCGGCATTAAATAACCTACGAAGGTTGATATGCTATAAAACCCAAAACAACCAACCAACTAAAGAAGCTCTCCCCAAAATTTTTTTTCAATATGTCAAAAATTTAGTTGTTTACCCATATATTGCAGAATTTTCATTGTTAGTTTCCTTTAGATGACAAGAATAATTATTAATTAAGATAACCTGCTTAATTTTCTTTTAAAAAAGTTTACTTATTCAGTTTAAGAGGCTCGTGGGGAATGCAGTTGATGTATATATATATATATATATATAAATTTTAGGATGTGCCCAAGGTGTAATGGTTATTGTCTTTGTTCAATTCCTGGACGAGGCTGTTTCACTTCTGGGCCATTGGCTTAATGAATAGAGTTTTTGCCATTGGTCTGGGAGACCTGGGTTCAATCCCAGGTCAAGTCATACCAAAGACTCAAAAAATGGTACTTGATACCACCTTGTTTAACACTCATTATTATAAGGTATGGATCAAGGGTAAGTGAAGCAATTCAGGGAACAGAGTAGTGCCCTCCTCTACACCTTGGTGTAGTAGCTATTGAAAAGGGAGCCTTTGAGTCCCCCTCGACTAAGGTCCCTAACTTTACTTTACATGAAAGAAATGTATAAATCCAAATATTCTCCCACCAGCAATGAGCAAATAGTAAGGCAGACTGGGCTTGATATGGACTTGGTATGGCAAGTTTAGGGTATTTAATGCCATATCATTTTATATGTATATATTAATTGCATATGATTTGCTTTGGTTGGGTTTAATGGCATATCAACGATTGTAGGTTATTCAATAGCAAATCCTCTTTAGACATGTATAGTAAATATATATGATTTAGTTGGATTGGGTTTTATGGCATATCAACCATTATAGGTTATTTAATGCCAAATCCTCTTTATACACATATATTAATATGATTTAGTTTGGTTAAGTTTTATGGTATATCAACCAATGTAGGTTATTTAATAGCAAATCCTCTTTGTACATATATATTAAATATATATGATTTGGTCTGGTTGGGTTTTATGGCATATCAACCATTGTGGGTTATTTAATGCCAAATCCTCTTTATACATGTATATTAAATATATTGGATTTAGTCTGGTTGGGTTTTATGGCATATCAACCATTGTAGGTTATTTAATGCTAAATCCTCTTTATACATATATGTATTAAATATATGATTTGTAAACACAAAAAGGACTCTGAACTGCCGTGTTTGGGTTAACAAGATTAATAACAATATTCTTTTATTGAATAAAAAAAGAAACAAAGAAAAAAACGATTCAGAAAAAAGTCAGGAGCAAAAAAATCTTTCTTCTAAATGGTGGAACGTGAGAATATAGTTTGTCAGTGGTAGAGACGTTTTGCTTTCCTTCGAACCTTTGGATTTAATGGTAGAGCTCATGCTCCAAATCTCAAGTTTATAATTAGGGGGATATTCCCTCCTCCTTTCTCCTCTATCTTATCAGAGTTATTCTTTCCTCCCATTATTTGTCTTTTATTCACATCAGTGTGAATGCAGCAAGATAAATTTGAATATACTGAAATTGTATGCTCACTTACTTGGGATTTTGTGGAGTTTATTCTCTTCTCTTTTCCTCTTGTTATTGGGTTTCCATAACACATTGGTAGAAGGATACACGTCTTATTTCAGATATGACCAAGATTAATTATTGTCTCTTTCCTCATGGACAAGTCTTTTCTTTGGATATTTATTTAACGAGGCTCAACATCCCTCAGAGTTTGAGTTCATTCAAAGGAAAAGCTTTTTCTTTTCTCTCAGTGTTCTCTGCGCAGCATGACTTTGGAATTCAGGTTTCTTCCATATCCCAAATTATGTTCTTAGTTTTTGCAGCACACAAAAGGCAACAGCTTCGACAAACAAACGACAACTGCCTAGTTTCCATAGTTTGAAAAATTATCATGTGTTGGCTTTTTGGTGGTTTATTCCTCAGTACCAATGATGGTTGCGGGTCTTCTTCTCTCCACTGATGCATACATTGCTTATAGAGTGGGGTTTTCTCATGCCCATGTCAGGTTGTACTAATAGAGACGGTTGAAGAGAGACAGCCTCTCTTTCCATTGCTAACTCTAGCTTACTACTATAGTCAGCTGGGCCAGCGAGTCGCACCTCCTTTCCCTACAACTCAACGAATGTATGAGGGTGTCATATTTCCTCATCCCACTTAGTATTACTTTGCTGAAGCTTTGGGGAAAGCAAAGTACTCTTTCATTGTTATTGCTCCTTGGTTCACTCTGACCTAGAGTGATAGCTCATGATACAGTCTATGGATCAAATAGAACTAAATCATTTGCTTTCGCTAAACTGAATTGATTGAAATAGAACTGTTTTGATATTTTACTGGGGGTAAGCAAAAAACTTCTTATGCTAAACTGAATTGTTTGAAATAGAACAGTTTATATGTATAAAAATGGATTTGGCATTAAATAACCTACAATGGTTGATATGCCAAAAAACACAACCAAACCAAATTATATAGATTTAATATATACGTATAAAGAGGATTTGGCATTAAATAACCTACAAAGGTTAATATGCCATAAAACCCAACCAAACTTTTAAAAAATATCGATTCCAAAAATAGTTTTTAAGGTTTTAGAACTCAGACAGCTGGGACTGCATCTCTGCAGAAGGATAAGAATTCATTCCCCTCCAATGAGTGTCAATATGACACTAATCCATCCTGCCCAGTTGGCTGGAGGGGTTGTAGAATAAACCAACTGCATCTCTGCTGAGGAATAAGACCTCTCCAGTGAGTGTCCTGGTATATGATGCTAAACCATCTAATGATGAGGCTCCTGTCCAGGAACAAAGCAAAATGTTGAGTACCGCTTCATTGCCATTGCTCTAAGGTCCACTCTGGCTTGGAGTGATAGCACCTGATAGGGTCATATCTATGAGTCAAACAGAACTGTCAGACATTTAAACTATGTGCAAGCAAATGACTTACTCTAAATTGAATTGTTGGAAATAGAACTGTTTGACCATTTATCTGTGTGTAAGCCAATGAATAATGTTTAATTGAATTGTTAGTGATACATAGCTATACTTGGAACCATTTAATTGTGTGCAGATGTATGAATTGGCTTAAATAGAATAATTAGTGTTGAATAGAAATTATTGTAACCACTTCACTGTGTGCAAACAAATTATAACGAGGGCAGATAATATTACCATTTATACAAAAATGGCAGTTGAGGTTGTAGAGTTCTGTTCTCTTGTTATATTAAAAGAAAGAACAAATGAATTGACAAAGATATTGTCATATTGACACTCATTGGAGGGGAATGAGTTCTTACCCTTCTGCAGAAATGCAGTCCCAGCCGTCTGGGTTCCAAAACCTTGAAAACTATTTTTGAAATTGATATTTTTTTAGTTTATTAGTTTTCATTTTGGAAGTTTGGAAACATTCTTAATTTTATTTAATATTATTCATTTCTTTACACGTAGTTAAATGGTTTTAAGTATTCTTAACACTAATAACTCTATATAATATTTATAACATGAGGGCAGATAATATTACCATTTATACAAAAATGTCAGTTGAGGTTGAACAGTTCTGTTGCCTCTTGTTATACTAAAAGAAAGAACAAATGAGTTGACGAAGATATTGATAGTTTTCAATTTGGAAGTTTTAATAACAGCTTGAGACAAAAAAAAAAACCCTTGTGCCGTAAGTCGCAGGAGGAGGAAACAGTTGTAAATAGTCGAGAAGGAATTTAGCATTCAGCCAGAGGTCTGGTTGATTTTAGGAGAAAGGAATAATTGATAAGGAATTGTCTCCTAAAGGAAGCAGAGGAACAAATGTTGAATGTGCTCTTTCGTAGCGAAATGTCCATCTGTCTGCTACTGGAATTGGCCCGGGTAAGAGAGAGAGAGAATGTGTTATCTCATGTTGAACAGTCCATCAGTCTGCTGCGGGAATCAGCACAGGTAAGAGAGAAAGAGAGAGAGAATGCACTCTCCTCATTAAGGCTGGTTTGTCCTGCTGCTAGCAAGTAAGGAAGAGGAGAGGTCGAGGGGAGTGATACACAACCTTTTATATTGCCCAGGGAGGTGACTTGGGCAGAATGGCATCAGTCATTCTCAGATTAAATATATAAATTCGAAACTCCAAAGGCCAAAACAATTCCCGCACAAAAAAATAATTTGAAATTCTTTCTTTCAGCTGCAAAATGATTAATATTGAATTGAATTATAAGTGTTAGATTGCAATAATTGAAACCGTTTAACTGTATAGAAATGATAGCAATACTAATGTGCAAACAATTTTAACTCATTTAAAAATGAAATTCCCTACAAATTACTTACAAATCATATGTATATCCATTTAAATGTGTGCAAACAAATAACTGATGTTAAATTGTTGCTGTTACATGGCAATACTTGAATAACTTGTTTGAAAATGTTATTGACAAAATGTGTTTAAAAATCCTATATATTTAATATATATGTATTAAGAGAATTTGTCATTAGACTATCTACAATAAAACCAAAATCAAACTAAATCCTAGGTATTTAATACATATGTATAAAGAGGAACTGGCATTAAATAACCTACAATGGTTGATATGCCATAAAACCAAACCAAATCATATATATGTGGTATATATCAATATAGAGGATTTGGCATTAAATAATCTACAATGGTTGATATGCCATAAAATCCAACCAAATCAAATCATATATATTTAATATATTTGTATATAAATGATGTGGCATTAAATAACCCACAATGGTTGATATGCCATAAAACTCAACCAAACTAAATCATATAGATTTAATATATATGTATAAAGAGGATCTGGCATTAGATAGCCTACAATGGTTGATATGCCATAAAACCTAACTAAACCAAACCACTGTTTTTATTCATCTTGGAATTAAAATTTTCCTATTAATTTTTTAATGAAATGGACGAAGTTTTCATAAACACCGTTTTGTCATTGGGTGAAGTATTTTGTCCAGAAAAACCCTTCGTTTTAGTTTTGTTTTCGTTTTTTAAACACTACTTTGTTTGTGATATTCTTTATAAATCTTTGATTATTGTTATGAATGAACAAAACGGAAATTTTGTCGATTGACTAATGAGACGAACAAAGCTGCAAACCGCTTCATGTTCTAAACAAAATTAAGGTAAGTAGGAAAAGAAGATCAATTAAAATTCTCAGAATTTGGTCAATTTCATGGAATTCTTAATTAAAAAGAAAATTCAACTGAGATTTTTTTCTTAATTTTGATTTTTTATTTCCTTGTCGGTTATGTTCTTTTTTTTATCGATTTTGCAATTATTCGTCGAGATTTTGTTTATTCAAATTTTGGACCTTTTTCTAATTTAAACTTACTTAAAGGAAATTTTTTAGATTAATTGTTCTGTGACTAGATATCTTTTTACAAAAATATTTTATAGATTTAGTCGCCGCTCCCTTTTAAATTTTGTTGCGTCCTGTAAAATGGAATCGTTGTCCTCAGTTCAAATCCCCCACGAGGTTGTTTGCGTTTTACTCTGTGCTTATCTTCTTAGCAAAGGCATGAATCCATATGTTCTCAGGCAGGGCCCTTTAGCCTTAATTAGGCAACCAGTCTCGGAGAAAGAAAATTCTAAATTCAAACCAGTTATACTCCTTTTAGAAATTGACCTTGTGTCACATCTTGCCCGTGACTGAAGTAAATACATCCTAAATTTAGTACTTTTCACGTTGATGAAATATTTGGGCAATTATACAAAATAAATTTATCATCCAGATAAAAAGTTTGTGTCATTTACTTAATTTTTGAAAACTGAAATTATTTATTCTATCTGAATACATATTAGGCTATTGGCCTAATGAATAGAGAGTTTGCCAATGGTCCGGGAGACCAGGGTTCAATCCCAGGTCGAGTCATACCAAAGACTTAAAAATGGTGCTTGATGCCGCCTTGCTTAACATTCAGCATTATAAGGTACAGATCAAGGGTAAAGTGGAGCAATCCAGCAAATGGAGTAGCGCCCTCCCCAACACCTCGGTATAGTAGGCATTGAAAAGGGAGCCTTCGGGTCACTCTCGACTGCAGTCGCCAACTTTACTTTTACTTACATATTAGGCACAAGATCAACAATTTGCAAAACTATGTATCTTCATATCAATCCCATTTCATTATTCTTTTCACAATAACGTTTTATTTCTAAAACCTTTATAGCGTTGAGTGAGATTGTTATTTGTTTAACACTATATTTTTTTTGGCAACACAAATGAATTACGAAACTTTGCTTTAGTAACACAACAACGAAAGTTCTTTATTTGCAGCTTTGAATATGGTTTGTTTTTGGTGCTGCAAGACTCGTGGTGTTTTGGCTTGTTTGTGTTAGAGACGAAATGGCTCAGCGGGATGTTGAGATGGCAGCGCGTTGCTGGACGTGTGAGATATGCGTTCAAAGTCGCTGTGCAGTCTTGTATCTGGTTTTTGGAGGAGAGTATGCGCATCTCCATTAATGTGGGCCAGAGGTGAAATGGTAGCTAGTGTGTCGAGAGCGGAGTTACGCTCGAATCGACATAGTCAATTTTTGGGGTGACATGACGTGGTGCCTGAGGAAGGCATGCTGAATGTTTCTAATTCATGTTCAGCTGGAATTCCTCGTAAAGAATCCATAAATTAGATGGTTCCTTCGTTGAGTGTCCATGTTGCTGCAGCTAGTGTTAAAGCCACAGTGAGATGTCCACACTGGGTGGCTTGTTTAGCTAAAAAGCATCGCTAAGCTGGGACGACAAGAGGCACGTCTGTTCTGGTCGCCGTCTCAACCCGAAGAGAGAGAATTTGGCCGCTCACCCGTTTTGCTAGCCGGAAATGAAGGTCCGGGCTGAATAGGATAAGTCATCCTGATTGGGTGAAATTCAGTGTTGAATTAAATTGCGCGCCAAACCAAAATACGAGATTTTCCTCTTCTCTACACCTTTTAAACTGCAGTCACTTTACCAAATTCCTAACTCTTCCCATAAATTGTCTGCCTGGTTGACAATCTTTAGAATACATCGACTACATCAGGGTAAGCTCCCCCACCCCGCTCTACTAACAATGAGACTATGGCAAGACAATAAATAATCTCCCTTTGAGAATAGGTATGTTAAAAGAGTGCTTCTTGTGGTGTCACATGACAGTCCTAGAAACCTATTCTTGACCACTTTTTGCTTTTGTTCTTTGAACTGTAGAGATGTCTTCTCTTACCTTGCCCAGGAGTAGTAGCACCATATCAATTACACATGCCAAGTAAACCTTTTTCAATTTTTGTACCCCTTCTACATATTGCTTTCTTACAAAACAGTATATTTAATATTTTTATCTGTTGGGATACGTTTGTGTAATATTTTTTAATACTACTGGTATGTATATTGTTTATAGGTAAGTAAAGTTAGCGACCTGAAGACTCCCTTTTCAATAGCTATAATACTGAGGTGTTGGCAGGGCACTACTTCTTCCCCTGAATTGTTATACTTTACCCTTGATATGTACATTATAATCCTGCTTGTTAAGCAAAGAGGTATCAAGTACCATTTTCAGAGTTTTTGGTATGACTCTTCCTGGGATTGAACTTCGGTCTCCCAGGCCATTGTGTTCAGTGTTAGTATATCATGGATATACTAATGTTAATATTGGTCCTTGATGAGTAGGGACTTGAGTAAATATCTTATCTATCACCAAGCATACCATAATCATGTCACACTGCCCACATGGATTTCTCTGACTCTGTCCATCCCTATCATCCATCGCTTCTGGCAGGTCTTTCAGACTGCTTCCTGTGTCCACACAGAGCTGATTTAGATAAGTTCTTGCCAGTTGGCCAACACTGGCTTGTCCATGTGTAAGGGTCTATAGAAGAACGTCACTTATGAGTACATCCCTGCTTCTCCTGCAGTAGTTCGCATGTCTTGTTCATCTTACTTTGATGGTTTTTGAAATGGGCGGTAAGTGGCCATACAGCTGTTGTTTTGTGGGGGTATTGTTTCCAGGATTTGTTCAAGATAGCTCATAGCCTTCTTGTGTAGTTCAAATCTAGCATTTAGAAGAAATCCTGTCTTATTTCATTGGATTGATCAGACTTCCATATGATCGATGACATTGTTGGCTGGGGCTGTAAAATACCCTGACTGCATCTCTGTATGTCCTGGATATGACACTAAACAATCTGATAATGAAGCTCCTGTAATGCTGGAGCTTTGTGGAATGCAGAGTACTCTTTCATTGCCATTGCTTCCAGGTCCACTTTGGCCCCGAGTGGTAGCAAATGATAGGGTCCCATCAATGAGTCAAATAGAACTGTTTCACATTTAAACTGAGTGCAAATAAATTACTTATGCTAAACTGAATTGCTTATAATAGAACTGTTTGATCATTTAACTGTGTGTAAGCAAATGGCTGATGTGTTAAATAGCAATACTTGAAAACATTTAACTGTGTGCAAACAAATGCTTAATAGTATTGTATCATTGAGGTGAATGATACACAGTGAAGAACGAGTGCTTGATATATTTATTCAACACCAGTACAATAAGTTACAAACAATTAACAAGAGAACTTACAAGACATAGTGGAGGGTCAAAATTCTGAAGAGCCAAGTGAAGTAAAATCAGTCAGAATATTAATCACTTTAATATCAGCTTATTAATCAACCAATGAAGTCTTTAATCGTAGGCTATTTATTGCTATGAGCCAGTCTATCTGGTAGAGAGCTGATGGGGTACTTACTACTTTACAACAAATTGTAAATAAAATTATTTGTATTAGATAGAAAAAGATGAAACTATTTAACTGTGTAAAAAAATGAACTCTGGCTTATTTAAAAATGTTATCTACAAAATGTGTTTAGAGATCATATTTAATACATATGTATAAAAAGAATTTAACATTAAATAACTTACAATAGATGATATACCATAAAACCCAAACCAAACCAAATCATATATATCTAATGAATATGAATAAAAGGGATTTGGCATTAGATAACCTATAATAGTTGATATGCCATAAAACCCATTTAAACCAAATCATATCTATTTAATATATATGTATAAAAAGGATTTGGTTTTAGATAAACTGCAATGGTTGATATGCCATCAAACCAAACCAAATCATATATATTTGATATATATCTATAAAGAGGATTTGGCATTGAATAACCTACAATGGTTGATATGCCATAAAACCCAACCAAACTGAATCATATAGATTTAATATATATGTATAAAACGAATTTGGCATTAAATAACCTACAATGGTTGATATACCATAAAGCCCAATCAAACCATATAATCGATAAATTATTGACAGCAGTCCATGCCTTCTCTAGCAATAATACTAAACTGCATTTGATGGTAAGACTGTTTTTTCTCTTAACCCTGATCTTTACTTTTAGCTGTTTCATAAAGAAGAGGTGAAAAAGTTTCACCCTTGGGAAATTCCTTCTGTCTTGTCTTAAAACAATTCTGAAAATGATGAATAAGCACAGAACATAATGTTTCTTTTTAATGAACAAGAGAATTAGATTGTTGCTCATATAACTAATTTCCAAGATAATGCAATATCCACACAACCTTAAAACCATGTCGTCTTTAACAAGTTTACGCAGTGGACATACATTTGAGCAGGTGAAGAAGGTATGTTCGATAGAATCCTTCAAATCACCTCACCTCAAAGCTTTTTGCCAATCTTGCGCAGTGGGCCGAGGTTGTAGAATATACCGACTGCTTCTCAGCAGAGAGATGATACCCTCCTCTGCAAAGAATGTCCTGAATATGACACTTAACAATCTGATAGTGAGGTTCCAGTAATGGTGAAGCTTTGGGGAATGCAGAGTACTCCTTCATTGCCACTCTGGCCTAGATCGGTAGCACCTGATAGGGTCCTATCTATGGGTCAAATAGAACTTACCTGTGTACTTATGCTAAACAGAATCGTTTGAAAGAGAACTGTTTTGACATTTAAACTGCATACTTATGCTAAACTGAATTGCTTGAAATGGAACTGATTTTTAACATTGAAACTGTGTACCTATACTAAACTGTATTGTTTGAAATGGAACTGTTTTTGACATTGAAAATGTGTACTTAAGCTAAACTGTATTGTTTGAAATAGAACCGTTTTTGACATATAACTGTGTAAAAAAAATAATACTTATACTAAATTGAATTGTTCGAAATAGAACTGTTTATATGCATAAAAATGGATTTTAGATTATAACCTACAATGCTTGATCTGCCATAAAACCAAAGCAATTTTTTTGTCAATTAAGAGGGCATTAGAAATGTCTTATTGTTATTTAGGATGTTCAAGGATATAGAGTACCTATCTCTGGGCATTTAGCAGACCTCTCCTTATCTGCGTGTACACTTTTCAAGATCAGGAAGGTCTTCTTAATTAATTAACCTCATAGGTTATTTGATACTAAATTCTCATTTTAACTAGTCTCAAAACAGGACAAATCCTGATCATCATCAATTTACGGTCTTCCTAAAACCCATAAACCTGACATTCTCTTATGACCTAACAATCTCTGGTATAGAATCTGCCCCAATTGTTATATAATAGCCGAGGGATTTCGGTTCATGCCTTTGAGTTTAGTTAGGCTGAGAACCTTTCAGCTCAGCACATGGGTTAGTTGGGTGCAACATTGAGGCAGGTGTTAACGCGGGCACGTCACTCAGATGTCATAATAGTCTGAGACGAAACAGGGTGCGGGTGACGTCCCGCACCGGAAGCACGCGGAGGTTTGTCTGAGAATTTGAAAAGTCAGAGTTGGGTACTAGACGCCAAATGAGAAGGATCGATTTTGGAGCTCGCAGATGCGAGGCAAACTTGCGCCCTAATGGGGCTGCACGAGACGAGGGCCAAATGAATAAGACAGCATAGAAGATTGTGTCTCTCCTCCTTGTGTCGAAACCTTTAACTCAAAGTTAATAAAAAAGGTTTCATACCTGAACAAGAAGTCGTTACGTGTTTTTGAATTCCGAGATTCCTATGTTCAATCGTTATGAACATTCGATGTCCATTTCACCCATTTCGCACATGGCCATATTCGTGTATCTGACTACGCAACAGTTTGACCGTCTAACTACCGAGATTATTTTGTGTGGTGCGCGTTTGAGTGAGAGATTAACAAAACTCCGTGCCACAGAAAAGATGAAATGAAAGCAAGGATAACGGAAGCATTTACCTATTTAAACAAGGAAAGTGTCAAACTGTATATGGCTATGTAACACCATAATATTGCTAAGCTTTTTGCTAAAAAATTATCCCCACTGTTAGGTACAATTAATGATGCACACATTAATTGGAGGCCAACCTGAAAGCTCCCTTTTCAATAGCTACTACACCTGTTACGTGTGTAGACGTTAATATGAAATGAAGACAACACATAGCTAGGGAGAACAGCGATTATCTTTATTGAGGCGTCACACAGAAAGAGGGGTTCTTCCTATGAGGAGAGTTACCAGACCAGGGGGCATGTTATGGTAGGGGACGGGGGGTGTATTGCTTATACACTTAACAGGAGGATGCTACTCCTTCCCCTGGATCACTCCACTTTACCATCGATATGTACCTTATAATGCTGAGTGTTTAGCAAGGAAGTATCAAGTACCATTTTGTAAGTCTTTGGTATGACTTGACCTAGGATTGAAGGAGACGACAATCGAATGCGAGTGCCAAGTGGGCCACTTTTGGTAAGCAGAACTGGCGCTGTGGGATGAACCAAACGTCCGGCTAAGGTGCCTAACGCGACGCCCATGATCCCCGAAAGGGTGTCGGTCGATATAAACAGCAGGACGGTGGCCACGGAAGTCGGAATCCGCTAAGGAGTGTGTAACAACTCACCTGCCGAATCGACCGGCTCCGAAAATGGATGGCGCTGTGAACAGGATTCGAACCTGTGAGGGAACATCCCATTGGATTTCGATTGTTCATAAATACCAACCCTGTCCAGCTTAAGCTGTTGACATTGTAAAAGGCTGGACCTCTGGTAAATGTTGCTGTTATTATTATCACTATTATTGCTGTTGTGTGTTGTTGCCTTCTACAGTTCTTTTGTTTATTCTACACCGAGCCACTGGTGAACATTCTACCCACTATGTCAATACTCATCTGTAAATTAATTAAAATCTGTGCCCTTCACATATATCACATTGTTATTTCCAACGCAACAACACCTTTTATAGACAGAAATTTGGTTTACCTATGAATTGTCCTCTTTATTCTATTCTTGCTTGCATTTATCTTGAATTTGGTCCTTTCAAAATATATTATCTGAAAACAAGGCTAGTTACTTCAGATACATAGATGACATTTCACTTATTTATCCATTATAATTTAATAGTTTAAATAGAGTCACTGACAGACTAAATAATGTAGATCCTTCAATAAAGTTCACGTATGAACTTGAATCCAACAACACTATCTTTTATCCTATTTACCAACCCCTCCGCTCGGGCAGGATATGACACAAGGTCAGTTTTTAAGCGGAGTTTAACAGGTTTGAATTCAGAGTTTTCCTTCTCCTAGACTAGTCGCCTCACCAAGGCTGAAGAACCTAGTCTGCCCTACTATTTACCCATAGCTGGAGGGAGAATAATTGGATTCATACCTTTCCCAAGGGTATTAGTGCTATGTGAAATGTAATCAGTCTCGTCCAGGATTTGAACTCATGTCGTCGTGTCCACATCCTGCGACGATAACCATTACACCATGGGCACCTCCAAACACTATCTTTTATAGATGTCTTCTAAGGAATATTGACAAATTAGTTTTCAGAGTTTACCATAGACCTTCCCGTAAAAATGACTACATATATTTTTATTCACACCACAATACTAAAAAAGGAGTTATCATAGGTTTTTACCTTAGGGACTTCTGTATTTTCTCCCCGAAATATCTAAATAATCAATCTAATTACATAGAAAACTCCTTTCTAAACCTTCATTACTCCAAACATTTTATACACTTTGCTAAATTTAAAGCCCTTAAAATTCACAATAAAAATTTATCTCAAATTGCCATCAACACACCTTCTGATAGAATTAACCCCCAACCCCTTATACACTTTATTTTACTAAATAATTCTTCCTCTTACATTATAGGAAATGACTTTAATAAACTTAGCATTAAAACTGTCACTGTATCTTATAAAACTATCTGCAATTTACTGCACTTGGGTCCTCAAAGTGAAATCATTTCTGATGTCAGTGTTCATTGTATTCTGTGCTAAAACTGAGAGGAAATATACAGATGAAACTTCAAGATATCAAAAGTATATATAAAAACATGAGAGAGATATTAGAGTTGGTAATCTTAATAATGCACTTCTTCAACACATATCTAAAACTGATCACAACAATTTTATTGCAGCCAAAATGTTAGCCAATATCCATAACAAAAGATTGAGACAGATTTTTGTAGCCAGTGAAATTTTGCTTTGCTGGTCTATTAATAATCAACCTGGCTTTTTCAACGTTTCACTATATCTTGGAAGACTGGTCTTAAACAGCTGTAATATATTCAATCATTAATTAACTAATTATTTTCCATACACATTTTCACAATTAAACTATACGCACCATGTCATACATTTGATCTCACATTCGTTTCAATCCCTTTTCTTGGTAGATATATTTATTTGTTCATTCATTTTTGATGATTCCATTATTTAAAACTTCACCCACCTTTCTCTCACACCTACAACAATTTTTTTTCTATTTTTAATCTGTAGACATATCAATTGACATACGTTTGATTTTTTTATGGTTTATCCATATTCAGTTATTTACAAATGGTGCATCCGTTTGTTTTCTACATTCTCACTCTTTTTCTTCTTTCTTCCATCACTCCATTCCTTTTGCTTTCTTCCCTTTTTCTTTCTCTTCTCTGTTCTTTTTTTCTCTCTCTTTTCCTTCTTTTTGGCTGGGGCTGTAGAATACACCGACTGCTTCCCTGCAGAGGGATAAGACCCCACTAACGAGTGTCCTGGATATGACACTAAACAATCAGATAGTGAGGTTCCAGTAATGTTGAAGTTTTATGGAATGCAGAGTACTCCTTTATTGCCATTGCTCCCAGGTTCACTCTGGCCTGGCGTGGTAGCACCCGATAGGGTCCTATCTATAGGTTAAATAGAACTAACAGCATACTTCTGCTAAACCGAATTGTTTGAAATAGAAATATTTTTGACAATTAAACCGTACTTACATTTAAACTGCGTACTTATGCTAAACTGAATTGTTTTAAATGGAACTGTTTCTGACATTGAAAATGAAGGATTTGGTTTACTTGGGTTTTATGGAATATCCACTTTTGTAGGCTTTTTAATGCCAAATCCTCTTTATACATATGTATTAAATATATAAGGTTTGGTTTGATGGCATATCAACCATTGTACGTTATTTAATGCCAAATCCTCTTTATACATATATATTGAATATATAGGATTTGGTTTGGTTGGGTTTTATGGAATATCAACCTTCCAGGGTAATTTAAGGCCAAATGCTCTTTGTACATATGTGTTAGATATATAGGATTTGGTTTGGTTGGGTTGGGTTTTATGGCATATCAACCATTGTGGGTTATTTAATGCCAAATCCTCTTTGTACATACGAGGATCATTAAATAGGTTTCCAGACTTTTTTCGTATAGGCACTTTTATTGATAGTACACACATGAAACTCTAGTCCCCTTTGAAGTAATCTCCTCTGGCTGCAATGCACTTGTTGTACCGTTCCAACAACTTCTGGAAATCCCCATGGAAGTCCACTAGTGTGAGCATGTCAATGACCTTCATCACAGCCTCTTTCATCTCCTCAATTGTCTCATACCGACAGCCTCTGAGCTTAGGGAATAAGCAAAAGTCACAGGGAGAAAGGTCTGGACTGTAGGGAGGCTGAGGAACTGTCTTGATGTCCATCTTGGTCAAATAGTCTGTGACAAGGATGGAGTTGTGGACTGGTGCATTGTCCTGGTGGAAATATCCCTGACCTGATTTGAAGAGTGCTAGCCTCTTCCCTAGTAATCTCTTCCTGAACTCCCTTAAAACCTCAACATAGTAACCCTAACCCTAACCGTTTGGCCAATCAACTCTGGTGTATTGAATTCCTTACACCTCCCACACCTCTCATCATCCCTCACAGACTCCCTGCCTTCCTTGAATCTCTTATGCCACTCAAAAACTGACGCTCGATTCATGCAAGATGGTCGAAAAGCAATCTGAAGCAGTCCATACGTTTCTGTGGCATTTTGTTTCACGTTTAAAACAGAATTTTATGGCATATCGTTCCTCTAAAGTGTCAGATTGCATTTTTGAAATTCACCAGCTGTGACAATCAGGATTTAGTAGGGTTTATTCCAATTGCTGCTGTATCTGTTGATTTGAAACTGAAATCATAAAAATTGCTCAGTCATCTCAGAAGATGTATAGCAATAACATACTGAATTTTCAAGAGTCGATAATTTTAAATGCTTGTACAAAAAAATGTCTGGAAACTTATTGAAGGCACCACGTATGTATTAGATATATAGGATTTGGTTTGGTTAGGTTGGGTTTTATGACATATCAACTATTGTACGTTATTTAATACCAAATCCTCTTTATACATATATATTGAATATATAGGATTTGGTTTGGTTGGGTTTTATGGAATATCAACCTTCCAGGGTAATTTAAGGCCAAATACTCTTTGTACATATGTGTTAGATATATAGGATTTGATTTGGTTTGGTTAGGTTGGGTTTTATGGCATATCAACCATTGTACGTTATTTAATGCCAAATCCTCTTTATACATATATATTGAATATATAGGATTTGGTTTGGTTGGGTTTTATGGAATATCAACCTTCCAGGGTAATTTAAGGCCAAATACTCTTTGTACATATGTGTTAGATATATAGGATTTGGTTTGGTTTGGTTTTATGTGAAGTAGCATGTCTGCTTTGCTTCAGATAAATGAAGACCATCACAGTTAATTCAGTTTCATTCATTCCTTGGATTCTTATATTCTTTTCTTGGTATTTATTTTGACACAATTGTTGAGAATATTTTCATTTTATATGCTTCACCTTTTCTTTTTACTAGATATTGAAAAAATAAAAAAACAAAAAATCTACAAAAGGAGAAAATCTGCAAAATTGATGGAGCTATAAAGAAATCCTATTTTAAGTATGCAACTTTTCATATTCTTTTTGTCTTACGAAACACACCTGAACAGAAGCCATATTCTTGCCAAGTGTATAAAGCCTTGTTATACAGAGTTTACATTTGATTGAACTTATGCAAACACATACAACAGAGAAACAATATCGTTGTGAAATATGTCACTCTAGTTTTTCAGTGAAATCAAATTTAGTGAGACATGTACGGACACACAGAGGAAAAAAACCATACTCATGTAAAGAGTGTGGGTCTGCCTTTTCACGATCATCAGCTTTAAAAAGGCATCTGCAAATACACACAGGAGAGAAACCATATTCTTGTCAACAATGTGATACAACATTTTCCCTGAAGTCATATTTGGTGGCCCATGTACGAACACACAGTGAATGAAAAACCCTATATCTGTGAAGAATGTGGATATTCATTTTCACAATCTTTAGCTTTGAAATCACACATACGAATGCACAGAGGAGAGAAACCATATTTTTGTGAAGAATGTAGATTATCATTTTCACAGTCGTCAGCTTTAAAAATGCACATGCGAACACACACTGGAGAAAAACCTTTCTCTTGTAATATCTGTCAATCAGCATTTTCACAAATATCAGCATTAAGAAGACACATGCAAACTTACACTGGAGAGAAACCATATTCTTGCAAAGTGTGGGGATCTGCATTTTCCCGATCATCAGGTTTACAAATACATATGAGATCACACACTGGAGAAAAACTCTTTTCTTGTGATATTTGCGAATCTACATTTTCACAAACATCTGCTTTAAAAAGACATATGCGAGCACATACAGGAGAAAAACCATATTCTTGTGATGTATGCAGATCTGCTTTTACACAAAGTTCGCATTTGAAAACACATATGCGAATGCATTCAGAAAAAACATTTTCTTGAGTAATTAACATTCATCTTAATTTTTCTTGATAAAACATGATGACACATTATATTATGAGTCAAAAATTTTGCAATATTTTGGTAAAATGAGGCATAATTTGGCAACTCCCGATGGTTTTCCTGATGTTGTGAAGGTGCTGACCAGACGAGATTGTAAGATGGTGAACTTTCCTGATACTCTCCAAGTGCTACTTATCAGATTTGCCTCTCTGGAATTCATGTGTTTAGGCTGACTTAACTTTACTGATGATCAAACTTCTTGCAACATCAGTAAAATTTCTTGAACTATCTAATTAGTGTACTCTGATCAACTACTTCTTCTTTCACGGTAAGCCCAGCTGTCTGGGGTTGAAGAATACACTGTATCACTGCAGAGGCATAGGACCCCTCCCAATGAGTGTCCTGGTATGACATTAAACAATCTGATACTGAAGCTCCTGTAATGCCAAAGCTTTGGGGATTATGGAGTACCCCTTCATTGGCATTACTCCCAGTTCCACTCTGACCCTTTGCCCAGTCAGCTGGGGCTGTAGAATACAGACTGCAGCTCCACAGAGGGGTAAGACTCCCCAATGAGTATCCTGAATATGACATTAAATAATATAATGGTGATGCTCCAGTAATGTTGGAGCTTTGGGTAATGCAGAGTACTCCTTCATTGCCATCACTCCCAGGTCTACTCTGGCCCTGAGTGGTAGCACTCGAAAGGGTCCTATCTATGGGTCAAATAAAACTGTTTAACATTTTAATTGAGTGCAAACTAATGACTTATGGTAAATTATTAGAAATAGAAATATTAGATCATTTAAGTGTGTGTACCAAAAAATGTGCTTACATATCATATATATTTAATATACGTGTAAAAATAGAATTTGGCATTAAATAACCAACAATGGTTGATCTGCCATAAAATTAAACTTATCTTCCACAATGTTATAACCCCGTTTGAATTTGTAAACGTGGAAACATTCATTTATGTGATTTCAAGTCACACACAGAGTAAAGCAATGCATTTCATGTCAGCACACCAACTACCACTATACTACCTACCATAGTTTGAACTGCTTCAGTTGTGATATATACAACAAATTAAACTGGCATGTACCAAAATATAAGATAAATCAGTAAATTTCTTCTATTAACGTCTGCATTTTCTTCATTTTCTTTGAAAATGTATCATGGTTTTATTTTTGATTTTTTTTAATACAAAGAAATACATTTAAACCTATTAAAAACTTCTCAGTAAAGTAAAACTCTTTTCATGCCATTTGAAAGATGCATTTATGGTAATTAAAATAGTTTAAATGCATTCATAAAATAACATAGCTGAAAAGTCTAAATTTTTGTCTGTTTCTTAACAAACTTAAATCATTTACTCAAAAAACCTCATGTACATTATTTCTTAACCTCTTGGCATAAAATAACCCTAGACAGGTTGACATACCATTAAAATCTATCAACCAACCAATCAAAAAACCTCATGTACATTATTTCTTAACCTCTTGGCATAAAATAACCCTAGACAGGTTGACATACCATTAAAATCTATCAACCAACCAATCAAAAAACCTCATGTACATTATTTCTTAACCTCTTGGCATAAAATAACCCTAGACAGGTTGACATACCATTAAAATCTATCAACCAAACAATCAAAAAACCTCTTGTACTTTATTTCTTAATCTCTTGGCATAAAATAACCCTAGACAGGTTGACATACCATTAAAATCTATCAACCAACCACTCAAAAAACATTGTAATCTTGGACTTTTACTATCCTCATTTTCATTTATAAAGGGCAAATATATGAAAATAAAGTGTGCATTAATTTATCCCAACAAATATTGGGAATCTTTGTTTTTTTATTTCTTTTTCTTTTTTTTTTTATGCTGTCTATTAAATTGTATTTAGATTAGTTGGCTGGGGCTGTAGAATACCGATTACTTCTCTATAGAAAGGTACTCTCTATCCATGAGTACCCTGAATGTGACATTAAACAATCTACTGGTGTGGGTCTCGTAATGCTGGAGCTTTGTAGAATGCAGAGTACTTCTTCATTGCCATCACTCCCAGGTCCACTCTGGCTTGGAATGGTAGTAGCTGATGGGATCCTCTCTATGGGTTAAATAGAACCGTTTGACATTTTAATTGAGTGCAAACATATAACTTATGCCAAATTGAATTGTTTAAAAGAGAACTATTTGATCATTTAACTGTGTGCAAACATATGCTAAATTGAATTGTTTGAAATAGAACTTTTTGATCATTTAATTGTGGGCAAAGAAATGACATTTAACTGTGTGTAAACAAATGCTAAACTGAATTGTTTGAAATAGAACAATTTGATCATTTAATTGTGGGCAAAGAAATGACATTTAACTGTGTGTAAACAAATACTGAACTGAATTGTTTAAAATAGAACTATTTGATCATTTAACTGTGGGCAAAGAAATGACATTTAACTGCGTATAAACAAATACTGAACTGAATTGTTTGAAATAGAACTATTTGATCATTTAACTTTATGTAAATGAATGACTGATCTTTAAATGAGTTGTGATTCATAGCTATACTTAGAACAATCTCGCTGTCTGCAAAAGAATGAACTTTAGCGTGTTTATAAACATTATCGACAAAATGTAATTTGCAAATCATGTATAGTTAATATCTATGTATTATTATTGGAATTAAATAACCTGAAATAGTAAAGAAAAAAGGGGTCGGAACTCCTTCACGCCAACTATGCAGCTTGCACCAACTTTCAGAGTAACACGACTCTGCAACTCACGTCAACTCCTCTTAACTCAATGTCTGTGCTCCGCTTTCAGAATAACATGCCCTGCTTTGCCAATTTGGTCTTTTCATAGCCTTTTCTCCTCATATGCATATTACCGCTACTCGCATATAAGGAGTCCACAAACTCACATTCCTCTTTTTTTCTTTTCCTGACAGTCAAACACAGACGCGATGTGAGTAATTTATTCCATTACTTTTTATACCACAATATGCTATCAAACCAAACCAAACCAAATTTCATTCTTTTTTTTTATAGGAAATAAAAAATTAAAATGCATTTAAAAGATTCTCTTAGTAGAAATTGAAAAGTTAAATGCACTTTATATCAAAAAATCTTGTATACTATTGTATGCTTAGTAAATGCAAATTAAATTGAACAATTTTAAGCCTTAAAAAACTTTTAAAATTTTAAATACTTGTGTAATGAACGACTTTTTAAGACCAAATTTTTACCTAAAAAATAAGCCGTCATTCATTTTGCAAAATCATGGGTTACTCGGGTAGATATGGAAGATTTCATCTTTCCAAATTTATCGACAAAATTCTAGATACTCCAAATTATGCATATTTGCTTATATAATGGTCCTTCAGTTAATAAGGGAAATTCTTTTTTTTAAAAAAAAACAAAATACATTTTTTTTTCTGATTTTTTTCCATAAATGAAAACTGTATTATTTGGAATAGCTTTATAGCAAAAATTATTTTAATCTTTCAAAAATATTTGTTTTGAGGCTATTCAAATTGGTAGCAAATCAGAGAGTTCTAGGTTTGAATAGAGGTCTGTTATCAAATTTTTAGTGGCTGAAAAGTACAAACTATGTGAAATTTACAGAGAAGCATGTTTTATTGTAAATTGAATTACTATGAACAGAAAATCCAGCAAAGCTTGCATGCAACGTACCAAACCACTGGACAGCTGTTTCGACCTTCTTCAAGCTGCTAGCAAGTATTGTATTTTGTTAATGCTATAAAGATTTCCATTTCATCTCCAACCTCTGTTTTGTTTATTACTTATTGGTTGCATTCCAACATTTTTTTTAGCCCATGTGGCTGGGTCTGCAGAATACACTGATTGCATCTCTGTAGTTGAGTTAGACCCCCACAATGAGTGTCCTGGATATGACACTAAACAATCTGATGTTGAGGTCATAGTCCTAGAGCATTGGGATATGTGGAATACCCCTTCATTGCCACTACACAGATCCACTCTGACCCAGAGAGTATCTGATAAGGTCCTATCAATGGGTTAAGTAGAACTGGTTACATTCAAACTGTGTGCAAACAAATTACTTACATTAAAGTGAATTGTTAGTATTACATAGCAGTACTGCAAATCATTTTCATTTACTGGAGATGGCCGTAAACTATCTGATAATGGGGCTCCAGCCCTGGAGCTTTTGACAATATGGACTACCTCTTGATTGTGATTACTCCCAGATCCACTCTGATCCAGATATTGTCCTATCAGTAGGTCAAATAGAAATGTTTGACATTTAAAATGTGTACAAAAAAATGACATGTTGAATTGTTAGAAATAAAAATATTTAATCATTTAACTGTGAGTAAACAAATGACTGATTTTTAATTAAATTGTTAATGATACATCACAATATTTGAAACCCTTTAACTGTGTGCCTAAATTGAATTGTTAGTGTTATGTAGTGATGTTTGAAAACATTTGACGGTGTGCTAATAAAACTATGTTCGGTAGGAATATTTGAACTACTTCGACATAGTAGCAGGTATAGTGTAAGGAGACACATTAGCCCCATACCTCTTTATCATTTGTCTAGACTATGTGCTTAGAACATCTATTGATAAAATGAAAAACAATGATTTCAAGCTAAATGTATGGAGAAAAAGCTTGATGGCAATTACTCAAGAATGCCGTGAGCAGTATTCAACAAGTCACAGGGTGCAAGGTCTGGAAGTCCTCTTGTGTGAGCGTGTCAATGACTTTCGTCACAGCCTCTTTTATCTCAATTGTCTCATAACGACAGCCCCTGAGCTTAGGGAATAGCCAAAAGTCACAGGGAGCAAGGTCTGGACTATAGGGAAACTGTCTGGATGCCCATCTTGGTCAAATAGTCTGTGACTAGGATGGAGTTGTAGACTGGTGCATTGTCCTGGTGGAAATGTAAAAGACCCGATTTAAAGTGTTGGCCTCTTCCGATGGAATCTCTTCCTGAACTCCCTTAAATCCTCAACATAGGAACCCTAACCCTAAACCTAACCCTTTGGCCAATAAATTCTGGTGTATTGACTTCCTTACTCTTCCCACACCTCTCATCATCCCTCACAGACTCCCTGCCTTCCTTGAATCTCTTATGCCACTCAAAAACTGACGCTCGATTCATGCAAGATAGTCCAAAAGCAGTCTGAAACATTCCATACGTTTCTGTGGCATTTCTTCCAAGTTTAAAACAGAATTTTATTGCATACCATTCTTCTAAAATGTTCTCACGTCCACATTGCATTTTTGAAATTCACCAGCTGTGACAATCAGGTTTTAGCAGGGTGTATTCCAATTGCTGCTGTAGCTGTTGATTTGAACCTGAAATCATAAAAATTGCTCAGTCATCTCAGAAGATGTATAGCCATAACATAGTGAATTTTCAAGAGTCTACAACAATTTTAAATGCCTGTTCAAAAAGTCTGGAAACTTATTGAAGGCACCTCGTATGTATACAGGATTTGGCATTAAATAACCTGCAATGCTTTATATGTCATAAAAACTAACTAAACCAAATCATACATATTTAATATATATCTATAAAAAGGATTTGGCATTAAATAACCTACAATGGTTGACATGCCATGAAGCCAAATCATATATATCTAATATGTATGCATAAAGAGGATTTGTCATTTAATAACCTACAATGATTGATATGCCATTAAACCCAACCAAATCAAATCATATATATTTAGTATATATGAAGAGGATTTGGTATTATATAACCTAAAATGGTTGATATGTCATTAAACCCAACCAAATCAAGTCATATATATTTAATATATATATTTAATATATTTGAAGAGGATTTGGCATTAAATAACCTATAATGGTTGATATGCCAAAAAAAACAACCCAACCAAATCATATACATCTGTTATATATGTTTAGAGAGGATTTGACATTAAATAACCTACAATAATTGATATACCATAAATCCTGTATATCTAATATACAAATCCTGTATATCTAATCCTGTATATCTAATATATACGTATAAAGAGGATTTTGTGTTAAATAACATACTATGGTTGATATGCCATAAACCCTAACCAAACCATAAATTTTTATCATGGTCAACCCTTGTATGTCATTCATGATCACTAACTGCTATGGATGTAGTGTTAAACAATTATGTGACCAAGAATTAAATTTTTATGGCCAATCAGAAGCTATTGACACTTTCTAGATCACAACAAAAATATAGAGATAAAATCTTGCATTTTACAATAGGCATTTCTTATTCTTTCAAATTGAACTTTTTTCTGATGGAAAATTGAAATAAAACAATTCAAATCAATAATTCATAAGCATTATGAATCATTTTGTTATTTTTTTGCCTAGTCGGCTGGGGCTGTAGAATACACCGATTGCACCTCTGCAGAGGAGTAAGACCCCCCCCCCGCCAGCGGGTGTCCATGATATGACACTAAATAATCCGATAGTGAGGTTCGTAATGCTAGAGCTTTGCCATTGCACCCAGGTCCACTCTGGCCTGGAATGGTTGCACCTGACAGGGCTCTATCAATGGGTTAAATAGAACTAACTGCATGTTTATGCTAAACTAAATTTTTGAATTAGATCTGTTTGACTCAACTGAATACCTTGAAATAGAAATGTTTTTGATAATTAAACTGCACCTACATTTAATATGTGTGCTTATGGTGAACTGAATTGTTTGAAATTGAAGTTTTTGACATCAAAATTGTACTTACACTAAAATGAATTGTTTAATATTGAACTGTTTTGACATTTAACTGTGTGTAAACAAAATCTGTATTTATACTAAATGGAATGAGCTGAGTTAGAACAGTTTGAATAAACTGAATAGCTTGAAATAGAAATGTTTTTGACAATTAATCTGTGTACTAATGCTGTACTGAATTGTTTGAAATAGAACAGACTATTTGCATAAAAATGGATTTAGCATAAGATAACCTACAAAGGTTGATATGCCATAAAACCCAAACAACCAACCAACCCTATTTTTTATATATAGACATTATAGTAATGTCAAAATTTTCAATTTTATTGCTCAGAATTTCTTATATCTCCATTTTTTAGGCCCAAACTTCTTTTCTTTTTTCTCATTGTCAAACTTATTGTTCAGATAATCTTTCAATTATCTTATATTTGATGTCTTTTTATATCTTATATCTTTCAATTATCTTATATTTGATGTCTTTTTTATGCACATACAAACAAACGTACATTTATTTTTATTTTGACTCTGCTCATCAGCTTTTGTTCATCTTATCATCTTTATTTATCGTTTATCATTTATTTACAGTTATTTTCATTATTATGTTTTTTTTTGTTTATATTTCAGGGTGTAAAAAAAGTAACTGTTCACAGAACCAACAGGATGATAGCAGCAGTTTTCTGGTGTAGGGAAATGGTCCACGAGGGACAAATTTGCATGCATGTGCTGGTCATAAAAACAAATTTGAAAGAGGCAAGTCCTTTCCGGCCGGTGTTTGCTACCAAAGAGAGACAGAACTTGCTTCTTTAAAATGTCACATGACCAAACTGTTACATGATTCTCAGAAGCTCTGCCTACAGCTCCTAAAAAAGGAAACCACTATGTGTAGTTCCCCAAACACTCAATACTTTTCAAATGATATCAGTGTTTCTGAAACACCCTTTACATCTCAAATGATATCAAGGTTTCTCAAAAACCCTGAAATATAAACCATTCAACAACCAACAATAATAAAGATAAAAACAACAGTCTGAAAAATCACACACAAAATATTGCACATCAAACCTCATCTCAAAAATTCATTTTGTTTATTTAATAAAAATAAGTTTTAAAAAATCATTTCCTTTATTGTTAGTTTTTATTAATTCTGTTTTGTTCCACTGTCTTCTGCTATTTTGAAGTGAAATTGAAAGACAGAACCCACAGACTACTGCCTTTGATTAGCCGACCTGGCATTAAATAATCTACAATGGTTGATATGCCATAAAACCCAACCAAACCTAATCCTATATATTGAATATATATGTATAAAGAGGATTTGGCATTAAATAATCTACAATGGTTGATAAGCCATAAAACCCAACCAAACCAAATCTTATATATTGAATATATGTGTATAAAGTGTATTAGGCATTAAATAACCTACAAGGGTTGGTATGCCGTAAAACCAAAACCAAACTAATATTTTTATCTTGTAAACTATAAATACAAATTTTTTATACCAAAATAATTAAATGAAGATTTATAGAAAAGAAAATAATAGCCAATACATTGCATATAAAAAATAATGATTGCACTTTTAAAGGAAACATTTTGAAGTGGAAAAATTCATATAACAGATTGCAGTCTAAAAAGAACTCTTATGTTTGGTTTATTTATTTTAATTGCATAACTTTTATGTTTGAAAATTCCAATAAGCATAATTTAAAGGCAAATGATTTTTTCTATATTTTGTACTTTTAAGATGTTTATTCACAGGATTCTGAAGAGTATGATCATCCCCAAGTTTGTATATATATTTTTCAAATTTCAAATTCTGAAAATGCTAATCAACATCACTAGTATTGTTATATAATCAAGGAAATGATTTTTTTTATCTTAATCGTTTTTCATTAATTATATTTTATTATTTAGTTTGGTAAGGCTTTGAACAAAATGGTGTCTCTTATTTCAGGTGCATAGTCAGATGGGCGCTCTGGAAAGGATATGACAATCGTAATCTGTGATAATAAACTCCTAGACAGGAAATGGGGCTGGACAGCCATTGGAATGAATGGAGTAGGTGGCTGGCATTGTACTTGGAAGAGACAGTCCTGAGAATTTGAAAAGACAGTTTAATTGACATTCGACCATTGAAGTGCGCGGCTGGATTTTTTGGATCTGATCAAAGCAGATCAGTTTGGGTCTTGACCGGCAGAGATGAGCTGAGATCTTAGACACTACAAGATGTGCCATATATAGGGGTGGGGGTCAGCATAGTATGGTTAGCATAGGCTTTTATGATTTATCTCTCTCATGTCACCGAGGACTTAAGGAAGGTAGAAAAAAATCAACTCATTTGTATCCGAAATGACAGAGTCAACCTGTATTTATATTATTATTGATATCACCAAATTATACAACAGTATGTAGCTTGTCTGCAATGGGTGCACACATATGTCTCTTGATAAATGCATTTTCTAAAAAAGCTGACCCAGTCACTTTGTATTTTTATGGTTGCTCTCTCGTGTGTTTATCCATGTGTTTCTTTAAATATGTATTCCTTGAAAATGCTAAGCCACACATCTCACAAGAATAGGGTTTTACTCCTGTGTGTGTTTGCATGTGTGTTTTCAAATTTAAATTTAGCGAAAATGCAGATCCACATACCTTACACGCAAACGGTTTTTCTCCAGTGTGTGTCCGCATGTGAGTCTTTAAATATGTATTCCTTGAAAATGCTGATCCACACACTTCACAAGAATATGGTTTCTCACCTGTATGTGTTTGCATGTGTGTTTTTAAATTTGAGATCTGTGATAAAGCCAATCCACACACTTCACAAGAATATGGTCTCTCTCCAGTGTGTGTTCGCATGTGTCTCTTAAGAGATGTATTCCCTGAAAATGCTGACTTACACACTTTGCATATATATGGTTTTTCTCCAGTGTGTGCTCGTACATGGATTTTTAAAGCTGAATTCTCAGAAAATGCAGATCCACATGCTTTACATATATATGGTTTCTCTCCAGTGTGTGTTCGCATGTGAGTTTTTAAATATGTATTCCTTGAAAATGCAGATCCACACACCTCACAAGAGTATGGTTTTTCTCCTGTGTGTGTTAGCATGTGGGTTTTTAAATTTGACAAGCGTGTTAAAGCCAATCCACACACTTCACAAGAATATGGTTTCTCTCCTGTATGTGTTCGCATATGTATCTTTAAGGAGGCATTCTGTGAAAAGGCTAATGCACACACTTTGCATGTGTATGGTTTTTCTCCAGTATGTATTCGAACATGACTCTTTAAAGATGTATTTGTAGAAAATGCTGACCCACATACTTTGCATGAGTACGGTTTCTCTCCAGTGTGTGTTCGCATGTGAGTTTTTAAATATGTATTCCTTGAAAAAGCTGATCCACACACCTCACAAGAATATGGTTTCTCTCCAGTGTGTGTTTGCATGTGCCTTTTTAAATCTGAATTCTTTGACAATGCCAATTCACACACCTCACAAGAATATGATTTTTCTCCAGTGTGTGTTTGCATTTTTTTTTTTCGGACTTGAATTCTGTGATTATACTAAGCCACATATCTCACAAGTATAAGATTTCTTTTCAGTGCATCCTTGCATGTACATTTGAAAAATTGAATCTTCTAAAAATGCTAGTCCATACACTTTGAAATGATAATGTTATTCTCTGGTATTAGATTGTATATGTATTTTGAGTTGAGTTATAACAAAAATCCCTGAATCACTCAAGAATTTTGCTTCACCTTAATATGTACTTACATATTTTTTAAAAACAAAATGAAGAAAACTGCACGATCAAAACCACATAGGAATATAGTTTATTTTCAGTTCATTCTTGTAAATAGCACTTTTAAAAACACTCAAAAATTCAAATCATATTATGGTTACTTTCCTGATTCTTGTTTTCAACATGATGACTACACTTTCTTCATACAGTATCTATGTGCAACCATTAGAGGCGGGTGTTCTCCACAACAAGTGATATCTGTAAATGAAAAAGCTACAATTAATACAAACAGAAAACGTTTTATTTACACTTAAAAAAATAGTTTATATTTTAAATAATTGTAATGTATTTCCTGTACAGTCGAGAACAGAGTTTTATTATAAACTTATAAAATTAAGGAAAAGTCCTGTTGTGGACCAGTAAAAGCTCCAGAAGAAAGACATGAACTCGGGATTACATGAAACAAGTATATTGAACGAAAGTATACATACAGCTTAGGTAAAAGAGTGTTGAACGTCAGTCGGACTGCCAAAGAGTTAGGCTGCAGTTAACTTAACACCGAGATGAATATTCTCCCGGTATTCTGAGTAATACGAAGAGATCATTATATAAGGTAGGTACCATAACATTATATAAGGTCGGTACCATAACATTATATAAGGTAGGTACCATAACAAGTCATTAACCATGCATGTACCAAAAGAAATCTATTATGTTTTTTAAATGTAAAATATTGGGATTTTATAAGAATCTGGATACATATGAAGTTTTAGGAGGTATTTATGGCATAGTAGATATCATTGTAGGAAACATGCAGCAACATGAGGTTAAATCTTGGATGAGATTGTCTGCATATCATATAGCACTAATACCCCAGGAAAAGATAGGAATCCAATTCTTCTTCTTCCAATAATGGGTAAATTGTAGGGCAGACAAGGCTCTAACATTGGAATGACAACAAGTCTAGAGGAAAACTCTTAATTCGAACCTGTTAAAGTCTGCTTAAAATTGACCTTGTGTCACATCCTGTTCATGCAGAGAGGTAGGTAAATATATATACAAAAAAATAATCTTCGGATGAAACATGATTTCATCCGTTGGTTGGTTGGCATATCAACCCTTGTAGGTTATTTAAAAAATAATCTTCAGATGAAACGTGATTTCATCTGAAGATATTATTATTATTTCAGAAAACATGAAATTCAAAGACATGAAGTGAAAAACATTTATTCATTTTAGATTATTTATATATATATATATATATATACTGTGGGATGCTAAGTCAGGTGACCATTTCGATGGAATTAATGAAAACAATAGAGTTTTTTGGAAAACTTTGTAACTAAATCATTAGCTTTATTATTCTATGAAATGAAAAGCCAAAAACTGAAAGGTTAGGTTTGGTTTGGTTGCATGGCATATCAACCATTGTAGGTTATTTAATATCAAATACATATTTATATATAGAACAGTTCTATTTCAAACAATTCAGTTTAGCATAAGTACACATGGTTGGTTAATACATTGGTTTTACAGCATATCAACTCTTTTTGGGTCATTTAATGCCAAATTAAATTTCAAACAATCCACTTTAGTATAAGTATAGTTTTTTGTTTAAATACAGTTAAATGTCAAAAACAGTTCTATTTCAAACAACTCAGCATTAGTACACAGTTTAGTTCTATTTGACCATTAGAGAGGACCCTGTCATGTGTTACCACTCCAGGCCAGAGTGGATCTGGGAATGATGGCAATAAAGGAGTACTCCGCATTCCCCAAAGCTCTAGTTTTACTGGAGCCTCAGTATGAGATTGTTTAGTGTCATATTCAGGGAAGTCTTACTCCTCTACAGAGTTGCAGTTGGTGTATTCTACAGCCCCAGCTGACTGGGCTATAAAAGTTTAGGGTTGTTAATAACAATAATAATAATATGATAAAGAAAGAGACAAACATATTAACAAAATACCTGGCAGTTCTAGCCGGTGTGAAATACAAGAAAAAATTTCAGCACTGCTCTTCCTCTTAGGAGGGTACTATCAATGTGACTGAAAAAATATCACCCAAAATAGATAGCAAAAAGCATAAATATATAAAATACACTCTAATCACTAGCTTTCTTCGTGCTAGAGCTTGGGTAAAGACCTAGTGAAGGATTCTAAGAAACTAAAAAGAAAATTGAAAATAAAAATGGATTACCTAATCTTGGCCAGACGACCAGACCAAGTGAGAGTCAACAAAAAAAAACTTGCCAAACAGTGGAATTTGCCATCCTGGCAGACCACAGAGTAAAATTTTTAAAAAAAGCAAAAAGAGAGATAAATATCAAGACCTTGCTCGAGAACTAAAATAACTACAGAACATGACAGTGATGGTGACATAATGCATATCAACCTTTGTAGGTTATTTAATGCCAAATCCATTTTCATGCAAATAGTTCTATTTCAAACAATTCAGTATAGCATTATTGTTGAGATTGGCCAGAATATTGAGAAAAGACCTGGAGACTTACTGTCAGTCAAACTCCAGAGTGAAATCATCTGCTAATGCTGGAGTAAAAAACTTTCAAAGAAGTAAAATGTGGAACATGAAGGTGACAATTATACCAATTGTGATTGGTGATTTCAGTACAGTAACTAAAGAATCATTAAAGGGACTGGAGGACTTGGAAGTTGGAGGACGAGCGGGGACCATCCAAACTACAGCATTGTTGAGAATGGCCAGAATACTGAGAAGAGTTTTGGAAACTTGAGGAGACTTGGTGTCACTCAAACTCCAGTGAAAAACCATCAGCTAAAACTGATGTGGAAAACTCTACTGAGTAAATAATGATAACAAAGTAAAGAGGGCGACCAGAAGGCTCCCTTTTCAATAGCTACTACAACAAGGTGTAGGGGGGGACGCTACTCCTTTCCCTGAATTGCTCCACTTTAGCCTCGATACGTACCTTATATTGCTGAGTGTTAAGCAAGGAGGTATCAAGTACCATTTTTAAAGTCTTTGGTATGACGCGATCAGGGATTTTCCCGGACCATTATACGATGAAATTTAACAGTGAAATGAGATTCATGAGGGAAAAAAAAAATCTGTAAACTTCAAAATATTTTATCTAAATCCGTTTGTAAATCAACATTCAACAAGAGTTAAAATTTAAATGATATTATTTGATTTCTTTTTAGACAAATGCAACAATCACGAAACGAGAGAAATTTTAAATGGAAACAGAATTTGAAATAAATTTAACTTCGGATTAGTTAGATTTTTTGTTGTTTGTTTTTTCAACCACTAATTTTTTTTAATGATTTTAGGTGATAAAATATAAAAATAATAAAAGACATTTTTCATCAATATAAAATCTTTCTTTTAATTCGTATAAACGGTAAATAAATTTCATAAAGGAAAGTGGCACAAGGCCTTTTAAAAAGGAAATTTCCACATAAACATATTATTTCATGATGAATGCAAAAACTGCCTAATTCCATCAGGATATTGCAGTTGATGTCAAGAAATACACATGATCCTAACTTGTTTGTTAGCAACATTTTAAGAGAAAAAAAAAACTGAATTGGAGAGAAATTCATATTTGTAAACAAAAGAAATTCAAGACTTCTTTCAGTCCCATTTAAGTTTTTCTCCTTTGAAGCAACGAAACATTTGAGAAAAGACAAAATAACAAAAAATAAAATGAAATAAAAACATTGATATTCGTGAGTAGTCAAATAACAGAGACCTGTTATTAACTATTTTCTAACTTTCAATTGTCTTCGAGAAAGAAGGAAGGCAAAATAACATTTGAGAATCAGGAAAAATTTCAACTAATTTAACCAAATAATTTTAGACGTGCTTTATCGTGTAAAAAGTCAAAAGTGTATTAAAAACAAAACAAAAACAAAAAGAAAAGCATATGACTTACAATATTCTAACGAAGGTCTTCTTTTCTTTTTTTTAATAGATAAAAAAATTTCTTCCAATGAGACTTCGTTCTCAATCGAAGCAAGAAATGGCGAGATCAAGGGAGATAATTAAACGTTACTAAATACCGGGCAATTGGTCTGATGAGTAGAGTTTTCGCCAATGGTCCGGGAGACCAGTGTTTAATCCCACGTCGAGTCATACCAAAGACTCAAAAAGTGGTACTTGATGCCGCTTTGCTTAACACTCAGCTTATAATGTTATGTAAAGTGGAGCAATCCAGGGAATGGAGTAGCGCCCTTCCCTACAGCTCGGTGTTGTAGCTATTGAAAAGGGAGCCTACGGGCCACTCTCGACTAAGGTCGCCAACTTTACTTTGCTCTAAATTAGATCGATGTTTAAAACTTATTTTAGTTATAACATGGCAATGGAAGCGTTTTATGACGTCGGGTAAAGAATTATAAAGTTGAAGACGTGCAACCATGTTTTTTCAGTGAATTAATTCTTAGCTCTCTCTTGCTACAAAGTTAATGATTGATGACTAAGTGATTAATTAATTTTAACGGCAAGTCAACCCATCTAGGGTTATATTTTAGTTAGAGGTTAGGGAATTGCGTTCATAGTACATTTTGCGTAATTTTTCCTTAAGAAGGATTTTTCCACACGATCTATCTAATACAAATAGTTTTTAATGAGATCTATTTGACCCATAGATAGGACCCGAATAGGTACTACCACTCCTGGTCAGTGTGGATCAAAAGCTCCAAGACCGAAACCTCACCATTAAATAGTTTGGTGTCATATCTAGGACACTCATTGGAGTAGGAGTTACCCCCACCCCCAGCAGAGATGCAGTCAGTGTATTCTACAGCCCCAGCCGACTGAGCTGCAATCACTCAAGTAAAATGAAGGAAACATGGCAAGAAGAAATGAAAAAGAGAATAAATTGGATGGAAAGAGAACCTGAAAAAGAGATAAAGAACATCATCATCACCATCATCATGTTGTGCTGCTTGTACGGATTTCCCTGACTTTCTTTCGCCATTCGTCTCTATCATCGATCACTTCCGGCAGGTTTTTTTTGACTAAATCCTACATCCGTGCAGAGCTGTTATAGATAAGTTCTAGTGTGGTCCTATGCTAATCACGGAGCCCAATATGGTGTGACTACTAGTCACAGTACTTGTTGTGGCTGTTGTGTTCGTGACAACCACATTTCTTCCGACAGTTTGCTTTGTCAAATCCTTCCGTGCCCACACTGTGTTTGAAAGATCCACAAAGGGGTTTGTCACAATTCAGTCGGATCTTCTTCTGACGGTCAGTTAATATGAGTGGCTAGATTGTCCAGCAACTCAAAGAATAGAGAAAAACCGTTGTTAACAAATAACAATTTTTTTTTATTGAAACACGGTTGTGAGACAATAAATAACAAGCAATGTTTGCTTTCCTGGTAAAATAAGAAAGAATATCGAGAGAGGAAAAGTGACGATGAGGTGTGGTCAGTGTGACGCTGATGTCTCTAAAATCTGGGATTTTGAATTTTTATAAAGTCTGAAGGGTGTTTGGAGTGCTTTCGGTCCAGGATGGAAGGGATGCTTCTTTGACAGTCTTGAGTTTCTTCTTGGTCCCTTTCCTCATCCTCTCTGACGGTTTGTCTTAACATCCTGCTTTTTATAGATCAATATCTGGACTAAAAAAGGTTTCTCATTGGTTATCCAAGAAAAGACAATCAGGAATCGTATTCCCATTGGTCAGCCAATCCTAGTTCAGGATTATATCTTACAGGTATAGGGAAAACCCTTTTTAGATGCTTTGACCAATGAGAACAGGTTTAGAGCAATGGGGTTGAACTAAAAATTATCAGCCTCACCTGACTGAATGAGCCATGCCCAGCTCACCTTTATTTAGAGTGGAGCAAAATCAAATCTCCCTTTTGACATTGACCTTTAAGATAAGGACAAGAAAAATATGTTTTACGAAATGATCCATTTCATCATTATGATCGATGAAGTTAGTTGACAACAGAAAAATGAAATGAATTTGCTGACCTTCAGGAACAATCAACCAGCTTTTTAGGTCAATTTAAGCCTTGAACAAGAAGATACTTACTTTAAGGATCTTTTTGTTTTTGAGATATATATAATAATTTTCATATATTTCATAAATTTTAATTTTCACATATTATTTTACCGCACATCGTGTCACACTAGTTGGTTGGTCAACACTTACATGTCCATGTGAATGGTTCCATAGAACATTGCTGAGAAGTTCATCTTTGCATCTCCAACTATGTCCCGCATATCTTGTTACTCTTTTTGGATGGTTTTAAAGATAGGAGGTACGTGGCCATACAGTTGCTGTTTTGTGGGATGTTGCTTCCAGGATTTGTTCAATATAGTTCGTAGCATTCTTGTGCAATTCCCGTCAGCGTCCATGTGGTGCATCCATATAGTAGAATTGACACAACTGCAGCTTGGAAAAAATTGCGTTTTGTTTTTATCAGATAAATCTGACTTCCATATGATTGAAAACATATGGATATCATGAAAGATGACCATGAATGATAAATAACATAAGAAGTTTTTCTAGTTATTATCCATGAAAAAAAATCCCCAGGTATATAAGAATTTTTTAAGTGCCTTGGGTTACCATGTTAAAAGAGTTAATCATTAATCAGGTTGTATGATTGATAAAGTCTCACTGCATTTTATATATATTATTATATAACGTGAGGACATGTGTGATACGCTGTCTTCATTAGCCACAAACCAGGGATGATACCAGAGTGACAGTATCACCTTAGCCACAGAAACTGGGGCATCACCCCTGCTTGGTGGCTGATGAGGACAGGATATCCCACATATGTTCTCACACGTTGTATGGTAATTTTTTAAAAATTATATATATATATATATATATATATGGGGGGCAGTCGGCTGAGGCTGTAGAATACACCGACTGCTTCTCTGCTCAGGGGTAAGCTTACTGGATATGACACTAAACAATCTGATGGTGAAGCTCTAGTAATACTGGAGCTTTAGGGAATGCGGAATTCCCCTTTATTGCCATCGCTCTGAGGTCCACCCTGGCCTAGAGTTGTAGTACCTGATAGGGTTCTATCTATGGGTCAAATAGAACTAAACTGTGTACTAATGCTAAACTGAATTATTCTAAATAAAACTGTTTTGACATTTAAACTGCATACTGCTAAACTGAACTGTTTTGACATTTAACTGTGTGTAAATAAATGACTGATGATTAATTGACTGTTCGTGATACATAGCAATACTTGGAACCATTTAACTTTGTTGACTAAACTGAATACTTTCAAATAAACCTGTTTTTGACATATAAAATGCGTACTTATGCTAAACTGAATTGTTTGAAATAGAACTGTTTATATGTATAAAAATGGATTTGGCATTTAATAACCAACCATGGTTGATATGCCGTCAAACCAAACTAAACTATATATATATATATAGCGCGAGAGACAGAGAAACAGAGAGAGAAAGAAACAGAGACAGAGACAGACAGACGCTCACGGTGTAATGAATATCGTCAGAGGAAATGGACATGGCAACCAGAGTTCAAATCCTTGACAAAGCTGTTTGCATTTCACATAGCATTAATATTTTTTAGGAAAGGTATGAATCCAACAATTCTCCATCCAGCTATGGGCAAAATAGTAAGGCAAACTTTACTTTTTTCCTTGGTATGGCAACCAGTCTAGAAGAAAACTCTGACTTCAAACCTGTTAAACCCTGCTCAAAAATCGACTTAGTGTCGTATCCTGCTCATGTAGAGAGGTTTATATATATATATATATATATATATATATATATATATATATATATATTGTTTAAAAAACAAGAAGTTTAGAAATAGTATTCCATTTCCATGATAAATTTATTTCACCTACTAAAGCTCGTCAGATGGAATTCAAATACAAATTTCGAGCTTTAATAAGTGAAATAAATTTATAATGGAAATGGAATACTATTTCTGATTTTTTTTTAAACAAAAATATATATTTTGCACTGTAGATATATTTTGTATTAAATAGCCGTGCATTGAAAACACTTCCTTTGGATATATACAGTCATAATTTACTTTGTATATATATGTGTGCGTGTGTGTGTGTGTGTGTGTGTGTGTGTATGTATGTATATACATATATTGTTTAAAAAACAAGAAATTTACAAATAGTATACCATTTCCTCCAGGGAAAGGAGAAGTGCCCTCTCCTACACCTCGGTGTAGAGGCTAATGAAAAGGAGCCTTCTGGTCGCCCTCGACTACAGTCACCAACTATTCCATTTCCTGGATAAATTTATTTCACTTTTTAAAGCTTGTCAGATGGAATTCAAAATACAAATTTCGAGCTTTAATTAGCGAAATAAATTCATTATGGTAATGGAATTTCCGAATTTTTTGTTTTTTAAACAAAAAGGTATATTTTGTATTAAGCAGCCGTGCAGTGAGCATTCATTCTTTGGATATTCAGTCCTTATTTACCTTATAACAAAAAGGGCAATTAAAGTTACCATTTATACAAAAATGGTAATTAACGTTGATGTCCTGTTGCCTTTGTTATATTAAAATAAAGAAAACGCAAGAGACGACAAGAATTTTGATAAGTTTCAAAAGGGAAACTTTAATGGCAGCTTGAGACGAAATTTTCCTTTTGCTGTGAGTAATAATTGAAGAAGGACAGTTGTAAATAGTTGAACAGGAATTTAGCATTCAGCCCGAAGTTCGAGGCCCAGTTGATTTAGGAGAAAGGGGTGAAAGGTGAAAGAATGGTCTCCTAAAGTTGAATGCTCTCTCTCTCATGCTGAAATAACCTGTGTGCTGCTGGATTCTGGCGTGGAAAGAGATGCTAATATCAGAGAAGAAATTAAATTGATGATGTCAGAGGCGGAATTAAACATCCAATTTAAAGCTTCTGGGATCCTTTGGTCTAGGAGAGATGAACAAATGATGAAGGAATGATTTCCTAGAACACAATGGTCCATAAATTGGATGTGCTCTCCTCATGGTGATGTGGTCTGCTGCTGGAGTTAGAAAAGGAGGATCGGTCCGTCCTGCTCAATATGTGAGAAGAGATCGAGCGCGCGTTTTCAACGCCTTTTATATTGCACGGGAAAGTCATCTAGGCAGAATGGGATATATCATCCTCATTAAGTGAAAATATGAGATTGGGACCACGATGGTCAAAATAATTAACGCGCTAAATAATTGTAGCAGATAGAACTTCGAATTTTTGTTTGGCACGTAAATTAACTTGACCGTTGGTCTCGTCTGATATTTTTACCCAATGAGGATGACTTATCCCATTCTGGCCGGACCCTTCCCGGGCAATTCAAAGAGGTTGAAAGAGCGTTTATCTATATCTTTCTCAGTAACCTTCGAGCAGGACGAACGTCTTTCTCTCTGCTTCCTTTAATAGCAGCAGTTTCATTACACTATAAAGTTACCAGTTGAACATGAATTAGACGAAAATATTACGCCCTCGACAAATTCAAACTACTGGCAACACGCCAAATGTCTACACCATGGACCACGCATTTATGCTGAATATATCTTCCACTGCTATAGGACTTCAAACTATTGGCAACTTGCCAGAATGCCTGCTCGACTCTTTTATATCTGTTTTCTTGCTCACTACGATGACCAGTACAAAGGCTAGCTCTAAACTAAAGCTTCATTAAACTTCTAATTAAAAACCTTACGGCATCCTCGTTCTTCTCCTTTATTTTCCTTTGAATATAGCGAGGAGGTAACGTAACACTCTTCCCCGCTAAATAATAATTTGAAATTCTTTCTGCTACAACCTGAATCTGAACTCTCTGATAAAATAAAATGGAAATTCTTCCCAGCTGTAACTATGTTCTCATTTCTGTAAGGTTGTACCGTTTGGATCTAACAAAGCGCTTTGAAAATACCTGGATATGAATGACACAAGGATATTGCATGCTGTTTTGAACAAATCCTGGAAGTAGCTACCTACAAAAATGCAGCTGTACAGCCATTTATCCGCTTATAATGCAAACCATCAATGTAAAATGAGCGAAACAAATTGGGCACTGCTGAAGAAGTAAGGACGAACTCATAAGCAACATTTTCCTATGAACTACTACACACGGATACACTAGTGTTTGCCGACAAGCAAAAACTTACACTCCTTAGCTCTGCACTAACACGAGGTGCCGCCTGAAGGACCTACCAAGTATGATGGATGATAAAGCCATCATACTTGGTAGGTCCTTCAGAATAGATGGTAAAAAAGAGTAAAAGGAATCCATAATTTTATTATATATATATAAATATATATATAGGGTATTCTTCAATCCAGTAAATCCAGAGAAGGGAACAAATCCATCAGGACAAATAAATCATTAAAATTTCAAAGATTTAAATATTCCTGGTAAGGAGCTCAATGTAAATAAATTAACTGAACAAATAATATTATTTAAAGAAAAAAAAACAATATTCGGTCTCATTAGGATAATAAATTTATTTCCATCCTGTTAAGAGCATTGATATGAATCAAAGACACTAAAATGATTTTTAACAGGACTTTATCAGATCCAATAGGAAAATGAAATAAATTACAACCAGCTGGTTGTAATTCATATCAATGCTTTTAATAGGATGGAAATAAATTTATCATCCTCATGTGACCGAATATTTTTCCTTGAAATAATATATATATATATATATATATATATATATATATATATAGAGAGAGAGAGAGAGAGTGGGTTAGTTAAGTAAGTTAGCTAATCATAGTTAGGGTAACCTTTCAATAGCTACTACACCAAGGTATAGAGAAGGGCACTACTCCTTTTTCTGAATTACTCTACTTATCCTTGATCAATACTTTATAATGTTGATTGTACTAAAAATGGTACTTGATGTCTTTTTGCTTACAAGGAGGCATCAAGTACTATTTTTGAGTCTTTGTACTGTCTGAAAATGTTGATCCACATACTTCACAAGAATATGATTTCTCTCCTGAGTGTTTTTACAAGTGCCTTTTAAAAGTAGAACCAAATGAAAATGCTGATGCAGACAATATACAAGAATATGCTTTCCCCTGTGTGTGTTTTCACATATGTGTTTTTAAATTTGAACTGCAAGAAAATGTTGATTCACACATCTCACAAGAGTAGGGTTTCTCTCCAGTATGTGTTTGTATGTGTATATTTAATAATTCTCTGAAAATGTTGATCCACAAACATCACAAAAATATGGTTTCTCTCCTATGTGTGTTCACATGCCTTTTTAAATGTGAATTCTGTGAAAATGTTGATCCACACACCTCACAAGAATATGCTCTCCAATATGTGTACGCATGTGAACTTTAAATGTGAATTCTGTATAAATGTCAATCCAAAGACCTCAAAAGAATATGGTTTTTTCTCCAGTCTGTTTTTTGATCTGCATTTTCACCAACGTAATCTCAGAAAAGGCTAATCCACATACTTTACGAGAATATGATGTTTCCCTGCTGTGTATTAGCATATGCATTTGTAATGATGCATTCCTTGAAAAAGCTAAACCACACACCTAACAAGAATATAGTTTCTCTTCAGTGTGTGCCTCTTTAAATTTGAATTCACTGACAATTCCAATCCAATCATTTCACTGGAATATGATTATTCTCATTTATGTGTTCTCATGAGCAATTTTAATGAGGGTGATGCTGAAAATGCTGATCCACACACCTCACAAGCATATGGTTTCTCTCGTGTTTACTTAATGGTGTATTGTCTGAAAATGCTGATTCACACAGGTCACAACTATATGATTTCTCTCCTGTCTATCTTTGTATGTGGATTTTTAATGATGAAAATCTAATCCACACACTAAACAAAATTATGGTTTCTCTCCAGTATGTGTTTGCATATATATTTTTAAGTTAGAAATCACCACGAATTTTAGTCCACACACCTCACAAGAATACGGTTTCTCTCCAGTGTGTGTTCACATGCGTCTTTTTAAATGTGAATTCACAGAAAATGCTGATCTCACAAGAATATGTTGGGGTTTTTTTTCAGTCTGGATTATGTTAAAATACTGACACACAGATTTTATATGATGATGCTCTCTTTCCAAAACATGTTGTTTTAAACTGGAATTCTATAAAAACCCTGAATTAATTAATTTATATATGTAAGTCGTTTCCTTGGTATGTGCATTTTTGTTTATAATTGATTCTTCTGAAAATTCTAGTTCCACCACTTTGCAAAGATAATCTTACTTCTTAGTGTGGAATTGTATGTATGTTTTCTTAAAAGAATATATTTTCTTGGTATCATGTATTCATATATTTATATATGGACAGCACAGAAGTTCATTTTTTCTCACTGCAACTGATTTATGTTAATGAAAAAAAAGTACCATTACTTCATATAGCAAACATGTTTTATTTGCAACTGTAAGATTCTAACAGAATTTGTATTTCAGTGAACTAAAGTCTATCAAACAGTTCCTGTTCAGTCCCCAAGTGGAGTTTATATATGCAAGAAGGTTTTTGCACAGTTGGCTGAGGCTGTAGAATACACCGACTGCTTCTCTGCAGAGGGGTAAGATCCCACCAACAAGTGTCCTGGGTAAGACAGTAAACAATCAGTTGGTGAGGTTCTAGTAATGCTGGAGCTTTGGGGGATGCAGAGTGCTCCTTCATTGCCATTGCTCCCAGGTCCACTTGCGTGGAGTGGTAGCACCTGAAAAGGGTCCTATCTATGGGTTAAATAGAACTAAACCTTGATTTCTTGAGTTTACTTTTTTCTGCATTTAAACTACATATTTATGCTAAACTGAATTGTTTAAAATAGAACTGTTTTGACATTTAACCTGCGTATTTATGCTAAACTGAATTAGTTGAAATAGAACTGTTTTGACATCTAAACTATGTACTTATGCTAAAATGAATTGTCTGAAATAAAACTGTTTTGACATGAACTTTGTGTATTGCCCAGTTGGCTGGGGCTGTAGAATACACCAACTACTTCTATGATGACTGGTAAGACCCCCCCCCAACGAGTGTCCTGATATGACATTAAACAATCAGATGGTAAGGTTCCCGTGATGCTGGAGCTTTAAGGAATGTGAAGCACCTATTCATCACCATTGCTCCATGGTCCACTCTGACCTGGAATGGTAGCAACTGATAGGGTCCTATCTATGGGTTAAATAGAACCAACTGCATACTTATGCTAAACTGAATTGTTTGAATAGAACTGTTTGACTGAACTGCGTAGCTTGAAATAGAAATGTTTTTTGACAATTAAACTGTACTTACATTTAAACTGTGTGCTTATGCTAAACTGAATTGTTTGAAATGGAACTGCTTTTGACATTGAAACTGTACTTACACTAAACTGAATTATTTAATATAGAAATGTTTTGACATTTAACTGTGTGTAAACAAGATCTGTACTTATACTAAACTGAATTAGCTGAATTAGAACTGTTTGAATTAACTGAATAGCTCAAAATATAATTTTTTTTGACAATTGAACTGTGTACTCGTTCTAAACTGAATTGTTTGAAATAGAACCGACTATTTGCCTAAAAATGGATTTGGCATTTAATAACCTACAAAGGTTGATATGCCATAAAACCCTAACAATCAATCAACATTCATGAAGAAAAACTAAACTCTTGAGAATTTTCTTGGAACACATATCTCATACTGAAAAGAACATCTAATCAAAATAATATATTTTTCACGAGTGGAAAAATATTTGTTTCTTTTTATGATATACAATTGGCCCAGTGGGTAGAATGTTTGCCATTGGTCCTGGAGACTGGGGTTCAGTTGAGTCATACCAAAGACTTAAAAAAAATGGTACTTGATACCTCCTTGCTTAACACTCAGCATTAGAAGGTACATATGAAGGGTAAAGTGGAGCAATCCAGGGAATGGAGTAGCGCCCTCCCCTACACCTTGGTGTAGTACCTATTTATGCTTTTTATTTTGTACGTAAAATGAAAAGAATAAATGTATAAAACAGATGTCTTAAATGATAAATATTGTTACTTAAAATATTTGATCTATCAAACTCATCTTTATAGTTATAATCACGTTTCAGCTGATATGTCCTTTGGTCTTCTTCAGATGTTTCATGTTGAACTCTGAAGTCCACGCAGACTCTTGAATGGAAACCTTTATTTGAACCACAGGAGTAGACTGTTCCAATTTTGTCAACCATGAGCAGGTACAAGTGTTAAGCAATAGTAAGTATTCCTTGTTATTCTTATCTGTTGTTGGGATTGAACCAGCAACCTCCAGATGATTTCATTCAGAAGCACCTTCCAACCCAATACTTTATCCACTGCAACATGTGTCCTTAGCACATGTTCTAAATAAGTAAAACTAAACAAAGTTGGTGACCATAGTTAAGGGTGACCTTAAGGCTCTCTTTTTGATAGCTACTACACCTTTCCCTAGATTGTTCCACTATACCCTTGATCCGTACCTTAAAATGCTGTATTCAAATACACAACTAAAAAAGTTGGAAAATAAAAAATGTTTTATTAAAATTTATGTCATTTGATTCAGGGCAAAATTCTCTACCTCATTGAAATGTTATTTTTTATCTTAATTACAAATTTTTTTCGTTTGTTAAAAGTTTTCAATTTTTACCGGCTCATTGGCGTGGTGGGTAGAGTGGTTGCCAATGATCTGGGAGACTTGGGTTCAATCCCAGTACGCATCATACCAAAGACTTTAAAAATAGTACTTGATACCTCCTTGCTTAACACTCATAAGGTACATATCAAGGGTAATGTACAGCAATCCAGGGAAAGGGGTAGCGCCCTTCCCTACACCTCTGTGTAGTAGCTATTGAAAAGGGAGCCCTCTGATCACCCTCAACTACAGTCGTCAACTTTACTTATATTACAATATGTTCAATGTAAGCTTTTTCTTTTTATAGAATTTTTATAAAATTAAATAAGGGTGAGCATACTGATATTAAAATTTTCTTAAAAACACCATCAGCAGAATAGATTTTATTTATTTAGGGTGAAGTTAGAAACTTTTATTAAAATGGTTGATTTTGCAAAGATTTTTAAAAATCTTTCTTTTTTAAGCTTTCTGGGCAAATTTGTATGACATACTGTTTTATAAAATGAAATCAATTTTTTTTATACAAATTAGAAAAATTCAAATATACTGGGGTTGGACAAAATAATGGAAACACCTAGAATCTTAGAATCATAATTCTTAAACTCCTATAAAACCATCAAACATTTGGAGGTGCCCGTGGTGTAATGGTTATCATCGTAGGAAATAGACAGGGCGACACGAGTTCAAATCCTGGACGAGACCAATTGCATTTCACATGGGAAAGGTATGAATCCAATTATTCTCCCTCCAGCTATAGGTAAATAGTAGGACAAACTGGGTTCTTCAGCCTTGGTGAGGCAACTAATCTAGGAGAAGGAAAACTCTGAATTCAAACCTGTTAAACTCCGCTTAAAAATTGACCTTGTGTCATATCCTGCCCGAGCAGAGGGGTTGGTAAATATGATAAAACCATCAAACATATGTAATTTTGATGTTTTTGGATTTATCATTAATTTTTCTCATCTTATTTTACTATGATTATCATTTTTTTTACAGATATCATCAGAAGAAATTAATCAAAGTTCATTAAAATGGCAGATCTATCAAACTTTAAAAGAGGTCAAATAGTTGGTGCCCCTATGGCAGGTGCCAGTGAAACAAAACCCGCAGAATTAAGTTGTTCGGTTTCTTTGTTTAATGGCATATCAACCTTTGCAGCTTATTTAATGCCAAAGTCATCATTCTAGAAAAACAGTAGGAGTACTGTTTAACCCCATAGCAGGGGAGATAAGGGGTTCATGCCTTTCCCAAGGGTATTTGTCTGAAAATGATTGTAATAGCGTGACTGGAATTCGAACTTGCTTACTATGATCCCGCCGTCCATTGCTTTAACATTATACCATGAGGATCCCCCACTGCTGAATTATTTAGTGTAGTAATTTATAGTAATTTACGAAGCTCTTTGCTTCAATTTGGCACAAGGCCGAATGAATGGGGCACACAATGAGACTCAAACTGACTCGTGTAGGTTTGCTAATCTAGCTTGAGGTGCTCCGAAAAATTGGTTTGCTTCGAAGTAGGAAGCAAATGCCTATATGTGTTGTGAAGATCAAATGATCTTTTTCCGTCCTTGTCAAGGGAAGTGCTAAGGAAAAACTTCCTCACTGAATCAAAACTCTGGAAGAAAGCAAAAGCTGTCTGATAGGGATCGTCAGACTTTTACACAGAGTGTTAGGAAGGATCACAAAGATACAGCTCTGAAAATTATAGCAGAGCTTAATGACCATCTTGAGAACCTACTTTCCTCAAAAACTTTAAGAAGGGAGCTGCACAAAGCCGGATTTCATGGTAAGGCTGCAATCAGAAAAACCATATCAAAATAGATTTATTTCAAATTTCCAGGTGTTTCCTTTATTTTGTCCAACCCCGGTACATATGATTTTTACTCTTTTATGCAGAAAGATTTTGATGACAAAATAAACATTTATTCTAATTTCAATGGGTTTTTTCCTTTTATTTAAATATCACCTTTTCTTCCTCTTTTTCACAAGTCATTTTGTTCTGTCTAACAATGCAAAAATGTTGGTAATTTTTCTATAACACCCATCTCTCTTTAGCAGTGATATTTTTTGTTTTCCTAAATTATTTTTTGTGAAGTTTTTTTTTTCTCAGTTGAAAAAGATATTTTGAATGCATGTAATTTTCAAAAAGTTAGAAATTACTTGTTTTTTAGCCCCTTACCTCCAAACTAGAACCGTCAGTATGTTTGTTTGTTTGGGTTTTCTGGCATATCAACTTTTCATTGCCTAATCCATTTTTATACAAATAAACAGTTCGATTTCAAACTATTCAGTTTAGCATATGTACACAGTTTACTTGTCAAAAACTTTTCTATTTCAAGCTATTCAGTTTAGTCAAACAGTTCTAATTCAAAAAATTCAGTTTAGTATAAATATGGTTTTTGTTTACACACAGTTAAATGTCAAAATAGTTCTATTTCAGATAATTCAGTTTAGCATAAGTTCAGTTTCAATGTCAAAAACTGTTCTATTTTAAACAACTCAGTTTAGCATAATTACACAGTTTAGTTCTATTTTACCCAGAGATAGGACCCTATCTGGACCAGAGTGGACCTTGGGGCGATGGCAATGAAGGGGTACTCCACATTCCCCAAAGCTCCATCATTACTGGAATCTCACCATTAGATTGTTTAGTGTCATATCCAGGACACTCGTTGAGTGGGTCTTACCCCTCTGCAAGAAGCAGTAGGTGTATTCTACAGCCCGAGCCGACTGGGCAACCATCAGTATGAGGATTCCTGATGGGAACAGGGAAATCTCAGACAGAAGAACCACAGAAAACAAGTATTTTACAATTGCTTTGAATGTCTGATACATCTAACCCCGAACCATGATTCCACCCTTAGTTCGTCATCAGCAGAGTATGCACGCAGGTACGAACACTGATTTCAATTGGAGAGGAGCGGAAAAGAATTCTGCTAAAGATTTGAAAAAATTAACAAAAAACAAATTATCTCCAAAATAATTAATTTGGGATGAGTGTACAGGAGAAAATCTCTTATAATATCGAGATCGACTTAAAGAATATCAAATAATAGCGATAAGACCTGTATAATAATAAAATAAGGAAAATTTTCAGTGAAAAAAAATAATAATATCAAAGCAGTTAAAAGTTTTCCATATTTCTTATATCTATTCTTTCTATCCACCCATAATTATTTTTCGGCGAGAGTTTCCCTAAGGCAAATATATCTAAAAAATGACCTAATTTTCATTGTTAAAAAACTGACGATAACATAAATTTTTACTCAAATTTACATTTTTTTTTTTCGATTACTTACTCATACATCGGCATTTTTACCCTTTAACCCATCGGATTTTTAGCGAAAACTAAAAATCAGGTTCTACTTTTTTGGGCAAATACATGTAAACAGCCTGAAAAACTACATGGTGCCTTCAATAAGTTTCCAGACTTTTTTTGTACAGGTATTTAAAATTGTCGTAGACTCTTGAAGATTCATTATGTCATTGCTATGCATCTTATGAAATGACTGACAAATTTTTATGATTTCAGGTTCAAATGAACAGCTATAACAGCAATTAGAATACACCCTACTAAAGCCTGATTGTCACAGCTGGTGAATTTCAAAAAGGCAATCTGGACGTGAGGACACTTTAGAAGAAAGATATGCAATAAACTTTTCTGTTTTAAACTTGGAAAAAATGCCACAGAAACGTATGAAATGCTTCAGACTGCTTTTGGAGCATCTTGCATGAATCGAGCATCAGTTTTTGAGTGGCATAAGAGATTCAAGGAAGGCACGGAGTCTGTGAGGGATGATGAGAGGTGTGGGAGGAGTAAGGAAGTCAATACACCAGAGTTGATTGGCGAAACGGTTAGGGTTAGGGTTACTATGTTGAGGTTTTAAGGGAGTCCAGGAAGAGATTCCGTCGAAAGAGGCCAGCACTCTTCAAATCAGATCAGTGGCATTTCCACCAGGACAATGCACCAGTCCACAACTCCATCCTTGTCACAGACTTTTTGACCAAGGTGGGCATCAAGACAGTTCGTCACCCTCCCTCTAGTCCAGACCTTGCTCCCTGTGACTTTTGCTTTTTCCCTAAGTTCAGAGGCTGTCGTTATGAGATAATTGAGGAAATGAAAGAGGCTCTGATGAAGGTCATTGATACCCTCACACAAGGGGACTTCCATGGGGCCTTCCATGGGGCCCTCCAGAAGTTGCTGGAACGGTACAACAAGTGCATTGCAGCCGGAGGAGATTACTTCGAAGGGGACTAGAGTTTCATGTGTGTACTATCAATAAAAGTGCCGATACAAAAAAGTCTGGAAACTTATCTAATGATCCTCGAATCATCTCTGGTCGTCAGTAACGCTTGCTGTATTTGCCCCAAAAAAAAAAAAAAAAAAGGAGAATCTGATTTTTACTAAAATCCGACGGGTTAACGGGTAAAAATTTACCTTAATATTTGTGGGGATTTAGGAATTAACAATAAAACTCCCAACCGGATATTGACTCGTCGGCTGCCACATATAAAATGTATAAACGCGTCGCCACGCATAAGGCTCCACGCATCCATCCGGTTAAAAATCAGAAAAAAAGAAAAATAATAAAAAGTAAAGTAGCCAATGGGAAGCGGTCGGGCCAAAATTAGAAGGATTTTGGAGTGGCGAATTTGGAGCCGGTGGAGAGAGATAAATACTCAGGTTTTCTGTGAACCTTTCTTTTCAGGCAGTGATGCCGAACCAACAACACCAATTTTGCTGTCTGGTGTTTTGGGCACCACGCTACGTCCTGGGACGTAGCGTTGGTTAGTCCATTCACCAAGTAAATAAAGGAAAGTATGGAAGAAATGTTTTCATCTTTTATCTGTTTCTATCTTTTCTTTTGGGACTTTCTTTGGACAAGGCATTGCACCGGCCAGTCAACGTGGGGTAAAATAATATAAAATAAGGAGTAGCGCCCTTCCCTACACCTCAGTGTAGTAGCTATTGAAAATGGAGTCTTCTGGTCGCCCTCGACTACGGTCGTCAACTTCACTTTTTACTTATTGACCTAAGAAACAAGTAGTATAAAAATCAGAAAAAAAAGACTAATTTGGTTGTGGAACTGATAAAAAGAATATTTGCAGATTTTAAATCTGATATTTACTTTCAGACAAATACTCTTGGAAAAGTATGCACCCCCTTATCCTCCTAGCAAAGGGTTAAATAGCATCGTTGCTTTTCTTCTAAAAGTATGGCTTTGGCATTGAATAACCCACAAAGGTTGATATCCCATTAAACAAAGAAACACGAAATTTGATATTTGCAAAATAAAACCATATAAAATAACCTATATGCAATGATCATCAGCCAATGTTGGTGAGAAGTTTCAAGCCAATGGATTTCTATTGTTTATAAATAGAAAAAGATACTAGTAAAACGAAGTTTAAAAGGCCGTAGCAAAGGAGGTAAAGTGAAGGGAAAGAGCAAGACCCGCTTATCTCGTGCTGGGTTTCAATTCCCCGTCGGTCGTATCCATCGTCTTCTCCGTTAAGGCAACTATGCCCAAAGAGACGGTGCTGGTGCACCCGTCGACTTGGCCGCTGTCATGAAATATTTGGCCGCTGAGGTTCTTGAGTTGGCAGGAAATGTTGCCAGAGACAACAAAAAATCCAGAATCACCCCCCGTCATTTGCAATTGGCCATCCGTAATGATGAAGAATTGAACAAACTTTTGTCCGGAGTAACCATTGCCCAAGGTGGTGTCCTTCCCAACATCCAGGCTGTTCTTCTGCCCAAGAAGACCCAGAAGGCCACCAAGTAAATTATTTTACTTCATTGTACAACAAAAAAAGTTTAAAAGATAAATCTACATACAGTGACTATTATTTATTGGTAATGAGAAGTTTGAGCCCAACAGATTTTTCTTGAGAATTAATTTTTATTTATTGCAGACTTTTTGTCCTCATCTTGCTAGTTTTTGTGTTGTTTTGTTGTTTCTTCTTTCACTACGTTTCGGCCAAATTTCACCTCTGGCCTTCTTCAGGTGATTTTTACCGCGACCTCGGATAGGAATGCTGAGTCTTGTAACCGTATCCCCAGTAATCAGCATTCCTACCGAGGTCGCGGTAAATCACCTGAAGAAGGCCAGCGGTGAAATTTGGCCGAAACGTAGTGAAAGAAGAAACAACAAAACAACACAAAAACTACCAAGATGAGGACAAAAAGTCTGCAATAAATAAAAATTAATTATCAGATTAAGAAGCCTCATCTCAAAATGATTCCAATTAAAGACAAGATTTTTCTTGTTTATAAATAAAAAATGATGCCTGTCCATATTCGTCCTCCCCAACCCAATGAGTATGACACAAGGCCTTTTTTTAGGTGGGTCTAGGCGCAGGGCTGTACCCAAGACACGCCCAGAGGCTCCAAAAATGTCTCAGGCCCCATTGGCATTCCCCTAAAAAAAAGACACCCTAGGCAATAAACCTAGCCCCTCCAAAGAAGGGTACAGTCCCCTAAGGCTCAAGGATGCTGGTCAAGGCATGCCCAACATGAATGTCGGCTTACCAGAATCCATGTCAGACAGCCTTGACCAACTGCCACCGGATCCAGTACAAACACAAGTAGATCCATGCACCGACAAACATGTCCCAGCCCAACAACACTTGGACACTATGCCGGTCAAATAAAATAAAAATAGTGAATAGAAAAAAAGAAACCCTTTTATGTGTATATGATTTTCATCATTGTATTATGAATAAAGGTTTTGCTTTATTTACACCTGCTAATAAGCGTTTTCGAGTTATTGATGTAGTTAACAACAGTGGTAAATTTAATCTTCTACAAACCCAGCCAAGACTGAAAGGAGTCGGAGTCAACTCCTCTCAACTTTCCTGCAGATCTATCAACACAACATGGGAACGAGAAGTCTGAAATAAACACGTTTATCCAAGACTGACCCACAGTGCAACACATACTCACAGGACTACAAATGTATGGGCTATTATTAATTGGTGGTATAAACACAAGAGAAATATGAAAGAGACTGATTTCAGTGTCATAAGAAATAATGGGTACATTTTTAAAAAAAAAACAGCAAAGTAAAATTTTGTTTAAAACTTTTATTGAATAGAAAGTTTTATATATACATACATACATACGTTCATGGTGTAATTTTTATTGTAGTAGAAAATAGACGCAGAACCCAAGTTTATATCCTGGATGAGGCTGTTCGCATTTCACGAAGCACTAATACCCTTGAGAAAGGTATGAATCCAACTATTCTCTCTCCAGCTTAGGGTAAATAGTGGAGCAGACTGGACTCTTTAATCTAGGCATGGTAACCAGTCTAGGAGAAGGAAAACTATGAATTCAAACCTGTTAAACTCTGCTTAAAAATTGACCTTGTGTCACATCCTGCTTATGCAGAGGGGTTGGTATACACAAATATATATATATATATATATATATATACACATACATATGCACACACACACGTACATATATATATATGCATACACACACACATACATACATACATATATATTTACGCATACACACACTTACATATATGCACACACACACAGGCATATATATATATATATATATATATATATATATATATATATATATGCACGGGCGCCTCGGGTAGTGTAGTGGTTAGAAAGCTTGACTAGCAAACCTGCAAGAGTGAGTTCAAGTCTCATTGGGTGCCCCATTCATTCGGCCTTGTGCCACATCTATGCAAAAAGCTTAGTAAATTACTATATATATGCACACACACACATACATGCAGACATACACACACACACCTATATACATTAATAAATACATTGACATATATACATATAAATAGATACATTATTTAACCTATTTTCTAGGAGAGAAATGTAGAAGAAATACATAACTCAGGAAGAATTGTTTAATCATAGAAATACAAAAGAAGGAATCATAGCCAAATATACTGAATATGAAGAAAAGACTAATTTCTCAAGACTAAAATGTAAGCAAATTGGCTTTAAAACAGATATACTTCAAAAATACCAATCCACTTACTTTATAAGAAAAGAATTTCATTTTATATTTTAGAAATAATGTTGTAGGGAAGCAGGAATTAACAAAACATATCACTTCACACATCTAATACCTGTATGCTTTCTATTTTCAAAATACTGATATTGTCAAGTATAGACACTGAGATATTTCAAAAATTTTTTTATCCCCGCTAATCAACACAGTTTACAACAATTCAGCATGTATTAATTCACAAATTATGTATTTCATACAGTTTCTTAGCAATGAGTCCACATATGTCTTAACCTTGAATCCAGTGGAAAAAGTCACTCTACACACGCCACAGGAAAATGGTTTGTTTTCTTGGTGTATTAGTTAGTCCTTTTAAAGTTAAATCCAATAAAACACTAACGCACACAACTTATATTCCATTGCCTGGAGTTATGACTGCAGAAGTGGGAAAGATGTTACACAGGAATACTTGAGGGGAGCAGTGAGTATGGTTGGTTAGTTTTTATGGCATATCAACCTTTGTAGGTTATTTAATGGCAAATCTGTTTTTAAACAAATAATCAGTTCTATTACAAACAATTCAGTTTAGCATGAGTACAGTTTAATTGTCAAAAACATTTCTATTTCAAGCTATCCAGTTTAGTCAAACAGAGCTAATTCAGTTTAGTATAAGTACATATTTTGTTTACACAGTTAAATGTCAAAACAGTTTGATATTAAACAATTCAGTTTAGTGTAAGTACAGTTTCAATGTCAAAAACAGTTCCATTTCAAACAATTGAGTTTAGCATAAGCACACAGTTTAAATGTAAGTAGTTTAATTGTCAAAAACATTTCTATTTCAAGCTATTCAGTTTAGTCAGACAGTTCTAATTCAAACAATTCAGTTTAGCATAAGTATGCAGTTAGTTCTATTTAACCCATAGATAGGGCCCTATCAGTTGCTACCACTGCGGGCCAGAGTGGACCTAGGAGCAATGGCAATCAAGGGACGCGCCGCATTCCCCAAAGCTCCAGCATCAATGGAACCTCACCATCAGATTGTTTAGTGTCGTATCCAGGACACTCATTGCAGAGGTGCAGTTGGTGTATTCTACAGCCACAGCTGACTGAGCAAAGCAATGAATAGATTCGTATATCATCATCAGTGAATTAAAGATTAAACAACAACAGACTATTATGCCAAATTAGATTATATTTTAATTGATTTTTTAAAAATATTCACTATAAAAACGTATGGATGTCCGAATGGGTATTTAGTACCAGTGTGTATTCTACGCAAGTTATCCTTGATGCATATTATTTCAATTAACAATTTCTTTATTATAATTGAATAGCCATGTTTTAAAATAAATTGTCATTTTGATCTTTACTAGTTGCCTTTGCCTTATAAGACAGCCTAGTCGGCTGGGGATGTAATATACACCGACTGCATCTCAGTAGAGGAGTAAAATTTTCCCAACCAGTGTACTGAATATGACGTTAAACAACTTGATGGTGAGGTTTCAGTCATGCTGAAGCTTTAGGAAATGCTGAGTACTCCTTCATTGCCATCACTCCCAGGTCTACTCATGCCCAGAGTGGTAGCACCTATCAATGGGTCAAAGAGTATTATTTGACACTTAAACTGAATGCCAACAAATGACTTATGGTAAATTGAATTATTTAAAAAAAACTGTTTGATCAACTGACTGTATGTAAATAAATGATGTTTAATTGAGTTGCAAGTGATACATATTAATAGTTGGAACAATTTAACTTTGATCTATACTAAATTGAATTATTTGAAATAGAACTGTTTGATCATTTAACTGTGTGTAAATAAATTACTGATATTAATGATGCATAGCAATACTTGGAAACTTTTAACTTTGACCTATGCTAAATAAAACTGTTTGATCATTTACTGTGTGTAAAACCAATGACTGTTTAATTGAATTGTTACTTGTTTACAAATTATATATATCTAATATATATGAATAAATGAGATTTGGCAATAAATAACCTCCAATGGTTGATATGCCAGAAAACCAAACCAACCAAACCAAACTTTATAAGGTTAACATTTTGAAGGGCATTATTAAGCATTCTTGAAGTAGAATTGTGTAAAAATCCCAATCTAGTCATCTCATAATTATATGATCAATACATATCTCAAGAATATGTTTTATTTTCTTCTAGTGGGTATTTGCATGCTTATTTTTAAAGTAAAAAATGTAAAAATACTGTTTCACACACCTGGCAATAATACATATTCTCTCCAATATGTATCTGCATGTATATATTTGAAGACATATCTGAAAATACTGATTATACATGCTGAATGTATATTGTTGAATGCATGTAGCTTTAAACCTACAAGACATAAATGCTTTACACTTGAAGAGATACAAAAAGCTGATCCACACGTTTCACATACATGATTTATTTTCCTTGCATTCTGATGCAAAATTTAATGATGTACAGATGAGGCGCTGAAAATGCTAATCCACACATCACACAGGATTATGGTTTCTCTGTAGTATATTTGCAATGGGAATTCTTTCAAGGAAATTCTGAGAAAATGTTGATCCACCCCTTACAATATCCTGTGTATTTTTTCTTTAAATGTGAATATAACAAAAATACCAATCCACATGCTTTATCAAGACGATGGTTTCTCTCTATTGTGTACTCGCATGTGATTCTTCAACGATGTCCTGTCTGAAAATGCTGCTACACATAAGGCACAGCCAAATGGTTTCTCTCCAGTGTGTATTCTCATGTGAGTCTTTAAATGTGAATTCAGAGAAAATGTTGATCCACACATTTCACAAGAATATGGTTTCTCTCCTGTGTGTATTCGCATGTGAGTTTTTAAATGTGATGTCTGAGAAAATGTTGATCCACATACCCCACAAGAATATGGTTTCTCTCCTGTGTGTATTCGCATGTGGTTTTCTAAATGTGAATTCTGAGAAAATGTCGATTCACACACCTCACAAGAATATGGTTTCTCTCCTTTGTGTGTTTGCATGTGTCTCTTTAAATTTGAATTTACTGAAAATGCCAATCCACATATCTCACAAGAATATGGCTTTTCTCCAGTATGTCTTCTCATGTGCAACTTTAATGAGGTTGACACTGAAAATGCTGATCCACACACCTCACAAGAATATGGTTTCTCTCCAGTGTGTGTTCGCATATGCTTCTTTAATGATGTATTGACGGAAAATGCTGCTCCACAAACATCACAACTATATGGTTTCTCTCCTGTGTGTCTGCGTATGTGATTTTTTAATGATGTACTATCTGAAAATCTTGATCCACACACCTCACATGAATGTGGTTTCACTCCAGAGTGTGTTTGCATGTGCATTTTTAAATATGAATTGAGTGAAAATGCAGATCCACACACCTCACAAGAATATGGCTTCTCGGTAGTGTGTGTTCGCATGTGTCTTTTTAAACGTGAATTAGCAGAAAATGATGATCCACACAGCTGACAAGAGAATGGTTTCTCTTCATTAGGTGTTTGCATATGCGTTTTTAAATTTGAATTGTGAGAAAATGCTGATTTATACATCTCACAAGTAAATGGTTTCTCTTCGGTGTCTGATGCCATATTGATTTTCAAAGCTAAAAATTTAGATACACAGATGTTATATGATGATGGTCTCTCTTCAGGATATGTTGTTTTAAACTGCAATTATGTGAAGATGTTGATCTATTTAATTTGTATGTGTAAGAATTCTCTCCTGTATGTGTATTTTTTATATTTGATTACAGTTCCACCTCTTTGCAATAATAATCTTACTTCTTATAGTAGAATTGTACATGTGTTTTCTTAAGATTAATTTAATAAAATTGGAGATTAATGCAAGAATATATCTTCTTGCTATAAAGTATTTGTATATTCATAAATGGTCAGTGCAGAAGTTAATTTTTTTCCACTGGAACTGATTTCTGTGAATGAAGAAAAAAAAAAGAAGATGATTAGCAAAAATAGTAAACATAAATATTTTATTTACAATTATAAAATTACAATTGAATTTGTCCATGTTGTACTCTCTATATAATGGACTCACCCTCCTCCATAAATACAATGGAGTGTCAGGGAAGTGATCCAAAACCACATGACACAATGCGTAATATCACTTACATAGTGATGGATAGTTGCTACCCCACTGGACTCTCAGCTTCCTATTAACTAACTGCTGTCTAACCCGGTTAACTTGTATTTTCTTTCTGTTACTTGAATATATATGTTTGTCTATCTACCATTTTGTGTTCCCTGTGTCTTTCTTTTGCCAGCATCACAACAGTCCAGAATATCTTATAATTCAATCAACAAAACAAATGACATTTATATACTACTGTATGAAAACACGAGAGGTGCCCGTGGTGTAATGGTTATCGTCAGAGGAAATGGACACGGCGACACGAGTTCAAATCCTGGACGAGACTGATTGCATTTCACATAGCACTAATACCCTTGGGAAAGGTATGAATCCAATTATTCTCCCTCCAGCTATGGGTAAATAGTAGGACAGACTGGATTCTTCAGCTTTGGTGAGGCAACTAGTCTAGAAGGAATACTCTGAATTCAAACCTGTTAAACTCCGCTTAAAAATTAACCTTGTGTCATATCCTGCCCGAGCAGAGGGGTTGGTAAATATGATGAAAACATGAGAAGAAAATGAGCTTTTGAGATTATTCTTAGAAGAGAAAAATATCTTACATATTAAAAAGAGAATCTAATAAGATTAACATTTTTAATGATTGGAAAAATATTCTTGATTTTTATCGTATGTTGATATAAAAAAAAATGTCCATATGAGCTTTGATATTTGCTAAATTATGAAACAAAAATTCCATAAAAATTGTTTTGTAAATAAAAGCAGTTTTCACTCGATCTTTTCTCTTTGTTTTATTGTTCTAGCAATTAAAACTTATGAAGTCTTTACAAATGTTTTAAAAAAGGAATATAAAAAAGGTATATGAACCATTGTGGGTTATTTAATGCCAAAGCCATCTTTGTATGTATTTACCCAACACCTCTACAAGATCAATTTTTAAGAGGATTTTAAAAGGCTTCAATTCAGAGTTTTTCCTTCTAGAATGGTTGCTATACCAAGGTTAAAGAACCCAATCTGCCCTACTATTTATCCATAGCAGGAGGGAGAATAATTGGATTCTTACTTGCTTTTAATCATATAATGTATTTACCAACCATTCCACTCAAACAACACTATTTGAATTTATCACAAACCATAAAATTTTTGTACATATGTATTTGAATGTATGTGTGTATGTATGTATATTTATTATTAACAATTAGTGGATAAAAAAAGAAAGACAATTGAAAGCATAGGAATATCGCTATAAATACACACACATACATAAGTATTTAATTTCTATATGAGTCAACATAGATCTAACCTATTCTCTTTGGTACATATTTGAGGTGTGTTCAAAAAGTACTTTTGATGAAAATGTATAAGAATAAACCAAAAGACTGTGTAATATTTTAATACATGTCTAATGAAATTAAAAGGCCGAACCTACAGACTGCTGCTGCCAATGAGCCAACTGGGGTTTGTTGTTCAAAGAGACAACAAGCAGCATGCTGTATATGCAGGCAGAACAGCAGATGCTTACGTGAATTCAGCAACCATTCCTGCCTGGATAAAAAAACAGGTGGTGAGCTGGATTACTGAGAGAAATGAAATGTGACAACAAAGCTGTATGGAATGAATTCCTTTCATAGCAACACCAAAAGGAAGGAAGAAAGAAGCAAGAAGTGACAAGCGAAATGGCCTACCTCAAAGTTCAAAATGAGTATGAATGTGTTTTGTGTGTAGAGTGCCGGATGTATAAAAAAAAAAAAGAAACGGAAGTATGAGCGTCCTTAGAAGTGCAATTTGTAGGTCACAAGTCTCGTCTCTGGTGGGACGGGGTTTGTGACAAATGCAAATTTCGGCCAGCCAGAACTGGTATAAAAGGAGTAATCTCAGCATTGTTGCATTTGCTGTTTCACAGGACTGAGGGAACCAGTGGATTGCCGTGGCAAGTGAGAAAGACAGGACCAGTTGCAAGCAGTTAAAAGGTTTCAACATGCTAGTTTATTTTGTGACTAAAGCAGTTCCAGCTATGGTAGGTACCTGCTAGGGTTAGTAGTAAAGTGGTAGTAGGTGTGCTGACACATTGTTAAGCAATGTTAAGTAAAATGAGAAAAATAAATAATTCCAGACATATCAGATTTGATTTGGCTTGCTGGCATATCTTCCATTGTAGGTTATTAAGTGAAACCCATTTTTATACATATAAACAGTTCTAAGCAGTTCAGTTTAGCATAAGTACACTGTTTAGTTCTGTTTGACCCATAGAAAAGACCCTATCAGGTGCTACAACTTTGTGCCAGAGTGGATCTGGGAGTGATGGCAACAAAGAGGTACTACTCATTCCCTAAATCTCCAGCATTACTGAAGCCCCACCATCAGATTGTTTTGTGTCATATCCAGGACACTCATTGGGGGAATTTTACCAGACTGCAGAGAAGCAGTCAGTGAATTCTACAGCCCCAGCCAACTGGGACACTGAAGCAAAAAAGAAACTGTCATTAGACTCTGAATATACAAGAGATATATCATTTCTTACAGGTCCAAACTTGAGGTCTTCATCAAAATATTAGATTGCTTGGAAGTAGGGAGAATATTTACTCATGTCCCCATTCACTAAGGACCAATATTAGTATTATTGAATCCATGATATACTAAAACAGAATTAACGAAAGGAAAGACAAACTAAGCTAATTTACACATACAAAAACATTTAATATATGCATAACATATATACTAGAAGTATTGACAGGAATACACAAATGTGTCTCAACTAGTAAAAGACACAGATAGTGTTCAAGCAAGATATGAAATATATACGAAAAAGTTAAAAAGTCCTACTTAAAAATGGCAGCAAAATGAATACAGCAGGTAAAGATGAAAATATCTCAACAGTTCAAAAAACAGGGGCAAAGAAGATGTTTAGATTAGGAAGTGTTTTATGGTATATTAACCATTGCAGGTTATTTAATGCCAATCCGCTTTATACATATATATTAAATATATATGATTTGGCTTGGTTGGGTTTGGTTTTATAGCATATCAACCCTCGTAGGTTATTTAATGCAAATCCTCTTTTTACATATAAATAAATATATATGGTTTGGTTTGGTTTTATGGCATATCGACCTTTGTAGGTTATTTATTGCTAAATCCTCTTCATACATATCTATTAAATATACGATTTGTAACCATATAGTTTTTTAAATGAGACCGAGATCAACTTATTTGCACACAGTTAAATAGTTTCTAGCACTGCTATGTAAAAGTAACAATATCAGTCATTTTTTACACACATTCAAATGGATATACAGTGACATGCATAAGTATTGGATACATGTTATTTTCTGTTATGACTCAAGTTTATGTTCGCTATTTTGCCTGATATTTGGCAAGTAATATCTCGTAAAGTTGTTTTAGTTGTATGTGAAAGGAAAATTAAAAATTCATGGTTGAATCCTTTTTTTTTATCACAGTTCAAAATTACCCTATGCAAAAGTATTGGATACATCAATTTAATATTTTGTTACGTAGCCTCTGTTTTGTTTCATGGCTTCCAGTCACTTTCTATAGTTGGCCACAAGTTTTTCACACTGATCCAGCGTTACTTTACCCCATTCTTCTTTGCATAATACCTCAAATTGCTTGATATTTTGTGGATTCTGCTTATGAACTTTAACCTTCAAAGTATTCCACAAATTCTCAATTGGATTCAAGTCAGGAGACAGACTTGGCCAATTGAGAGTACAAATACCATTATTTTCAAGCCATTCCTTTGTAAGTTTTGCAGTATGTTTGGGATCATTGTCATGTGAAGCATGAAATTCCAACCATGTCCTAAAGAAGTTGCAGATTTCTGAAGGTTCTTCAATTATTGCTATCTAAGACTAATAATTCTATTCAACATTAATCCTTTGTTTTCAGACAGTGAAGTGGTTACGCATGTTGCTATTTAACAGTAGTCAAACGGTTCCAAGTACTGCTATTATATAGCAATAATTAAATTTACGAACACAGTTAAAGAGTGTCAAGTATTGCTATCTAACACTAATAGTTCTATTCAACATTACACATTTGTTTGTACACAGTGCAATGGTTCAAAAAATTGCTGTGTATTACTAACAATCCAATTAAACATTAGTGATTTGTCTACAAGTAGTTAAATTTCAAACAGTTCTATTTCTAACAATTCAATTTAGCATAAGTTTGCAAACAGTTTGAAAGTCAAACAGTTCTATTTGAGCCATACATAGGACCTATCAGGTGCTAGCACTCCAGGTCAAAGTGGACCTAGGAATAATGGCAATGAAAGGGTACTCCACATTCACTAGAGCTTCAGAGCTGGAGCCTCGCCATTAGATGGTTTAATGTCATATACAGAACACTCATTAAAGGGGTCTTACCCTTCTGCTGAGATGAGGTCAGTATATTCTACAGCCCCAGCCGATGGCTAAATGTTTGGGAGATATCACTACTGCTCAAATGTGCAGAATAAACAACAATAATAATAACAACACTTACCGACTTGTTTCAGTAATGTTGTGGGGTCTGTATTGAGTTACAGCCCGTTTTATTTTTGTCTGCCAGCTGGATATCAGCTGGGATTGCTGAGCTGGTAAGATAGTTTTGAATGGAATCATTTTTGCTTTGTACAATTGATGAAAATGAAATCAGGTGTACCATGGGATTTGATTTCTGTGGGACTATGATTTCCAGCATGGCTAGCCGGTGATACTGAGGGTTCCTTGGTTAACGAGTATGGCAAGCATGCCACCAACAGTCTTGATGCCCAGCTCCTTGAACTTTGTACAGTCCAGCATATGCAGACTGTCCCTCATGACCTCGCTAGAGAATGTCTCTACATAAATCTTGGCAGAGGCAACAGATATGCCTGCCTTGATGAATATGCTTTTCCAACCAGCCAGATCATATCCTGTTCGTAGCACCATGTTGTAGTTCTCTCATGTCAGATTTCACTTCAACTCATAACTCAACTGGTTATGCAACTGAGTCCTGACACATAGCAAACAAATTCAACGTTTCAATACAAATGAAATCTGACATGAGAGAACTTTGACTGAATGTCTACTGAGCAAAGAACAGTAGTAAAAGAAACCAAGATAGAATCTGGCATTGTAATGTCACCATGAAAAACCCAACAGACACACCCCATTCTCTAAAGAAGACAATTACTTATATTTTTAGTGAATTTAAAATACCAGCAAACATTTGAGAAAAATATCAACCCTTATGATTACTCTTAGAAAACCAAACTTTTTTTTTCTTATTGTATTGTTAAATGTATATATAAACAGAGTCAATTATTCTTCATACAAAAAAAAAATATTAACTTTTTTTTTTATGATATATTAATTAACTTGGCGACCATAGTTGAGGGTGACCCGAAGGCTTCCTTTTCAATAGCTGCTACACCAAGGTGTAGGGAAGAGCACAACTCGATTCTCTGGATTATTCCACTTTACCCTTGATCCATACCTTATAACGCTGAGTGTTAAGAAAGGAGACATCAAATACCATTTTTTGAGTTGATTTTGTATGACTCAACCTGGGATTTAACCTCTGTCTCCTGGGCCTTTGGTAAACACCCTAACCGCGAGGCCAATGTACCAGTTTTTATGATATAATACTGTACTAAAAAATGCATGCTGTTTATTCAACATGTAAATAAATTGAAAGTAACTTGATAAAAAATATATTTTATTACTTGGTATTAAATGATCATTACAAAAATACTAAACAGGCATAAATACAATGGCTAAGAAATTAAGTAGTAATTTACAAAGCTCTTTGCTTTGATGTGACACAAGGCCATTAAGACAGTAAGGAGGGCAAACTAAAGGCTACCTTTTTAAAACTACAACAACAAAGTGTAGGGAAGGGTGCAACTCCTTACTCTGGATTGCTCCACTTACCCTTGATCTGTACCTTGTAATTCTGAGTGTTAAGCAAGGAGGCATCAAGTACTATTTCTTGGGTCTTTGATATGACTCAACCAGAGATTGAACCCTGGTCTCCAGGACCATTGGTGAACACTATAACCATTATGTCAATGGGCCAGCCTATGGCTAAGATAAGGCTTGTTAAAAATTGATAGTTGATTTTTTGTGAATTTAAAATACCAGGTCTTTTTAGGTGTCAATCACCAGAAAAGTATGTGTATACCAAAATTATATTTTATTAAAATAAACAATTAAAACTTTTGAATAAATAAATAAATGAAAAGTTGATTTTATATTGCAATTTACATTGTATGATTCAAGGCAAATTTTACATATTTCCTCCTAATTATTTTTGCTTTTTTTAAAAAATTACATTGATTTAAATTTTCCACATAATTTTCTTCATCTGACAATAATCATTTCCTGTTTGACCAATTTTTTGAAAGAAATTTCATAAAAACCATTATCAATTTGAAAAAAAAAAAAAAAAAAAAAATCACCCCATCTAAATCAATTTTTATAAAAACATTTAAAACCATCAATGTATTTTTTAAAAGAAAATAAATTTTCAAAATTTATATATATTAATATATATGATATCCAAAGAATATGAGTTGGGAAAGATTCTATTTGCAAATATATAAGAGGATTCTTATAAATCTCCAGGAGTGCTCAATGTATGATAATTAAGATATAAATTTCTTACAGAACAAATTTCCATATAAATGAAAATCTCAATAAATCATCATTTGGCTATTATAAATTTATTTCAGCTGTCAGCTCTTTAAGAGAAATAGCTTCTTCAAATAGCCATCACACAATGGGGAGAAAAATTTTTAAATATTTTTTTAAATAACTCTAACTCATAAAAAAAAAATTGAGGAGGAAAAGACAAAGGCTAGAAGTTACTTTTGAAAATGGATGTCATGTATTAGCCAAATGACGGTTTGTTAAGTTTTTCAATTATAAGTAAGTAAAGTTGGCGACTTTAGTTGAGGGCGACCAGAAGGGTCCCTTTTTAATAGCTACTACACGAAGGTGTAAGGGAAGGCACTTCTCCTTTCCCTGGCTTGCTCCACTTTACCCTTGATATGTACCTTATATTGCTGAGAGTTAAGCAAGGAGGTATCAAGTACCATTTTTAAAGTCTTTGGTTTGACGTGACCTGGGATTGACACTGGACATTGGCCTAGCGGTTAGAGTGTTCGCCAATGGCCCGGCAGAGTCATACCAAAACTCAAGAAATGGTACTTGATGCCTCCTTGCTTAACACTCAGTATTATAAGGTACGGATCAAGGGTAAAGTGGAGCAATTCAGGGAAAGGAGTAGCGCCCTCTCCTAAACCTTTGTGTAGTAGCTATCAAAAAGGGAACCTTTGGGTCACCCTCGACTATGGTTGCCAACTTTACTTATATATATAAAATATCCAAAGAAAATGAGTTGGGAATGTTTCTTTTTGAGAATATATAAAAGGATTTTTATAAATCTCTAGGAGTGCTCTATGTATGATAATTAATATATAATTAGTAAATTTCATTAAAATACAAAACTAAAATCTTGAAAAAATAAAAAATCAAGTTACTTTTATGTTGTACGATGCTGAGTAGATTTTATATACTTCCTTGAAAATTTAGAAAAGAAATTTTTTTTATAAACATATATAATTTTACCAATTTAAAGTTTTTGATTTTAATTGACTTTAAAATATATTTTAAAAGCCTTCTTTAGAAAACAGCTTTAATAAAAATAAATCAATTTATTTATGACTAAATGAAGAAATGTTCAATTGATCTTAATATGACAATATGTTCGACCTAAGTTTTTTCCTTTAGAATTTTTAAAACATAGAATAAAAGACAGGTATTCATTGACTTGAATATATTTTTAAAGTTTTCTTTAAAAAACATTTTTAACAAAAATAAATTTATAAAAGACTAAAAGAAAAAAGTTCAGTAAGATCTAATTATTACTAGATTCTTGGAATATTTTTTAAAATCTTTTTTTTTTCAGAAGATTTTCTGTGTAAATATTTTACAGCATAGCAAGTTAGACTAGCAAATTTTCATGAGTAAATTCAAGTCTCATTGGATACCCCACCCCATTCATATGGCTTTGTGCCACATCTAAGCAAAAAGCTTAGTAAATTACTAAATGATGAGTTTTCAATGTTGGTGAAGTCATGCTGGAAGTACTGGTTCTTGCTAGATCACTGAAGTTAAGCAGCGATGAACCTGTTCAATATTTAGACGGGTGAATACTTAAATAGCATGCAGGTACTATAAGCAACCTGAGGTCTGTGTAAACAACATTTTAAACCCAAATATATCCTACTTTTTAAATTAAAAAAAAATGATTCTCATTCTTAAGTAACTAGAGAAAGACTTTATAGCTCATTCAGTTGGGGTTGCAGAATACACCAACTGAATCCCTGCAGAGGACTAGGACTCCTCTCACGAGTGTCCTGGATTTGACAATAAACAATCTGATGGTGAGGTTCCAGTAATGCTGAAGCTTTGGGGGATGCGGAGTACCCCTTCATTACCATCACAACCAGGTCCACTCTGGCCCGGAGTGGTAGCACTTGATAAGGTCCTATCTATGGATCAATAGAACTAAACTGTGTACCTATGCTAAACTGAATTGTTTAAAATAGAACTGTTTTTATATTTAACTGTGTGTAAACAACAAACTGTACTTAGGCAAAACTGAATGGTTTGAAATAAAACTGTTTATATTTACAAAAATGTATTTGGCATAAAATAACCTACAATGGTTGATGTGCCATAAAACGAAACCAAAGAAAGATTTTGACGATGAATCAGACTTTTATACAAATACCGGTATTGTTCTTTCAATTCATACATTGCTTCTTTATCACAAGTCATTTTTTTTATTTACGCATTCTAATTTTTTAACAATCAGTAAAAAAAAAAAATCAGTAAAAAAAACAAAAAAACTTTACACACTAATACTAAAACACTGTCAATATACCTCATTGAACTTTTGAATAGTAAAAATCAGCTTTCCTTATTTATTTTATTTATACTTTCTATCCATCCGTAATTATTTTTCAGCAACGGTTTTTTTTTTTTAAGTCAACATCAGTTTATCTAATCTAAAATAAGGATGGCCAAGATGAGTTTTACGTTCAAAAAGACAAACATTTTATAATTTTTTTTTCTGGAAATGAAAAGAATAAATTTGTTAGTAAAAATAAAAAAATAAAAAACAAAGGTAAAATTAAAATAATGCTATCTTTTTCGTCTGATTTGTTTTTTTAAATGTCATTGCTGAGTGGAACATCGTTAGTGGAAAAAAAGAAACATTTTAAATAAATAAATGTTTCAAAAATCTAATAATTTTTGAGAGATGATAAGATATTTAAAGGTAAAAGACTTTCTTCCCGATTTAACATAATTTGGTACAAAATGAAAAACAAAAAAAAAATATCTTAACTTACGTTTTTTTTTCTTTCATCTGTTGTTTTTCTTCTTTGAATTGACATGCAAGATTATCAGAGAAAAGAGTATAATAAATTTTAAAGGATTTCAGAAAAGAAATAAAGAAGAACGTTAGAATTATGTCACAAAATAATCTGCTTCATTGTTTCGTACAGAACGACTGCATTTGATGTGTAATAGCTTTTCCGGTTCAAGCACTGCAGTGAATAATTTTTTTTAAAAAAAGCATTAAAAGAAACAAAAAGACAACAATATTTATGGATTTCGTATATTTTAATAAGATAATAATTTTAAAAATAGACAAAAACTTCTTTTGATTAAAAAGAAGAAAAAATTTTGCGAATAAGTTTATAAATTATATGTGCTCCACAGAATAAATTACTAAATAATGAGTAGTGGGCGCTTCTGATGGTGTAATGGTTTACAAGTTAAACAAGCAAACCTACACGAGTGAGTTAGAGTCTCACTGGGAGCCCCATTCAAACGGCCTTACGCCACGTCAAAGTAAAAAGCTTAGTAAATGATGAATTTTCTTAATTATGGGCGCTTCGGCTGATATAAAGGTTTGCAAACTTGACAAGCAAACCTACACGAGTGAATTTAAGTCTCATTCGGTGCTCCATTCATATAGCCTTGTGCCATATCTAAGCAAAAACACTTTGTAAATTACTATATAATGAGGGTGCTTGGCACCTCTGGTAGTGTAATGGTTAGCAAGCGAGACAAGCAAACCTACACAAGTGAGTTCGAGTCTCACTGGGAGCTCCATTCAAACGGCCTTATGCCACATCTAAGTAAAAACCTTAGTAAATAACGACTTCCCTTTAATATGGGCGCCTCGGATGGTGAAATGGCAAGCAAGCGAGACAAGCGAACCAACACTAGTGAGTTCGAGTCTCACTAGGAGCTCCATTCAAACGGTCTTATGCCACATGAAAATAAAAAGCTAAGTAAATAATAAATTTCCTTAATTATGGGCGCTTTGGCTGGTATAATGGTCAGCAAACTGGACAAGCAAACCTACACGAGTGAGTTCGAGTCTCACTGGGAGCTCTATTCATACAGCTTTATGCCACATCCAAGTAAAAAGCTTAGTAAATAACTTCTCTTAATTATTGGTACCTTGGGTGGAATTATGGTTAGCAGGCTTGACCAGTAAACCCTCACGAGTGAGTTTGAATCTTGTTGGGTGCTCCATTCATACAGCCTTATGTCACATCCAAGCAAAAAGCATTGTAAATTACTTAATAGCGTGTACTGGGGGTATTGGGTGGTGCGATAGTTAGCAAACACACGCGGTTGAGTTAAATTCGAGTCTCTCAAGGAGCTCCATTCCTGTGGCCTTATGCTTCATCTAAGTAAAAAGCTTTGAAAATAACTATGGGCACCTCGGGTGGTGTAATGGTTAACAAGCTTGACTAGTAAACCTACACAAATGAGTTCGAGCCTCGTAGGGTGCTCCATACATACAGTTTTGTAACACATATAAGCAAAAAGCTTAGTAAATTACTAAATAGTAAATACCCAATGTCGGTGAAGTAATAAAGAATAGAAAAATAATTCTAAAAAATTAAATTAGATTAAAAATAATAATTAAAATATGCAGAAACTGACAGGAAGAGGAGCGATGCATGTGCAAAGAAAAGGAACCGTACCGAAAAAAAGAAAGAATCTCGCTCTCTTTCAGCAGTGACCAGCGGAATGACAACACCTAAATATTTCTTACTAGTAGTGGAAGGCGCCATGCGCCCGTCTCTAGTCGATGCGTTGGCTAACCTTTCCACTAGTAGCAACTGCCTCTTTTACTAACGACCCACGACTAAAAACACCGAATAATGAACTCGTCAGACTCACAATTAAGACACCAAACAACGGACTTCATGACTACAACTGAAAACACCGGATTTAGACTCTAACATGAGGGCAGATAATATTACTATTTATACAAAAATGGCAGTTGAAGTTGAAGAGTTCTGTTGCCTCTTGTTATGTTAAAAGGAAGAACAAATGAGTTGACGAAGATATTGATAGTTTTCAATATGGAAATTTTATTAACAGCTTAAGACAAAAGGAACCTTTGTGCTGTAAGTCGCAGGAGAAGTAAACAGTTGTAATAGCTGAGAAGGAATAGAATTGTTGTAGTCAAGGCTAAAGTTGAGTTGCTGATATAAGTGCAGGAATGAAGTATTCAGCCAGAAGTTCGTGATCCTGTTGTTGTAGGAGAAAGGAATGATGGTCTCCTACTGTGTTGAGCAGGAATGAAGTAGCTGAATGTCAGAGGCGGAATTCAACATCCAATTTGAATAAACTTTGAGCCTTTGGTTTAGGAGGGTTGAATGAATGATGAAGGATTGATCTCCTAGACACAAAGGTCCATAAATTAGACGGCTCTCCTCATGGTGATGCCATCTGCTACTGAAGGGAAAGAGAGGACATGTCTGTCCTACTCAAAAGGTATCTGAGGAAGAGGAAATTTCGCGCGCTTTCACCGCCTTTGTATTGCCTGGGTCACTTTCCCGGGCAGAATGGAATAAGTCATCCTCATTGGATGAAAATATGCGACGAGACCATAACGGTCAAATTAATTTACGCGCCAAACAAAAATTCAAAGTTCTTTCTGCTACAAGACATATCTCCCAAAAGCGTCTAACACGTTCTTTAAATACCAAATTTGGACATGTATAACTTAAAAGGACAAACACCTTGACTAGGACATTCAACCATTTCATTTGTATTCGGGAATAATTTCCTCAACCACTGAATGGTTTTTGAACCCAGAAATAAAGGCAAAATATAAAAGATATCTTCGTCTCCTATCTTTTACTATCTTCTTTCTTCATATAATTCCTTTATAGCCTTCATATCCAAGAAGTTAAACGAACAAGATAACGTGGGGGTAAAAATAGAATAATCCAGAATGGAGTCAGATAGTAAACAATATCATAAATTACATTTGAAACCCAATAAAATCACGCTGGAAGTACTAGTTCTTGTTAGAAAACTGAAGTTAAGTAGCGATGAACCAGTTCACTATTTAGATAGGTGACCACTTAAATAGTATATAGACAATATAATCATCGTCAAGTTTTCCTTGATGCATTTTCTTTCACACGGGAGTATGGCTCAAGGCTTTTTTAAATGTGGGTACCAGGTGCAGGGCCGTAGCCCAGACACACCCGGTAAAAACAAAAATACCTCGGGTCCAGTCGGCATTCCCCTAAAAAGGCGGGCTTCAGGCGCCAAGTGATAAATCTAGCTCTTCCCAGGAGAGTTAAAGCCAGGTGGACGCATCCTGATGCTCGAGGAGTATGTCAGTGTCAGCCGTATGACATGAATGTTGGGATTCACTGGCAACCACGTCAGGCAACCTTAACCGAGTAGCCGCCATCAGAGACACGATACCTCCGATCCACCCCGTCAAGCCACGGCTGGCCGAAGTATGCCGTTCCGGTTGTCTACTACTTTTATCGACTTTTGTTGACCGTTTTATAGCCATGTTTGCGATCGAATCGAGTTTTATTCACTTATAAGCCATCGTTCAGACAACATCCGGTTTATGTTACCTTTCTTTAAGTTAGACGTATGCTGGTGATATTTTTATTTATAGATTTGTTGCAGTCACAGATCTATTTTCTCTCGCAAATCAATGCCCTCGCCAAGCAATTCAGCCACACACTGACCAATCAGCGGGCAGAGCGCATTGATTTCATCTTCCTCTAAAGAACTATTTTTCTAGCCCTTTTTGGAAGTCTGTCACAGATAGAGAGAACACGGCCAGCAGAGAAGCAATACCTCTCCTGTAGCCTGCCACGGAACACTCCAGCATTGACGATCTTCACTGAAGATAACTGCTACTACAGCTACGAACTAAAAAATACTAACGTACTACCAAGAAAAACCTTTCTCACTCTGACACAAGTCGACTTTCTGTTATAAAAATAAACCATTCATTGCTGTTCTTCAAAGAAGTTTTGTTATTTTATTCAGCGCTACATAAACAACTACAAATTTACTTATAGTGTATGTGAACCAAACATATACTAAAGATTCATTTTGCTGGTAAGTGGTTTTGAAAAGTATTTGTAAATAAGAGATTTTTGTTATATGACACAGTAATTAAATAGCGGTGTATCAAAATATATTGTCTTTTATTTAGTTCATAGGAACAAGAGCCAAAAGTTGTCAACATTATCAGTTGCTTTTTTATATGAGATTAATATTTTAGTAGGGGGACATTTGAAATAAAGGTTGGGAAACTCTGATTACGCCAGTGGTCCGTGAGACCTGGGTTCAATCAAAGGTCGAGTCATACCAAAGGCTCAAAAAACTGTACTTGATGCCACTCAGTATTATAAGGTAAGGATCAAGGGTAAAGTGGAGCAATCCAGGGAATGGAGTAGCACCCTTCCCTACACCTCGGTGCAGTAGCAATTGAAAAGGGAGCCTACGGGTTACCCTTGACTAAGGTTGTCAATTTTACTTACTTTATATGTTTGTAGCAGAAAGAATAACAAATTATTATTTAGTAAGGGAATTGCTTTGGCCGTTGGAGTTCGAAATTATATATTTCATCCAATGAGAATGATCGATGCTATTCTACCCGGGCACACCTTCCCGGGCAACATAAAAGGCAACGCTAACTATGCTCGCCTTCTCTTTTCTTTTCCTCCTTGCTAGCAGCAAGTTGAGACCAGCTGACACGAGAGAGAACATTCTCTCTCTACACCGGGACGATTCCAATAGCAGACAGAGGGACTTTCCATCTCGAGAGAGCACATTTCAACATTTGTTCCTCTGCTTTTTTTAGGAGAACATTCCTGATCAATTATTTCTCCCTCCAAAATCAAATAGACCCCGAACCTTCTAGCTGAGTACTAAATTCCTGCATAGCTATTTACAAATGCTTCTACCTTCTGCAACGCACGGCACAAAGGAAAACTTCGTCTTAAGCTGTCGTTAAAGCTTCCCCTTTGAAAACTATCAATATCTTCGTCAACGCTTTCATTTTTTTTTCTTTAAATATAACAAGAGGTGACAGAACTCTACAACGTCAACTGCCATTTATATTTAAATGGTGATATTATCTGCCCTCATGTTATATGTTCATTCGTTAGTTCTTTAAAAATGCAAACCTGGTGGGTAAAATAAAAATAAAATGAAATAAATGAAGCAGTTCCCAGAAGCCCACTAATACAAAGCAAGAAGAGTGCATGCCTAAAGAAAAGGGTTTCCAGGCACGCAAGAGAAATTCATTACTTCAGCCGTCATCACTGAGATTGAAGGTATCTTTTTCTCTCGGCTGCTCGAAGGTTAGTGGACGTGTGCGTTATGTTCTAGACTTAACGGTAAGTTGCGTCTGCTGCCAGCAAACCCATTCTTTGGAATAAAGTCCATGCAGGCGTAGACTCTGATGTCAAATAGTTCTTGGAGATAGCGTGTCTCGAGTATCTGGAACAAGACTTGGTACTCAAGGCAGGTCGTAGGTGTAACCATGTGACAAGGTGTCGAGTTGCAATAGTAGGATGATCGATATCCCGGTTGTTGATTCGGCAGTTAACCGGTGGGGGGGTCGTTGTTGACTTCTAAGAGAAAACCGTAGTCCGAGCAGTGTCGTCTACTCATCTACTTTTCCTTTGTTGCCCAGTAGGCTAGGGCAGTAAAATACACCGACTGCTTCTCTGCGGAGGGGTAAGACCCCTCAACGAGTGTCCTGGTAATGACACTAAACAATCTGATGGTGATGTTCCAGTAAATCTGGAGCTTTGGGGAATGCAGAGTACCCCTTCATTGCCATCGATCCCCGGTCAACTCAGCCCGGTGTGGTAGCACCTGATAGGGTCCGATCTATGGATCAAAGAGAACTAAACTGTGTACTTATTCTAAAATGAATTGCTTGAAATAGGACTGTTTTTACGCTTAAACTAAGTACTTATGCTGAGCTGAATTGGTTGAAATAGATTGTTTTTATGTACTAAACTGAATTGTTAGAAATAGAACTGTTTATTACATTGAAACTGAACTTACGCTCAACTGGATTGTTTGAAATAGAACTGTTTTGACATTTCACTGTGTGTAACCAAAAACCATACATATACAAAACTGAATTGTTTGAATTAGAACTGTTTGACTAAACTGAATAGCTTGAAATAGAAAAGTTTTTGACGATTAAACTGTGTACTTCTTCTAAACTGAATTGTTTGAAATAAAACTGTTTATTTGTATAAAAATGTATTTGGCATTAAATAACCTATGAAGGTTGATATACCATAAAACCCAAACAAATAAACTTTTCCTTTGCTCCGGGTGTCCGTTGTGTCTGGCTTGCTGCATCGTCCTTGTGATGTTGGAAATAAGTCATTAAAAGAATTAAAGAGTTTAAGAAAGACTTATAACTCTGAAAAGTACAATTAAAAACTTTCGAGATTAACCTGAAAAGGACTATGAATGGTGGAAAATGCAAGCTGCTGCTGGTGAAAAGGTTGGACCTAGGCATCTGCGACAAATGGCTGAATTGAGGCGTCTGCTCGGAGTGCGCTGGAACGTGGCCGTCGCAATAATACCATTATTATTGCGACGGCCACGGCTGGTACCAGTGAAAGGGGGTCGAATTACCCACCCTTTCGCCTCGGGCTAAAGGTCTACCGCTAACTGAAATTAGCTGTCAGTGACTGTTGGTTTTATTGGAGAAACGGGTCGCGTATTTACTGGGTTCGTGTGTGTCCGATTTTGCACAGGATATTAAAAAATATAAAAATGATCGCGAAATATTTTTAAATAACGGAAATTTGCAGCGCAAATATGTAGTGAAGTTGAAAACGGAAGAAGGTTAATATCAGGTAAAACATGAATTCGTTGGTATTTTAAAAGTATAATATTTCTGTTGCAAACAATTGTTCTGTTTGCGGCTATGTAATATCATGTTGCGGGGCCGATAAGTATGTCGACCCCACAAATGAATATGTGAATGAGAACAGCCAAAGCAATATGAAGGAACAAAGGCGAGGTAACGATAATAACAAGTGACAATTTATTTTGTCATATTTACAAGCGTGAATGTAAATGTCCGTGATGGTTGATGCTGGTCGTTGAGTACAGCTAGATGGTTGATGCTGGTCGTTGAGTACAGCTAGATGGTCGGTGCTGGTCGTTGAGTACAGCTAGATGGTCGATACTGGTCGTTGAGTACAGCTAGATGGTCGGTGCTGGTCGTTGAGTACAGCTAGATGGTTGATGCTGGTCGTTGAGTACAGCTAGATGGTCGGTGCTGGTCGTTGAGTACAGCTAGATGGTCGGTGCTGGTCGTTGAGTACAGCTAGATGGTCGATGCTGGTCGTTGAGTACAGCTAGATGGTCGGTCGAGGTTGGTAGATCGATATCCCTGGTTGTGACGGTATGTTGTGGTTAACCAAGGGTGTGTCGATCGGGTTGCTGACTCGTACGGCGGGTCGTACGTGAGTCAGGTGATTGCAGTGGTAGGACAGTCCGTAACAGCGAGTCGTTACGTGGACTGCGTGATACCTTGCAAGAGCGTCGAGGTCGAGGAAAGGCTAGGGCCTTGCTGGGCCCCCTAGCCGTGCGGACGTATCGGACGTGAGCGAAGGCTTTGTCGGGTCCAAAGCCGTGCGGACGAGCGGACAAGAGCGAAGGCTTTTTCGGGTCCAAAGCCGTGCGGACGAGCGGACAAGAGCGAAGGCTTTGTCGGGTCCAAAGCCGTGCGGACGAGCGGACAAGAGCGAAGGCTTTGTCGGGTCCAAAGCCGTGCGGTCAAGCGTACAAGAGCGAAGGCTTTGTCGGGTCAAAGCCGTGCGGACGAGCGGACAAGAGCGAAGGCTTTGTCGAGTCGAAGCCGTGCGGACGAGCGGACAAGCATGAAGGCTTTGCCGTGTCAAAGCCGTGCGGACGAGCGGACGAGAGCGAAGGCTTTGCCGTGTCAAAGCCGTGCGGACGAGCGGATGAGAGCGAAGGCTTTGACTCGTCAAAGCCGTGCGGACGAGCGGACAGGCCATGGGGCCGAGGCTAAGATGGGCGTTATCTTAGCGCTGCGCAGATAGCGAAGCAGTAGCTAAAGGCTGGACCGTGCCATTAGCGCTGCACAGCTTATCGGACAATCGGAACCGAGGTTAAGACCGGTTGGTCTTAGAATCCGTCTTCGTGTTTGCCGCCTGGCCTTCTATTTCGACTGGTCATTACTGACCAGTCAGAGATGCTCTGACCCGCAGACAGAGACCTCTTATGGTCCTAAAAAGGACCTTTGTGCATACCTATGTAGGTGGAAGAAAGGCAGGTCTACCACGAGAAGTGGGGCCAACGCCGGAAGTTAAGGTGAATGCAACCGCACAGAATGCAGGATTCCTCCTTAATGAGCTTCGCCAGGAGCGCGCCGAGTATTTGTCGCTGCCTCCCACCAGACACGACTTGACACAAGGTCAAAAGCCCGAAGGCCAATTAAAGTGGGGATAAAGGGGAGGGGGAGGTCGGGAACGAGCCGAGACTCGGACCCTGCTTGTCTGTGCTGCTCATCGGCTCACTTAGTGCAATGTGAGCCTGATGAGGCAAGCAGTTTCACGAACCCAAATGTGGGTCCGGGCACGTATGCCAGTTTGCGGCTTAAACTAGACGCATCGTCTAGTGCCGTACAAGGGGGACAAAGGAGACAAAAATGCAGCTCGCCCACCCGAAGGTAGCCTAGTCGAAACTAGGTGCCTAATTAAAGGCTCCAAGTCTGCCATTGTTCCTTTTCCAGGGCCACGCTCCGGACCGAAGTCCAGAACAGGCCCTTTTCAACGCTCGCCAGGAGCTCGCCGAGTATTTGTCGCTGCCTCCCACCAGACACGACTTGACACAAGGTCAAAAGCCCGAAGGCCGATTAAAGTGGGGATAAAGGGGAGGGGAAGGTCGGGAACGAGCCGAGACTCGAACCCTGCTTGTCAGTGCTGCTCATCGGCTCACTTAGTGCAATGTGAGCCTGATGAGGCAAGTAGTTTCACGAACCCAAATGTGAGTCCGGGCACGTATGCCAGTTTGCGGCTTAAACTAGACGCATCGTCTAGTGCCGTACAAGGGGGACAAAGGAGACAAAAATGCAGCTCGCCCACCCGAAGGTAGCCTAGTCGAAACTAGCTGCCTAATTAAAGGCCCCAAGTCTGCCATTGTTCCTTTTCCAGGGCCACGCTCCGGACCGAAGTCCAGAACAGGCCCCGGGGCACTCGCCTCGCCGACGAGCGTTGAAAAGGGCCTGTTGATATCACGAAAGGGCTGTGACACACAGCTCAGCCGCGTGAATAAGGAATTCCCCATAAAAAATTAGTGTAGCCATAAAGTGTTTTTCTAACCTACTATAGGCTGGCGACGACTATTAGTTCTAGTCTTATCTAGTTATTTTTGGGCGAGGTGCTTTGTAAATGTTATTAATTTTAATTCATCTTTTTCTTTTAGCTATAACGAGATGTCAAGGTCGTTAGAAAGAAAAAGGGCTTAGTCAGTTCCGGTCGTACCCGGATATAATTGTTCTACAGTGGGCGTGTAACTTGATATGTTTATGTTTATCGGCCGGTCGCGGCAATCATACAATTAAGACATATAATTGTTCACTTAACTGAAGTCCTTGTGCCGTATATACGAAAGTTTAACGTACTTCATACGATTCCGGTTTACCGCAGGAATTTTAGCAGAGACAATTTAAACGTCTGCTCGTTACCGAGCTTATTAAGAGAGAGAGACTTATATCTGTCTTAGATGCTATGGCGCCAACGTCTTTGAAGCCAGCGATTGATTCATTTGGAAAGACGTGTCGACTAATTATATGGTGTCATAAATGTCCTTTAGAGAGTAGGGTCGAACACGGAAGACAGCCCACTTGCCTTAGTTATATATTTTTATAACGAAGTTTCTCTTTAAATATGTGTTATAATGATGCAAGTCATTATACTACAAAGAGAAGTCTGGAAATAGCATCCATTATGCTCAACAGTCAGGAAATATTTTCGAGACGGTTTGCAAAATTAATTTGTCTCGAAAATAGTCTGAGTTGGTAATGGAAAATTCCATTCGCTGACGAATGGATACCAGAATCTACTTTCAGTTGTGGTGAAAAATTCTGATTACTAACGATGTAGAAGACGCTACATTTTTTCCGATGGTGTTGGCTTGTTATAGAAGAGTCATTTCTGGTGAATTGTGAGTTTGAAGGTGTACTGGTGGGAGAGTGAGCCATCATGCCGCTTAGCGGACACATGGTTTTACCCACCAACAGTAGGCGAGAAGTTGATTCTTTCTAGTTCAAGTGGTCACTGCTGAATGAGAGCGAGAGAGTTTCTCTTTATCGCAAGAAAGAGCCTTTCTTTGGCTTCCTGTCACGGGCTTCGGGGAACAGTGACCTTTTGAATTTATTTTCATTTTTATTTTTATTACTAATCTCCACAAACATATTTTTGTCAGGTGTGTCAATCAGCATATTTGTAGAAATAGAATTTACAAATACAAATGTTATATTTTGACCTTCGACCCGGCCCAAAAATACTATTCCAAGGTAATACACCAGAAGGAAGTGACACATTCCAACGGCCAGTAATCGAAAGAGATCGCGTGGGCGGATTAAGGCTTATGATATGGTACAAGGTGAAGGTTTCATTGTGCCACTACAGTCATGCACTGGAAGAGAGTAACCTCTGAACTGCATGACAGTTATTTCCGCTTGATGACGATTAAACATCCTATTTCGAAGATCCAGTTGGCGATCGTGTGGGCGTTGAGTTATTATTTAACTCAGTTGAGTTTGGGGTGAAAAGGCAGTTGCCAGCAGACTCCCAGAGGGTTAGAGACGAGATGTGGTAGGGAAGGCCACACCCGACTGAGGGAGACCTCGGAAACCCCCGATGCAGTTGCCAGCAGACTTCCAGACAGTAGAGACCAGATGTGGTAGTGAAAGCCACACCCGACCGAGGGGGCCCAACATCAGGAGAACAAGACACAACGTGACGGTCATAACAGTGGGGTCAAAATATGAAGTTTATGTTCAGTCTCCAGCACCCTCTCACAGGCAAACCTTGAACAACCTGTAGTATCACCCCCCTTACTAAGGTCAGTAAATGGGCAGTCAATACTACCTTAACAGAAATATTGGTCCTTACTTCCACCTCGGCCAAGGAATGCTATCCCAAAATCCATCGCCTCTCACTCTTCTCTCTTCCCTTCTCTCTCCTTTTCTCTCTCGCCCTCCCTCTCCCTCTGGCCAATCAGCGGAGATAGTAGCAGTTGCCGAAGATGACCCAAGACAGAAGAGGAGGCAGTTGCTGAAGAGATTCCAAACACTAAACACACGTGTTGACCGCCGGACATTTTCAAGCAAACACGTGGCGTTGTATACGAAGAATAAAATTCCTCTTTTAAAGTTAATATTTGTACTTCTCATTTATTATCTCAAATAACATAACCCAAGTACATATATTACAAACCCTTTCGAAACCCTTGCAATAAAGAGAGAGGTGAATATTTTTCTAAAGAAGTCCTTCCTGCGTCGTTTCTTCCTGTGTCTTCCTTCAGGCGTTTTCTTTCCTGCGTCTTTATCGTTGTGTCGCTGTAGATGACTATATAACACAAATTCAATCACCCGATTTTATTACTTTATTTGGCTGGGTGACGTTCTCTATAAAATCATTCTTAGTGGTTGATTCCTAAGAACAGTCAAAGTACAGTTAAGGAGGAAGAGGGCTATCTGCCCCTCATGAACATTACCAAAATAGAAGTAATCATTTTTATAAAGAGTGTGGGATTTGAAGACTTTTGAAAGTCAGGGGCTAAGGGCAAGGCTGTGTTGCCGTAAGATATCTGACTCCATATTTTGGTTATACTGTTTCACCCCACGTTGACTGGCCGGCGCAATGCCTTGCCCAAAGAAAGTCCCAAAAGAAATATACAAAAAGAAAAGATGGAAAAAGGATAAGAGACGAAAATATTTCTTCTATACTTTCCTTTATTTATTGGGTGAAGGGACTAACCAACGCTACGTCCCAAGACGTAGACGTGGTGCCCAAAACACCAGACAGTAAAATGTTGTTGGTTCGACGGACACTGCCTGAAAGAGAAAGATAATATCGTCTCCTTTTTGAAGAGGAAAATCCTTTTTTCTTTTACGCATGCGTCATCTCCTTTTCCGTTAGAGACCTCTGGGAGTTTCTTCAAATTTAATAGTTTTCTTTTTATCTATTTATTTATTTTTTTAAATTTAATTTTTTTAATTTATTTATTCGTTCCTTACAAGAGTGAGACAGAAAGATATTGAGTGTGAGAAACAGATTCTACGTAAAAATCAGTCTTAGACGGATCGTTTACCATAGTTGAAAATTTTTTCAGGGATGATAATCAGTTTCTGATAGTCCAGTTAAGATCGAATCAAAAATAGAAGTTTTTTTTATCGAACAGACGGATAGAAATTTAAAGAATTATTGTAAGATATTATAAACTGCACCATTACTTTGTGGCCACGTCACTCACTCCTAATTTTTAAAGTTTTTCTCAAAAACCAAAATTACTCAAATTAATCAATATCTTATTCAAATATTGGCAGATCCTAAATCCATAGAACTATTTCCCAAATAAATTGCACAACAAATTTTCCAAAACCTAAACATCATCTTTTTTCTCCCTTTTTTTTGCGCAAAAAGAACTTCAACAATTTTTAATATTTTACAAAATTTTTCAGGATGCATAAATATTGATTTTTGTTTTGTTTAGTTTTGTGTTTTTAGTTGTTCTTATTCACTGCAGCACTTAAACCGGTGTAACCGCAATGAAAATTCCCCAAATAAAAGCTATTAACATAAGCAGATTATTTTATGAGGTGATTATAACGTTCTTTTTATTTCTTTTCTCCTATTATTTGAAATTTATCAATTTTTCTCTAATAATGTTACTTACCATTTAAAGATGAAAAAACAGATGAAAGAAAAATGTAAGTAAGTTACTTTTGCAGTTTTTTTTTGTATTATCATTATGTACCAAATAATTTTTTTAAACTCATGAACATAGGCTATTAATCTTTCAGTTTTTAACATTTATCCTCTCTCTCTCTCTCTCTCTCTCTCTCATTACGTTAATTATTCTAAAATTAGGGGACCTTAAAAACATGGTAACTTTTAATTAAATTTTAGTTTCTTGCTTCACTAACAATGTTACACAGAAACAGAAATTCAAATCAAACGAAAGAAAATAACATTTATTTTAATTTTAACTTTTCAAAAAACTTATTCGTTTTACTTCAGAAAAAAAATTCCTAAGATATTTATCTTTTGAAAGAAAATCTTAACGAATTTCTATTTCGATCATTTGGCTTAGGGAAACTATCGCCGAAAAATAATTACGGATGGATAGAAAGAATAAATATAAGAAAGCCTCTTACAACGTTTTTTTTTTTTTTTTGTTTTTTTTATAATTAGTAATATTAAGGTAAATTTTTACCCTTTAACCTATCGGATTTTAACGAAAACTAAAAATCAGACTCTCCTTTTTCTTCTTTGGCGAATACAGCAAGCATTATTGACGACCAGAGATGATATTTTTTCAGGCTGTTTACATATATTCGCCAAAAAAAAGTAGAATCTGATTTTTAGTTTTCGTTAAAATCCGATGGGTTAAAGGGTAAAAATTATGTATAAGTAATGGGAAAAAAATTAAATTAGTGTAAAAATTTATGTTATCGTCAATTATTTAAAAAAAATGAAAATCATGTTCTTTTTTAGATTTTAAAAAAGATATATTGTTTGCATTTCATAAAACTAGTAATTTCCTCATCTTTTTGCTTAGACGTGGCACAAGGCCGTATGATTGAGGTACCCAATGAGACATTATGTAAAACCGTATGCCGTAAGGGATTACACTGAAAATGTTTTGTAAAAAAAAAGATTTAAAAATAACTCCTAAGTCAACCACTCTCCCTGGCAAATATATGGTCTCGTCATTCTTAGAGTTACTTTCATTATTTTTTACCCCAAAAATAAAATAAGCACAAATTTGAACCTAAACTTTTTTTATTTGATAGCCAAACTTTCCGGATTAAAACGTTTTCTGAAATTGGTGGGTGTGTCATCTGTCGTAATTGTTGGATATTAAGGAAAGTTTTTTGTACCTAGTCATTAATGAATTTATTTTGGTGAACGGTATTTTTTTTTAAATATTTTTTAATGTGCTTAATCCTCAACCCTTATTTAATTCTATTAGAAAAAAAAAAAGCTTAGGTCGAACATATTGTAATATAAAACTGAAAAATTAAAATAAATGTATCTTTTCAAATAAATTTTAAGAAAATATAGATTTTTTTTTTTTTTTATATTTCACCCGTCTCATTCCCAATTTTTTTTTTATGCTCTTTAACTAGATCCTGATATTTTAAGATTTTTTTTTTTTTCTCAAACGTCGCAAATTGATTGTTTTGGGGATATTGTTTTTTCGTTGATTATAAAAGTGGGGTTCTTGCCCAGTCAGCTGGGGCTGTAGAATATACCTGACTGCATGATATGACGCGACCTGGGATTGAACCCAGGTCTCCCAGAGCGTTGCTCTACCTGCTAACTACTCTAAAAGTAAGACTTTTTTTTTCTGTGTTTTTAATTTTGTGTTTTAAGAAAATACATGCTAGTCAGTTTTTGGTTGAAAAATAGATGTTTTCAAAATTTTTAAGATTTATTTTCCTTTTTTTATTAAAATTAATTGTTTTAAATGTTTGGTATTTGAAGTGAGGCGATTCTTGAAAACTGATTATCATCATTTTTTGTTTAAGCTAATTTTTTTTTTTTTTTTTTTTTTTCAAATAAAAAAAATTAGCTTAAACAAAATAGTTAATTATTCAGAAAATTTTAATCAATGTAATTTTTTAAAACCTTTATGAGGAGTATTACAAAATTTGCCCTGAATCATACAACATAAGCTGTATTAAAACTAACATAAGTTTTTATTTTCATTTTTTAAATTTTTTTAAGAAAATATTTTGTTGACTGTTTTTGGTTGCAAAATAAATATATTCAAAAAATTCTTAAGATTTATTTTCATTTTTCGTTAAAATTCATTGTTTTAATGTTTGATATTTTTATAAAAATGGATTTGAAATGAGGTTATTCTTGTTGAAAACTGACGAATTTTTGTCAAATTTCTTTGAAAATTAAAAATTTGCTTAAAAATAAAATGATTAATGTCAAAAATAATTATCCAGGAATCAATAAAAAAAATTTTCTAAACTTTATGAAAAGATATAAAATTTGTCTTGTATCATACAATGTAAGTAAAGTTAGCGACTGTCGTTGAGGGTGACCTGAAGGCTCCTTTTTCAATAACTACTACACCTAGGTATAGGGGAAGGCACTACTCCATTCCATGGGTTGCTCCACTTTACCCTTGATCTATACCTTATAATGCTGAGTGATAAGCAAGGCGGCATCAAGTACTATTTTTTTGAGTCTTTGGTATGACTCAACCTGGGATTGAATCCCGATCTCCCAGACTATTGGTGAACATTCTCATACCATTAGGTCAATGGCCAGTGATACTATATAGACTGTATTAAAACTAACTTTTTAATTATGCGTTTGGATAAAATATTGTGTATATATGTGTGTACACTTTTTTTTTCACATCGACACTTAAAATGTACTGATATTTAGAATTCACCAAAAATCAACAAATTGTTTTAGTAAATGTTTTGGTCTTCATGCTAGATGAATTTAAAAAAAAAACCTTTGGACGCTATGTCACTAGAGCTAAACTACATTAATTGTATATCTTGCAAATTAATAAGACTCTCTCATAAAGTGGGGGGGTCTGGGATATGACACTAAACCACATCTAATGGTGAGCTCATGTTCTGTAGATCTGAGTAATGTCGAGTACTCCTTTATTGTAGCTACTCCTGAGTTCACTCTGACCTGAAGTGATAATATCTTTTGGAGTCTTATTTATGGGTCAAATAAATTTATTTAGTTTGGTTTCATGGCATATCACCCATTTTAGGTTATTTGATACCAAATCCTCTTTATACATATCATCATCATCATATCGCGCTGGTAGCACGGATATCCCTGACTCTCTCTCGCCACTCCTCCCTATCGTTCATCGCCCTAGGTAGGTCTTCAGGACAACATCCCGTATCCTCACACAGCTGTTGAATGTATGTTCGTGCTGGTCGTCCTGCTTTTGCACGGCCATGTGTGGGGGTCCATAAGAGTACATCTCTTATGTGTTCGTCCCTGCTTCTCCAACAGTGTCCTGCACGTCTGGTTCGTCTAACTTGAATAGTTTTCGTGATAGGGGGCAGGTGGCCATACAGTTTTATGACATATCAACCATTGTAGGTTATTTAATGCCAAATCCTCTTTATACATATATATCAAATGTGCATAATTTGGTTTGATGTGGTTTTATGATATATCAACCATTGTAGGTTATTTAATGTTCAATCCTCTTTATATATATCAAATGTATATAATTTGGTTCGGTGTGGTTTTATGGCATATCCACTGTTGGAGGTTATTTAATGCCAAATCCTCTTTATTCATATTTATTAAATATATATAATTTGGTTTGATTGGGTTTTATGGCATATCAACCATTGTTAGTTATTTAATGTCATATCCTCTTTATCAAATATCCAATTTTTAAACAGAATTTGCTGATAACATTTCAAAACAAGCCTGAGCTTATTTTTTTGCACACAGTTAAACGGTTTCAAGTACTGCTAATACAAATAATTCTATTTACTCTTAATCATTTGTTTGCACACAGTTAAATGATTCCAAGTATTGCTATGTAACATTAACAATTTTTCATTCGTTATTGATATGTAAGAGTAATATCTTTTTTAAATGAGTTAAAACTAACTTGTTGGACACTAGAATTGCTATTGTTTCTACACAGTTGAAAGGTCTCTCTCTTATTCCTATCTAGTAATTATAATTCTATTCAATATTAATCATTTGTTTACACACAGTGAAGTGGTTCCAAGTATTGCTATTTAACACTAATTTTTCTATTCAACATTACTAATTTGTTTGCACACCGTTAAATGGTTCCAAGTATTGCTATATGTCACTAAAAATTCAATTAAACATCAGTCATTTGTTTACTCACAGTTAAATGATCAAACAGTTCTATTTTTAAAAGTCAACAAAGTTACATGGTTCCAAGTATTGCAATGTATCACGAACAATTCAATTAAACGTCAGTCGTTTGTTTACTCACAGTTAAATGATCAAACAGTTCTATTTTTAAAAGTCAACAAAGTTACATGGTTCCAAGTATTGCTATGTATCACTAACAATTCAATTAAACATCAGTCATTTGTTTACTCACTGTTAAATGATCAAACAGTTCTATTTTTAAAAGTCAACAAAGTTACATGGTTCCAAGTATTGCAATGTATCACTAACAATTCAATTAAACGTCAGTCGTTTGTTTACTCACAGTTAAATGATCAAACAGTTCTATTTTTAAAAGTCAACAAAGTTACATGGTTCCAAGTATTGCAATGTATCACTAACAATTCAATTAAACATCAGTCATTTGTTTACTCACAGTTAAATGATCAAACAGTTCTATTTCACACAATTCAATTTTGTATAAGCCATTTGTTTGCTCTTTGTTTAAATGTCAAATAATTACATTTGACCCATTGATAGGACCCTCTCAGATTCTACAACTCTGGGCCAGAGTGGACCTGGGAGCAATGGCAATGAAGGGGTACTTCGCATTTCCCAAAGCTCTAGCATTACTGGAGCCTCACTATTAGATTGTTTTGTGTTATATCCAGGACACTCATTGGTAGAATTTACCCTTCTGCAGAGATTCAGTCAGTGTATTCTACAGCCCCAGACAACTGAGATGTTTAAAAATTATTTGTATTAGATATGAATACTTGATACTATATAACTGTAAATTATTTATATTAAGAATAGTTACTTGAAGCTATAATTGTTTACTAAGGATTACTATTAGTTACTTGAAACCATATAACTGTTTGTTAACAAATGACTATTATTAAATTGAAATAATTAATCTAAATTATATTATTATTATTAGTATTAGATAAGAATACTTGAAACTATACAACTGTATGTAGATTGTTTGTATTTGATCGGAATTCGTGATATCATTTAACATCGGCAAAAATTCTTTAAAAATTTACTCAAAAATATACTGTGAATGTAACTCCCAAACCTCTTGGCTTAAAATAACCCTAAACCAGTTGATACATCTTTTAATTGATCAATTTATCAAAATTTTGGAGGCAACACCTTTTTTTTTTTTTTTTTTTTTTTTTTTTCAAGTATCAACTTTTCTGCCTTAATCAAGTAAAAAAAAATGTAACAATAATTTAACCTGTTGATAGCAGTCTATGCTTTCCCTATGTTGATATCACTTTCAATAGATGAGATATTACTACCAGGATACGTGAATTGGTCTGTTCCAGGCTATACAGCTGAGCTTGAGAAGGTCTATTAGCATGAAGTGCTAAATCATCAATACAGTCTGCATCAGTAATACTTTTTGCTGGATATCGTTTTCTTGCTTTTTTGGTGTGCGATATGCTTTTTTATATTCACATTTTAAATAATTTTAAAACATTTGTAAAGACATCATAAGTTTTAATTGCTAGAATGATAAAACAAAGAGAAAAGATCAAGTGAAAACTGCATTTATTTACAAAACAATAATATCCATTGAAAATTTATAATTTAGCAAATATGAAAGCTTATATCAATTATATGCTTCTTTTAACAGTTTCTTATGCTTTGAAATACGAACATTTTAGACCAAGTAATAAAACATTTTTTTCTTAAATTATTTTCATCTATTTATGAGCTAAATAAACAACTTATATTTTTTTTAGCTCAGAATTATATCATAAACAGACTTTACTCATAAAAATAATCTTTTACTCTTTTAACAATATAGTCTGAAAGAAATTTTGTAAGAAAAATCTCTTCAGTTGACTCACAAACCTTTATTATAAGTCTGTGGGTCATATAACAATCCCATAATCCATCTCAGTCTCTTTTGCTGCTGTTCTTTGCATAGTAAAACGGTTCTCTTTTGTGTCCGTTCTTGGAACAGTTGAGACATTTCCACTCCTTGCGATGATTGTCTTCTACATCATCAAGTAAGCCCTTTTTCTTTTTTGTACCCCTTTTATGTACTGTTTGGTGATTGAACAATACACGTGTATTTATCTGTCGGGACACATTTATGAATTTTTGTCAATACATATTATGTATATCATATTTACCAACCCCTCCACTTGGGCAGGATATGACACAAGGTCAATTTTTAAGCGGAGTTTAACAGGTCTGAATTTAGAGTTTTCCTTCTCCTAGACCAGTTTCCTCACCAAAGCTGAAGAACCCAGTCTGCCCTACTATTTACCCATAGATAGAGGGAGAATAATTGGATTCATACCTTTCCCAAGGGTATTAGTGCTATGTGAAATGTAATCAGTCTCGTCCAGGATTTGAACTCGTGTCGCCATGTTCATTTCCTACAACTATAACCAATACACCATGGGCACCTAATCATATTATGTATATATTAAATGTTTCTATTTGTGTAAATGAGCTTATCTTTCCTTCTATTTATTTAGTTTTAGTATATCACAGATATGCTAATATTGAGGTGTGAGGACATGACTAAATATCCTTTTTACTTCCAAGCAACCCTATATGTTGATAAAGATCTTGAGTTTTAACTAGTAAGAAATTATATATTATAATGTGTTCAAAGTACAAAGAACTCTTTCTTTTTCTCAGATTTTTGTGGAATCGGTTATTTTCTCATTTTAGTAAATAAATGTTGCCTTATATCATATGGGTAAATAATAGGGTTTTTTAAATTTGGTATGACAACTGGTCTAGGAGAAGGAAAACTCTGAATTCAAACCTGTTAAATTCCTCTTAAAACTTGGTGTTGTGTCACATCCTGCTCATGCAAAGGGTTTGGGTAAATACATTATATGATAAAAATCAAGAATATTTTTCCAATCATGAAAAATGTTAATCTTTTCAATATGTAAGATATTTTTCTCTTCTAAGAATAATCTCAAAAGCTCATTTTCTTCTTGTGTTTTCATCATATTTACCAACCCCTCCGCTCGGGTAGGATATGACTCAAGGTTAATTTTTAAGCGGAGTTTAACAGGTTTGAATTCAGAGTATTCCTACTCCTAGACTAGTTGCCTCACCAAGGCTGAAGAACCCAGTCTGTCCTACTATTTACCCATAGCTGGAGGTAGAATAATTGGATTCAATCCTTTCCTAAGGGTATTAGTGCTATGTGAAATGCAATCAGTCTCGTACAGGATTTGAACTCGTGTTGCAGTGTCCATTTCCTATGACGATAACCATTACACCACGGGCACCTCTTGTGTTTTCATACAGTAGTATATAAACGTCATTTGTTGATTGAATTATAAGATATTCTGGACTGTTGTGATGCTGGCAAAAGAAAGACCCAGGGAACACAAAAAGGTAGAAAGAAAAACATATATATTCAAGTAACAGAAAGAAAATACAAGTTAACCAGGTTAGACAGCAGTTAGTTAATAGGAAGTTGAGAGTCCAGTGGGGTAGCAACTATCCGTCCACTATGTAAGTGATATTACGCATTGTGTCATGTGGTTTTGGATCACTTCCCTGACACTCCATTGTATTTATGGAGGGGGGTGAGTCCATTATATAGGGAGTACAACATGGACAAATTCAATTGTAATTTTATAATTGTAAATAAAATATTTATGTTTACTATTTTTGCTAATCATCTTTTTTTTTTCTTCATTCACAGAAATCAGTTCCAGTGGAAAAAAATTAACTTCTGCACTGACCATTTATGAATATACAAATACTTTATAGCAAGAAGATATATTCTTGCATTAATCTCCAATTTTATTAAATTAACCTTAAGAAAACACATGTACAATTCTACTATAAGAAGTAAGATTATTATTGCAAAGAGGTGGAACTGTAATCAAATATAAAAAATACACATACAGGAGAGAATTCTTACACATACAAATTAAATAGATCAGCATCTTCACAGAATTGCAGTTTAAAACAACATATTCTGGAGAGAGACCATCATCTTATAACATCTGTGTATCTGGCTTTTCAAATAATTTACCTTTGAAAATTAACATGGTGTCAGACACTGAAGAGAAACCATATTCTTGTGAGATGTATAGATCAACAGTTTCTCACAATTCAAATTTAAAAACACATATGCAAACACATACTGAAGAGAAACCATATTCTTGTGAGGTGTGTGGAGCAGCATTTTCTGTGAATTCACGTTTAAAAAGACACATGCGAACACATACTGGAGAGAAACCATATTCTTGTGAGGTGTGTGGATCTGCATTTTCAAGCAATTCATATTTAAAAATGCACATGCAGACACATACTGGAGAGAAACCATATTCATGTGAGGTGTGTGGATCAAGATTTTCAGACAGTACATCATTAAAGATCCACATACGAAGACACACAGGAGAAAAACCATATAGTTGTGACCTATGTGAATCAGCATTTTCAGACAGTACATCATTGAGGAAACACAAACGAACACACACTGGAGAGAAACCATACTCTTGTGAGGTGTGTGGATCAGCATTTTCAGTGTCAACATCATTAAAATTGCACATGAGAAGACATACTGGAGAAAAGCCATATTCATGTGAAATGTGTGGATTGGCATTTTCAGTGAATTCAAATTTAAAGAGACATATGCAAACCCACACAGAAGTGAAACCATATTCTTGTGAGGTGTGTGGATCAACATTTTCTCAGAATTCGCATTTAAAAAACCACATGCGAATACACACAGGAGAGAAACCTTATTCTTGTGAGGTGTGTGAATCAACATTTTCTCAGAATTCACATTTAAAAAACCACATGCGAATACACACAGGAGAGAAACCTTATTCTTGTGAGATGTGTGGATCAACATTTTCCGTGGACTCATCTTTAAAGACACACATGAGAACACACACTGGAGAGAAACCATATCACTGTGGTATTTGTGTAGCAGCATTTTCCGGCAGGTCATCATTGAAGAAACACATGCGAATACACACGAGAGAAAAACTGTCTTCTTTATAAGTGTGTGGAATTCACATTTAAAGTCATGAGAGCTCTTATAGAATAGAGACCATATTGTCATGGAGTGTGGTTGAACATTTTCTCTGAATTTATATAAAAAAGCTCAGCAAAATAACTGTATTCTTATGTGATGCATGGATCAGCATTTTCAGTATTATTAAATATCATATGTGAACACTGTGAAGAGAATCCATATTCATGACGAATTAATTCTTACATACTTTTCAGCTGAAATCAACCTGCAAACTTTCCCAGTCAGCTGGTGGGGGGCTGTAGAATACACCAACTGCATGTCTGCTGAGAGGCAAGACTCCCTCAATTAGTGTCCTGTATATGACACTAACCAATGACACTCCAGCCTTGAAGCTTTGGGGAATACAGAGTATCCCTTAATTGCCATTGCTCCCAGGTCCACTCTGGCCATACTTGATAGGGTCCTATCTATGGGTCAAATAGAAGTAAACTATGTACTTATGCTAAACTGAATTGTTTGAGATCAACTGTTTTTACATTTGACTGTGTTTAAACAAAAACCAGTATTTAAACCTATGACTGTGTAAACAAAAGACTTTACAAACTGAATTCTTTGAAATTAAGCGAAGCTATTAACTGTGTGCCAAAAAATGAGTTCAGGCTTGTTTAAAATGTTATCCTCAAAATGTGTTTAGAAATCATATATAATGTATTTATAAAATAAATTTGGCATTAAATAACCTACAACAGTTGATATGCATGAAACCAAACCGAACCAACCTGAAAACACCTGCTTGAAGAAAAGTATATTGAAGTGTAAGAGGATCAGTATTTCCATGAAAATCAAATGTAGAAATACACATTGAATCACACCATGTAGTCTGTGGTGTCTTCCTATTGGCTGAAAATGGCTTAATTCTTTGTCAAGTGATCACTCACCACTTTGAGCAAAATGTAGGGTTTATAATGAGAGTTGTCTCAAGAGTGTAAAACTGATAATTCTCTGCTATCAAAAAGTATGTCCTTGATTCTGAAGGCAATGAAGCTAGAGAGAAAGTGGACACAGTTTAATAGACCAGTCTAGTTAGGTTCTACAAAACCTGTGAATGTCCAAGTTAGATGTCTGGCAAACAACCAACTGTTTTGATTATTATTATTAGTGGAATATCTTCACCCTTTCCTTAAGTCAAATGTTCATGGCCTGCATTTGTTGTGATCAAGATATAAGTGGTCGGCGTGTTCTCACACTAGCATAGTTCAGTCTGCTATGGCTGTAGAAATCACCAACTGCATCTCTGCAAAGCGGGTAAGACTCCCCCAATGAGTGTCCTGGATATTACACTAAACAACAGAGTACACCTGGGAGCAATGGCAATAAAGGGGTTCCCTGCATTCCCCAAAACTCCAGCATTATTGTAGCCACACCATCAGATTGTTCGATGTCATATTCAGGACACTATTTGGTGGGGGTGCAGTTGGTGTATTCTGCAGTCCCAGCCGACTGAGCCCATAAACTATTTGTATGTATATTTAATATGTTTGTATAAACAGGATTTGACATTAAATAACCTACTAGGTTTGATATGCCATAAAACTCAACCAACCAACCACAATTCAGGTTTTAAAACACATGTACACACACATACACGCAAGAAAGAAATATTCTTGTGTGTGTTAATCTTCATTTTCAAAGAAAATGTCAACACAAACTGGAGAGAATTCCTGTTCATATTAAGGAACCTTTTTTCTAATATTATTCTAAAACTCTTCCTTATGAAAATAAGGGAACTGGTAAGGATCAAAATGATGCTAGGTTTTTATGTAACCAATTAAAGGAAAATTATTTTGATACATAGCTATCAAATCACATTATAGAAATTGTTGATTGAAATAAAATGCATCAAGGAAAACTAAATGATTTAACAGTTTTATTACACATTAGGGCATCCATACATTTTTTAACCAAATAGTGTTAAAACAAAAAATCTATTTAAATATAATCAAATTTGGCAGCATAATCTGTTCTTCTCTCCTCTTTACTTAATATACTTACCTGGCATTAACTGGGCTATCTGGCATGAAACCAATGACAGATTCGAGGCCAAAAGGCCTCCAGCTTCGGCTGGGCCACCTTCGGCTGGGCCACCTTCGGCTGGGTGAACTGCAACATTGACACCTTTGTCCCCCCTTGTATAGCTCTGGATCTTGCTGCCCAGTTTAAGCTATAATCAGACATACGTGCCTGGACCCAGATTTGGGTCCTAGTCCAGCTAGGCTCAACAGGCCCACATTGCACTAAGTCAGTCGATGACCAGTATAGTCAAGCAAGGCTCGAGCCTTGGCTCATGCTCAACCTTTCCCTCCTCTAACGCCCACTTTAAGCCAACCTTCGGGTCATTGACCTTGTGTCAAGTCCTGTCTGGTTGGAGGCAGCAACAAATACACTCATCTTTACTTAATATACAAATTTGCTTACTGATCCCTTCAAGCCTTTAAAAGCTCCCTATTTACAATTTTCCTCATTGCCCTTCCATATACCTCTTCCCCGGCAATAACACAGATTCTGTTGGAAAATTTTGATTGTATGTGGATCATTGTTTTGTTGAATTTAACTTTAAAAAGATATGTAGACACATAGAAGTGACACACCATATTGTAATGTGTATGCATTCATTTTTTTTCACAAGATTCAAGTTTAAAAAGATGTGTGGATACACAGATGTTGTATAGTCACAACCATGAACACTATACATACATATACATATGCACATGCATGCAAAATCACAATAAGACGAGCGACACAGGTCTTTAGAAAAATATACCTCTTACTTTATTGAAAGGGTTATGTGTGAGAGGGAGTTGGAGACCGACAGAACTGCAACATATTGACCCCCACTCTTATGGCCTATATATAATGAAGGAAGAAGGAATATGACATTTTCACAATACAATTAAAACCAAACTTGGAAGAACATTTCTTTATTCGATCTAAAAATCAGTGTGTAGCAGAAAGAAAGAATTTCAAATTATTATTTAGTGCAGGAATCATTTTGCTGTTGGGGTTTCGATTTTATATATTTCGTCCAATGAGATTGACTGATGCCATTCTGCCCTGGTCACCTCTCCGGGCTATATAAAAGGTGGCGTATTGCTCCCTCGTCCTCTCTTCTTCACTGACTCTTCTTGACAATGCCTGCAGCAGTAACAGACCATCACAACATGAGACGAACACATTCAACTTTTGGGCCTGTGTAAACCGTCGGCACATATTTTCTCTGTGTGGAAAACTGGTTGGGAACTTCTCTGTGTATGGCTGGCTTAGGGTGGCAACTGCATTTTTTAAGCGCCAAGCAAGTATGCTAACAACTGTAACGATGAAATCAGGGATGACTCTGTCGTATGCTGGTAGAAACAATGGCTAGAGTATGAGTTAGATCTTGTCAGGGGAGACAGGTGCATAGATGGTGACGAGATCAAGGTCTGGGTGGACGCAAGTTCCATGGCTACGGGAGTGGCACTGGGTGTAAACGAAAGCATCGTAGAAGATGCTTGTTGGTTGCGTCCAATTAATGATGCTCGGTACATCAGTCTGGCTGAACTTGATGCGGTGATTGAAGGAGACAATCTGGCTCTTCAATGGCAGGCACGAGTGTTGCATGTAGTCACCAATTCAGCATGCGTGCATCGGTGGGTGTCCGACACCCTAACGGAGAAGGCGCATGTAAACACAAAGGCGGCTAGCAAGATGCTGGTGAAGCGGCGCTTGGGAACGCTGCGAGCTTTGATAGAGGAGTACATGCTGACAATGGACATAACACTGGTGAAATCCTGTCAAATCCGTGCTGAAAGTCTCACCAGAGTGCCACAAAGGTGGCTAGATCTGCACAAGAAAGGAGAACAGATGCTGGAAAGTCGTGCCACTGTAACGAGCCAATTAAGCAAAAGTCAGGTAGCTGACAACCACCAAAAGAGTAGCCACCCGGGCGTTAAGAGGACGCTGTACCTTGCGAGGATCATCGACCCGACGGTGTCCAAAGAACTTATTAAATCGGTTGTCAGAGCCTATGAAGCCTGCCAATCGACTGATCCAGCGTCAGTTCTTTGGGAAAAAAGGGATCTGAGCGTGAAGAAAAACTGGAGCAAATTAACAATGGGCATGACCTATTACGATGGTGGACATTTTCTGACGCTTATTGATTGTGCTCCCTCCTGTATCGCGATATGTGGCCACTACAACAGCAAGACTCCATCCGCGTCATTCCTCAGCTTGAGGCAATTTTTTAATGAACAAAAGCCGCCTGCCATGATATTGACCGACAATGACACCGCATTCACTTGCAGGCAATGTAAGGAATTTACAAACATGAATTTCGAGGTTCCGGTGTGCTTACGTACTAGCCAGGAATGGCATCGTGAAATGCAGTCACAGAAGCATCAAAATCATTGCAGCCAGGAAGAACTGTCCTGCATTGGAAGTGGTCTACTGGTACAACGTGACACCCAAGGACAACCTCTCATCTTCTACATCGCTGGCTGACGTGCTACATCGGTACCACATCCGAGTGTGAGACATTGATGCCACTCCTCTCCTGAACCACAAATAACTGGTGGGAGATGCGAAAAGGGGGATATTGCATGGGTCAAGACCCCCCCACACACACACACATGGTAGGTCCATGACCAAGTTCGGAACCGGACGCGTAACTGAGGTGCTCAGTCAGCAGTCGGTACAGGTCAATAGAACACTTTGTCATGTTAAAGATGTACGCCCTTTTTGAGGATCACATCCCTCGGATGACAAAGGTGACACAGAAGATAGTGAGCAGCCAATCTATTTGAGGTTGGGTTCAGTAAGCGATCCCTCCAATATTGGTAGCTCGCCAACAAATCCCAACATGCTCAGTGAGAGCTCTCCTGAGGAGGAGGAAATCCAAACGATCCCTCTTCGGAGGCGCACCCAAACAAAAGACCACATTTGCACTGTCATTTGTGTGATCTGGAAATCGGGGGAGGGGGACGGTCAGGAACTTGAATGCGATAATGAAGACAGTAATGACTTACCTTACCGCCGCCATAAAATAGCTCGTCTTTGGTGTGCGGAGTTTTAATGTAAGGAGAAACTAAGCACGCGCTGGAACTGCATATTGACCACGTGTGACCAGTGTGCTTTGCCAACTATAAAAGAATGACGTAGTGAGGGTTGTCAGAAGACTCTGCACTCAAGGAATAGAGAGTACTGTCAAAGACAGTGTCGTCAGTGAATAATACAAAAGACTATTGGATATGGTGTCGCCTGGAGAAAGGTTCAGCGAATAACTGAGTTCCAGTCACAGATTGCCTCTCTCTCTCTCTCTCTCTCTCTCTCTCTCTCTCTCTCTCTCTCTGGTATTTCTCTATTGGTTTTTTGTGGGTTTTTTTCTTTCTCTCTGCATTCTCCAGATTTTTTTCCCAGGAAATAGGTTAAATAATGTCTGTTTATATACATATTTTTTAAGCGGAGAACAAATCATTTGAATCCAGATTTTTCCTTCTCTTAAACTGGTTGCTGCATCAAGGCTAAAGAACCCAGACTTCCCTATGAAGTCATGCCTTTCCCAATTGCACAAAAGAGAAATGCAGTCTCATCCAGGATTTGAATTCTGGTCATTATGCCCATTTCTTTTGAGCATAAATATTAAGCAATATATATATATATATATATATTGAAGAGTGTATATTTAGACAGCAAGTTGTTATTATAGAACGTTTTCAGCATTTTGTTTTGAAATGTTCATAAACCTTTCCAACCGAACGTTTTAAAACAAAACACTAAAAACATTCTAACCAACAACTTCAAGACAAAAAGCTACAAATAATTAAAATAATAAAAACTCAAACTGTCAACTGAAAACTACACTACCCCTGATGACGACCCAAAAGTATGGTCGAAAGCACTTGGGCAGAAGATATGGGACAATTCCTTTACCACCTAGATCCCAACACAAGAAAAATAGCAAGAAGACTTGAAAAATTATAACTAAAAATAATAAACAGTTTTCCATTGTCTTTGATAGAGTAAGTAAAGTTGGCGACCGTTGTCGAAGGCGACCAGAAGGCTCCTTTTCAATAGCTTCTACAACAAGGTGTAGGGGAGGGCGTTACTCCTTTCCCTGGAATCTTAGATAAAACTTGCCTTAATATATATATATAAGAAATTGTGTGTGCACCTTTGTATGTTTTGTTTTCAATAAAAAATTTTCAAAGAAGCTTTACTTTGTAGATTTTTTAAAAATGTATTTCTGCTCGTTCTGCCTTTCAATTTAACTACACTTTTTGTTCAGGCACTTATGTCTTTTGTACCTTTACAAAGAAAAAACTAAAAAACTTAACTTTTTATTCAGGTATTAATGCCTTTTGAACTTATTTGGAGTATTGTGAAACAGCCTGCAAATATTAAGAGAACACTCAGTAAATTATGGGCATCTCAGCTAGTTTAATGATTAGCAAGTTTAATTAACAAACCTGCGATAGTGAATTCATGTCTCATTGGATGCCCCATTCATTCCGCTTTGTGCCATACCTAAGCAAAAAACTTAGTAAATTACTATCACTATAGCTGTGGTTGATGACTTTTTTGACCAATGGGATCCAAGCACTGCAACACCAATGGAAGATTTGTGTAAACTGCCAGGAGAATTAAGTTGAAAAATAAATCTCATTTGATCACATTCTATGAGAGTATCTTGCCCAGTTGATTGGGGCTATAAAATATACCGACTGCTTCTCTGCAGAGTGTCCTATTTATGACACTTAACAATCTGATGCTGAGGCTCACGTAATGCTGGAGCTTTGGGAAATGTGGAGTATATCTTCATTGCTATCACTACCAGGTCCACTCTAGCCCAGAGTGGTAGCACCTGATAGGGTCCTATTTATGGGTCAAATAGAACCAAACTGTGTTCTTATACTAAACTGAATTGTTTGAAATAGAATTGTTTCGACATTTAACCGTTTGTAAACAAAAACTATTCTTATACTAAACTGAATTGTTTGAAATTTAATTTGGTGTTAAATGACCCACAAAGGGTTGATAGGCCATAAAACAAAACGACCAACTCACCTATGAGAGTATTTTGGTTAGCCTATGAACTTTTCAGCCAACTTTCATAGGGAAATATGCATTAATATCATTAATAATGCAGGAAATTTGATCAATTGTTCTGATAATCTAAACAGATTATTTATCAGAGAAAATTAAATAAATCAATAAAAAGTTGTAATTTACTAAGAATTTTGCTTAAATGTAGTACAAGACCATATGAATGGGGCACCTAATAAGACTCAAACTTGTGAAGTTTTACTAGTTGACCTTGCAAACCATTACACCACCTGAGGTGCCCCTAAACGCTTATCACTTTTAAATCTGAATAAACAGGATGTGTAATACATTTGTACTGTGTTAGAAAAGGGCAATAAAAATATATATATACCATGAAACTATATACAAGGGTCATTCAATAAATAAGGTGCATTTTTTTATAGGTTTGGTTTGGTCTCTTTGTTTAATGGCATATCAACCTTTGTAGGTTATTTAATGCCAAAGCTATTCTCCAAGAAGAACAGTAGTGGTACTATTTCACCCATAGCTGGGAAGATAAGGGGGTTCATACCTTTTCCAAGGGTATTTGCCCAAAAGTGAACATAATAGCACGACTGAAGTACGAACTCGCTTACTACGATTCCACAGTCCATCGCTTTAGCCATTACACCACGAGGACACCCCCCATTTTTTTTTATAAGGAGTTGGCAACATTGTTTACAGTTGCACCTTTTTGCAATGAAATCAACAGTCTTTCATGTCTTAAAACACTGTCAGTATGACCTTCTTTACTGGAACCCCTAACGAGTGACTTAGATATGACATTAAACAATCTGATAGGGAAACTTCAGCAATGCAGGAGTTTTGGGGAGTGCTGAGTACCTCTTCATTGCCATCGCTCCTGTGTCCACTCTGGCCCAGAGTAGTAGCTCTGGTCCTATCTATGGGTCAAATAGAACTGTTTGATTTTTAAACTGAGTGCAAACACTTATGCCAAATTGAATTGTTTGAAATAAAGCTGTTTTTACATTTAATTGTGTGTAAACAAATGACAGATGTTTTATTGAATTGTTGAATTGATACATAGCAGTACTTGGAATCAATTAACTTAGTTGACTTATGTTTACAAATTGTATAAATCTAATGTATATGTCTAAAGAGGATTTGGCATTAGATAACCTACACTGTGGGCGACCCCCAACTATCTCAAAGTCGTTAAACCAAACTACTCATGGCCAGTGCTTCGTCCAGTGGTTTCCGACCAGAGGCATTACACGTTTCTTTATGGCCTCACAAAACACAACCGAGAGGGTGGAAGAAAGAACAAACGAACAAACACGGGATTGGGTCAGCTCTAAGTGCAAGAAGGAGGAAGTCTATGTGACACCTTTGTGCAGATCTCCGTGCATTTGTAGGCTATCACGGGCGTATATTTTGCGCGAAACTTCAACAAAGCGTCTAAGAATGCTGACTTATCTCTTGACTGTCTTCTCTACCCTGCTTCCATCTTCTCACTGCCTCCTTCTATCGACTGTTTCCTCCTCTGGACAGCTATCTCAAGCCAACTGTTCTCTTCTGCCTTCCTTTGTCAACTGGCTCTGTCTTCTCTCAGACCTTCCTTTCCTCCTCCACTTCGGGTATCGCCCTCAGGCCCTTTGTGTGGGTTTCGCGCCAAAATAGACAAAAAGATCGTCTGAGTGGCGCCAACACAAACGGAAATGAATTGCTACGTATTGTGTCACAAATGTTTGATACGCCATAAAACCCAACCAAACCAAATCCTATATATTTAATACATATGTATAAAGAGGATTTGACATTAAATAACCGACAATAGTTGATATGCCATAAAACCAAACCAAACCAAATCATGTATATTTAATGGCCCAGTCTGCCCAAATATTTACTTATAGCTGGAGGCAGAAGAATTGATTCATGTCTTTCTCAACTATATAAATTTAATGTGAAATACAAAATTTTTTCCATGATTTGAACTTGGCTCACTGAGTCCATTTTGTACCATGACTTCCATTATAACATCTGCACCTCAACATTAACAGTCTGACCAACATAGGTGGGTGCCGAGGTCAGGTTTGGTTTGGTTGTTTTATAGCATATTAACCCTATGGGATTATCTAATTCTGCTTATATATATATATATATATATATTTGATTTATAAGCAATATGTTCGTTGGTAATCTTAATTTTAAATGAGTTAGAACTCATTTATTTGCGTACAAGTATTGCTACTGTTTCTACACAGTTAAATGGTTTCAATTATTACTAACATTAATAAGTCTATATAATATCCATAATTTGTTTGCACATAGTTAAATGGTTTCAAGTATAAATATTCGACACTAATAATTCTATTTAATATTAATCATTTGCTTGCACATAGTTAAATGGCTTCAAGTATTGCTATTCAACACTAATAATTCTGTTTAATATTAATCATTTGTTTGCACATAGTTAAATGGTTTCAAGTAGTGCTATTCAACACTAATAATTCTATTTAATATTAATCTTTTGTTTGCAAACAGTCAACCGTAATTCTTTTTTTCAAGTATTTCTATCTAGTACAAACAATTTGCATACATTTGTATGATTTCAAATAACTAATAATAAAAATTACAGGTAAAAAGTTGGACAGTTCTCTTTGACCAATTGATGGGACCCTAACTGGTACTATCATTTTGGCTCAGAGTGGACCTGAGAGTAATGAAGGAGTTCTCCACATTCCAGATGCAGTTTCAAGTTATACCCAAGACACAGTGCTGAGGTATTATCTTTTGTTATACTAAACTGACCATCAAAATAACTACTTCTGAAATAGCTTGTTGAATCAACTTATGAAAGCAAACCTCATAGCTATCATTGACTTCAAAAAGATTATACATAGAGAGAGAGAGAGATCACTTGGAACCTTAAACCTAACTTCATTTTCTCTGCTTCTTCAAGTGAACCAAAATATATGACTTGTATAATTCATAGAGTAATAGGTGGTGGAATTTTTTAGTCTTTGTAAGAAACAACCCATAAGTCCTGTTGGCTTGGCCGTTCGTGTAGTAGTGTTGACCCCGTTGTTTCTTCTCACACCCGGTCATGTCGGCATTTCACAGGATGTACAAAAATAAAAGCCAAACAACAAACAGAGGGTGGAAGTAAAAAAAGACAAACACAGATTCAGAACTGCAAAATGCAAGAAAGTGAAGTGCCTTTTATGTGTATTTGTTACGCGTGGCTATCATTAGAACACAGTGAAAATCCTACACAACTACCAAAGATGCTGACTCATCTGGTCATTGTCTTCACTGCTCTGTGTCTTTGTTCTTGACTCCATACCACCCTCTGACTGCTCTGGACCCACGTCTTAGAGCCGACTGACCTGCCCCGTGTCTTAGGCTTGAATTTCCTTCAGTTTCTCAACTTCAGAGTCTCGCTCCTAACTGACCAACATCCTTTGTCCTTTTCTTTCATTCTTGCAGGTTTTCATAGGCACTTCTCTTTGTGTGGTCTTCATACCAAAATAGACAAAGGGGTCCCTCTAGATACTCTGATGCCGGTCAAAAATGTTGAAGATAAGATACCGTCTTTGGCCACCCATCCACTGAACATATATACATCCAAATATATATATACATATATATACACACACACACACACACACACATATACATTAATGCTCAATATCATGCCACATTTGGCTTAAAGTGTTTTCTTTCTAAATCAGAACCTCTCATATGGTATTCAATGTTATACTAGACTTAGAAGGTTATTAATTTCTGATCTGAAGAGAGTCCTTGATGAAACCAGTTGAAACTTCAGATTAGGTCATAAAGAAAAACACCAGGATATAAATAAAGTATTTATTCTGGTTAGGGGGCAGTATTACAGGCTTTGATTGACTCTTTCTGTTACCAAATTACAGTTCAACTTCACACAGTGGTTTTCTAATTATAGAACAACAATACACAGCACTCACCTTTACAAGCCAAAAGTAACATGGCTGCCTCCTTGAAATTATTTATTGTAAGTAATTTACAAATATGGCACGAGGCCTAAAAATGGAGGGGGAAGGCTGTTCTACACTATCCTAATCTCTAACTTAACTAGACTCATTCACTGACCAATACATATCTCCAAAATGATAGCACCAAAATACCTCAATTAAACATATCACTATCAAACTACATTCACCAAAACAACACAAGTGCTCCATGGACTTCTAAACTTAATCCCATATTTACAATGTGAGGGGGAGGGGAACAGTTTAAAAATTCAAAGAAAACTATATACATATGTACAAATCCCCTAAAAACGAAAGATGAACAAAAAATATATATACATTATGATGGTTAGTATGGGGTCCCCCCACGTACTAAAACATGGCAGAAAGAGGAGTTAACCAGTCGAAAATAGTGTCGAAGGAAAATAAATAAATAGATAAATAAATGGTACTATTTACCAACCCTTCCGCTCGGGCAGGATATGACACAAGGTCAGTTTTTAAGCGGAGTTTAACAGGTTTGAAGTCAGAGTTTTCCTTCTCCTAGACTAGTTGCCTAACCAAGGCTGAAGAACCTAGTCTGTCCTACTATTTACCCATAGCTGGAGGGAGAATAATTGGATTCATACCTTTCCCAAGGGTATTAGTGCTATGTGAAATGCAATCAGTCTCGTCCAGGATTTGAACTCATATCGCCGTGTTCATTTCCTACGGCGATAACGACTACACCACTAAATAAATGGTAAATAATATAAGTAAACAATAAATTAATGGAATAGCATAAGCACTCCATCGCACTCCTGGAGAACTCCAGTTCCTGTCATCTAACAGAGGGGAAGGGAAGGGAGAGTAAAACAAAAGAAGAGGACAAAAAGAAAAAAGGGGGGCCCAATCACCTCGCATACTCTAGCTAAGGTAACTGAAATAGGAACAAACTAAATCAAAATGGCCTAAAATCTAACTTACCTGGGCTGGGTGGTCATGTCCTTCCGGTAACCCAAGATCCTTACGTCCCTGGCATGTCCAAGCTGAAAATAAGGCCGGCTCCTACCACGCGACACAAGTGCGCAACAGTCACCTACCTTTCGCCAAACTCCAGTGAAGAGAGTCTCTTTCTCTCAGACCGGATTTTGACTTTGATTTGGTGCTTAAAAAATGCCACCAGGGTCTGAGAAGAAAAAAACTCATCCTAGTAGAGTTCCTTCTTTCTCGTCGTCCAAATCACGACACGCAATACGCCGAGTAAGCAGAGAAACACATAATGTTCCTGTCTGTTCAACTTCGGTACCACATTGCTGCACACAGAACTGGCTTCCAGGACGAAGAACTTTCCATTGAGGATGCGAACCATGTAGCCTTCAAGAAGCTTGCACAGCGGCCGCACGACCGGGCAGTGAAAGAAGGCGTGACCAATAGTCTCCTCCAAATCACCGCACCGGCCGCACTCTGGCGAAATAGCCTGTTGCGCTGAAAAAAATTTCTTGCCGACCCAGAGGGCATTCCGAATGACCAGCCAGGTGAGGGAAGCCTCGTCGTTATTGAGACACCTCATCCTGGGGGCCCAAGGCCACAGCAAGCGACCCTCCGCCTCCGTCACACCGAGCTCGCCAATCAGACCATCGCTAGCGCCCCCCTGACTAAACAAAGATATAATGCCCTACTCGACAACGGCCGGATGTCAGAGAGACCTGTCTGCAGCCGAGAGAGAACTTTCAAAGCATGCTGGCACTCGCGATAGAAGGGGCACTCGCGTCTGGGCAAACGGTGGGCATCCCCGTCAGCAGAGTGCACACTTCTTAGCAAAGGGAAAGATTGTTTAGCGTCTTCTTTCCAGACGTTTCCCGCCGCCGTATCTCGTGAACACATCCGGTCTAGGAAAGTAAGGCGCAAAGTATGGCGCCGTGTCTCGACGTTCGGCACACCTAGACCGCCTTCGGAAGGGTGAAGGTAACAGATCTCCCGTTGCACCAAAGAAAACCTCTTAGCCCAGATGAACTGGAAGAGAATCCTTTCCAGCTTGAATAGGATGGTGGGTGGGATAGGAAGCACTGAAAGTCGGTAGACGACAAGGGAGTAGATGTGCGAATAGCACACCTCAGCCCGTCCCTTAAGGGAGAGCCGTCTTCGTAGCCACAACTCCGTAGCAGCTACGACCTTTTCCAGTACTTCCGACCAATTTTTCTCCAATTGAAGATCAGGCCCGAACCAGACGCCGAGTATCTTGCACGGGCCGTCTTTCCAAATGAAGGGGTCGGGAAGAGCACAGCCTTTCAACGAGCCCAACCGCAAGCCGACAGACTTTTCGCGGTTAATCTTGGCCCCTGTCACAGCTTCGTATGAGGTAAAGATGGTATTATGTAGCAGAGGAGTGTGGAATGCCCTGTTTTCATTGGCTGTTTACTAAAAGACAGATGTCTATAAGAACGGCCGAAGTCCGGCCTTTTATTTATTTTTTCTTTGCTTTGGTAGAGGCACGAGCGTAGCACGTCGCGATCACGGAGGCGGCTTGGCTCTTTCATAGTCAAGCCGAGGTTACTGTCGGAGCTGATATGATGCAGAAATAACCCGAAATCGGCAATGAAGACAGCGCATCACTGAAGACCTCCCTGATGCATCTAAGATCTATGATTGAAAAGGGACCTCATCCCCCGAACTATCAATGGAGGAGCTCCGCTGCCGTTTCTTTGGAGATGGGGAGGGGGAAGTTGTTGCTGCTGCTGCTGGCGGTGACGGTGTTATATTCTGAGTTGTTGATATCTGTGATATGAATGTTGTGGGCGAGAAATGCGTATGGTTGCAAAACAAAGCACGTATAGATACTCACAATAACACAGTAATGATGTTGTAGAAAATTTTTATAAATAGATTAAGCACAGAGAATAGAATGGAGAAATATGTTCATAGTTAAAGAATGAATTCAGGGTGATAGTTACAAAGTTCATGTACTGTACTTGTCTCGTGGTGAAGGGATGGTTTTCTTGGAAACAAGGGCAGCGTTCCCAACGGCGGCGATCGTTTGAAGTATCGGATGACAGGCGCCGGTCAGTGGCGTAGAATCTTTAACACGAGTAGTGTGAGGGAGCAAGTCTGACTAATAATTATTTGGTCCGTCTATTTATATATTTTTTGTAGGCTCAGAAACGGCAATTTTTGTGCCCCGCGGGAAGCGTTCCGATTGGATATCTATTAATGTATTTTTTTTTTGTTAATTTATCGCAAACGGAAGTTCTGCGCGGAGCCAATGCGTGAACGACTAACTTTTCATTTTTAGTTGAGAACTCGAAGCGGTAACTTCCGTTTTTTCTTTTCTTCCCTTCTCCTTTCTTTTGGTTTTTCAAATCAAGGCAAGATCTCGTCTTGTAACTACGGTCTGGTGGGTAGTGCTTCCAACGGCAGCGGAGGGGTGATGGGTCCCTTCTTTGGATGAGGTTTCAGTGATGTCAAATTTGGAGGAGGCATGAATTTTGGTGGAGGTGTAGATGGCGGCTTGATTGTCCTGGGTAGCTTAGGAGATGAAGGGGTGGATCGAGAGGTTCCTGGTTGGGGGGTTGATTTCCTTTGTAGGTCCAGCCGCTTTTTGAATTCAATGAGTTTTTCAAACTTCTCCCGGCCTGGACTGAATGACAGGACCTTGGGAGGAGTGGGCTGTTTAGGAGGAGTTTTGGGCGGGTATTTAGGGCTAGGAGATTTCATCCGCTGAGCATATGATTGGGTTTTGGAGGTGGGGGAACTGTTGATGCCCACCTGGGACGACTTTCGGGAGTGAGGATCCGCAGGTTGGATCTTCCTCCCACCTTTTCCCACAGTCAGTCACTCGGCTCCTGCCTCTTCGGAACTAACCGTAGAAGACGTAGGGGGAGTGGGGCTTCTTTTACCCGCTGATGTGGGCGAGACTACGAGAGCCTCCTTTTCGCTGTTTGTTACAACAGGTGGGAGGGTACCAGGATTCTGGTCGGGCTTTTTCGGGGCCTTCTTCCCCGGGCAAACTGCAGAGAGGTGACCAATCTCGCCGCAGAGCCAGCAGGCAGGTTTACGTCCGGAGACGATCACCGGAAGCCTGCGCCCTTCCACATCCAGCCAGTTGGGAACGGAGTAGGTCTTTGCGTCTAACATTATGTCAAACCTCCATTCCCCACGCATTCCATCATGTGTTGCCGAGACGATGTCACCAAAATTTAGCATGAATGCGGCTAAATTGGCGTCTCTGAGGAAGCAAGGGACCTCATACACTGATACCGTGGTCCGCCGTCGCCCCATGTATTCCGTCCGGAAGAAATATTCCTTGTTCTCTAATGTTTTACGCGTTAGGGCGACGGCTTCTTCAGATAGTAACAGTATATCCCAGAAAGCGTAAGAGGTGCGAGCTATTATAGCTTGCACCTTTACGCCCAGGCTGGATAACAGACGTAGTATCATGTCTTTGGCGGGCTTAACAATCTTTCTGGATCGTTTGTCCACGACAAAGACAGACACCGTTCTTTTCTTTTGGTCAAGTCTCACTTCCTCCAAATTGAACATAAGGCCATGCTCCTGCACTTGGCTGGATATGGCCTTTGCCCTCTGGAGTAAGTCCACGACGTCAACCTGGATTTTAGGTGGGGCTTTCCAAATATTTTCGTTTTCTTTTTCTTGGTCATTTTTTTTGGGGGGGGGGGTTGAAACATTTTTCAAAGATGAACTGTTTGGCTTATTTTGGTCAGGTTGAGGGGCATTTTTGTGTGGGGAGGGTGTCTTCCTATTTTGTACAGGTGGAGGGGTATTTTTAGGGGGAGATTTTGAGGCAATACTTTCGTCAGGGGGAAGGTCATTTTTTGAGGAGGGTGATTTTGATTTTTTTATGTGGGGGGGCTCACCCTTTCTGGGGGGAAATAGGGCCTTTATGGCCGAGTCGTCTGACCGGCCGGCCATAAATGATGGGGTGGGTGGAAGAAAAAAAGGGGGTTGATATGAAAAAAGGTTAAGAAATGAAGAAAAAAGAGAGAAAAAAACTTAACTTATGGTTCCTTAATAGGTCAGAAATTCAGTCCAGCCGGGAGAAGCCGACATGGTAATAAATGGTCCAATGAATGAAATGGTCCTGATGAATAAAAACCTGAAAGAAAATGTTCCTGAAAATGGACAAACGTGTCTGTGGTGATACAAAATGAACAATGGCAAAGACCAAAAATGGCTGCCTCCTTTGAAAAAGCTGGCCAGCTAAAGCTCACCTCTTTTATTGAAGAGTGCATGAGCAGCATCTTGTGGATTGGCTCACTTTACAAGAATGGACCTATCCAACACATTTGCATGAGTGGTGTCCATTCATCTACTTATTCTCTCCAAATTACTCAGAGGTGCATTTGGACAATACTCTACTTGAGTTAACCAATATTCTACACTAATAAGTTCAATGAGATTGATCAATGGCATATCAACCAATCTGGTTTTATTTCATGCCTAGAGGTTAGGGAATTGTGAACATTATATATTTGTACAGGGTGTCTCAAAATAGATGCAACCCATTAATATGATAATTTATGACTGAGACAAGTGCAATGGTGCTCATTTGGAACATGTCCTGTAAAAAAATGCATCCTTGCAGCTAGAGACATTAAATCACTATTTTTTGTTATTATATAAGCTTCCAGGACATGCAATCTTTTTTTGAGTTTCTTGTCTCAGTAATAAATCATTATCATATTAATTGGTTGCATCTATTTTCAGACAGTTTTCGATGATTTTGTCTCTAAATAAATAGTGATGCAAAATATTTTTTGCTCTCTTGCCCAAGGCATTGGAGTCAAGGATTAATAGTTGTTTGAGTATACTATTTTCAAATCTGAAACAAAAAAGAACACAACATTATTAGTGGAAGTGTATATTGAGACACCCTGTATGTAAATTCTCTCTGTAGATTTTTTAAGGAGATTTTTGCAAGCAGTTATATATCAAACATTGAGAAAAATTCAAAAACAAAGAAATCAAAAGTGAAGAATTTATTTTGAAGAAAAGTCAACATTAAATATTTGGGTTTTAATGAACGTTCATCAGGACTTTAGAATGGTAATACCAAGTGTTGATAGAATAATAATGGATATGAAATAAAATACAAAAACAGGAGGAGAATATGAGAATGATCAATGGCATACCAACCAATCTGGAGTAATTCCATGCCTAGAGGTTAGGGAATTGTGAACATTAATATATTTAAATTTTCATTTATTCTGTAGATCTTTAAGAGATTTCTGCAAGCAGTTATATAACAAGCATAGAGAAAAATTGAAAAACAAAGTATTCAAGTGAAGAATTTATTGTGAAATGAAGTCAACATTAAATGTTTGGGTTTTAATGAACCATTATCAGGACTTTAGAATGGCAATACCAAGTGTTGATAGAATAATGATGGATGTGTAATGAAAAACAAAAAAACAGGGAAGGGGAATTTTATATAAAGAAAAATCACATAACTGTTCAATCATTTAATCAGAGTTCTTTTCCAAAAATCTATCACATGATTGTATTAGGCAATGATGTTAAACAAATGGAAACACTAAGAGATACAAAGGATTGAAAAAAAAAACGAAAGGAAGAAAGGGAAAAGAAACTGAGAAGAAGAAAAGAAAAGAATATAAAGAAGAAAAGAGAAAGAAAAAGAAGAAAGAGAAAAGAGAAAGAAAAAGAAGAAAGAGAAAAGAGAGAAAAGGAAAAAGAAGAAAAGAAAGGAATAGAGAGAAAAAAGGAAGGAAAAGAAAGTAGACAAATGAACATAATAATTAAATAGGGTTAAATCATATAAGTTAGCGACCTTTAGTTGAGGTTGACCTGGTGGCTCCCTTTTCAATAGCTACCACACCGAGGTGTAGGGGAGAGAGCTACTCCATCTCCTGGATGGCTCCACTTTACCCTTGATCCTTACCTCATAACGTTGAGTGTTAAGCAAGGCATCAAGTACCATATTTTAAGTCTTTGGTATGACTCGATCTTTGATTGAACCCCAGTCTCCTGGACCATTGGCAAACACTCTACTTATTAGGACAAACCATATGTAAATTGTTAAGTCTATCATATCAAACATTCCTATTTAAAACAAATAATTTGCAAACAGATCTATTTGACCCCTCAATGTGACCCTAACAAGTACAATGACTCAGGGTCAGAGTGAACCTAAAAGTAATAGGGCAATCAAACCCAAACCCGCAGAGCCTCACTACCAGATATAGTTTTGTGTCATAGCCCACTGCAAGGGATACAGCTTAGAGTAAGCTGTATCCCTATCAATAAGACAAATACCATTTGAAGATTCCCCAGATATATGCTGGTAGTAATTCTGAATGAAAACCAATTTCCAATCTTTATATTCAGAAGAGATCTTACTTACTGCTCACAGGGATTCTTAAAAAAATAATTCTCATGAATATTGTGAAAATTCATTTATCAACAACATCAGTGGTCATCAATGGTCCTGCTCCTTAAAGTATATTCTCTACTGGATGCTTCCATGTTTCTTTTAGTTTTGGTTTGCTTTTATGGCACATCAACCATTGTAGGTTATTTAATGCCAATCCTTTTAATACATATATAATATATATGATTTAGTTTGGTTGGCTTTTATGGCATATCAACCATTGTAGGTTATTTAATGCCAAATCCTTTTTATAGATATATGATAAATATATATGATTTAGTTTGGTTGGCTTTTATGGCATATCAACCATTGTAGGTTATTCAATGCTAATCCTTTTAATACATATATAATAAATATATATGATTTAGTTTGGTTGGCTTTTATGGCATATCAACCATTGTAGGTTATTTAATGCCAATCCTTATATTAATATATATGATTTAGTTTGGTTGCCTTTTATGGCACATCAACCATTGTAAGTTATTCAATGCCAAATCCATTTTTTTACATATAAACAATTCTATTTCAAACAAATCAGTTTAACATAAGAACAGTTTTTGTTTACAAACAGTTAAATGTAAAAACAGTTCTATTTCAAACAATTCAGTTAAGTATAAATATATATTTTGTTTACACACAGTTAAATGTCAAAACAATTCAGTTTAGCATAAGTAGACTGTTTAGTTCTATTTGACCCGTAGATAGGACCCTATCAGGTGCTACCACTTCGGGCCTATGTGGACCTAGGAGTTATGGCAATAAAGGAGAACTCCACATTCCCTAAAGCTCCAGCATTACACGAGCCTCACCATCAGATTGTTTAATGTCATATCAGGGCACTCACTTGGAGAGTCTTACTCCTCTGCAGAGATTCAATCGGTGTATTCTACAGCCACAGCTGACTGGACCAGTTTCTTTTAATGCTTTATCAAATATTGTAGAAGTTAAGTGTATGCTTATAGACGATTTTTATATTTTGAACCTAGTGGAAATAATCTATACACTTAGCAATAATACGGCTTTGCTGCATAGTGTAGTTGTATGTCTTTAAAAAAGACACATCTTCTGAAAACACTACTGCACATATATCATGAATGTATAAAAATTAATGCATCCATTTGTGCATCATTAAACAAAGACTCTGGTAAAGAGTCAATGCATACATCTCACATGAATAGGGTTTTGCTCCTCGGTATGTTTGTTAGTGTTCTTAAAGTAATATAAAAATATCAATCCATACAGCTCACATCTGTCTGAATTTTTGAAATGAGACTTGATGTGTATAATTTTGGTTGCAATTTTTTTAACTGTTGTCCTCATCTTTATTGTGGCAGTTGGTTGATTGATTGTTTTATTTCATGGTGCATCAACCCTTTTCAGGTCATTTAACATATAAAATTTCAAACAATTCAGTTTAGTATAAGTATAGTTTTTGTTTACAAACAGTTAAATGTCAAAACAATTCTATTTCAAACAATTCAGTTCAACATAGGCACACAGTTTCAAAGTCAAAAAGTTCTTTTTCAAACAATTCAGTTTACCATAAATACAGTTTAGTTCTATTTGACCAATAGATAGGACCCTATCAGGTGCTGGTACACTGGACCAGAGTAGACCTGGGAGCGATGGCAATGAAGGGGTATTCAGCATTACCCAACGGTCCAACGTTATTGGAACCTCACCATCAGATTGTTAAGTGTCATATCCAGGACATTGGTTGGTGGAAGGTCTTACTCCTCGGCAGAGATACAGTTGGTGTATTCTACAGCCCCAGCCAACTGGGCAATATACTGAGTTGAATGTAAAAAGTTTTATTTCAAACAATTCAGTTTATCATAAGAACACAGTTTAGTTCTATTTGACCCATAGAGAGGACCCTATCAGGTGCTACCACTCTACACCAGAGTGAACCTGGTAACAAAGGTGCACTCCGCATTTTTCAAAGCTCCAGTATTACTGAAGCCTCACTATCCAATTGTTTAGGGTCATATCCAGGACACTTATTGGATAGGGGTCTTACCCCTCTGAAGAGGTACAATCAATGTATTCTACAGCCTCAGCTGACTGGGCCATGAATTGTGGTGAGTTGAAACATGTTTTGGTTGTTGTATTCTCTGGCCTTCTTCAGGTGTCCCTTGTTTATGTGGGCATTCAACCTGGAAAATCTTTAAAGTCAAACTTTAAAAATGATTTCCCAGGTGGAATTATTTCTATGCCCAGATAAACAAGGGACATCTGAAGAAGGCCGGAGGATGCAGCAGCCAAAATGTTGTGTTTTAACTAATAACAATTAAGATGAAGACAACAATTTGAAAAATCACAACCAAAATAATCTCACATCTCTATAATATTCCGCCTGTATATCATCAAATGTGATTTCCCTGAAAATGCTGAGACAAACACATCACAAGAATATGTTCTTTTGTCCAGTTGGCTGGCCCCCTCCCCTCACCAACGAGTGTCCTGATATGACACTTAACAATCTGATGATGAGGTTCCAGTGATGCCAGAGCTTTTGGGAATACAGAGCACGCCTCCATTGCCATTGCTTCCAGGTCCACTCTAGCCTGGAGTGGTAGCACCGTATCTATGGATCAAATAGAACTAAACTGTGTATCTATGCTAAACTGGATTGCTTGAAATAGAACTGTTTCTGACATTTAACTGTGTGTAAAGAAAAACTATACAAACACCAAACTAAATTGTTTAACTGAACTGAATAGCTTGAAATAGAAATGTTTTTGACAATTAAACTGTGTACTTATGCTAGACTGAATTGTTATAAATAGAAATGCTTATTTGTATAAAAGTAGATTTGGCATTAAATAACTTACAAAGGTTGGTATGCCATAAAACCTAAACAACCATCCGCAATGAATATGTTCTTTCTCCAGTGTTTGCTTGGATGCGTGATTTCAAACCTGAAGCTTATGAAAATGCTGTTACACATTTTTTCACATATCCACCTTTAAAAGTTTAGTCTCTGAAAATGCTGATATACACACATTGTATATATCAGTATGTTTGTCAATTGTATATATCTGCCAATGACTTTATACTTAAACCCTGTGAAAAAGCCAATCCATACACCTCATAGGAATATAGTTTTTCTTCTTTGTGTGTTAGCAGTGTCTGAAAATGTTGACCCACACACCTTACATGATTAGGGTTTCTAAGATCTGTGTTTCATATAGACTTTTAAATCTATATAAAATGCAGATTCACACATCACGCAAGATAGTGATTTTAGTTTGTGAATTTTTAAATTTTGATATGAAAATAAAGATTCACACTTCACAAAAACAGTGTCACTCAAGTGTGTTTAACATGTATTTTTAAAAGTCATGAAAAGGTTGATCCACATAGTTCACTAGATTATAGCTTTTTCCCAATGTGTATTTGCATGTGCTTCTTTAATGAAGTATTCTTTGCAAATGCTGATTTACATACCTCACAAGAATATGGTTTTTCTCCAGTGTGTGTTTGCATGTGTTTCTTTAGGCGTGACTTTATGGAAAAAGTTGATCCACACACCTCACAAGAATATGGCTTCTCTCCAGTATGTGTTTTCATATGTTCCTTTAATAAGTTATTCTGTGAAAATGCTGATCCACATTCCACACAAGAATATGGTTTTTCTCCAGTGTGTGTTCGCACATGTGTTTGTAAATGTGAAGACTGCGAAAAGTTTGATCCACACACCTCACAAAAATATGTTTTTTCTCCAGTGTGCTTTCGCATGTGCCTTTTTAAATGTGAGCCAACTGAAAAAGCTAATGCACAAACCTCACAAGAATATGGCTTTTCTCCAGTGTGCGTTCGCATGTGTGATTTTAGATGTGAAGACTGTGAAAATGTTGAACCACACACGTCACAAGAATATGGTTTTTCTCCTGTATGTTTTCTCATGTGCCTTTTTAAATTTGTACTAAGTGAAAAGGATGATCCACAAACCTCACAAGAATATGGTTTTTCTCCAGTGTGTATTCGCATGTGTGTCATTAAATGACAATTCACAGAAAATGCTGAGCCACACACCTCACAAGAATATGGTTTCTCTCCAGTGTGTGTTCGTATATGTCTTTTCAAAGTTGAATTCACAGAAAATGCTGCTCCACACACTTCACAAGCATATAATTTCTCTTCAGCATGTGATCCCATGTTTTCTTTTTAAAGCTGAATTATGTGAAAATGCTGAGCCACACACCTCAAAAGAATATGGTTTCTCTTCGGTGTGTGTTCGTATATGTCTTTTCACAGTGCTGTTTTTAAAATTTCCAGTTCCACCACTTAGCAAGGATAATGTTATTACCGCAAGTGGAATTGCATCAGTATTTTCTAAAAGTCACTTTCATAGAATTAAACATCAGTACATCTCATAAAAACATGTCTTCTCCCCATAATGTATTTGTATACTTATATATGTTCACCATAGACGTTCATTTGTTCTTCACTGCAAATGTTTCTGTGAATGAAAAGAAAGACATTAATGCAAATATAGTTGGGTTTTTTAATGATATAATGTGGTGCTAAGACTTCTATGCTTTTTATTTAACATATAAAATGAAGAAAATAAACAAAAAAGAAAGATGTCTTAAATGATCTTATACAAATCACCAAAAACAGCAAAAATACATACAACTTCATGCATTGCAAAAGATGGTCATTAACATACATGCAAACATCTCATAAGTAATTTTATCAGTTCAAAATTTTTCTTAATCTCATGCTAGGACACTGCTGAAGAAGCAGAGACAAGCTCATAAGTGATGTACTCCTATGAACCCCCACATATGGCTGAGTAAAAGCAGGATGACCAGCTCGAACATACAGACAGCAGCTATGTGAGGATACTGATGTAGTCTTGAAGACCTGCCGGAGGCGATGAACAATAGGGAGAAGTGGCGAGAGAGGGTCAGGGATATCCGTGCAAGCAGTACGACATGGTGATGATGATGAGTTGCATAATAATAGACTGCTTCCAGTTTACTGCTGCAAACCAATAAAATATTTCCAATATCTGATGTAATCATGTCTCATAGAAGATTGAAGGACAAAAAAAAAATAAACATACAACCAGATGCTATATTCAATCTTTTAAAACATCTAACATTACATTTTGCCATTTTTGTATTTGTCTTGTGATATCCATGTCAAAATTTAGTCACAGAACTCAATTGGTTTGGTTTTATGGCATATCAACCATTGCAGGTTATTTAATGCTAAATCCTTTCATGACATGTATATTAAATATATAGGATTTGGTTTGGTTGGGTTTTATCACATATCAACCATTGTAGGTAATTTAAAGCTAAATCTTTTTATACCTTAAATGGTTTCTAATGAGATTTTTAAACTAGCCTAAGCTCATTTGTTTGCACATAGATGATCAGACACTTAAGTTTAGCATAAGTACACAATTTTTTGTTTACACACAATTAAATGTAAAAACAATTCTATTTCAAACAATTCAGTTTAACATGTCAAGAAATTAAATGGTTCCAAGTACTGCTATGTATCACTAACACTTCAATGAAACATCAGTCATTTTTTACACCCAGTTAAATGATCTAACAGTTCTATTTCAAACTATTCATTTTAGATTAAGAACAGTTTTTTGTTTACACACAGTTAAATGTTTGGTTTGGTTTGGTTTGTTTTTATGACATATAAACCATTGTAGGTTGTTAAATGCCAAATCCATTTTTATACATATAAACAGTTCTACTTCAAATAATTCAGTTAAGCATAAGTAGTTTTTTGTGTACATTTTAATAGCATATCAACTTCTTATGGATTATTCAATGATGAAAATTGTTATTTTACATGATTAATTATAACAACTAAAATAAAACAATTTCTGCCAAGCAGCAGGTGTGTCAGTTCTAATGTACTAATGCACCACATGGATGCTGACGAGGCGTAGAGAGAAAAAGTTAGACGGGAACTGCACAAGAAAGCTACAAACTATATTGAACAAATCCTGGAAGAAACATTCCACAAAACAGCAGTTGTATGGCCACTTACGTCCTCTCTCTAAAACTAGCCAAATAAGATGAACAAGACATGTAGGACACTGCTGGAGAAGTAAGGATGAACTCATTAGTGACATTCTCTTATTGACCCCTTTATGTGACAGTGTTGGCCAACCAATAAGAACTTACCAACTGTATAGACACAGGATGTAGTCTAGAAGACCTGCTGGGGGTGATGGATGATAGGGACAGATGGCGAGAAAGAGTCAGGGAAATTTGTGCTAGTTTCACAACTAGATGATGATAGCTACATTTTCTGTTTTATTGTATATTTTAAAAATTGTTCACATTTGTATGGTTTCAAGTATTCATATCAAATACTAATGATTTATAAGTAAAGTTGGCAACCGTAGTCGAGGGCAACCCGAAGGCTCCCTTTTTAATAGCTACTACACCAAGGTATAAGGAAGGGCACTACTCTATTCCCTGGATTCCTCCACTTTACCTTTGATAATGACCCAGTTACCAGACATTGGCCTGAAGGTTGGAGTGTTCGCCAATGGCCTGGGAGACTTGGGTTCAATCCAAGGTTGAATCATACCAAACTTAAAAAATGGTACTTAATGACACCTTGCTTTACACTCAGCATTATAAGGTATGGATCAAGGGTAAAGTGGGTCAATCCTGGGAAAGGAATAGTGCCCTCCCCTACACCTTGGTGTAGTAGCTATCGAAAAGGGAGCCTTCGGGTCACCCTCGATGATTTATAGATGAGTATATAGTTTAAAATAAGTATTCCTATTTGATAATATAATTTGTTGGTAGTGATATGGTTTCAAGTATTCCTATCTAATGCTAATAATTTGCAAGTAATCATAGGAACTTAAATTAAAAAACAGATTCAAACCACCACATGCTTTACTTTTTCATGTAATACTTGCAACACCAAACATTGTCATATTTGTATTTTTCTGTGACTTTTTGTTCAAAATTTGGTAAAAGATATTACTTAGATTTTGTTTAAGAGTCAGTAAAAAAATAAATGTTTCAATAAAGAATGACGTCTGTTTTCCGTTCAACATAAGTCGTAACATTTTCTCTTGCACAGGTCTTCATAAATGCAACTATCTTGATAAGCTTAATTCAGTCATTTAAAATGTGGAACAAATTTTTTTTTAATTCTAAAATCTGTTTGCCTAGAGTGTATATCAAATAAAAAAAACTTGGAAATCTTACTTATATTTCTTGTCTTTATAAAAACTATAGGACAAATTTAAATCTAAAAAAAAATGAACAACTTTACTCAAGCTAACATTTTTTCTATTTTCAAGGAACAATGTAATCAACAGAAAGAAATTAATCATAACTTCCACACATGAAAAAAAAAAAAAAAACCTTTTAAGTTTTGACACTCCAGCAAAGGCTGGTAGAGACAAAACTAAAATATTTCCATTGAAAAAATCATCACTCAAGTATATTGTAATGTAACTGCAGCACTTGAAGAGATACTTGTGAATGAATGTCTAACAAAACCAATATGTTTATCCAAAATTATTTCTCAAACAGTCTTCCATAGATCTGAAATTCAGAAGGTTGGTTGGTTGTTTGGGTTTTATAGTATATCAACCTTTGTAGGTTATTTAATGCCAAATCCATTTTTGAATAAATAAACAGTTCTATTTCAAACAATTTAGTTTAATATAAGTATAGTTTTTTGTTTACACACAGTTAAATGTTAAAACAGTTCAGTTCTATTTGACCCATAGATAGGACCCTATCAGGTACTACCACTCTGGGCCTGAGTGAGCCTGGGTGTGATGGCAATGAGGGGGTGCTCTGCCTTCCCCAAAGCTCCAGCATTACTGGAGCATCACCATCATATCGTTTAGTGTCATATCCAGGACACTCATTAAGAGAGTCTTACCTCACTGCAGAGATGCAGTCAGTGTATTCTACAGCCCCAGCTGACTGGGCAAGAAATTTAGAAGTGTTACACAATCAAAGAAACAAATCAATATTGTATTAAAAATCTTTGTCTCAAAAGGAACTTGAAAAAATTTATATTTTTTGATTATCCTAACACAGTTTATTTAATGACAAAGTTTCATAATTTTCAAAATATAACCTTGGAATAAAAACAGAATTTTAAATAATTCAATTCAAAACAACAAATGAGTTTCTTAAAAAATTCAAATTTTAATGAATTTTAATGAAAAATGAAAAATCTTTAAAAACGTTTTTTTACAACTAAAATTTTTCAACACTATATTTAAAACAAAAAAAAAGTTTTATTGCAGTTTATGTTGTACAATTCAGGATAAATTTCCTATATCACACTAAATTCTTTTTAAAATTACAATGATCTAAATTTTTCCAATCTTTAAATGAAAATAATTATCTAACATTCAACCTAAAGTTTCTATTCCAGGGGTAACATGAATTCAACAAATTAGGTGAAATGAATTAGAAACAAAAATAGATTCATCTATTAATGATTTTGTGAAATGTTATTTAAAATTTTAAATTGATTTGGGGGAAATTTTTTAAATCACTGAAATTTTTCCTTGCAAATGCTTACAGCATACTGTTATTGTAATTCCTTGTGGTAAGGAAAATATTCACTTGAATCCCCACTCCCCAAGGACTAATATTAATATCAGTATATCCCTGATATACTAATAGCAAACATAACGAAAGGAGAGACAAGATAAATGCATTTTTACATATAAGAACATTTAACCTTTTATATATATACAAACAGTATGAAAACAAAGAATACACTGTCTTACAGAAGAAGATATATATATATTGTTCAGAAAACAAGCAGTGTATGAAAGGGCTACAAAATGTAAAAAAAAGGTTATTTGACAAGAGTGGATAATATAGCCATAAAGCTTTCAAGTTGGTTGGTTGGTTGGTTAGTTTTTTGTTTTACGGTGTATCAACTCTCTTCAGGTCATTTAACACTGGAACAAGAAATTCTGATTAAAGTTTGGATGTCTAGTTTGGTTTTATGGTACACCAACCATTGTAGGTTATTTAATGCCTAATCCATTTTTATGCATATAAAGATTTCTATTTCAAACAATTTAGTTTAGCATAAGAACACAGTTTAAATTTCAAAACATTTCAGTTTAGTTAAAGTATATATATATATTTTTTTGTTTATACACAATTAAATGGCAAAAGAGTTTAGTTCTATTTGACCCATTGGTAGGACCCTATCAGACGTTCCTACACCAGTCATGCTATTACGTTCACTTACGGGCAAATACCCTTGGGAAAGGTATGAACACCCTTATCCTCTCAGCTATGGGTTAAATAGCACCACTACTGTTCTTCTGGGAGAATGGCTTTGGCATTAAATAACCTAAAAAGGTTGATATGCCATTAAACAAAGTAACCAAACCAAACCTATCAGATGCTACCAAGACCTGGGAGCAATGGCCAAATAGAAATGGAACAGGGATGGAATATAAATCTTAAAGATAAATAAATGGATAAATAAAAATCATCCAAATACTAAGGTCCACGTCATACAACAATTTTCAATGAGAAAATTCGAAATTTCTTATACGGTGTAACCCGGATATAAGAGAGTTGTCGGGACCGGAGAAGTCTCTTATATCCGAGTTTGGTCTAATTTATATACATTAACACAGGCTCTAATTTGGGACCAGAGAAAATCACTCTTATATCCGGGTTACACTGTAATACGAAAACATGCTTTCTATACACCAGTAATGAATTTTGTCAACTGTTGGCCTAAGCCAACTTTCGATGTTTTAAACCGAAAGAACGCCTGGATAAGTAATAAATTCAAAAGAAAAAAGAAAATCAGGAAATTATTTTTTCCGTAAGTTTAAAAACAAATAAATTCATTCGTACACAGGAAAATATTCCAAAAATACTATCTTTTTTTTCGTCTGATTTGACTTTGTTTCCAAGCCACAAACGTAATTTTAGATCAATTATCTTCGGAATTGTTAGGGATAAGATTGAATATTAAAAACTCTAAGATTAATAACAATTCTTCATGGGATAAAACTTTTGTATAAAAACGCTTTTCTGTGTGAATGTGTGAGTGTGTGTACGTATATAAACTCAAATTAACTTAATACCTACTTCGTTTTTCCTTTTTCATCTGTTTTTTGTTTAATTTGTTTTAAGTTTTTCTTCTTTAGAGAAAAAAGAAAAGTATAAACTTTAAATAATTGTCCCGTATGAATTAAACAAACATTTTCCTCCCTTGTGATTCACAAGATAACGAGAAAGAATTTAATTTTTATATGGGGAATTATCACGGAGATCGCACCGGTTTAAGCTCCGCAGTGAATGAAATAAAAGTAGGCATTCAAAAAATAAAAATTTAATGCATCCCAAGTAAATTAATTGAATATTGCCCACATATTGTTTATTTGTGTCACTGGATGCACGGTGTTCATTTTTTTATGATCTTTTAAATACTTTTATTTTCAAGATTAAAATTTTACAAAATACCTAAAAGTTAAAAGCACAAAAAAAAAAAAATGGATAAATAAATTCTTGGTTTTTATACATACATATTAAATATATATGATTTGGTTTGGCTTGATTTTATGGCATATGGACCTTTGTAGGTTATTTAACGCCAAATCCTCTTTATACGTATCTATTGAAAAAATAAAAAAATGGTTTGGATGGGTTTTATGGCATCACACACATTTTAGATTATTTAATGCCGAAACCTCTTTATACATATATATAAAATATATATGATGCATCATTTTTTTTTTATATACAGGTAAATGGTCTCAAGTTTTGCTATATATCACTAACAATTCATTTAAACATCAGACATTTGCTTACACAGTTAAATGATCAAACAGTTCTATTTCAAACAATTCAATTTAGCATTAGTCATTTGTTTTCACCCAGTTTGAATGTCAAACAGTTCTATTTGACCCATAGATAGGACCTTATCAGGTGCTACCACTCCGAATTAAAGAGGACCTGGGATCAATGTCAACGAATGAGTACTCCACATTCCCCAAAGCACCATCAGATTGTTTAGTGTCATTAACAGGACACTCGTTGGGAGGGGGGTATTTTCTCTCTGTAGAGATGCACTCAGTGTATTCTATAGCCCAAGCCGACTGGACTGAGGGTCAGAGTGGAACTGGGAGTAATGGCCATGAAGGGCTACTCAGCATTACAGGAGTCTTACCATCAGTTTGTTCAGTGTCATATCCAGGACACTTGTGGGGAGGGGTTTACCCTGCTGTAGAGATGTAGTCGGTGTATTCTACAGCCCCAACCAACTGGACTAAGGGTCAGAGTGGAACTGGGAGTAATGGCCATGAAGGGCTACTCAGCATTCCCCAAAGCTTCAGCATTACTGGAGTCTTACCATCAAATTGTACAGTGTCATATCTAGGACACTTTGTGGGTGGTATTTACCCCTCTGTAGAGAAGCAGTCAGTATATTCTACAGCCCCAACAGACTGGGCTATAGTTTTTTTCTTAAATGACATTAGAATAAAATGAAACTGAATATCTTATTCATAGGAAAAAATTATTACATATAGTCATCCACAGACAGATCTGTTTCGTTCTATCAGAACTCATCAGTGTGGCTAGAGAGTATCTTCCCGTAGCTGGGATCGAAAGCCAGTTGACTCAAACGTCAAACCAAAGCTTTAAACCATTCAGCCACGAGGAGATATTAGCTGCGAAGTAAATTTTAAACGGTTATGAATCACAATTACTATTGTTTACATACATCCGTTCAACGGTAGCCGAGACATATATATATATATATATTGAGTGACAATATGGAACGTCTGTCGCAATTAGACGGGAAAAAATAAGCATAAAATGTTGTGGCAAGGAAAACAAGACACAACAAAACGATGTATTCTTAACAATATCAAGTACAAAGCCAAATACATAGAATGTGTAAAATGTAATAAAAAGCGAGAGTCGTTAAGGAATTATTAAGTAAATTTAATTGGCTGCAAAATTATATGCATGCGATCTTAACTTTTACTTGGGTTGATAAGTGTCTATTCTTTCTGTGTGGTCAGACTTTTCGTAGTCACAGGCGTGTTAACGTCTTACTTGGACGGTCTGCAGCGTTTGGATGACAACGATAGTTCTCTGTGTTTGAATTTGTACCCCAAAACAGAAACTAATGTCGTATGTCTTGTATGCTCTGATTAGTTGCCGACAATGGCTCTAGATCAATTACACGAGCTTTTATCAGGTGATGTTTGCAGGTTGGTAAATGTGAAGGTCAATTTTTGAGCGGAGTTTAACAGGTTTGAATTCAGAGTTTTCCTTCTCCTAGACTAGTCGCCTCAACAAGGCTAAAGAACACAGTCTGCCCTACTATTTACCCATAGCTGGAGGGAGGATTATTGGATTCATACCTTTTCCAGGGGTATTAGTGCTATGTGAAATGTTATCAGTCTCGTCCAGGATTTGAACTCGTGTCGCCATGTCAATGGACACGATAACCATTACACCACGGGCACCTCACCTTGAATCTTATAGTAACACCCAAACAAACAATTACCAGGCAATACGAAAATTGAGTGAACAAGTTTAAAGATTTAACATATGCAAAATTAATATTATATCCAAAATTTACCGAATCACGCCAAGCTTGTAACTCGTGGATACTTAAAGTAAGGTTGTGGACGTTTACTTAGCCTGGACCCTCGTAGGAAACCGAGATAGTAGTGAGCCGGGGATTAGTAGGGGAGGAGAGAGAAGGAAAAAAGTGTACAGAAACAAAGGAAGGTGAGTAGTTACTCTATAGCGGTTTGAGGGAATTAGTTATTTTCCCGAACACTATAGATTTTATGGCAACAGAAATGAATTACGAGACTTTGGTTTAACAACACACAAACGAAAGTTTTTATTTGCAGCTTTGAGGCGGTTTGTTCTTGGTGCTGCAAGACTCGAGGTAGTTAGGCTTGTTGGTTTTGGAGACGCGATAGCTTAGCGGGATGTTGAGATGGCAGCGTGTCGTTGGACGTGTGAGGGAAGTATTCAAGGCCACCGTGTAGTTTTGTGTGTCTGGTATTTGTGGAGAGTAGGCGTTATCTCCAGTAATGTGACCAGAGGTGAAATGGGAGCTTGTCGAGAGCGAAGTGGCGCTCGGATCGACATAGTAAATTTTTGTGGTGCTTGTGGAAGGCATGCTGAACGTATCTAATTCATATTCAACTGGGATTCCTTGGTCTAAAATGTATTAGACGCAAGGAATCCATAAATCAGAAGGTTCCCTCGCTGAGTGTCCATGTTGCTGCTGCTAGGGTTAAAGCCACAGTGAGTTGTCCCCACTGGGTGGCTTGTTTAGCTAAAAAGCATCGCTAAGCAGGGACGACTAGAGACACGTCCGTTCTGGTCGCCGTCTCAAGCCGAAGAGAGAGAATTTGGCCGCTCACCCGTTTTGCTAGCCGGAAATGAAGGTCCGGGCTGAATAGGATATGTCATCCTGATTGGGTGAAATTCAGTGTTGAATTAAATTGCGCGCCAAAACAAAATACGAGATTTTCCTCTTCTCTACAACTCTATCATTACCGGGGAAAAAAGCTACAACTATATTTCTTGAGATTAAACAAATTTTTCCCCACTATAACGAATTTATTCCCAAAGAAATAAATTTTACCAACAATTCTATAACTGCATTGTTGGAAATTGTAAATTCGGCAGTTAATGTCTGCTCGGCTGTTTTGAAGTTGTTATAGTAAATCACATCAAATCTCTTTTGATTCACCAACTTAACTCGTCACACATCTAACTACTAAAACACACAAAATACAGACCGACAGACATCGACCCTGCAGAAGAAAATAACAGCTACCGGATGTTGACCCAACAACAGCCAGTGTCAAATTGAGAAAATCATGGCTTCTGCGCAGAGGCTCCGCGCATAGTCAATTCAAAATCCCCTGAAAATTCTCAGTAATAAAAAAAGGCTTATTTTTCAACCAATCATTTTTTTTTCCTCAAATAGTATTTTTTGAGGCCGGTGTTTGAAGTCGGGAACATATAAATAGGGCAAGCGGAGGTCACACGGACAGTTGAATCGTTGACCGTCGCTGAGAGCGTCACCCGACAACACCATCAGACCAGATCAAAGCAACCACTTATCGACGACCAGATAAACGCCTGTCAGCCGGCTAGATATTTCATTCGCTTGTTTATTTTGTTTATTCAATAAACAAGATAAATTAAACCTTCTTGTCAGTCTTATTTTTCTTGCTACCACACGCTTGTATATAACAAAGTTGTGCCGTGAGCCCCCGGCCCAACTGTTATTTATGTGAGTTTTTTTTTAGTACGAGCAGAAGGCTCTGCAAAGCTTGCTCTTTTTTCTTTTCTTCGGATAATTTTGTTAACTTTTCGTGCGTTGGTTGTTGTAAACCTAAAACCTATCATATTTTTTTAATTGAACACATTTCTCATAACATTGCATGTATTTTACAATGCAAATAAAGTTTTTCACTCAACTCTTGTCACGACCACTATGCTAACCCGCGATGAAAATGGATAAGGGTTGCACCGTGCGTCATCTGTCAGAAAGAGACTCGGAATTGAACCAGAAATAGAGAATCTACGGGAGAGGAAGAGAGCATCCATTCTTTTCCACCCCCTCTTTCAGTTGGGCCTTTTGAATGGTTCTGGCATTATGTTGCTAAGTGCCCAGATACGTAGGCTTTGGCCTTAATAAATGGAAAAACTTTGGAGGTGCCCGTGGTGTAATGGTTATCGTCGCAGGATGTGGACACGATGACACAAGTTCAGATCCTGGACGAGCCTGATTACATTTCACATAGCACTAATACCCTTGGGAAAGGTATGAATCCAAATATTCTCCCTCCAGCTATGGGTAAATAGTAGGGCAGACTAGGTTCTTCAGCCTTGGTGAGGCGACTAGTCTAGGAGAAGGAAAACTCTGAATTCAAACCTGTTAAACTCCGCTTAAAAAATTGACCTTGTGTCATATCCTGCCCGAGCGGAGGGATTGGGTAAATAGGATAAATGGAAAAACTTCGGCAGATCTGAGGGGAGGCAATTTGTCCAAGTTGTGAGACAGATAGACAACGAAAAGAAGAAAGATTACTTGGCCAGCAAGCGCTGGACTTGATTGATGACCCTCTCAACAAAGAATTTTTCTCCTACTTCAACTCTTTAACACAAATGAAAAATAAACATGTATAACAGGAAGGCAGAATAAGTTGCTTCTTGTTATGTTGAAAGAATGAAAATAAATGAGACGACGAGAATATTGATAAGTTTCAAAAGAGAAGTTTTAATGGCAGCTTGAGATGAAGTTTTCCTTTGTGCAGTGAGTAATAATAGAAGAAGGACGGTTGTAAATAGTTGAGCAAGAATTTGTCATTCAGCCCGAAGTTCGAGGTTCAGTTGATTTAGGAGAAAGAAGTAAAAGGTGAAAGAATAGTTTCCTAAATAGTTGAGCAGGAATTTGTCATTCAGCCAGAAGTTCGTGGTTCAGTTTATTTAGGAGAAAGGAGTAAAAGGTGAAAGAATAGTTTCCTAAATAGTTGAGCAGGAATTTGTCATTCAGCCAGAAGTTCGAGGTTCAGCTGATTTTGGAAAAAGGAGTAAAAGGTGAAAGAATAGTCTCCTAAATAGTTGAACAGGAATTTGTCATTCAGCCAGAAGTTCAAAGTCCTGTTGATTTGGTCCGAGCAAGAATTGAGTTGTTGTAGTCAGAGGAAGAATTGAATTGCTGATATCAGATTTGGAATTAAACATCAAATTTAATGCTTCTGGGATCCGTTGGTCTTGGAGAGATGAACAAAAGATGATGGAATAAATTCCTAGAAAACAACGGTCCATAAATTGGATGTGCTCTCCTCATGGTGATGTGGTCTGCAACTGGAGTTAAAAAGAAAAAGAGGAATCGGTCCGTCCAGTTCGAAAGTTATGTGAGGAGAGAAAGGGCGCGCTTTCACCGCCTTTTGTATTGCCCGGGAAAGTCATCCGGGCAGAATGGGATGATAAATCATCCTCATTGGGTGAAAATATGAGATCGAGATCACAATGGTCAAATTAATTCACGCGCTAAATGATAATTTGAATTTCTTTCTGCTACACATGAAATAAGACTAATACAATTGAGTAAAATGACATAAAATATGTTGGACCGTAACAAAGAAAGAAGTAATTTGAAACAGTTTCTCGACAAAATACCTACGTTTGTTATACGAATTCAAAGTTCTTTTACTTTTCTGTTTCGTTTCAAACTACAGTCTGCCACCGACCAGGAAAAACACTCTTCAATCTGGTGTTGTATATTTCTTTTTCTCTATAACTTGTCTTGACAATACTCTAGGCTGGTCCTTAGAGGAATTCAAATTTCGTCTTGAATTTCTTCCATAGTCCTTCTTCTCAAAAAAGTTGTCTGAAACCTTCTCTCTCAGAGTAAGCTGTGGAGTGCAACTTTTTTTTTTCTGCGGTGAGAATACCCACTCTATTCTTTTCTACATACAAAGAAAGAAGTAATTTGAAACAGTTTCTCGACAAAATACCTACGTTTGTTATACGAATTCAAAGTTCTTTTACTTTTCTGTTTCGTTTCAAACTACAGTCTGCCACCGACCAGGAAAAACACTCTTCAATCTGGTGTTGTATATTTCTTTTTCTCTATAACTTGTCTTGACAATACTCTAGGCTGGTCCTTAGAGGAATTCAAATTTCGTCTTGAATTTCTTCCATAGTCCTTCTTCTCAAAAAAGTTGTCTGAAACCTTCTCTCTCAGAGTAAGCTGTGGAGTGCAACTTTTTTTTTTCTGCGGTGAGAATACCCACTCTATTCTTTTCTACATTTTTTAACTCCGTTTCTTTAGGACAGAATAGTCTAACAGAGAGCATTTCCAAATTTTCGATCTGGCTCAACATCCAAGCATTGGCGGAATGGTTGAAACGCAGCCTGGCAAACTGGCCACAAGATGCGTTCTAGACTGCTTCTGGATTTACCCAAACTGACTGAAAGGAAAAAGTGAAAAGAGACTGAGTGCTCAGGCTAATTCCTTTTATATCCAAAAAGGAACAGTAATGGTCTAGCTTTGAAATAAGCCAATGATATTCGAGCAATTATTAAATTCCAAATTTACAAATTCCAAAACAAAAGAAAATTCTGATTTCTTCAATCACAGTGATTAATAATTAATTTTAGTTTTCTCATTAAAAAGCTGTTATCATGAATAAAAAAATAATATCTAAAGCATTGTATTTGAGTTTTATTTTTCCTTATTTTTCTTTCTTAAAAAGAAATATTTATATATAAGTAAATAAATGAATAGAATAAAAAATAATCTTTTTTCCGAGGGATATTTTAAAATTCAGTATTTTTATGAAATAGTTTGTTTTAAGTATAATTCTTTTTAATTATAACAATATGAACAAATGGTATATGCACATCCCAGAATCTGCTCGGGAAAATGAGATGCAAACCTCTCTGGGATTTTGAGATACAAACGGATCACCTAATCTCGGCCAGATGACCAGACCTGCTGATAATCAACAAAAAAAAAGAGAACCTGCTAAATAGTGGACTTTACTGTTCTGGCTGACCACAGTGTAAAACTGAAAGAAAGCGAAGAGATAAGTACTTAGACCTTGCTAGAGAACTGAAAAAACTAAATAGCATGAAAGTGATAGCATTAATAATTGTAAGTGGTGTGTTTGGTACAGTCACCAAAGGATAGGTACAGGGACTGGAGGACTTGGAAACAAGAGGACGAGTGGATACCATCGAAGCTACAGCATTGTTAAGATCAGTCATAATACTGAGAAGAGTCCTGAAGACTTGAGGAAACTCGTTGTCACTCAAACTTTGGTGAAAAACCATCAGCTAACGTTTGTATGAAAAAATCTCAAAAGAAGAAAATAATAATAAAATTGAATGAATAAATAAAAAATGATCTTTCCTCTAAGAAGAAGGGATATTTTAGAATTCAGTATTTTTATTAAAAAAAGTTTAAGAATAATTGGTTTTAAATATTTTTGGTCAGAGTCAGATCATTTTTATAAATGACTTTATGCTTTAAACAGACCTTATATGAAGAACATATCACTAGAAGTCATCCCACTCAATCAGGCAAGGGGTGTCCTCGTGGTGTAATGGTTAAAGCGATGGACTGCGGAATCATAGTACGCGAGTTCGTACTCCAGTCGCACTATTATATTCACTTTCAGGCAAATACCCTTGGAAAGGTATGAACCCCCTTATCCTCCCAGCTATGGGTTAAATAGTACCTCTACTGTTCTTCTAGGAGAATGGCTTTGGCATTAAATAACCTAAAAAGAGTTGATATGCCATTAAACAAAGAAACCATCACACTCGATCAGGCATTCTGGTAAGTGAACGATATCAAGCATTTAGTCTATATTTCTACATGATCCAGTGATTTTTGTTCTATTATATGATTGGTTTGATTCGTTTTGTTTTTTGCTTAATGGCATATCAACCTTTGTAGGTTATTTAATGCCAAATCTATTCTCCTAGAAGAACAGTAGTGGTACTATTTAACCCATAGCTGAGAGAATAAGGGGGTTCATACCTTTCCCTAGGGTATTTGCCCGAAAGTGAACGTAATAGCGCAACTGGAGTACAAACTCGCTTACAACGATTCCGCAGTCCATCGCTTTAACCATTACACCATGAGGACACCCCCTCTGTTATATGAGGGTGGGTTGAAAAGTTCATTTGCTGACAAGGTACTTTCATGGGATGTAACCAAATCAGGTTTATTTTTCAACATAGTCCCCCTTATGAATTTAAATTACCATGACCAGAAAATCTGGCAAGTACTGTGTGTGACATAGAGAACCACTGGACAGTTGTTTTGTCTTTATTAGGTCTCATCAGTAATGTATACCATGATCTCCCCTACAGGAGATTGAACCAGCGACCACAGAATACAAAGCTGAAACTTTACCACTGAGCTGCTGGTCTACATCACACACAAGCAATGCTAAATCAAATAGTCATGGTAATTATGCAGCTAATTAACAGCTGTAGAGAACCTTGTCAGCCACATCTTTAAGTGGTTACAAGTATTGCTATTTAACACTAATTATTCTATTCACCATTACTTATTCATTTGCACACACTTAAAAATTTCCAAGTATTGCTAACAATTCAATGAAACATCAGTCATTTGTTTACACACAGTTAAATGAACAGTTCTATTTCTAACAATTCAGTTTAGCATAAGTTATTTGTTTGCACTCAGTTTAAATGTAAAAGAGATCTATTTGACCCATAGATAGGACTCTATCAGGTGCTACGACTCAGGGACAGAGTGGACCTGGGAGCAATGGTAAAGAAGGGGTATCCATATTTCCCTGAGCTCTACTGACTGGCGCTTCACCATCAGATTGTTTAATGCCATATTCAGGACTTTTACTCCTCAGCAACATTGCCTCGTCAGTGGGGCTGTAGAATACACCGACTGCATCTCTGCAGAGGGGTAAGACCCCACCCCCAATGAGTGTCCTGGATATGACACTAAACAATCTGATGGTGAGGTTCCAGTGATGCTGGGGCCTTGGGTAGTGAGTGGAGACATAGGAAATTTGACTGAGACAATCTCAGTAGGAAAATGAGCCGACAGAAAGATGGTAAACTTACTTTTGTCCAATGTTGTTTTTTGGATATGTAGACTCGCAGTTGTTATAGTAATGAAATGGAATTGTGGTAAGTGTTAGAATGTTGATGAAGCCACCAGTGTGTCATCATTACTAAGGAGTTGTTTAGTCAAGCTTCAGTATGCCTTGTTCACTGGCCATGCATTGTTGTGTGAGATGTTCTTGCATCTTCAGCTGTGTGTTGCTGTCTGTGTTAGTCGCTTTTGAAAGCATAAATAAATAGATCTTCTAATCTCATGACCAGCTCCAAATAAAAGATTTTATTTCTGCACAGGAAATCGTCCCGGTAGTTTATTTGAAGTTCAACTGCATGGACATAGGTGAAAACAAAAGCGTATGACTATTCCGTCTACATTCCAGAAATCCCTTATTTAATTTTTCACTGATTTGTACAAAAATTTTTGTTTTTATAGAATTTGATCAATGTTATGAGTGGGTGGTTCTTACTTATTTGTGCTTTTCTTATTCCTTGTAGAATATAGGATTTTATATCCTACAAAAGATACAGGTTGTCTTAATATACGAGGTGCTTTCAATAAGTTTTCAGACTATTTTTGTACAGGAATTTAAAATTGTCGTAGACTCTTGAAAATTCACTATGTTATTGCTATACATCTTATGAGATGACTGACCAATCTTTATGATTTCAGCTTCAAATGAACAGCTACTACAGCAATTGGAATACACCCTACTAAAGCCTGATTGTCACAGCAGGTGAATTTCAAAAATGTAATCTGACACTTTAGAAGAACGATATGCAATAAAATTCTGTTTTAAACTTGGAAAAAATGCCACAGAAACGTATGGAATGCTTCAGACTGCTTTTGGACCATCTTGCATGAATTGAGCATCAGTTTTTGAGTGGCATAAGAGATTCAAGGAAGGCAAGGAGTCTTTGAGGGATGATGAGAGGTATGGGAGGAGTAAGGAACTCAGAACATCAGAGTTAATTAGCCAACTAAAGAATTTCATGGATAAGGAACGTCGTGTGTCTATAGAGACAATAAGTGCACAGTTTGAGGTTAGTGTGGGAACTATACACACAATTATTCGCGAGGAACTGAAGATGTGGAAGATTTGCGCAAAGTTTGTCCCAAGGGTACTCAGAGAAGATCAGAAAGACGTTGTCATGACAGCAGGGAGATGGTCGATCTGATGAATTCAGATGCCACAGTTCTTGATGCTCTGGAGACCTGCAATGAAAGCTGAATCTACTGCTATAACCCAGAGACCAAGAGACAGAGTTTCCAGTGGAAGCATGCTGGCTTTCCCAGACCCAAGAAGGCCAGACAATGCAAATCCACCCACAAACTTTTGCTGGTCCCTTTTTTTTGACAGCAGTGGCATGATCTACATGCACTGGGTTCCCACTGGACAGACAGTCAACAATGTTGAGGTTTTAAGGGAGTTCAGGAAGAGATTCCTTGGGAAGAGGCCAGCACTCTTCAAATCAGGTCAGTGGCATTTCCACCAGGACAATGCACCAGTCCACAACTCCATCCTTGTCACAGACTATTTGACCAAGATGGGCATCAAGACTGTTCCTCACCCACCCTATAGTCCAGGCCTTGCTCCCTGTGACTTTTGGTTATTCCCTAAGCCCAAGGAAAAACTTAGACGCTGTCATTATGAGACAATTGAGGAAATGAAAGAGGCTGTGATGAAGGTCATTGACACTCTCACACAAGAAGACTTCCATGGGGCCTTCCAGAAGTTGTTGGAATGGTACAACAAGTGCATTGCAGCTGGAGGAGATTACTTCGAAGGGGACTAGAGTTTCATGTGTGTACTATCAATAAAAGTGCCCATATGAAAAAGTTTGGAAACTTATTTAATGAGCCTTGTACATGGGATCCATGCGACTACAAATAACTCTACTAATAATAATGTTGTGTTTTTTTTTGTTTCAGATTTGAAAATCATATACCATAACAAGGGGGTGTCCTCGTGGTGTAATGGTTAAAGCGATGGACTGTGGAATCGTAGTAAGCGAGTTCGTACTCCAGTCGCGCTATTACGTTCACTTTCGGGCAAATACCCTTGGGAAAGGTATGAACCCCCTTATCCTCTCAGCTATGGGTTAAATAGTACCACTACTGTTCTTCAAGGAGAATGGCTTTGGCATTAAATAACCTACAAAAGTTGATATGCCATTAAACAAAGAAACCAAACCAAACCATAACAACTATTAATCCTCAATCACAATGCCTTGGATAAGAGAGGAAAAAATATTTTGCCTCGTTATTTATTTGGAGACGAAATCATTCAAATCTGTACAAGCAAAATTTACCACTTCAAATCTGATGGAGAGCTTATCTTTATTCTCTGTGTTCCTTGCTGCTGTAAAAATGATAAATTAGATAAATGATAAATTTAAAAGAAAAAATATAAATAGAATTAAAAAGATGGATTAAAATGTTAGGAAAATTAATTTAAAAAAAAAATAGATAGGTCTGTAGAAATATATAGAATATCTCAATATATATGGGACCCATGAGACTGCTAATAATTCTACTACTACTAATAATAATGTGTTCTTTTCTGTTTCAGATTTGAAAATAGTATAACAAATATTAATCCTTGATCACAATGCTTTGAACAAGAGAAGAAAAAATATTTTGTGTCACTACTTATTTTGAGACAAAATCATTCAAAACTGCAAGCAAAATTTACCACTTCAAATCTGATGGAGAGCTTATCCTTTATTCTCTCTGTTCCTTGCTGCTGTAGAAATGATAATTTAGATTTTTAAAAGAAAAAAATCAAAATAGAATTAAAAAGATGGATTAAAATGCTAGGAAAATTAATAAAAACAAAATAGGTAGGTCTGTAGAAATATATAGAGTCTCTCAATATACGTGGGATCCATGTGACTGCTAATAAGTCTACTACTAATAATCTTGTGTTCTTTTTTGTTTCATATTTGAAAATAGTATACTATAACAACAATTAATCCTTGATCACTATGCCTTGGACAAAAGAGGAAAAAATATTTTGCATCACTACTTATATGGAGACAAGATCATTGAAAACCGTCTGAAAATAGATGCAACCATTGATATTGATATTGATTTATTACTGAGACAAGAAACTCAAAAAGATTGCATGTCTTGAGAACTAATATAATAACAATTAAAAACATTGCTTTAATGTCTCTAGCTCAAAGGATGCATTTTTTACAGGACATGTTCCAAATGACCAGCACTGTGCTTATCTCAGTAATAAATCATTATATTAATGAGCTGGATCTTTTTTGAGACAGCCTGTACCTTCGTCATAGCTTTCAAATGTTAAGAGATTAGAAATCAAAGATATGGACAGTAGAATGAGAAGTAAGTAAAAAATAAGATGGCAACCGTAGTCGACAGCGATCTAAAGGCTCCCTTTTCAATTGCTACTACACTGAGGTGTAAGGGAGGGCACAACTCATTTCCCTGGATTGCTCCACTTAAACCTTGATAAGTACCTTATAATGCTGAGTATTAAGCAAAGAGGTATCAAGTGCCATTTTTAAAGTCTTTGGTATGACCCGACCTGGTATTGAACCTCAGTCTCACTAGTCCAATGAGAAATACTTTAGAAAATAATGACCACTACACTACTAAATCAACCACAAACTTTATAAAACTAAAACAATTAAAAAAAGATGAGGTGATAGATAATGGCTGTACATTGGATAAATATTACCAATGTTATAAAATTTTGAAAAAAGTTAGGATTGAAATTTTTGGCCTAAGTAAAAGATAAAAGCAAATTTCAAAAATATCAATGTATTTATTCTATTAGACAAAAATTAAACACTTCTGTACAATAAATAATTTTGAAAACAGCAAATACAGAAGAGATATATTTTATTGACAGCAATTTAAAAATAAAGGTTATCATTATTTGTATGCAAGTTGGAAATACAAATGTTATTTCAAATTCAATTTAGTCTAAATTGCTTCATTGAACATTTAAAAAAATTTTTTAACCCTATGAAACTCACTCGGCAAGAATATAGTTTTTCTTTGGTATATATTCACATAAATATTTCTTGGAAATGCTGACCTACATCATCACAGTAATGTGGTTTCTGTCCAGTGTGTGTCTACATATGTCTCTTTAAAGACGTATTCTGCAAAAATGCTGACCCACACAATCCACAAGAATACGGATACTATCAAGAGTGTATTTTCAAATGGGAATATAGAGGAAGTGTTGATTCACACATATCACAGGAACATATTTTTTCTCCAGTGTGTGATTGCACATGTTCTTTTAACTTCCACTTCTCAGACAATGCCAATCAATACACCTTACAACAACATATTTATCTCCCATATTTTTCCATATCTTTACAAATATGCATTTTATAAAAATCCTGGCCCATGCACTTTGCATATACATGACTTCTAGCCAGTGTGTTTTTGCATGTGCCGCTTCAAATTTGTTTTCCTTGAAAATGCTGATCCACACACTACACAACAATATGGTTTCTCTCCAGAGTGTGTTTGCATGTGTGTTTTTAAATGTGAAGTCTGTGATAATGTTAATCCACACACCACACAAGAATATGGTTTTTCTCCAGTATGTGTTCGCATATGTATTTTTAAATGGGAATTCAAGGAAAATGCTGATCCACATACTTCACAAGAATATGGCTTCTCTCCAGTGTGTGTTCGCAAGTGTGTTTTTAAATGCGAAGTATCTGAAAATGCTGTTCCACACACTTCACAAGAATATGGTTTCTCTCCTGTGTGTGTTCGCAAATGTGTTTTTAAATGTGAATTCATTGAAAATGCTGCTCCACACACCTGACAAGAGTAAGGTCTCTCTCCAGTGTGAGTTCGCATGTG